>OY743124.1:3750000-5000000 GCA_963555685.1 Acrobasis consociella | reverse complement strand
CAGCTTCGTTGGAAAGGCCACCAACGCCTTGTCCACCGCTATCTTTCAGGTTAGACAACAGTATTGCCTGTACCTAAATGCTAAGTAATCATGAGATAAAAATTTAAATTTGCACCAAATAAAGTATTGATACCTACGCGAAATTTTGATGTTTTTTTCGGGTGCCATATTCTAACAAATTGTCGTTTCCCTCTTTGCTTACTTTTACAACGTGTTCTAATCGTATACTATTGTTTACCTGATGCGTAAGCCTAAGTTAGACATTCAATACCTAAAGTAAAAGAAAAACTTAATGGAACACGATTACTCTTGTAAAGTTTTCTTTTTAATTTCAGTCTTTTTAATCAGATTTAATTTCAATTTTACAGGGATACATCGATGATGACAAGAACATAGCTTTTTCACCTCTTGGATATTCAGCAATTCTAGCCATCCTGGCTGAAGGTGCCACAGGCGAGACCAGGCAACAGCTAGTCTCAGCACTTCATCTCCCAGAGGACCAGAACCTCACCAGAAAAACCTTCCGCTTCATCATGGAGAGACTGAAGAATACTAATGAATACAAATACAATACACCAGAATTGAAAAACTTCTTCTACATATACAAAAACTATTCCATAAACGAAGATTACAAAAAGATCCTTGAAGATTACTACTTGACAGAAGTGAGATCTGTTGAAAGGTACAATCCCGACCAATATTACAAACCAGACGAATCAAAAGAGAAGCAAGAATTCACAGTAGACATTCCTGAGAAGAAAGCTGATGTAAACAAGAATGAACAAATTCCCGAACTTTTACCCCCAGCAGTGAGCGATGAGAAATTCATTTCATTTGCAGTAGACGATATGCCTGAGAAAGTAGATATTTCTCAATTAGAATACAAACCAGCAAAGAATATAAAGGAAAAGATAAAATTGGTTAAAACTTTCCCTAAGAAGGACGAATCAGGGGATGATGAAGAAACGATGGTGGCTGTAGAAGCAAGGAACCATGCACGTAGTCTCAAGGTTTTGGAAGATAAAAACGATATAACTTCGAGTGTATCCGTGAATAGCGTTGGCAAGAAATCCAGTAAAAGTAAGTTTTCTATGCTTTCTATAGTAAAGTCGTTAATATGCAATTATTAATCATTGCTTACGGTTGTAATAACAGTAGCTGATAGTTATGCGTTTTCTCTATGCAAGTAGAAATTAATAACCACTAGATAATGGTGAAAATTTACTATAAAGCGGATATAGTGAACATATATCGTAGAATATTGCTAGCGTAAAGTTTATAGTGGATATCTTATGATGATATTCTTATTTGTTTCCTAATTTCTGGTTTTAAACAGAAGATTTGGGGATTTTGATTTCTTAGATTTTGATTTATTAAAACTAAAAAAAAAATAATTTAAAATTGATTCGTTTATTTATAACACTTGTAAGTTAGTTTTACTAGTTTAAAAATATTAATCAAAAATTGACTTCAACAACGTGACAGGCACAGAAAACCGTGCCTATGTATAAATATAAGTAATTACCATTTTTGTACCACTTTTCTTGCAAATAACTGATTGGATTTGATTCGATTCATATTTTAATTAATTTCTTTATAATCACTTCATATCCAACTGAGTTATGTGATAAGAAACATTAAAAAAATATACAAACAAATTAATAACCTCATCCTTTTATTTTAAAATCGGTTAAATTAGTTTCTATGAAGATCTTTAGATTGTAATATTTATGTTCCCTTCCAGCGTCATCGCACACCAACTCTCTGATGATAATCTTCAACGGCATGTACTTCCGTGGCTCCTGGAAGCAGCCGTTCGACGTGGTGGAGCCAGGGGTGTTCTACAAGTCTAGCACAGAGAAGAAGCAAGTGCCTATGATGAAGTCCAGGGGAGTTTACAGAACTGGCATCGTTCCTGAACTTGACAGTGAAGCTATCCAATTTCCCTACGATGTATGACTTTTTTATTTCATAATTGAAATCCATGATTTTTTATTTCAAATTTAAAATAAAATTCATGATACAGCCAAAAGCAAAAAAGTGGTGAAGATATTTCGCCATCGTCATCAGGTCTTTTTGTCTGTACTGCAGGAGCGCGACCTTCTCTGTACCAGAGCAGTCAGAGGACTTTGGCCTATACTCTCCACGCTGGCCAGACGGGTTGGAGAGGTCTCATTGATGTTTATAAGCTTTGTTTAACTTGTATTTCCTAAGTCGCCTTCTACGACATCCACGGGAGGTCATGGAGTGGCCCTATTCTACTCTGCCGGAAACCACACGGCAAATAAAAAATATAATAGGGATGTAAACCAAATATTTTTTTGGCTCATTAGATAGATTATTAACCAGTATGGTATGCGTACTTTTTCTTTTCTTTCCTTAGCAAATAATGAATGACGAAGATACAGCGTATTTAAATTTTGCGTGACGTCACGATTGGCTTCGAATTTTGACTTGGTCCGTTTTTTGTATTATCTTGTTGACAGACTAAATAAAATAATATATTTTTGACTCAGTCCACATCCCTATTATAACTACTCGTAACTCGTAGTTATAAAATTGCGTGCATGGAAGGTGAAATTTGCAGGTGTCATCCTTAGGAATAAATTACTTACAGTGAAACAAAGACAAAGATCTTAATTTTAGTAAATGTTTAATAACCCTTAAAATTATTTAATTTGTTTATGTTTAACTAAATGTAAGTACATCTAGTTTATCAAGATCGAAAAGTAGTTTTGAAATTTTGATTACCCATTTTAAATAGCAGTGGTTGTTGGCCCTATTCTATTCTGCCAGAAACCACACGGCATAAGCGTAGTGTCATAATTTTGAGTTTCTCAAAATTATGATCATCATTTGTTTTCAGGGTGGTCGCTACGCCTTGCTGCTAGTGGTGCCCAGGTCTCGCGACGGCCTCACTCGCCTCACAGCAGACTTGCCCGCGGCACCCATCGCGGAGATCCAAGACAGCTTACGAGAAGAGGAACTACAGGTGTCCATACCGAGCTTCTACGTGGAAACCACTACAAAGCCTGTTGCGGCTCTAGCCAAGGTATATTTACATAGATCTTATTGACAAATTATTTTTTATACAAAGTGTATCAATATGAAGTATGAAATTGGAACATTGTAAAGGCCAAAATGTTCTGTATTTTCAAGAACACATTTCTCAGATCTTATTTGGGATTCCGTGCTTCAAAAGGTGCGTATAAGCCGTTGGTCTCTGCTGTCATTATTGTATGGTAGTCGCAAAGCTATGTCAGAAGCCTTGAGGCAGCCTGAAAAAATCTGACACCAGTGTTGGCCACTTACACATACGTAAAACAAACATCAAAATGTGCGCAAGGGTAAAAAAGCAGTTGCTGCACAGATTTAATTCTATGCACTAGCTGCTAGCATGAAAAATAGTTGTTTCACAACTATTTTTCATGCTAGCAGCTAGTGCATGATCAGATCAATATCAGACTTATTTTTTCTCAAAATAAGCTCCGTGTTTTATTAACTATAAATAGGCCTCTCTTTTCTACTATCATACATCGTTAATATACCTCGTAAAGTCACCCATTCAATTACATTATACCTATTTCCTTCCACTGTTCCTACGCCCGTCCATAGACGGTTTTTTTTACCCCTGTCAAAAAAGAATGGTGATAAAAGTCTGTCTGTGACTTCGTAGTGCTGGCAAATTCTCTTGCGGTGATGCTTAGCTATGTTTGATGAAAATTTGTTGAGTCGTTTAAAAGTTATTGAGGATTTACGCTTAAAAGTCGCTTTCTGTAGCAAATAATAGATTGCGCTACGGATATCCATCTAGGGATGAGCAGCGGCACTACCGATACGACTTCGGTAGCCCTGCTACTCATCACTTCTTCTTCGTCAACGGTTGTTTTTGACAGCCGGCTATTTCTTAATATGCTCGCAAATAAACTTGTAAATGTTTTGCTCCCAGTTTGGAGTAAGCAGCATATTCAGCCGGGACGCAGAGCTGTCGGGGGTGTCGTCCACAGAAGGGCTGTTCGTCCAAGAGCTGGTGCAGCACGTCGCCGTGAGGGTGGACAATGCTGATGCTTCCGCGTCGGAACTTACTGGTAAATGTTTAAGCGGATAAACTGCAACTTCTTTCTTCTCTATAAATTAATAAAAACGGTTGACTTACGTAATATAAAGGCATATTCGGAAAGGCTTACCAGGTTTTGATCGATGTAGACGAACATCATCAGGGTGACTTTCGGACCGGCGACCTGATGTTGTCGCTGTCCTCTCAGCGTGTTTTAATAAATATCTAAATAAATTTATCTTACGTTAGTTTTAATAAATAATTCTTTGTTCTCGTTTACACCTCTGTAGCCTAGTAGTCATCATGCCACACCGGAGGTCCCGGGTTCGATTCCCGGTCAGGTCAGGATGATAAATTCTGAAAAGATCATTTAATGATCTTTTTCACATTGACCTGGGTCATGAATGTTTATCTATATATGTATTTGATATAATATATAGTACATTTGATTTAGTATCCCATAACATAAGTCTCGACCTTACCTTGGGGCTAGCTCAATCCGTGTGATTTATTGTCTAACGTATCTTTGGCTGAGTTGCTTTAATCCCGTCGTGCAAAGTTGATATACATGTAAATGGTACCTGAGGATGCAGGCTGAAGTCCATACGAAGTGGAAAAGAAAAGCCGAAATCATTAGCACATTTTTTTTTGTAGTTGTTAAGTTGAAATAGCCTACTAATGGTTCGATAACATTTTTAAAATAGATATATACGTGTACTTCTGCAATACCTTAATTTATAATACATGCTATCACGTCTCTATTTCTAATGTGGCAGTCAGAGCCCAGGACCGTGACTCAAAGGCCACTTTAGCGTGACGTTGGGCGTGTTGATTAAATAACTTTCTATTCGCTTGTCATTATTAACCCTAATGTGCCCGACAGGGTCTATAAATTGTTGTCATCTTATCTACTCTATGATTTGCAATTAAATATTGGGTAGGTAATAAGTATTGAACCCGTTCTTTTTCCATCCACAGCAGCGAACCCGTCAGTCGAGGCGTTAAAGAACCTCCCATTAGCACAATTGAAGCCCGTGCGACAGTTCAGCGTAGAACGCCCGTTCATGTTCTTCATCGTGGACTGTTTGGACAACCTCGTCGTTGTCAGCGGCAAGGTCATTGACCCTGAACAGCCCACTCCATTCGAAATTTAAATCTGACAAATGATCAAACACTGGCCGTAAAAACTCGTCTATGTTTACATTTTAAATTCTGATATTTCGAAATTTGAATACTGCCTATTGTCTAGTGCCAACTTGTAAATTTTTATTTAAGTACCTACTTATCCCTTCGAATGTCGGCATAGCAGACACAATAGTAAAACAATACATCAGACGCCCGCTCCGGGCGTCCGACAGTTAAAGGGTTATTGTATCTATCCGTTCGAAATATGAATTTGTATAACAACAAATTTTAACACTGGCAGGAGAAATTGTCTGTAGACTTTTAAATTAAAAAATTCTGATAATTAAAATAGGTATTAATGCCATTTTGCGAACGATGAAATATATTATGTACTTACTTCACTTTTGCTGTGCCAAAATAAAATACATTTATTGCAAAAAAAAAATATTCCTACTTGAAACCAGATGCATTTGATAACGGAAAAGTACACAGCCTAGTTTTAAGTTAGATTTAGTTTAAGAATTATTTATTTTTGTGGAGTTTGTGATACGTTTAAGAATAAATTATTTATGTTTGATGTCATTTTTTCATTGGAATATTCTTATTGACCAAACCTTGTGCGTAAAACGGGATGAATTTCTATCTACAAAATAATAGGAGGGTATATTAAAAATAAAGCAACTATTACAAAGATAGTGATTATTAGTTATAACGGCCACGCAGGGCGTGATATTTTATAAGATTCAGATAACAAGAAACAATTAAGTGCTTTAGATAAAATGGAAGCTAATAAGGAGAATATTCGCAAGTTAATAAAACCCATAACAAGAATACCGCTGCCCTTAGAACCACTTCCACCACTGCCAGTATATTTAGTCCATAGCAAGAGGACAACTGAAATCGAAAATGAACGGCATCCTTTGAAGACCATCAATTTAGGTACACAACTAAGCTTACCTGGAACAAGCAATTTAAACAAAATACAAAAGCCAGTTCTCAAAATCGATACAAGGCATGTTACAGTAAGACAAAAAGATGATCTGGAATGGGTTGGTAATATCTTCAAAGATGTCAAAAAAGAAGATAGTGTTATTATTGTCAGTGACGATGAGGCAGAGGAAGTTGTTGAGAAGAAACATAATTGTGAGCGCGCAGCGGTGACGCCTGCTTTGAAATCTACTTTAGAGCCTAGTCGAGTTAGGAATATAAAAAGGAGTTTGAAGCGACCCCATAGTAGGGAGCTTCAAGGGTTATCCCCTGTGACCAAGGAAAAGAAGAATGATGAGAATGTTCGGCGGCGGCTATGCTTCAATGAGTCAGTGCAAGATAAATTGATGTCTCCAGATTTTTGTAAGTATTAATTATTTTTGTAAGTATTAATTATTTTTGTATTTCCGTGATTAAGTCAGGTCTTCATAACGAAAGCCACCCAGTATAAAACATTAAGTAACCAAAGTTTCATTGCTATAGGAATTTGATCAAACTTAAAATAAATAACTACTTTTAAACTATCGCGTTGCTTAATAATCTTATACCTACATGGAATTTAATAGATGCGTACGTTTTAAACAGACTTCAAAAAGAAGGAGGTTATCAATTCGAATACTCGGAGAATTTATTTGTATAGGTTTATGTTCACTGATTATTCAATGACGCTTGGTTGAAACCATGTGAAGTTTTTTTTTGTTTAAAAGGGCATACTTGTCAGGTGGTTCCATCCATACAAATTTTATCAAAATCAGTTGCATAAACTATGCAACTGATACGGTCGTTAAGGCGGTTTTGGTTTACCTATTTGCTGATGTTTCGATCGGATTGCACCTGAGAACGGTCTGTGCAATTCGGTTGAAACGTCAGTACATAATTTTTCAAAAAATAAAAACAGATTTCACCCACAAACTACACAACCGATGATATAATTTCTATGGGACTACCTCGCAAGTATACCCTTTCAAACAACAAAAGAGTTTTCGAAATCAATACAGGCGTTTTCGAATAACGGTGAACATACAATTAAAAAAATAAAAGATCTTGTTGAATTGATAAACTCCCCCTTTTTTGGAAGTCTGTTCAAAATAGTTCGTACTAGCTGCTGTCCGCGACTTCGTCTGCGCAGGATTATCACACAATATATTTATAAATTGTAGCCTATGTGTTATTCTGATGTACCTATAAGCTATATTATTATATAATGGGACACATAGTGCCACGAACAGGCCGATGGGGCAAAAAGGTTCTTGAATGGCGACCGCGTACTGGCAAGCGAAGCGTAGGGCACCTATCTACAAGGTGGTTAGATGACCTGACCAGGGTCGATGGAAAACGCTGGATGCAAACCGCTCTTGATTAGTGATTTTAGAAATCTTTTAGTGAGGCCTATGTCCAGCAGTGGACGTTATGCGGCTGAAATGATTGTAACGTTTCATTAAAATCCATTCAGTAGTTTTTACGTGAAAGAGTAACAAACATCCATCCAGAGTTACAAACTTTCACGTTTATAATATTAGTAGGATTTGAAATGTTATTTGGAAACCAGGGAAGAAGTCTTACATGAAGAGCTTATGCCCGGAGTACACATCGAAGATTTTCCCGTACCTCTTGAGCGTGGAACAGCGAGCTGCTGCACCCAGGACGTCCAGCACCATGCGGTCATGCGTCGTCAACTGGCTCATGAAGGTCAACGTAAGTAAACAGGGACACCCAAAACAAACGTACTAGAACTATTTAAAGGGTGAATTCAGTACATTAAACTGAACTACTTCCCCCAAGAAACATATTTTTTTTTACAAGTTAGGTATATAAGTACTTCATGTTATAGTCAAAGTGATTAATAAGACACAGGTAATAATAAAGGTCAGCGAAGTTTGAAAATGCTCAAAATGAGAGGGCAGTGTGATAAAAACTATTCACATAATTAAACCGTCCGGGTACTGTTCTATATATCTATATAAAATAACGTTTTTTGTATGTTTGTTGTTATAGCGGCTACAGGAATACATCATCTGTGTAATTTTCAACTGTCTAGCTCTCACGGTTCATAAGAACGATGCATAAAAGCCTGGCCCTTGTTTCACCAAACTAATAGAGTGAGAGGTGACAGGCGACAAGTTGACTTATCGTCAATCTCTTCACCCACCGAGCGGAAGCCGGCTGTCGCTAAACAATAGAAAATCTATTGTGTCTGCGATTCCGGTAGTTGAAGGATTAACGTTTCATAATACTTTTGACCCGACATATTTCTAATTGAAAAAAACTGACATATTTGCCAAATAGTCATGACAATTCGTCATTTTAGTGTTTCATAAAAAAATTACAGGTCACAATAAAAAACGTCAAATTGTGGCTGTTTTTCCGACAGTTTTCGTTTATAAAACACCCAATAACCGCCAAGTGCGAATCGGATTCCGTACCATTATCTATAAAAAATCGCGTTTGTTGTATGGGAGCCCTCTTAAGTATTTATTTTGTTTTTAGTATTTGTTGTTATAGCGGCAACAGTAGTACATAATTTGTGAAAATATTAACTGTCTAGCTATTGCGGTTCTTGAGATACAACCTGGTAACTGGTAACAGATAGACGGATAGACGGACGGAAGGACAGCGAAGTCTTAGTAATAGGGTCCCGTTTTTACCCTTTTGGTACGGGACCCTAAAGACGACAAATTGTTGCTGTTTTTTCGATAGTTGTCGTTTATAAAACACCCAGTTGCCGAAATTAAATTACAAATGTGTCGGATTGTCGCAAATTTTTGACTATGGGCCTATGTCAGAATTAGATGACTATTGTCGAGTGCCGAAGTAAGTCTTATTTAAATCACTAGTAAAAACGTTAAGGTCTAGAGATGATAATAGTAGTGATAGTGACTATGATTATCAGGAATTAGAACAAAATAGGCCAAAAAGACAATTTCGCGAACGAATATGCTTCTCTGTTGAAGTCACTGAATTAACTAAAGTTACGGTGAAACATATTTTAAATAAAATAGGTGGACAACTACTACACTGAACAAACAGAAACCGGGCTCTTAAACCTGTGCAACAGCTTTGTGAGGGTAGTTGTTTAAATATAAGCATTCAACTTGATAATGACTTGTTGACATTAATTTGCATATTACTTACAATTACCATATAGCTGTCACCTGCCTTCGACAGGTGTTTTATACAAGACTTGTTATTAAAATAGTTAATGACAGCCAAAAAAACATTGAAAATTACCACTGTATTGCTATCAACAACTATAAATCTGTTAAGTTTTATGAAACGCCAATTGTCGTAAAAGTCAAATTGTTGGCTTGTAAAGTTTGATAGGGCAGGTGACAGACAGACGGGCAGTCGAACAAATATACGGACTGACGGACGGACAGACATACAGCGAAGTCTTAGTCCCGTTTTTACCCTTTGGGTACGGATCCCCTAACAATAGATCCAGGGAGTTACTCTGTAGAATAAAACGATAGTAGTACGACAGTGAAATCCTATTTCTGTCAAACCAAACCAGACTTTATCATCATATTTCAGTACTAAATTTGCATGACACTAAAACTGGGATACGCAGCAACGTCAGTCTTACTTATCGCTTTTGGAGTAACTTCCCTGTTAGCTACATTATCTTCGGTTGTCACCTAGGCCCGCGCCATACTTGAAGTGATTTTGATGTTGACTGTAAGATGTTATGGAGACACAAGACCACGTCACGCAGAAACTGTTTATTGTATTACATGTTGTAGTTGGGTGTGACATATGGCTGTACATAGGCTCGTACATAGGCTATATTCTATTTTTTAAAACGGGGGAAGCGTCGTAATTTAATGAATTTTCTAGGGTGCAGACGGCAACCCAGCGACTATCCAAGCGGCTTGCTGGTACCTCGACTCGGTGCTGTCTTCTGGGCAAGTCCAAGTAGACAAGCTGCAGCTAGTGGCAGCCGCGTGCTACTGGGTCGCGCACAAGCTGCACGGGCCGGGTCTGCACGCGCAAAAACTCGTCAAGTATTCCAACTACGCGTTCACGACAAAGGGACTGCTGGCTGCTGAGAAAGCAGTGCTTGAAAGATTGGTAAGTAAAGAAAAAAAGGAAGAAATGTTTCGGCAATTAAAATCATTACAAGTTATGCCTACAATAACAAAACCTGCCAAGTGCGTGTCGGGCTACGCGCACTGTAAGGTTACGTAGTTGCGAACGCCAACTTTGAGTTTACGGGATTAAAATCGTCTAATAAATTAATTTGTTATAAAAACAGATACCTAAACGGTGGTAAGAAAGCACTGTTTGAGTTTTTGTCACATTATACATCGCTCATTCGACTGCCTCCGTGGTGCAGTGGTCAAGGCATTCGCCTCGTGATCCGGAGTTGTTTCCAGTCTGGTTAGGATATTGGAGACTTGAATCACCTGATTACCCAAAAAGAGAGATGATTCCGTGTTTTGAAAGACACGTATAAACTATGGGTCCCGAAGGCCATCTAGCGTTTGATCATCCAACTACCCAAGGATTGAGTCTGGTTTACCCTTTGGGTTGCAGAAGTCAGACGGCAGTCACTCTGTGTAAAAGCCAGTGACCTTGTCAAATCTCCTTGGTTAGGTAGCGGACCCCGAGCTCTGAAGTATTACTGCTGAGGATGCAACCGGGAAAATACGCTTGGATGATGATGATAAATAAATAAAAATATAGGGACGAATTACACTGATTGAGCTAGCCCCAAAGTAAGTTCGATATTTGTGTTATGTACCTCAACGATACTATATTTTATAACAAATAAATATATAGATAAACATCCAAGCCCTGGCCGGAGATTGAACCCGCAACCTCTGTGTGGTGGACTAGCATGGTGACCACTACGCCACGGAGGTCGTCACAATGATGATGATCGCATATTCAACTATTTCTTTTCAGAAATTCCCTCCGCAGCCCATAGTGCCCCAAGAATACATCACCTACCTCGCCTGGTGGTGTGACCCGGAGCACCCCGGCGAAGTCGAAGTAGGGGCCACCTTCCTGACAATGTGCTACTTACTGGTGGACAAGCGGTCCTGCGCAGAGTTCGCGTCGGTGATAGCAGCTGCTGCCGTCAGGAACACGCTCATACTGCTAAGGAGGCCTGACCTTTTAGAGCGCCTCCAGCACAGTCCGCTGTAAGTTTATTTTTTAACCCTTGTCACAAAAAGAGGGGTATTATGAGTTTGCGTCGGTCAGAAACACGCTCGTACTGCTAAGGAGGCCTGATCTTTTAGAGCGTCTGCAGCACAGCCCACTGTAAGTTTACATTTTAACCCCCGACACAGGTATCTTCATAGAAACGGAGTAACAAATACCTAGTACTACTACAAACGAAACAATATATCTGTGCACACGTCAAATGTATGAGTAAAACAATCAGGGTCGCCACAACAGAATTTGTTGCTTTGCTTACCTGTTTTCATCACTCGGAAATCTATAAAATTTTCGTGGATAAACAATAATATGCGCAGTTTGTCACCATTATGATTCAATAATCCTAAGCGTAACGTTATTATTAATTATGTGCCCCCGACACAGAAAGAGGGGTGTTATGAGTTTGACGTCTGTCTCTCTCTTTTGAACGGGTGTAGATTTCGATACGTTTTTTTTGAGTGAAAGCTAGTTTCGTTGTGGTGATTTTTAGATATGTTTGTTGATAATTGGTCCAGACGTTCAGAAGTTATTGGGGCTGAACGTTTGATCATATCAGCCACAGGAAGTCCACTGCTGTCCATAGGCCAGTAAAATTATTACAATTTATTTGATGTTACTGTCTATTATTTTTGTAACTACCTATAGTGAAAGTTAAATGTCTACAGGTATAAAGCAGTAGAGCAGAAAGCAGAGAGTCTATCGGAGACCTGTTCTTATCTCCGGCGTGCTGCGCGAACCATCGCCTCGTCTGCCTTCGAGTACAAAGCGCCATTCGAACATTACGGAGTGCCTCCTCACTTCATCGCACACAAAATACTTCACGCAGCTACTCAACCCTTCAATTGGAAAGTACCGAACGCTGTTTGAAATTTGAATTATTTTTAAACGCATAAACGAGGTGGCCAGTTGCAGGCGCTTGTAACCGACTTCTTTGTAAAATAGAAACTGGCTGGTACCAGGGTATGTATCTTTGTGAGGAGTAGTGTTGGGTAGCAGTGATATATGTGAATAAAATTTATAGTTGTTAGTTAAGTAATTAGTTTTAGGATTAGATTCTTTTCAATGTTTACACTGTCATTTTAGTTATAAATTGTATATTAGACTTGACAATTTTTACGATGCAATTTGATGTGCGACTGTATGGTTTTAATTATTTACAAATTGATGAGGCATCGTAACTTATTTTATGCTCATTAATATATTATTCCTTTCGACAATTAATTTATATATGAACATATAACAAAGGACTGACTTGATATTAATACTAAGACTAACCTTAAATAATCCCAATTGTCATCTCATATTTAAAATTAGAAATAAAGAGCTTCCAAACCTTCATTAAGTTATTGTTTTATTAAAACTAACCAGTCCATTTCATAAAAAAAAATATATTATAACAACTAATATTATTCAAACGAAAAGTTGAACTTATTTGATTGGTTACAAATGTAACATAAATTTTTTGATAAATGCTCCACATACAACAGATACAGATTGCTTACAATAAACAAACACACAAAACTTTTTCCGTTATAACCTTAAATAACCGTAAATTTCTCTATTCTCCCGTCAGGGCCTACACATTTCACTGAATATGGTAACACTTTGCTGGACTTGATAATTACCTCCTCAGAACATCGCGTTGCCAGTCATGGTCAAACTCCTGCTCCTGGGTTTTCTCACCACGATCTGATTTATGTTTCGTATAAACTCAAAGTTCCAAAACTGGAACCGATCATTATTAATATCCGTTGCTTATCCAAAATTGATAGGAATGCCCTAATATCGGATGCATCTAAAATTGATTGGGATCCAGTGTTTGCGTCGGGTACAGTAAATGAGAAAGTATCTCTCTTTAATAATCTGGTTTTATCTCTTTACGATACCCACGCACCTGTCAAAGCCATTAAAGTGCGTCGTCCACCAGCTCCGTGGATTACAAATGGAGTACGCATGGCGATGAGACGACGCAATAGAGCTTTTCGGAAATATAAGCGGGAACGTTCAGAGGCGAACTGGGCTTTGTATAAGGCTGCAAGGAATCTTTGCAATACAATATGTCGAAATGCAAAGCGCCAACACTTCACTGATAATATTGAAAATGTATCTTCTGCCAATATTTGGAAGTTTCTTAATTCTCAGGGCATAGGTAAAAATCATAATCAGTCGCCTAAATTACCGTTCTCTTTAAATGAACTTAATCATCACTTCGCTTCAGTTCCACTTCTGGATACAAATATAAAGAAAGCTACTATATCTTCTATTCTTGCCTTACCTGCGCCTGGCGGCAGTTTATTTGAGTTTACCGCTGTCACTGAGGAAGACATTCATAAAATCATCCAATCCATTACTTCTAATGCCACTGGGCCTGATCAAATTAGTCGCATGATGCTTATTCCTATCCTCCCTCTTGTACTTCCTGTTATCGCGCACATAATTAACTCTAGTCTTGCCGAACACTGTTTCCCAACCTTATGGCTCGATGCATTTGTTCGCCCTCTTCCTAAAATTCCTGAACCCCTTCGTCTTAATGACATTCGCCCAATTTCAATTCTCTCCTTTTTGTCCAAGATACTAGAAGCTTCGGTTTTCAGTCAGTTCTCCAAACATTTACATGATAACAATTTATTAAATTCGTATCAGTCAGGATTTAGACCTGGTCACAGCACAACTACTGCGATGCTAAAAGTCTCAGAAGATATAAGAGCTGGGATGGAACAGCAGCAGGTGACCGTTTTAGGCCTGGTTGACTTTAGCAATGCCTTCAACACAGTCGATATCGATATCCTAATAGCTATCCTCTCCCATTGCAATGTCTCAACCTCGGTGACTGATTGGTTCTCAAGTTATCTTCGTGGTCGCCGGCAGCAGATTCGTAGCGGTCAGGCAGAGTCTGATTGGTGCGAATTGGAGGCTGGTGTTCCGCAAGGCGGTATTTTGTCTCCTATATTGTTCTCAATTTTCATAAATTTTCTTTCACATCATCTTACGTGTACTTATCATTTTTATGCAGATGACTTGCAGCTTTATACTCAAACCAGCGTTGACAATATTAATCAGGCAATCTCTATAATAAACGTCAATTTAAATAATATACTTGAGTGGTCTAAACAATTTGGAGTGCAAGTAAACGCGAAAAAGTGTCAGGCTGTTATAGTAGGAGGCTCTTATCAACTTAACACCCTTAATTTAGACACTGTACAACCTGTTACATACGATAATACTTTAATTCCATTTAGTCCTGTAGTTAAGGACCTGGGTATCTTGGTTGACAGTAACCTCAAATGGAATTCACATATTGTCGAAGTGAGTCGAAAGGTATATGCCACACTACATTATCTCCAGCGACTGAAAAACTTCTTACCCATTAAAACCAAGATCATGCTGGTTCAAGCCCTTGTCTTGCCTCTGATTGATTACGGTGATGTGTGCTATCTGGATATATCTGAAGACCATCTGAACAAACTAGACAGACTTCTTAACAATTGTATAAGGTTTATATTTTGTCTTCGTAAATATGATCATGTTTCCGAATACCGTTCTGAGCTTAAATGGCTTCCCATCCGCCAACGCAGGAATCTTCATATTCTATGTCAGCTATACAATGTGCTAAATAATCCCCTTGCCCCTGAATATCTCAAGTCAAGTTTTCAACTTCTATCTTCCACTCACGAAAGAATCCTTCGTTCTTCTAATAGTTTGACTCTTTCCATTCCTTCTCACCGTACTGGTTTCCTTTCCAACTCTTTCGCCATTACGGCAGTAAGACTCTGGAACGCGCTTCCTGAGACCATTCGAACCGCTCCTAGTCGCGCTAGCTTTAAGACACGCGTGTTTAAACACTTCTTGGCCGATCTATAACAGTAGATTTAAAAATTGCTGCACTTATTTAATTATTTATTTATATATGTGTATGTGTATAGGTAATATATTTATGTATGTATTTATATATTATTTAAATATGTATGTGTGTATATATGTATATGTATATGAAAAATATATATAATTATATGTATCGTTTACTTCTTTATTTTTATGTACTATTTTTATCTTGCAAAGCTTACCCACATTTTGACTATCTGCATAACCCAAAGGTTGACTGGTAGACAACGCTTCTAGCGTTAAGTTCGCCTATTGTTCTGTACAATTTGTATTTGATGAACAATAAAGATTAAATAAATAAAATAAATAACCTTACCGACAATGGAATAAATACTAAACCCTCTGGTCTTCTTCTTTTTTTTAGTGACTAATACTAGACTCAATGTCCGTATATCCAACGGGACCCTATGCTATGCCTGATTGAATTAAGACCTATTTAGTCTAATCAGTATCCATTTCTACCTACAGGTTTGTATATGTTTAAATTTCTACTTCGGTGTATTCACTGTCAAAATAAAAAAAAATCTTTTTCATACAGTCAACGGGACCCTTTTGCCGATTATAGAGTTATTGATTTGTTAGATATATTTTCCATTCTTCTATTTCTACCTTCAGGTTTATGTACTATTTATATTGCTACCCCAACAGATTTCCCCAAAAAACGGCGATATGATTCCTTTACTTCCAGCGTGTTTGTTCCCCGTTCCCCTTCGTGAATTGAAGGCTTACAGAATAATAAAATACAGTTTCGTGGAGCCTTTTATTTCTATCTTTCCAAAATTTTTTTAATCAAGAAGAAGATAGTTTACAAGATATTTACGAAAAAAGTTTTAAACTAAGCGGACAGTCAGCTGGGTCCTATGATTTTCATTTTCTACGCACAGCACGTTCGGGTACGTATCATAACCACCAGAAAGTTTATGATACCTAGAACTGAAATTCAGCGTCCCGCTGGATCTACAGACATCTAGTGTCAGAGTTTTTAAAGGCCTCTAACGTAGTTTTAGGTAACGACCAATGTCAAAGACAGTGACCGGGACCGACGGCTTAACGTGCCCTTCGAAGCACAGATCATCTTACTTATCAGACAATCAGGTGATCAGCCTACAATGTCCTAACCAAACTAGGACAACAACACAAAGTCGTTGCCCTCGCCGGGAATCGAACCCGCGACCTCCGGGTATGAGCCGAACGCTCTAACCACTACACCACGGAGGCAGTTTAAACCCTCTGGTTAAATATAAGTATAAAATGAAATCCGGATATACACAGCCGGATCACCATATAATGCAATACTTTTTGTTGATATGCAATTATATCGCTAAAGTGCATAAAAACCCAGAATTTAATCGCTGTGGATTCCAGTTATTTTTATCTCAAGGGTCAAAACTCTAAGTAACAAAAAAAGGATTAAAATAGCGGCTTAGAGCCTACACAGCAGATGAAACGTGCATAAGGAAAGACACTCTGGGAAAACCTATCGCGTAAAGGACCAGTTACCGCTGTCGCCATTAATAACTAAAGTCTTAAACAACATTACCAAGCAAAAATGTACTTTAAGCTTACGTAATTAAAGCTAGAATAGGATGGGAAGTTAGAAAAATAACTTGAGGAGTAAATAAACGTGTTTACGGTCATTCTACCGCTGTGGGTCTCTGTTCTTACTCGTTTGTGGCGTCTTTGTTGTTAAAATAGAAATTTTAATGGAAATCGTGGTTCGAGTGAAGTAAATTTTGTGCGTTATTGAAGTGTCAGTTGTGGAGATGTGTAATATCAGTAAGTACGAGAGTTCATGTTCATGGTCAAGGTTCTGTGGCATAATTATAGATCAGACGGTCTTCTTCATGGGAACGAGTCTTTTGTACTCATACCTGTATCTAGTTTTATGCATGTTTTATAATTAATTACACCTACTTGTTGACCACTTAATGAATCATTTGACTAATGATACCTAATTAAGATTAATTATGTAGTATTTAAAATAAAGATGACAATATAAAAAAAAAGATCTTAAAAAATTACATAAAAGACAGTAATAATGATTTTTTAAATCAAACTTTGTAAAGACAAGCCTAAATATAAGAATCTACTTTAATCTTTATTATATGAATTTGCCTATGATTAATCAAAGTTGCAAAATTATTGAAAAGCATTATATTCATAAATTCGGCTCAAAATCTTAGTTAAGTATCTACAAATTTTCTTACTTTTTTCAGTTTTACTAACACTATGCGCCATCGCAGTGCAATCCCAGAGCATTCCGCCATTTACAAACCCCTATTTATACAGCGAACAAGTACTAAACCCTGATCAGATATACTTCGCCGATGATCCAAGAGTTCAAGGACCTCAAGCGTCGGTCCTGCCTTTAGTCTTAGGAAATGATGCAAAAACTAATCAAGACAAAGAAGACAGTTACTTGAAACAGTATTTAGCAAATAAAAATAATGGACAAGTGCCAACAGTACCATCTAATGTCAATACTGCCAGGCCTCCTCAGAATGTTGGTGCTCAGAATATTGGTCCTCAAAATATTAATACTCAGAATGTTGGAAAACCGAGCATGAATTTGGAGCCTCCTGTAATGGGCGACCAGGCAAATTATTACGCTGATAGATTTGCTGATGATGAAGATATTAGTGATAGAGAAGCAGAGATTAACAAGAAACACCCCCCTGCGATTAAAGTCGGGCCTTTAGCACGGCCTGTGACAAACTTCGGCCTGAATCTAATGAAGGTGATTGATAATTTTTCAGGATATTAAATGCAAATGGATTAACCTTTTTACATTAGCGTTTGTTAACATTACTTTACCCCTGACGCCAAGCCTAGTAAATATAGTACAATTTCGACCACTTTAGTCGTCAATGGCGTCGTTTTGCATCTTAAGTGTTAACGCATATCTGTTTCTTGTTTGTTGCACGGTCTTACCAAAACGTCAAACAGTTTTTGGATTGTACTGCACATCTATTATCAATTAAATTGTACTCAACAGGCAGGAAAGTGGTACTATGTAAAACCAATTCTGTATACTATGTGATGTAGAAAATATAACTAATGTTGAAAAATTTTTTTATTAGTAACACGAGAATATCTATATTCAAATATAGAATAGTGCAACGACATAATAAAAATCATACCTTCTAGTTATGAGTTATGAAGAGATCTAAACAACATTTCTAACAATTTCAGGGTATTGTTCAGCCAGGACAAAATCTAGTGATATCACCCTTCTCAATATCAACTCTCCTGGCATTACTGCAGCAGGGCTCCAAAGGAGTTACCCAGCAGCAGATCTCGACAGCTCTCCAGATGCCACCAGAATTTGTTGCTGTGATTTACAAAAATGTCACTCAGGATGTAAAGGTAGGTGCGATGGCTCCTTCAAAAAAAATATCAATAAATACATACAAATACCTACAACAAATTACACTTATTGAGTTAGCTCCAAAGTAAGTTCGTGTGTTATGGGATACTAAATAAACGATACAATATTTTAGAATAAATACATATATAGATAAACATCCAAGACCCAGGACAATTAAAAAAGGCCACTAGCCAACTTGCCCTGACCGGGGATTAGACCCGGAACCTCTGGATGGCGGACTTACCATGGTGACCACTACACAACAGAGATCATCAATGTAATACAGAAGTGTTTGTGACCAGATTACCATAAATTATACTGTGGATGTTGTAAATAAAGAATCTGTATAAAAAACAATTTAAATTGTAATGAATCTAAATATTACATTCATTTTATGCAAAATCACGAAATTAATTAGCTAGCGTTTGTGTACCTAAATTTTAAGTGGATCAGAACAGTAGAAATATTATTAGGATGAACAATTCAAAGTGTATTAGCTAGTATTGTATTATCCGAGACATAACATAGATGACGGTACAACTGGATGACGAATTGATGTTGTTATGATTTAAGTACTTATGGGAAAAATAACAAGTTTAGTGACATATCCACCATTAACAGAACAAAAAAACAAGTAGCTGGATGGCATGCACTTGTCAAAATGTTTTGGCTTTAAGCAACCCTGTAGTTGCGGCATCCAATGGATGGTTGAACAAGAGTGGCTTAAATATCTCAAATCTTACGCGATTCAGGAGGTTATTTAAACTTTGTTCCCGGCTATTATCATTAGACGGTAGTCGTAAAGCTATGCCTTTAGCGATCGTAAAACATCTGACACTAGTGTTGGTAAGCCGTTGGTCCCGGCTGTCATTGTATGGCAGTCGTCAAGCTATGTCAGATACCTTTAGGCAGTTTAAAAATTTGACACCAGTGTTGGGCACTTACACACACGAAAAATAAACAAACTAGTGTTGGCCACTCACAAAAAGACACAACGAAACGAAACCATTCCATAGAATCTGGTCTAACGCCGAAAATTGCTACAATTGTAACGTACTTAATAATACTTAATAAATGCTAATAACTGAGATTAATTTCTTGGATAACTATGTGATTGTTCTCAAGGTTACATAAATAACATACAATGTGAATGGTCAATGAGAGATCATTCATTATTCAGGCCTTCCCGTTATGATCTGCTAAGAGATAAGGTCTTCTTCTTATCGTGTGTGTGTTAGTGACTAACACTAGTGTCAGAGTTTTTAAACCACCTTAAAGGCCTCTGAAATGGTTTTAGGTTTTTTTAACGACCAATGTCAAAGACAGTGACCGGGACCGACGGCTTAACGTGCCCTCAGAAGCACGGATCGTCTTACTTATCAGACAATCAGATGATCAGCCTACAATGTCCTAACCAAACTAAGACAACAACACAAAGTCGTTGCCCCCGCCGGGAATCGAATTCACGACCTCCGGGTATGAGCCGAACGCTATAATCGCTACACCACGGAGGCAATTTGACTTTGATCAAGTTGTTACTATTCGTGTGGGTCAGTGGCCAAAACTGGTATCAAAGTTTTCAAGCTTTTATTTAAAGGCATCTGATGTAGCTCTGTCGTCTGTTCAGAGACCGGAATCCGGTCAACATGCATTGTTTTACTATTTTGTCTGGTGTTTTGCACTGACAACAGGTTAAAGAATGGCTGTGCTTTTCGAAGCACACAAGAGAGATCAAGTATTTTGTTTTGTTCTGCTCTGTTGAATACTAGATCCGATTATCAACATTAAAAAATGTTTACGTCAAATGTGTCTAATAAATCTGAACCACGCTCCGAAGCACAGCTAAGGAAATACATAGAAACTCGCCAAAATGAGAGAGAATTATAGAATCTTCATAAATTTTCCAGGCTCGAAAAACCAGCAACATACTGAACCTTGCCACCAACCTGTTCATAGCCGATGCGTTCCAACTGAATCCTGCCTTTAAAAGCACAGCGCGAAACAACTTCAATAGCGAGATCACTCCCACCAGGTTCGGGCCACCAGAGCGGGCTGTGATGATGATCAACAACTGGGTAGCTTCGAAAACAAACAACAAAATCACCAAACTTGTATCTGCTGGTAAGCAATTCAACTTTTTGAAACGTAGTTCCTTATCGCGCGTTGCGAAAGGAGGCTAGACGGAAAAAATTAAGACCAAAAGTTGTAACGACACTTTTTGCGCGGCGGCGTGCGCGTGTTTCTCTGTCTGTCTCTCTCTCTCTCTCTCTCTCTCTCTCTCTTTCCCTTTAATGGAAAGGAACTTCGTTCCATCCGGGTGTCCCTTGACACCTCTCAAGTTTTTGTTATAGGTTATCGTCGCAAGTCAGTTCCTGACAGAAGCGACGGTCACGCGACAGTAAGCGATTTTTGCTGTCAGTTTGTTGTAAAAGATAAGACTGAACGTGAAAAAGATGTGAATTTGATTGAGGAAAATAAATAAATGTAATAAAAAACAAGTGATAACTAGACTAAATACTAAAATAAAGTTAATTGTAAATATCGCTGCCCCTTGGTTACGTTACCCTGGGGCAGCGATTTGCTCAGAAGTTTAATCTTTTTAGCCAGATAAAGGTCAACTCGGAGTTTTTGGCGGGAAGTCAAGGGGTTCAGTTGGAGTTTGCTTTAAATTGTTTTGCAAATTGATTCTAGTGGACTTTACAATATTAAATTGGTGTAGTTTGGTGTTATAAATGCTCATTCTCATGGACAATATGTAAAATGTTTAAAGTGAACAGTCATATTGCGGCTGTAGTGATATTAATTTGCGGACTGCGGTGGGCGTCTGTAGGCGCCGTCCGCCACTCAATCGGCTATGAAAACCAGGACTTGTATAGATTTGTCGCCAGAAGCTCCCTTAAAGCAATCAAAGGACCTATACCGACCTTTGATTGTATATATATATATATATATATATTTTTACTTCACATCGATTGTTCCCACGTTTTATTAACTTGAGCCTGGCTAAATACGCAATGGCGTCGAGCCAAAATTCAAAAATAAGCGGCCAAGTGCGAGTCGGACTCGCCCATGAAGGGTTCCGTAGTAGCAAATAACATAATATAAAATTATAATAATAATATAAAAGTCTTGTAGTATTTTTTTTTAATTTTTATATTTGAGTTGATTGAATGAAAGGTAAATTGCAGTTTATGACATATAAAAAAAAAACTACTTACTAGATCTTGTTCAAACCAATTTTCGCTGGTAGTTTTTATGGTAATGAACATCATATATTTTTTTTAGTTTTATCATTCTCTTATTTTAGAAGTTACGGGGGGGGGGGGGGACACTTTTTTCCACTTTGGAAGTGTCTCTCGCGCAAAGTATTCGGTTTAGAATAAAATGATATTAGAAACCTCAATATCATTTCTGAAGACCTATCCATAGATACCCCACACGTATGGGTTTGATGAAAAATATTTTTTTGAGTTTCAGTTCTAAGTATGGGGAACCCCCAAAATTTATTGTTTTTTTTTTCTATTTTTGTGTCAAAACCTTAATGCGGTTCACATAATACATCTACTTACCAAGTTTCAACAGTATAGGTCTTATAGTTTCGGAAAAAAGTGGCTGTGACATACGGACGGACAGACAGACAGACAGACAGACATGACGAATCTATAAGGGTTCCGTTTTTGCCATTTGGCTACGGAACCCTAAAAAGGTCAACCCTATTTTTGTATTCTTTTTTTTTTAATATGAATCTCATGCATCTCAAACTTCCCGGGATCAGTAAAAGGTTTTCATCGGATAGAAATTTTATATAAGTTCTAAGTAACCATAGAAAGATCATAATGAAGAAATGCCTTACCGGTTACTATACCTTAATTTTACCAGTGATTCCGTATAGGGTGAATAAATCAGAAAATATATTGGTATAAATCCTACCTAGAAATACCAACCTTACTATTTCTTTCCCAATTACAGGCTTATTAACAAAAGTTCCTAAATATACTAATTCGAATATATCTTATCTGTTGCAGATTCCATTGGTGAAAACACTCAACTCGTGCTAGTAAACGCGGTGTACTTCAAAGGAGCCTGGGACCTCAAGTTCAACCCTGACGTCACACAACCAGGCCCCTTCCAGCTCAGTGATAAGAGCAAGACGACGGTGCCGTTCATGCGCATGCGACGATTCTTGAGGACCGGAGTCGACAAAGGCAGTAATGCACAGATTGTCATTTTGCCTTTCGAGGTTTGTATAGTAATTTGATTCATTGGAATTGCTTTTTCATTTTTAGCTGCGCTGCTTAGAGAGGCCCGGTGTGTGGTTTCCAGTTTTTTCTTCTCTATGTACAACTTGGAAGGGACATACCCGTGATAAACTGAACTAGATAAACGATAGTATGATAATAGATATGATAATAAACCATGCAAGTCTATTGCTTTAATAAAATTTTATGCAACAGGCAAGAAACTTGCACCGTCTAAATGGGCCTTAACCTACAAAGTGTAAAAGCAAAAGCCGCAATAATTAGGTAAAGCTCGGCTGTGGACTTTGATGTATTTTACTGTGTTGTCAGAGCAAAAGATTTTTGATCATGGCATACAAAATTGATTGTTTGTGTAATTTATCTATGCATCTCTAGCGAAAATTCAAAATGTTTATTCATAATAATTAGACCAGGCACTTGTACACGTCAATGAGTATAATTTACATTACGTGTAGTGTATATTAAAATTTAATTTATTTTTAAGAAAAGCTACCGATACCAGCACTTTGCAATGACCACTGTTAAAAAGGAACGCAGAAAGAAACTCATTATTCTAGTAGTATTCTTCAGCGATAACAACTATGACCAATACTTTATTAGAAATATAGTAAAACGTTTAAATATTTCATTTCAGAAAGAGGAATACTCACTAATGGTAATCCTTCCCTCGCAACGTTCGACCATCGCTGAGGTCCTGCCAAAGTTGACTGACTCCAAGCTCCTGGAGTATCATCGCCTTCCGTATGAAGAAACAGCTCTGGAGATTCCTAAGTTCACTGTCAGAGCTGATACTGATCTCAATCTAGCTTTAAGAAAGGTAAGAACATTATGCATATTAAATATGTAATGAAAAATTTCGCCACGAATGGGATTCGAACCTACGACCCTTTCGTTGACCACAGATTACTATTAAGTTACTACGTTAACACAGTGAGTGTCCTACCAATTGTACTACAATGACATTTAGAATCACGAATCACCTTTAGAAAAATGAAAATTAAAAATCCGGGCATTTTAATATTGATAAGAACATTCTTAACCATAAAAAAATTATAATGAACTAGAAAATAACTACTAGGCTTACTTCTAACTGTCTCCGTGGTGTAGTGGTTAGAGCGTTCGGCTCATACCCGGAGGTCGCGGGTTCGATTCACAGCGGGGGTAACGACTTTGTGTTGTTGTCCTAGTTTGGTTAGGACATTGTAGGCTGATCACCTGATTGTCTGATAAGTAAGATGATCCGTGCTTCGGAGGGCACGTTAAGCCGTTTATCCCGGTCACTGTCATTGACATTGTTCGGTACCTAAAATCATGTTAGAGGCCTTTAAGGCGGTTTAAAAAAACTCTGACACTAGTGTTAGTCACTAACACACACGAATAGAAGAAGAAGACTTCTCGGGAATAAATTAAAATAATGAAAAAGGGTATTCTATTGTTTATAAATTTTCCCATTTTCAAAACAATGTTTTAAGTGTGAAGTCTTATCTTTCCAGTGTGGAAGTTTAGGCCCAACGCAGACGACAGACTATCCGTGACGCAGTTTTTAGTCTGTGATAGTCTGTGAAAAAAGAACCTATGGAATCATACGCAGGTGCGCCAGACTTTTTGCGCGTCGTGTGCGTTGCTGCATGTGATTCCATGGGTTCTATTTTCACAGACTAAAAAGTGCGGCACGGTTTAGTCTGTCGTCTGCGTTGGGCCTTATTTTATTTGATGTAATGTTTAGATAACTATTTTTGAAGATTAAGATAAGATTATTCATGAGATGATAGTATAAAGATCAAAACAAAAGACATCTGAATTGCCAGATGTTAGATATAATACTACACAAATGTTTTTATCTCAGTGATATGGTAAATCGATGCAGTGATAAAAATAAAATTAATCCTAAAATTATCCTTCAAACGTGAGTTTGACAAGTGCGATGACCTACTTTTGAATTTTCCATTATTGATTCATCTTGATTTTGTGAACTAAAATACAACTTAGGGCTTCTTTTTATTTAAGTATACCCTTTTTTTTAAAGTTAATATTGGTGTCTAGCTTAAATGTATATTTAGACAAGGCATCATTTATTAACTTATTTTGATTACATACTACAATTAGTAAAAGGAGGAGGTTGATTAGGTATGTTACGCTATATCTTTGCCACTTGTGAACCGAATATGACGATATTTTTTTATTTAAAAGCCTTTAGTAGTAAATTGATCCTATATAAAGAACTTTAGAGATACAGAAGAATCTTTTGAAAGAATATAAAGTCTGTTGTATTTTTTGTTAATTATTTATTTTAATTATTGCGTACGAGAAGTAAGTGCCGTAAGGTTTCCGGCAGAGTAGAATAGGACTACTCTAAGTCTTCCCATGGATGTCGTTGAAGATGACTTAGGATAAACAAAGTTTACAAACATCATGAGACCTCTCCAACTCGTCTGGCCAGCTTGGAGAGTTTAGGCCAAATCCTCTGGCTGCCCTGACCCAATATGGCCCTAGTAAGACAGAGAGCGTCGTGTTCCTGCAGTGGAGACTAAAAAGACCTGATGTCATCATCATCATCATCATGATTTAATGCATGAAAACCGGTCTTGTCTCCATAATATTCTTCATTTCATTTGGTTATTCTTTCAGCTGGGTATCCTGAATATCTTCAGCAACGAGTCCGAGCTCTCCGGCGTCGGCTCTTTCCGGTCATATTCCCCTCAAGTGTCATCTGCCTTACACTCTGCCATGCTGTCTATTGATGAGCAAGGAGGGTCAGCAGCCGCGGCCACAGCCTTTGCTGTAGTGGCATTGTCTTACGATGAACCGAACGTGTTGTTCAAGGCAGACAGACCGTTCATTACTGTACTGTGGGACAGTTCATCAGGAGTTCCACTCTTCATGGCTACTATTGAAGACCCTTCATCTTAATCTAGTGTAGTTTTAGTGGCTTTAGATTTAAGTGTCAGTTATGTTCATTTTAAATGTTTCCGCCTGAGTCTGAATTTATATAATGTAAAGACTTTTAATGCGTCTATTTATGTATCCTGTAGCTTTTAGAAATATTTGATTATTTTCAAAATTATTTCGCGCATTTTGAACACGCAAGAGCGAGTTACGATTTAGTGACAGTCAGTACATTAGGTACTTTTCTTTGTTTGAAAGTGTTAGGGTAAAAAATACTCAGTTTAAATTTATGTATGTTTTATAAAATTGGCATAACTCGACTGATAAAATCGAAATTGTGATATGTACAAATTGTTTTTTAAATACTTAAACCTAATCGTTAAATTAAATAAACATAGTCTTGTATTCTTTCACTAAGGTATAAGAAGTGTCAAACTTTGATTTTGATTAGTTAACTTAGTATTAAAATAATATAAGTGAGATATCAAGTTTGTGAATATGTTATTAAAGTGATATATTATATCTTTTTACTAACATATTTACAAACTTTCCACAAAATGTTTGAAAAGTAGACTCAATACATTTAATAATCATTTCCTTGAATTGTCTAGTATAAAATAATACTTCTTTTTTTTCTCCCAAAAAAGTCTCCCTTAAGACAAAACTATGATTGAGTATTCAATTATAGATGGAGAAGTAAGAATAAAAGATACCCAATAAATATCTGACACTTTTTCAACCTCATATAAATGCAAACAATACCCTTAGTAATATCTACAAACACTTACAAGTCTCACTTGGATTTCCTAAACAAATTGATGAAAGGGTCATCGGCGAATGTTCTATGTTTTCCATTATAATAGGATTCAATTTCTATAAGGGTCTTCCCTTCAGTCTCAGGTAAGAAGAAGTACAGGTATATGACTCCAAGGTATCCGATGATGGCGTAGACGATGAAGGCTCCCCCTAAGCCTAAACTGCCCTCGAAGTTGATGAAGGTCTTGGCAGCGAGGAAGTTGATTACGTAGTTGGCACCTGCGGCTAAGCCTTGGGATGTAGTGCGACTCCTGGTAAAAAATTATAGGAAATTAGTATTTACTATTATAACACAAGATGGAGGATGGAATACCGCATCTGACCTTTACGAGTATTTCTACTAAGGATTTTAGATCAGGGATGCCTTTTTTTCATTAAAATATAAAATAATGAAGAAAAAATAAAAATTAACTTAAATTCTTTCAAACTATACAAACTTATTGAAATTAAAACTTAATAAGTACTAAAACTAAAAATAATAATAATGATAATTCGAATATTCCTAAAGCAAGCCGATGCTGCAAATATGTAGTCCGAAACCTAGAACTCCTTAAAATTTTTATCCCTTAGCTGAAAATAACAATAATAGAAATATAAAATGTTTTTGGGCATTTCGTATTATTAATTGCAGCAGAAAAAAACGAATTTTAGTAAAATCTTCAGATTTTTTACACTAAATATTAAATTTAATGTAACTCACTTGAATGGAAAAACTTCTCCAAGCAACACCCATGGTATTCCAAGCCCATTGCAGACCACCAACATGAAGAACAGCACTTCTGGGATATGACTGAATTCGGTTGGAAACGTACTAGGGTCGTATGAAGATACTGACGGATCTAGGTTAGACCTAATATATATAGCAAGGCCTGTAGTGCTTATAGCACAGCCTAACATAGCCGTTATAGCTAGTTTCCTCTTTCCAACCATTTTGACAATAGCTACTGTTGATAAGGCTGCTATAAATGTTACTACTCCAGTAATCATCTGAAACAAAAGCATAAACAATAGTCAAAGTCAAAAAATTTTGTTCAATGTAAGATAATTAAAGGCAATTTTTTAAATATAAATATTTTTATTGCAAAAGCTTAAAGCGTTTTAGAACGACTACTCCTGGGAAGATAATGCCCAAAGAAACTCAGTTCAGTATTGGTCCCTACCAAGCCTGATAGGATTTGCATTGTACCGTACAAGGCTACAGTTAGAGTTGCGGGTTTTATATTTTATACACATAGATCATTGACACAATTGCTCATTGCTTATAAAAGTATGTTTTTATGACTTAATGACCACGAACTGATCAAAGGAGTCTCTAAAGTCAAAGAGGATGATATCAATCGTCACGCAGGCTGAAAACAGATGGCCATACCATAATAACATAATCCAAAATGCTACTCCGAATTGTATCTGGCTTAAAGGTGCCCATTATACTGGCTGCGTTTCTCTTTGGATGGTGATGAATATCGGTCCTTCAAGCGACGTTCTATTTTATAAATAAAGCTCTTTGCTTCAAGACACCATAGGCCAGCCGTCTCAACGGCGACTGGGACAAATACTTTTATCATATTCTAGGGAAGTAGGTAGGACACCAACTCACCATTATGTTGTTCCGGCTACCGGCCACGCCCATGGCCGCACAAACGTTGATCAAGTTCGGCCTGATCGGGCCGAAGCCGCTGAGGACGTGGAACGAGAAGTACGTGATCGTCAGGACCAGCGGCCTGATGGTCTCTTTTGAGAGCATCGTGTATCTGAACTTAAGTAATTTCCTAGAAATAATAAATAAATATATAGTGACCAATTACGCTGATTGAGCTAGCCCCAAAGTATGTTCGAGACTTGTGTTATGGGATACTAATACTCAACGATACTATACTTTATAACAAACTAGCTGACCCGGCGAACTTCGTACCGCCTAACAGTCAATGAATGTCGTGTTACTTTTTAGCTGAACTAATTTAGGCTTTGATGAACGTAAAACAATGATACAAAATAATATATTTATATAGATAGAAACAAAAATGAAAAAAAAAGACGATGGGAGGTGTGCTCAGGCGTCCAATAAAAAATTAAAGTTACTTTCAATAGAGGCGCCAGTATCAGCGACCCCAATGATAGGTGCTCACACCGGGGGCTGCCATGTCGCTGACACTGGCCAGCCGTAAAGGCTTATTTTTTATATTTTGTATTGTTTTTTATATTTATGTTCTTTGTCATTCTTCTTTTTATTATTACACATATGTCTTGGAAGTGAAGTGTGTTTAAATATGATAAACCCTTATCATTTAAACAAATATAACAGTACCTGAACTTTGTAGACATTTTACAAAAAATAAATTTGAACGCACACATGATGTCTTCAGAAAAAAATAAAGTTGTGGCTTAAAGGTCTCAGCAACCAGGCCATAAGCTCCTAGTTGTTACACTATTTGACAGGATTGGACAACAAATGTTTAACATGTAATAAACAAATCAGCATCTTTTGAAATGATTAAGTATTCATTACACATATCGAGTTTTCATTGTTCTTAAGATGTATTCTGCTATTCGGGACGGAAACAAATCCAACAAATCAAAAACCATGGCAATCGGTCCAGCCGTTCTCGAGTTATAAGTGTTGTAACAAACACGACTTTCTTTTATATATATAGATACATATATAGATAAACATCCAAGACCTCTCCACCATCCAAAACATCCATGAGTCAAGAAGTTAACTAATCAATTTGAAACAGGCCATTTTCTAACTTGCCCTGACCGGGGATCGAACCCGGGACCTCTGGGTGGCGGACTAGCATGGTGACCACTCCGCCACGGAGGTCGCCACCGAGGTCGTTAAAAATTACTACTAAAAACTGATTATCTAAAAACTGATAAAAAAAAATTATATCACTACTACACAATACTTTAAGATCTTCAAGCTGTCGAAAGATATCTGACATAGATTGAGGATTACCTATCCAATGATTACGACCATTCTGGTATGATTTTATAAAGTATAAATATCCGCCTATGACCCGCCGGTGGACAAGGTTGCTGGAAGAGGCAGGATTCAGACCACTTTCGATCGGTCATTTTGAAAATCTTTGGGAAAGACCTAAATCATGGATATGGACTAAAGTAATGATGATGACATTGCATCAAACTATACAGTTTGTTAGAGAAAGCTAAAATATTTTTACTTCGCTTTGTAATACCGGCTCTTACCGTTTAATGGGATTCATTTTATGATGCTCGCAGTGCAAGGCATCAGCTCCTGGCGTGTTGCAGCAGATGACACAGAGTTCGAGATTCTTAGTGTAAACGACCAGTTTGTCAAACTCGTCTCTAACGTTTTCTGAGGTTGTCCATCCTCGTAGGTAGCGTAAAGACTTCATGGCTTCCTTCTCTCTGCCTCGGGATAACAGCCAAACTGGGGTTTCTGGGACCTTAGACGAAAAATATTATCACTGTTGTAGGATATCGAATCGAGTTTCTATTTAAATTAATTAATCAGATGATGGAGTTTCTCCTACTATGTATTGTCTTTTGTTAAAGAGCTTAACAAGCGTCTTGTCTTGTGTTTAACAAGCGGGTCCATATCAAGGATTGAACGAGTATGCTCCTCAAGGATCTTCATCTTAGCGCGTTCCTTGTTGCATCTTCAGCTGTACCGCTTCACAGCCCGTCCGTGGGCTTTACCGCTTTTTCTTCTCCAAATATATGCTGCCGAAGACCACGTGAAAGCGTGAAGAAATTGCTGGAGCAGTTAAAAAGCTTTGATGACGACCTTAGGCGCAGGACACATTGGAAAGATGTAAGACGCGGACGGGGCGCAGACATATGTCTGTTCCGCGATTGCTCCGTCCTTGCCCCGTCCTTTCTGTGTATTCTGCTCCGCGACGTTTCTATACATTTTGTATGAAACCGTCGTTTGCCATCGCGGAACAGACATACGAGTATGTCTGCGCCCCGTCCGCGTCTCATGTCTTTTCTATGTGTGCAGCGCTTTACGTTAACCTTTTTTGGGAATGCATTTGTAGATGTTTGTGCTTAGTCCATTCGTCGCCTCTAGGCTATGCGCATGCCGATTACTTTATTGGCATGTTACAAAATGGTAAATATATGTAAGATATATAATAAACGGTACCTAATATTAGATATAAAATAAACTCACGAACAACACGAAAATCATAGAGGCAATCGGAGCACTTAGGCAGATCAACGCTGCAGTCCTCCAGTGGACCAGCGTCCCCAGGAAGTATATGAGCAACACTCCAGCCGACGTGAACAGTTGCGTGAGTGTGCACAGCGCTCCTCTGGTCGATGCTTCGCTGCAATTACAAAAATCGTGCTATTATTTTAACTTTAAAAACTAACAATCGAAAATTACTAGTCTTCACTTTGAAAAGTTCTCCGCGTCTGATTCACAGGATCAGTAATTAATATTTGTTTTTACGTATTGTCGAACCAAAGAATTAAGAAACACGAAAGAAAGAAAATAATTAGCTAAACGTGCAAATAAAACCAGTTCCTATCCAGAGCAAGGCGTAAAAGGCAATATGGAGTAAAAAAAATATTTTTTCTTATTACATAGATAATTAAAAAATATTGTACACGTATTTTTCTTTTCTCTGAGAAACAAAATATGACAAAGATAACTACAGGACATTAAAATTTCATATGAAGTCACGACGAGGATTTTTACTTAACGGTGACGTGCCTCAACCCAAGGCCTCAACTTTGATGCTCCGTATATTTGTGAATTTTTACTTTTTTGCTAAACTGATAAATATGGGTCCATTATTTTTGGATAAAGTAAAAACTTTTCTGACCCTACCGTCACCCCTTTTGGTACCTGTATTATCATCAATATTCATCAGCCTTGCCCCAAAAACTAAGGTACCGGTTTCATCATAGATTAATTAAATAGTAAAGATAAGATCGACTACTGCTATGATAAAATGTTAAAAGTCTGGCTTTTAACCGCGACTTCATCCAACTGTTTCTTTGGAATTCCACCAAAAGTATAGGCTTCTTCTTCTTATCGTGTGTTTTAGTGATAACACTAGTGTCAGAGTTTTTAAACCGCCCGCCTCTGACATGGTTTTAGGTAACGACCAATGTCAAAGACAGTGACCGGGACCGACGGCTTAGGCTGAAATCTCCGCTCCGCTGTTTGAATTGAAGCGGAGCGGAGATTTCGAGCATTGTGATTGGTCAATTTCTCTCCTCTCCGCTCTGCCCCGCTTCAGTGGAAACGCAGCCTTAACGTGCCCTCCGAAGCACGGATCATCTTATTTATCAGACAATCAGGTGATCAGCCTAGAATGTCCTAACCAAACTAGGACAACAACACAAAGTCGTTGCCCCCGTCGGGAATCAAGATCATAATAAAAGTACAAAAAAGTTTTTTTCTTAAATATTATTCATGTGTAAAAAGGTGTAAGACAAAGATATTAATTTAAAGAATACTAACGTGATCTCTCCAACGTAAGCATTGATAGGTGCCTCCATCACCCCGGTGCCTAGGCCAAGCAGCGCAGACGCCGCGAACAGTATGGGCAGGTTCCAAGCATAGTACATCAGTATCCACGCCATGAGATGGGGCAGGTTCGCGAGGAAGTTGGCCTTCTTCCTACCAAACACTTCCACTAGTGGGCCTGAGAAGACTGCGCCAAATGGCTGGACTAAGGAGCTTATGCTACCTGAAAATAGGTTGAGGTTGTAATCCGACTATCCTGCTAATATTATACACGCGAAAGTTTGTAAGTATGTATAAGTTTGTTAGTATTTTACATAAAAAATACTGAATAGATTTTATTGAAACATTACACATAAACACATCAGAAAGACACATAGGTTACAATTTATAAATATACTGCGCAGACGAAGTCGCCGGCACCAGCTAGTTTATTATAACACGGTTTGTTCACGTAGTGTGAAGGAAAAGTCTTCTTGTTTAAATAATAATACGTTTTATGAGATAAGAGGTAAAAAAAAATTAGGAAAACCTCAAAAAATGCTTGTACGACGTCGTCACGAATGATAATTATGCGTTTCAATTGGTCTTACATCAAGGATACTCAACACCGAGCGAAGTGGAGAAGAAAATAATAGTGTAGCCAATGTGCAGCAAGTCACTACTACCAGGCTTAACTTCAGTTTTCGTAGACTTGTATTTTTTTTTTCAATTAATCGATGTTATTAGTTATAGCACCTATCAAAATAATACGACCAAAAATTTCTTCTTTTTTATTTTTTCTAATACTGCTTTGCAAAAATGTATGATTCCTACCAAAAACATACATACATAAGAACTGCCTTATCTGTAATATTTTTTTTTTTCAATAAACCCTTGAATATTCTGAAAATATCTAAAGTAGCCATCGCGCTTATGGACCATCCGCCTATGGGCCGTCGCGCCGCCCGCCTACCCCCTCAACCTAGATTTTTGCTAGACTAATGCGGATCCTTATAATGAGCAAAGGCCGCAAAGCAAATCAAATAATGCTTCACAGCATTTCAGCTGAGCATGCTACTTGGAATACACTGAGATGAGACAGAGAATTTAATTAATTTAAAAATAAAATAATATGCTTACCAAACCATGACGCCTGCTCATCATCTAAGTACAGTCCTTCTGAAGAGTTAAGGAGGTCTGGCATGGCAATGGTGGCAAAACTGATCGCCATACCTAGGTCTAAGAGTAACAAGTTCGGGGACATACATGCTACCACCTGGAAAAAAAAATAATTTATACATATGACGACCTCCGTGGCGTAGTCACCAATTAGTCCGCCACCCAGAGGTTCCTAGCTCGATCCCAGGTCAGGGCAAGTTGGAAAATGGCCTTTTTCAAATTGTCCTGGGTCTTGGATGTTTATCTTTATATGTATTTGTTATAAAATATAATATCGTTAAGTTAGTATCCCATAACACAAGTCTCAAACTTTTTGGGGCTAGCTCAGTGTAATTTGTCCCTATATATTTATTTATTTATTATACGCACATGTTATCACGCCTATTATCCCACAGCATTACATAGAGACTATAGACCTCCACTAACATACTAAAAATCATTGAGATCAGATAACATTTAGGAGAGGAATAACGTATTCTCATTTTCTCATGTGCGCTATACTTCCCTCCTAATTTGATTCGCATTTAGACCCACGCCCTCGATCGCCTTCTACAATCTGCACGGAAAGAGAAGCAGCTCATTCATTCTAACTATTTTCTTTTCTCCCAGATCAGCATGGAAGCATTTAGTGTTCTAAACCACAATTAAGTGTACGTATCACATAAAAAGAATCGTACCTTTTTTATTTGTTTAAATAGAATTTTCCATACTTGATTTTAGTTAATACGGTATTTTAATAAATTATTTTTATTATTTATCATAGCAATAACTAACATAATCTGAAACTGAATACATTTCTTTTTATCTGCCCAAAAATAAGTAAGATATAATTTTTTAAAATCTGATGGTAAGCGAAACTGTCTAGTAACAAAACAGGACGCACCTAGAGCATCACTGCTAATTAGGTAGGTCTCGCGCGTACTTACGTAAGAGATAGTGTGATGTTCCCACCACGCTCCCACTCTTATATTTAAAATGCTAATTCCTGCTTCATTAATTTACCAATTTTTTTACTGTTTTAAAAAAGTGTTTAGTGGTATTTTTTGTTTTATATCAATTAACCAACAGTAAGATAACCTTTTTTCAGAAGGATCTTTATCATATGAAAGCAAACAAAACACCAACAAAAACAAATCTGTTTTGAGGACACGCCCTTGACAGAGCCTTCGCTACCGGACCGCGATAAACAGAGGCGATAACATCGACAGTTTGTGTCTACGTCTATTTTATTGTTTACACGTTTTTCCCCCTGTTGTGTTTGTGTTGTTTGGTTTTGCGCATTGACGAGAAAATGGCCAAGTGGGAGACTTGCATGAAGGGTTCCGTACCGTTTTGATGAGAGTTCTTACACAGGTCGGTGATGGAAACAGGGTCGCGGATTAACAGTCGCTCAAATGTCGACACGACGACAACGTCAAAAGTTATTGGACTTAATTTTTTAAATGTTAGTTGGCATAGTGGCAATTGGCCTGTTAAATAATTAAAAAAATCTACCTAATTCGAATGACTGTTTGATATTTTACAATCTTACGGAAACTTCACATTTGTTTCGAGACAAAAAAAAACATTAGTTTTTTGTGAAACCGGAACAAATATCCGCACGTACAAACTTTCGCATTTATAACATTAGTAAGATTTAACATCAAATACCCTAATTAGGTACCTATTTCAATTAATGCACGAAGGAAATCTTCAAATTAGCACTTCAATAATAAGTCTTCATAGAAAACGATACACAAAACAAACATAACTATGACCACTTTGTTTATCCTGTTAACACTAGCAATGTTTGCCTATTGACTTCATTAGAAAATTTGTTCGCCTTATTATTAGGTGGGAATTTGGGAAATACAAAATGTATGTGCAGGTAAACGAAGAATAAAATACCTATGTTCTATTGTGTAACTTTTTAGTTTTGTCTATAACTAGCTGTGCCCGTGGGCTTCTCTCCCCTTGAAAATATCGGGATAAAAACTATCCTATGTCCTTCCCCGGGTATCAAACTATATCCATATCAAATTTCATTCAATAAGTTTGGTGGTTAAAGCGTGAACTAGTCAAAACGAATTGATACAGTAAACGCATTTTTGAAAACGACAGTCATATTACGAATGCTTTGCGCGAGCGTTTTTACACGGGCGAATTTTTAAATTGAAAATTTTGCACGAGTGGCTTGACCACTCGTATTTTTGTTATTTGTAGCGTACAAATGTCAATGAAACCTTCGTGGTATTTGATATGAAGAATCTTCACGGAGAATCCGTTCCATTTCATACTTTTAATTCATGTTAAAATTTTCAGAATGACAAAATTTTCGGAGTTTTCTGCGTAATACTGGTACCACAGAATAAGTTCTCGATAATACAATAACATTTTTCGCTGACACGACGGTTAAAAAAAATCGAATGGTCATATGTTAAGTAAGCGGTGAGTTGGAAAACGCAGTAAACATTTTGTGTTTTTCCTGACGGTCTTTCTGACTCCCTAATTTAACAATAACAGGTTCAAAAGCTATTTGCTGTTGCAAAGTTCGTTCAATTATTAATTTCCAAATAATTTCGGCAGACCAAATAATAATGAATTAATATTGAATTAAAAATTTTCAAAACTAAAAACCGACTTTACCCCCAATCTATGTCTATGGGACCGATTTAGATAAAATGTCTATGGGACCAATTCGAAAGTATAAAAAGAATTTTCCAAATCGGTATAGACGTTTTCGAATTATCGGTGAACATACATTAAAATAAAACCGGCCAAGTGCATGCCGGGCCACGACGAGACGACGACGACGACGGCGATGACGACGACACAAGTGAGGATTAAAAAAAAAATTTTTTTTTCAAACTTTTATTCCTCCACTTTTTCCCCATAATTAATATACATACCCATGCCAGATCACAGCTTTCTAGTACTTATAGTCTCTGAGTAAAACCGCGGATGGACAGACAGACAGACAGACATAGCCAAACTATAAGGGTTCCTTGTTTACTACGGAACCCTAAATAGGGAGTTTTGGGTCTCACACCAACGTTGATAGGACTGTCATTGACTGTCATCAATCCCATATATTATGGAAGATATATAAAGAGTTGTTATCGAATGGTCGTAAATAGTATGATAATATGTTTTCTCTTACAATATTTGTGACGCCCGCCTGCCCATATGTTTTATTCTATACCCCTAAAGGTCAAGTCAGACAGAGAGGAAAAATCCCGAGTAATTTATTAACTTAATTAAATTTTATTACCCCCTATTTTAAACTAGCCCAAGCCCGCGACTTCGTTCGCGTGGACTATATGTCTTCGAAAAATGCTTATCAGGCTGAACAACTTTTACTAAGGCGTCATTTTTATAATTCTTAGTTTAGCTGAACCATTATAGTTCTGCATCAGGTATTCCATTTTCAAAACCAATTATATATATATATATGTCGGCGAGTTCAAGATAATCCCATTTATTATTGTTTTCGATGTGCAAACAGAAAGTTGTTTACTACAAAACATAACTGCTCCATTTTCAAATGATTCAACAAGTATAAAAGCGGTCGCCCTAGCGACGAGCGGCTCAGTCTTGTGCGGACCGCCGCACTGTGAACATCTCCTTTGTGTAGTGTGCTGTGGGCTTGGCCATAACTTATTTAATTGTGATTGTTGTAATAGATGACGATTTGGTAAACCGATTTATTACAATGATAGTTTGATTTTAGAGTTTCACGGTCACAATTACTGTTATTAGTATTACGGGACTTACCGCGATTAATATCGTTTTTTGCCAGATATTTCGAACGAAAAAACGATATTAATCGCGGTAAGTCCCGTAATACTAATAACAGTACAATGATAGTTGTTTCAGCTAGACGATAAGCCCAGGTGGACACAGATTCAATGACTGTGTGGGCCAGGGGTATTCAGACACATGTGGTTGGAATCCATGATACAGCGCGAGGCGGAGCGCTGTATTTATCGTCACACTTTTAGTGAGGTCATCTCTTGCTCCGTCATATATATATATAATATATATATATAATATAACATATTGCTCAGACTTAACAACTATATAACAAAAAAAGTTTTATCCGAATCCGTTCAGTATTTCCGAAGAGGAGCGTGTACAAATAGACAGACATTTAAAAAAATCTTACTCTATTACTATTTCTGCATTACCATACCACTGTTTTTTTTCTGGAAATAAATTCAATGTATAGACATATTTTTTTACTAGGATTTCTTTCTTTCTAATGTACAGACACATTTTTTACTGTTTTATTATATGTATAGATAAGTGTCAGTCAGACAGAGAGGGGCGCAGCGTAGAGGATTTTCATCAAGAGACCGCTTGCGTCTTGCAATATATGCCAATAGTTTAAAGTTTATTTTCGAGTGTCATAAAAAAATCGTCTCCGATGTGCCCGTCTAAACTGACCCTTATTTTAAATAGGTAAATAACGTTGTGTCCTTGTAGACATAATATATGGTGACATACAACTTTGGAATGTCAGTTTATGTATTTTCATTCATACACAAAGTATGGTTTAAATATGTCCATATATTATTTAATTTGATTCGGTGTCTGTATTTTGCTTTTAGTTAGCATGAAGTTTACCATTTACTAAACTATTTTTAACATGCTATAAAGCTACAACTACTACATCGGTATACCGGTTTTAACTATGCATTGATCGATCAGTTAGTCAATATATATCTATACATGTCAGCCAGTAGTTTTTTTCTTTTATAATCGTATATATATAATATAGATAGATAGATTAGCCCTAGCCGTTTACGCCTCTGTAACTAGTGTTGTACTAAACTCGAGTCCAAGAGTCTGTAAACTTGAGTTAATTTTGCATGCTGGCTAGACTAAGACATTGACAAGTCAGAGTCAAGTCGAGCACGAGTCGTCGGAGCCCAGACTCGGAGTCGAATAAAAACTCAAGGCTAATAAAAACTCCAAGTCGCAGGACCAACTCGAGTTGGAATACAATACTCGAAGCAACTTCAACTCACATATAACTGTTACAACAAGTTATACAAAGCATTACAACCATCCAAAACTTTATTTTATATTAATGATTACTACAAATAACAATATTTGTTATTAACTTAAAAAAAAACAATTATGATTTTATGAGCGCTACTCAGTCCATAATCAGACTCCAAGCACACAACAGAGTCGAGCACTTATACTGAAATCGAGTCTTTTACGGGAGCTTAAGTATAACTAACACATCGAGCTGCCGATTCGCTATTTATGAGACGAGTCTTGTGATTTACAGTCGAGTCAAAATATTAAAGACTCCCAGACTCGAGTTTTTTACAACACTATCTGTAACCCGTCTGGCCAGCGTGAAGAATGGAGGCTAAGTCCTCTGGCAGCTCTAGCTAAGTATGGCTCTGGTAATACAGAGAGGATCGTGCTCCTGCAGTGGAGACAAAAAAACCTGATGGTGTGGAGGTGTTGGAGGTGTGTTTTTGTCTGTGGTGACTGGGTATTATTAAAGACTTTTAAGTCCAGTACAAAAATCCCTTAACTTGTCGGTGAAAATATGGGATAGTTTATTAGATTAGCTTTTACCATAGCACTAAAATATAAAGGATGGGCAATATAGAAATAGATACGGCATTTAGGGAGGACACATTTGTTTATTGGTATCGATAAATTCATCACATTTTATGACTGCACCCAGCAGGGTATAACTACCTACCTATATTGGACATCTGGAAAACTATGGATACTTTTAGATGTTCTGTTCGGCAAAAGGAATACTTTACCTATATAGATAGAATCAAAATCAAATAAATCATCTTGAAATTTTAATTTAGATTTTTAATTTAGTATTTGTAGTTTTTTATATTTAGTTATAATTATTACTTGTTTTAATACATAAATAAAGGCTGAGTAAATATACCTTAAAATAAAATATATCATATAGCAGATATTCGATACATGTAGAAGTTTATACTTTGTACAACATGTAAGGGACATCATACTAATATCATAAAAGCGAAAGTTTGTGAGTGTGTGTGTATTTGTATGTTTTTTTGTTACTTCTTCACGCGTAAACGGCTGGACCAATTCTGTTAAAATTTGGTATGCAGGAAGCTGATACCCTGGATTAATAAATAGGCTACTTTAGGAGCGGGTAACATCACGAGTCGCAGTGAGTCTGCTAATAAATTGAACCACGGGCTTTACAAAATCACTATCCGTCTTATTATAAAATGCAGACTAACTTTGTTACTAGATTACTATTATTAATTCTATGACTAGATTTAAACCAACAAAAGAAAAACGGCATATTACTAGATGTCAACTAAATTTGGTCGGTTTAAACCTAGTAATAAAGTAAATTTGCGTTGTATAATAAGACGGTGTACCTAAAGGTTTAAATAATTTATTTATGAAAAGAATACAAAGTCATTCACTTACAGAGAAACATGTACAATAAAATGTAAAATCATAACTACATGAAATGTAGAATAAGTATTTTACATATCAGTAGATAGCAAGTTTATTGTAGTTAGCTAGACACGTTCACAATTTAACACTAACAGTGCTTCCTACGAACCGAGATATTTACGAACAGTGTTTTCTATCAACAAAGTTTTCGGCTGCTTTCTGTGAGTAGTGATTTCGGTCAGATCTGCTTTCTGCATGTAGTCACATCGTGCAAGCGTATTTCTGTCTAGCGTTCCACACTCATCGTTTATTGAAATTAAAATAATTGTAAAAAAACGTCGTTCATTTATTAGGTACAAAGTGATCTAAAATAGCCCGCAATTTGATTTATTGCGCATTATTAATCAAACAGACAATTTCTTTCGCGATTTTTAAGTTGTTCTCATAGTTAAAGTTATTGTATCGGTGAACTAACGTGATTTTAAAATATGTAGAAAGATTTACCAGTCAGCTTGTATAAGTGGCAGTGAACTATATGTTTCAATTTACAACAATGTTGTTATCAAATGTGATTTACCGCTTTATTTGCATCGTATTGGCAGCCCTGTTATCATTACATATTAAGCGAGCGACCTACCCTCCTATATAATATATACCAATAAAATATATCTTTGAGGTATATAAGGTCTAACAACATATACTGAAACGGTTTTAAGGGCAAATTCAGTCCGTGATACTGAACAACTTTCTCCAAGAAACATATGTCGAAATATGAAAAATAATTTTGGCTTTCCATACAAACTCGAATTAGCTGATCGGTCAACTTATAATAGTTTCAGTATATTTTTTTAGACCTTATATAAGGTCTAACACTATTTTAAGGAACCATTTTACTGAAACTATTTTAAGGATGAATTCAGTTCGTGATACTGAACCACTTTCCCTAAGGAGCACATATCGAAATATGAAAAATAATGTTTGGCTTTCCATACCAACTCAGATCAGCTGATCGGTCAACTTATATGGGACGACAAAAAATTCCTTTTTATATTTCGATACGTGTTCCTTGGGGAAAGTTGTTTAGTGCCATGTTCTACATTCACTCTTAAAATCCCCATCATTATCATCAGTTCTTTTTTTTTTAGTCCCCACTAAAGAAGCACGACCCTCTGCGCTACTAGAGCCACACTTGACCAGAGTAGCCAGAGGATTTGGCCTACACTCTCCACGCTGGCCAGACGTGTTGGAATCAAAAAATAGTTTAAAATAGTTTTAATATATTTTGTTAGACCTTATATTGTATAGTGTCAATCCCCCGTAACATAGCGCGACGAACCGATGGCTGATGGGGCAAAAAGGTTCTTGAATGGCGACCGCGTACTGGCAAGCGAAGCGTAGCGTAGGGCACCCACCGACAAGGTGGTCAGATGACCTGACCAGGGTCGCTGGAAAGCGCTGGATGCAAGCCGCTTTTGATCGGTCATTTTGGAAATCTTTGGGAGAGGCCTATGTCCAGCAGTGGACGTTATGCGGCTGAAATGATGATGATGATGACTGCAGGAGTGCGAACCTGTCTGTGCCTACTACCGGAGCCATATTTGGGAAGAGCAGCCAAAGGATTAGGCTAACATTCTCCATTGGCTATCTCATTATCTTGTAATTCCGAATCGGCTTATACAACATTCACGCAAAGACAAAGTATATAACTGTATAATTATTTCTGAAATATATAAAAGTATCTTACAATATAATTACTGATAACTGTGTGGATTTATTTAACATAATATTTCTGTAATTAAAAATAATCATCATACCATTAACATACCCAACCTTATTTCAGTAAGTTGTTTGAGTCTAATATCCACCTACCTTTAATATTTGTAGGTATATTTTTGTTTTAAAATAAACAAAAGAAGAAATGATACAAAATTGTTTCCGAAACTATAAATATTAATTACTATATTCTTATACGAATAAATATTAATTACTTAATAAAATAAATATAGGTTAAATTGTATTTGACGTCATCAGTTACCGTGAGAAATATTTATTTATCTTATTTACTTTGTAACAAAGAAACTCGAACATATCTTTATAACAATTCCTATAGGTAGTATAGTTTACCATGACAATAAAGAAATTGATATTGTACAATGTAATGCAAACCAATATAGTAGTGTAGCTACTGTACTATAAGAATTATGTACTTGGTCAGACATTAAAAAAAAAGTCAAAATAACGTCATGTCACACAAATAACGGTGTAACTCTCAAATTTAATTAGAATTACCGTACTAAAAGGATACATAGTTCTGTTGGTATTGTACCAAATAAAGTTACTAAAGTTACATGAGTTTTTCGGGATCCAATAAAATTTTTTTTTGGCCGTTAAAATTTTGTCTCAATAGGCTCTAGACCCCTTCAAACTATTACAAACTACAAACATTACACGAAAACCACATATTTACTTTAAATGTACTTATTTTAAGGAAATAAGGGTCCAAGATCTTAGGGTTCCAAATAGTTCCAAAAGCGATTTCCTCTTTTATAAAAACTCTTTCTGCAAGGTCAGCGTCAAAGTTTAATTATATTTTATTTATTTATTTAACTTTATTACATGAAATGTAATCGGTAAACTTGAGGCCGTAGGCCTCTTTTACCAGTCTTATAAACTAAAATAAATCCTGTTGAGTAGATACATTTTTGTTTTTATCACATTTTTTGCAACGCTCTGCAATACTGCATAGCTAATTCACATATACGTATAGATACAAGTGTTTTTATTTCAATACAGCTGTGGTTGACAGTACAAGGACTTTTTGCGCGTCGTGTGCGTATTTATTTTCACAGACTAAAAAGTGCGTCACGGATAGTCTGTCGTCTGCGTTGGGCCTAATTGGTATTATTTTGACACATTCACCTTGCCATTGAGTCTGTATTTCTTATAAATTGGTTACTGGTTGTTTTGATAAGGATTTAAAAAAAATGTAAAACATAAGATAGTAGTTTTTTTGTAAGTATGTAAATTATTCTTACTTATTTAAATACACTTTCCTGTCACATCAAGCTATAGATAAGAATGTCATCGATCGTTAAAAAATATAAAGAAGAAGGTAGGTACCTACCTAGACATTTAGTTTGTTATCGTTACTATGGCTTACTTAGCAAATAAATTATACCTAATCTGTACTCGAGACCTTCCCGTTTGTTAGCCATAGGCACTATTTTTGTGTGTAGTCGCTTTTTACATGCAAATTGACATAGGTAAGTATTTCGACAACCAACGCATGTAAGATAATTGTAGTTGTTTGTTACGCAAGTATATATTATTTTAATTTTTAAGGTATGCAAATGATTTTAAGGCATCATCATCATCATTTCAGCCGCATAACGTCCACTGCTGGACATAGACCTCTCCCAAAGATTTCCAAAATGACCGATCAAGAGCGGCCTGCATCCAGCGCCTTCCTTTAAGGCATCATTTCATCTATTGCTAAAACCCAGAAGAAGTTCTGTCAAAGTTCTGTAAAACGATTTTTTCTTTATGTAAGTAATAATTGTCCTATCTCTTATTTGCCGATTCAACGGAAGAGATTCCACTATGGGATAAGTCCGCCGCTGATGTTTTTTTCAAAATATGTAAAATTTTATGAATATGTGGTTTTTTATGGGAAAATTAAATTACTTACAAGAATCATTATTTAATGTCCAAAAGCTTTTAGTTAGAAAGAATTTTTAACATTGAAGGCAGAAGAAAATACAAACAAAATAAATTCTTATAAAACGATTTAATCAGCGTTTTTGATTCGTGTGTGATAAAAAAATTATACAGAGTAAGTAAATGATAATCAAAATGTTTATGGATATTAGGTATCACTTCTGACTCGATTAGTTAACAGCTTTTTAATTATAACTCCATCTGTGACCTACTCAATACTACCTACTAATCCTAACAAGACACAAGACAGAGTAAAAATATTCTTCTAGAAAATAAATTATTTTGTACTGGTATAAGAATAAAACGTCACAAAATAACTTGATTTAAGATTTATTAATGAAGAAAAACTAACGGGAACGCTATTTGACTCCAAGAAACTATGACGTCACGACTTGCTATTTCATACAAAGACAATGTCTTGACGTTTAGTAAAAAATATCAATCTGATTGGAAATTAACGGATAACATGGTTGGAGCCTGATGTTTGAGCAATTCCTCAATATTAATAGACTTGAAGATCATCACTAGTGTCCATTAAACAAGCGAAATAAGATCATATCGTTATTGTTTTAAATGTAAATCTCTTGGGTACTTTGCCCTGTGACGGTAGCGATTTATCCTTACTCAATTCTTTATATAAGTTATTTTTAATTCGTTTATTTAGCTTAAATTTTAGGTTGTATTTATTTAGTTAAAATTATATTGTTATATTATGTTTATTATGATGCAATAAAGAATCAAAAACAACAAAAAAATTAAACATTAACTAATTCACGACACAACAGAAGCCACGAACCATTTCTATCACGTCAGCTTTCAACCAAAAATACCCGCACCATTCGTTATGCCTCAGTCAGACATGTCAAACTTATAACACCCCTCTTTTTGCGACGGAGGTTAAAAAAATGCACTGATAGAAAACACATGTACATCTATTTGTTCATCATGTCACTTACCTGCGCTGTGACAGATCTTAGCCGACTGGCCACCGGGTTTACTGTTTCTATTTCAAGTTTATGCACCATTTTTTAATCCTTACTTTACTATCAATAAAACTATCAACAAAAATCAGTCAAAAATTATTAAAATTTGGTTATAAAAAGCACAAATCTTTCAAGTCATTTAAAAAGTATATATTATATGAAGAGGTAATTTTTTGTTTGACACGGGCGCGGAACGCTGTGTCGTCCGGCCAAATAGATATGTATGACTGTTTGTGTCAGCAATACGTTGCTCGTACAATGATGCGAGACGCTACATATACTAATAGCACTGCTTGCTGACCGAGAGGCTTTTTATATCAGTGATAAATGATAACGCAAACGTATCGAGAGGGAAAGCCTTATGAATCATTAGATGTCACTCGATTGTTGATCTTCTTCTGAGTAGGTACCCTTTATTTGTGTTATTTATACGAACCAGGTTTACAATGTATGCGCTTTGTATAGTTGGAGGTTCCGCGAGCATTGTCTTTAAAAACAACTTAAATATTGCAGAAAGGATTTATTGAAGTAAATTTGGAAATACCTACAATTTAAGAACTTGGTAGGGTTTTTAGCAATTTACCTCTCTATTTGGATGCTGGATGGAGACTGGAGTCGGTCACTGCGGGGTGGCTAGAACTTGGACTGTGCATTATTACTCACGTCATCATTAGGTCTTTTTGTCTCCACTGCAGGAGCACGACCCTCTCTGTACTACCAGAACCTGACTTGGTCAGAGCAGCCAGAGGACTTGGCCTACACTCTCCTCGCTGGCCAGACGGGTTGGAGAGGTCTCACTGATGTTTATAAGCTTTGTTTAACTTGTATTTTCTAAGTCACCTTCTACGATATCCACGGAAGGACTTGGAGTGACCCTATTCCACTCTGCCGGGAACCACACCTTATACTGAGGTATAAGGTGTGGTTCACATAAGCATATTATAACAGTATGATGATGACTACATTTACAAGAAAACTACAATAAATTCTTCATAGCATCGGCATCCGTAAAACTAGGCCAATAAGATAAAAACAACAGTTAAAACAAAAGACAGTCGTTATCTCTTTGTATACATGAATTAGCTGACGAAGAATTAACGTAAACTCTATTTTCAGACTTTACTTAGTCTATGTTTACTTGTACAACAAAGAGTGCCGGAAATGTGCAAGTGCAACATTCACGCAGGGTTCAAGAAAAAAATGTTGTTGTTTTGTTTCGTTCTATTATCTACATCACTTACTCTTGCAAGAAACCCCATCTTAGAACATTTTTATTTTTCGAAAGGTTTTAATTATAATAGATAAATAAAATTTACTTATTACATAAAAGAAAAAAATATTTTCACTTCGAGTGCTGATTAACACACCGTGTGTGTTTGCGTCTTTGCCAAAACCCACACGGTGTGTTTTTCAGCAGTCAAAATGTAATTACGATATATTTTCTCCAAAGCCTCGTGTCCATGTAACTAAAATGCTGACTGTATTCCCGCATTGGATCGCGATACTAAAATGTCCAAAACCTCGTGTTGGGCCTTGAAACCCAAGCCCCAAAGGTCTTCACGCAAAACCTTGCATTCCACGCTGTCACACCGGAGGTCCCGGGTTCAATCCCCGGTCAGGTCAAGATGGAAAATGATCTTTTTCAGATTGACCTGTGATATTTATCTATATATATATTTGTTATTATAATTTGTTATATAATATAGTATTGTTGAATTATTATTCCATACTATAGCACAAGTCCCGAACTTACTTTGGAGCTTGCTTAATATGTGTGATTTGAACGTATAATTATTTTAATTTATTTCAAGTCGTATTTCAAACAGCTAATTTCACAGATTTTTTATAACATCCTATACGAATTTGAAGTTCAACCTTCAAAAATAAATAAATAAAATAAGCCTTTATTACTTTAACAATAACATTCATTGTAGAAAATTTACAAATCTTTTAACAATGTTAACTTGTGTCCTAAAAAGTAGTATTGGTGACTTTTCATTTACAGCTTGTGCTTCGACAAAGGCCATGAATTCTTAGTGATGATGATAATGGGTCAATCAGTAGCTTTAATTTATACTTACTGATAGGAAGATTAAAGCGTGGCCTTTGGGTCTTACGGCCCTGGGCTCTGTCTGCCCCGTTAGACGTGAAAATGTATCTGTATCTGATAGGAAGATTACCTATGTTGAGGTGAGGGCGGCGCAACACTAGTTCTACACAATCAACAAGCGCCCCTCCCTAGCGCGGAGGGTTGTCTGATGACAGTTGTCCGAGAGCTACCGTTCGCGCCAATTGTTATTATAATAATAATAACTTTATTTCACACTAGCAGTCCATCCCGGCTTCGCCCGTGGTACATACATAGCCTATGTCACTCAGGGATAACATACCTATCCAACAGTGAAAGAATTTTTAAAATCGATCCAGTAGTTTCGGAGCCTATTCAATACAATCAAACAAACAAACAAACAAATCTTTCCTCTTTATAATTTAGTGTAGATTTAAAAAACTATACAGAGTAGTGTGAATTTACAATTTTATTACTTACGTAAGTTTTTAGGTAGCAAAGTATTTGTATGCATAGTTGGACACTTAAAGATTTGTCGTCTACCCGCCGTAGTAGTAATAGATTTACTGTATCACGGTCGGATAGTGATCCCTCTCTTGTAAACAACTATGGTACGTATTCCCCGTGGAAAAGTTAATAGTTAGTTTTAATTATCTAAGAACGGTGTTTTTTATGTCTAATATTACTATGCAGGAGCCTTAATTTAGCTTCTTAAGAACGTCTTGTAAAGATACCTAATTGACTGTGATAATTGATAATTGAGATGATGACGAGACACAATACGAATTAGTCAGAGCAAAACATTGTATTTATCTGTTTAGTCATACATTTCTGTGCTAATTTCCTAATAACCGGCCAAACGTGATTGCATCTGATAAGATAAAGATATAAACACTGTGCGAGATGACTGGAAGCCCAAGAGACAGGAAACATGTATGACGAGATCTATATATTCATGTAATCAATATCTACGAGTAAATATATCTGATAAAATAGGCAATGGATATGACTTTCTCCAAAAGCTATAATGATTTTTTGATTAAAACTAACGTGAGGTACACTCATTGTTTTATTTAGAGAACGGGTTACTCACGTATAGAGTCAGCTACTGCCGACATGTTTCGAGAGGCCCGTACACCGCACCGGATCGCGTGTGTCGCGATCCGGTGCGGTGTACGGGCCTCTCGTCACATTCGCCCTGATGAAGACCGCCGGATGAGGTCGAAACATGTCGGCAGTAGCTGACTCTATACGTGAGTAACCCGTTCTCTAAATAAAACAATGAGCTATAATGATTTCTAAAGACATCTATTATATCATGCCTACTTATCACCTCAAAAACATAATTATTTCCCTTCCTTGTCACTAGATGGCGCTTAATGGTAATAATTAAAACAAAAAAATCTTTATTCCTATTATTTAAATAAAGTAGTACTCTAAATAGTTAAATATGACTTGTATAAAATACAATAAATATTGTTTAAAGCATATTCAACACTTCCTTTGTCACTTTTTTGCTAGTCGTGTGGGCTTCTATCTCTGTGTGCCTATCCGCAACTCTAGTATTACATACTTACGGTCCTCCAATAGTTTCTAAAGCGTTAGGTGTCTGTTACGTTAGTAATTATATTATCTTTGACCATATCTAAATGCGGACCACCTCGGAATGCTTAAGCGCTTGTAATGCCCATCAGACTATATACTACAACGCAGCTACGTAATATAACATAAGTAAGACGGTTGCATGTAAGTTTTAATGTTAGTATATATGTATTATACAGTAAAAAGTATTGCTGCATTTACGGCAGTAATAAACTTTTTACATGCAACGATAAGAAATACTCGTGTAGAGATGTAAGCATTTTAAACATTAGAAATATGAATTTTAATAAAATAAAGAAATTAAGAAGATGATAATCGCAATTTTTATAGGTGAGGAGACTATGTAATTAAATAATTAAGAATTTTTCAAAAATTATATTTTTTTATTTTCTGAAGTCGTAAGATAAATCGTTTTTTACAATTTGTTGCAGTATTGATGCACACATCTTGGTTGCAGTCTCATCTATTATATGTAATTATCAGTAAATGTTCTAGCTTTTCATTCCTAAAATGTTTTAGCAAAAATTTACAGTAAAATACCTTCGTCAGTATAAGGTTAAGGTCCGGAAATTAATAGTAATTTGAAAAAAATATTTCAAAGGGTACACTTGTCAGGTCCTATAGAAATCTTATCTAAATTGGTTGTGTAGTTTTAAGTTTTGAAAAATTATTGTTGTAAAGTTTTTTGAATCGTATTTCATCCTTGCCGAGGTCCAGCTGGCATTTTTTAAATCTATATTCTAGATTTCTATGACTTGCCAGTTGCCGTAAGAAGTGACCATACAAGCGAAGGCAAAACTCTTGCAGTTTTTTGACTATGAAGACATGAAGGACTTTGTGGCATACCTAAGTAATGTATGTAATGCGCGCTTTAAGAAGATTAACACAACTTTATTCTACATTTCTAAAACATAAAAAGACGTCAAAATTTTTACATTATTGGTTTTGTTAAAGCAATAGTCTTGCTCAAGGTTTCTGAAAATCAGGCAGACGGATTTGTAGGATCAACAGTCTTGCACTAGTTTCGGTTTCTGAAAACTGAGAAGACGCCAGAAATTCTACATGGATTCCTTTTTTCAGCCTATAAACTATTGCCAGCTGGCATCCACCTGCGTACATGACTATCAAACGGTGTGTGGTAGCAACTTGATTGGAGCCCTACGAACTTTCATCGACAAGTGCGATATGTACGAGTTCAACTGTGATTATGGAACCCGTAAGACTTTTGTTGCTTCACGTAGCTTACCGACATTTTCATCTGATATATGATTTTATGCTGCGTTAAGACGTTTGCCAAGACTAGGCAAGCCTTTGCCAAACGCAAACGTGTAATACGGGCACAGAATTAATAAAACTATTACATACAGAACGCATTCTTCTAAGGTTCCGCGCAATATGCGTCCTCGTCTCCCGTCCTCGCATCTCTTCCCCGTTCTAGCCTCGTGGAGGGTGTTGAGCGATTGGCTGCGGATGCCTAGTCCCCAAGGCCAGAACGGGGGAAACATACATACATACATACTATCATGTCTTTATCCCTAATGGGGCAGACAGAGCATTTTGGGTCTTGCGGCTCTATGCCGAACCCAGGGCCGCAAGACCCAAAAGCCACTTTTAGCGTCATGGTGGGCGAGAAGATGGAAAAGCAATCAATACAGTGATGGGTTGCTAGCCGCATCGCCTGTTAACATGATTCGCATTTTTGCCCACGGGGGAAACGAACTGATTTATTTAAAAAAAATACTTATCAAATCTTCCTCATATTTCCTGCTTTTCGAATTATGTAAAATTTGCGGAGTATTCCAAAGAGTTAGTATTTTAATTTCGAAGAACAAAATTGCTCAGTCATCGTAATAAGTAATCTGAGATTGGAGTAAAACCAGATACCTATAATCGGTTAGAAACACTAAACCTAATAAGCATTATGTATTTATCTTTCAGAGTTTTCAGTACATGGATGCAAAATACCAAGTCCAAGCATTCAGTGTCCTTGTGGCTGACAATTTCTTTATACTAATCAAATTTTGTCTCTTGAACGTCAGAATTATAAAAACAGATCGTAATATAAAAATCTGATTCGTAGCGGTAGATTTTTATTAATTTTCTTTTTTAAAGCAGTATTAAACTATTCAAACGGATTTCTTGTTTTACTCCAATCTGCGTTTATCTGATAAAAAAGTTATTTGCTTTTCATACGTTAATCTATGAATTTATCGGAACACTTCCAATAAAATATTCAACAGTGTTTGATTTACAAATTTTATATAAGAAAACGAATGCTAGTGCAATATACTAAATATTTCAGGTTACCGATTTATTCATTACAAAACTACAATGTGTGTATCTTCAATTAATGAAGTGGTACATGTACGACCCTTGTTACCAACAAATGAAAAACTGCCTAAAAATTTACCAGAGTGTTCGCAACCATGTTGTTCAAATCTGATAAACTGTATGAAACCTACGACTTGTAAATCATCTAAGATTATTACTTCGAGTGTACCTGCTACCACTATACCATCGATCTCTACAGTTACAACAACTCGTGCTTTAAAACATGACAATTCTTTTAAGCCGACAAAGACTCAAAAGCCGGCAATAAGTAGTATGAGTCTTACAACTTGGAAGAATACTGTCGAGGAATCATCATCTAAAAGTACTATAGAAAGTACAACTTCAGCCATCACAACCATATCCAGAAAAACAGAATCTAAAACGAAAACTAAAAGCACTTTTACTGACACAACAATGGCTAAAGCTAATAAAACAGCAACAAAAACTATATCCAAACCGACTACAAAAGTTTTCTCTGTTTCTACTTCAAAACTTACAACTACTACTAAAAGTACTTCACCCGCCCCAATCTCTACTACAACACCATTAACTACTAATAAAAGTACCACACCTTCTACGTCATCATTAAGTACTACTAAAAGTACCACCCCTTCTACGTCATCATTAACTACTACTAAAAGTACTTCAACATCATCAATCCTCACTACAAGTACTAACACTACACCAAGTTTGATTTATGAAGAAATATCACCATTCACAACGACAGAAGAGCCAAAAATATGTTGCGACAGGCCTTGGACTTGGGAGACTACTACTTATGAAACACCATCTAGAATAACGACATTTATAGAAATTATCACTTCAGAGATACCAACTACTGTAAGTAGAAAAATTCCAGAAATGAAATTTTCTACTACTAAAACCAGAGGCACTTTGTTTCAAACAACAAATTCTGTAACTATTTCTAAAACTAAGCCTATAATTTCGGCCAAACCTACTTACAAGCCAGTTTATACGACTAGGACGAGTCCAAAAACAAAAGATTTCGTGGAAACAGATTCTACAACTAAAGACACTACTACTACTAGGACTAGTACCACGATCAGTCAAAGAATAACACCTATCATAACATCTAAAATAACTACTACAGCAACTACAGTACAAAATAGTACTAGTACCATACCTAGTAGAACTACTTTATCTCGAACCACATCCTCTACTAAATTACAGCCTAACATCACACACACTAGTACAACCACTAGTATTTTACCTAGCAGTACCCCATTTATAAGTGTTTACACTAGCGCTATTCTTACTAGTACTTTACAAACTACTATCTCACATCCCATTAAAACTAACCCTAGTGCTTTGACAACAATTTCTATTCCTAGAGTTTCACTAACCACTGGCAAACAAGAAACTACTATCTCAACGACACCAACTATTAATATAAGTAATACTCTTGAAATAGAGGAGAGTTTACCAACTGATATATATAGTGAAACAACTGAAAAAATTACCAATATAGCGATTGAAAGTACTACACCAACACAAAAAGTGTCAACTTTAAAAAGACTGGCGTTTTTACAAACAAAGCCTCCACCATATTGGTGGTATCCACATCCTTGTCGATCGAATAGATGTCCTAGGCCGTATACATGGCAAACAGTACCACGAAGACCAATTAAAAGAAAACTTACGTCTCGACACAAAAATTACTTTGAAAATGAAATAAAATAATTTTAAAAATCATTTTTTATTTAACTCTTATTAATAAGACCCCAATAAAAAAAAAGAATAGTAAAGAAATTATGAAATATTATTTATTATAATAATGTCTTTACAGAATATGAAACGAAAGTAACAGATGATGTTCATTCAAATTCCAGTCAACGACAAAATGATGATAATTCTAATGTTGTATCCAAAAATGACATCAAAGACCCCACAACAGGATCACAGACTAATATTTTAACAACAAGACCTTCAGCATCTACAACGCTAGAGTCAGACATAAGCCAATCTCAAACTGAACCTGAAGAAGAATATCTAAATATTACAACAGGCAAAAAAGTGGCGCTAACTGAAATTATACATAGTACTAGAAATACGTACGTCGTTACAGAAAAATACACATCCACGGACGGATACAGTGAAACAAACAAAAAATCTAATCAAACTACTCCAACGGAATCTCCAAAATTTGACCCAACAAAATTCAGTACAAATCCCTCATACAGCTTTTCAACTGCAAGGAGAGAAAGAAAATCTTTGCATCCATCACAATTATGCAAATCAAAAAAATGTCTTACACCCCAAAAATGGGCTACAACAAAGTCATACAGACGTATCAGAGGATAGATTACCAACAAGTTTTATTCACCAAATAAAGTGTTCGATAATAAGTATGTGTTTTAGTTATATTGCTTAAAAACGTTTCACCCACTTAATTTTTCGTAAGTTCATCAAGGCTCCTTAAGTTGCATCCTTTTTAGGGTTTCGTAGAAAAATGGAACCCTTATAGTTAAGCCATGTCTGTCTGTCTGTTCGTCCGCGGTTTCAATCAAAAACCCATCAGCTAAACGGTTGTATATGGACACGTAAAAAAATCACGCTAGTACACAGTATATATAACGAAGTTTAAAGGGAAACTATTAGAGCTAAGTAGGGTTTACAAATAAAAGAGTTTATAGATAACAAATTAATAAAACGTAATTGGAAACGTAGTTTCTTGGACGTTTATAGTAGCGTGATCTTAAAAAACGGCATCCGCATTTACGGAATTCTACACTGCGCGTGGCCAGACACGCACTTGTTCGGTTATTTGTAACATATATATCTTCTTAGTCGCCTCTTACGACACATGAGGGAGAAGAAACACAATTGTTGACAAAGTACTCTGCGGTCACCACATGGCCATCTTCTGTCTATATTATTTGTTACTAACTTTTCCAGAATTTGACGGCTGTCCCTGTTCCGAGGATAACAATTTGGAAAGCGAAACTGGAGCTCCGGAGACAGAAATCACTCCTGTCCAAAATACAGACGATGATGATTTGCTACAACCTAATCGGTTTAAACTCCATCAAGGTAAATCTAATGAAAATTCGAATGGCATATGTAAACATTTCTTTTCTCCAATGTTTACTTGGTTGACTACCGTCCAAGGAGAGACGAGAGATTTTCACAGGATTTTAAATGAAAATGAGGTGAAGTAAATTGTCGACGAATAATGATATTAAAATCGATATTCATTTAAAAAGTACCTACACTAAAATTGTATTGTTCGTATCGAGATAAATAAAGAAAAGGCAATAATTTTAAGTTATTTAATTCACCTAAAAGAAAATGAATAAAAACAAATGCTGTTAGATTTTGTACATTAGAGGTAGATTTTACTAATTTAATACATTCATTCTTTCAACATTCTTTTTGTAAAGCCTGTCAGCAGCATTGAAATCAAAAACATAGTAATTCTTTAACATTATTCAACTAGTAGGTACAACTTTATTATAGAACCATGCAACATTTCTACATAATTACAACTTGTTAACTGGAATGTGATAATTTTAATTTCACATAACATTGACCCTGTTACATTCAGAAATACAAAAATACATGTTGCCTTAATAAGCAACTATATCATAAATTTTTCTACATCACAATACACTTTATTACAATTTAAAACTATTTGACTAGCATAGGTTTTTCGGCACCATTATTTGTACTCTCCTTTTTCTTTAATATGGCATTGATAAGGAAATCATTGGCAAATATTCTTTTATCGCCTTTATAAAAGGCTTCTATTTCTACTAAAGTTTTAGACTCAGTCTCTGGCAAGAAGAAGTACAGGTATACGGTGCCGACGAAGCCGAAAATGGCATAAATCGCGAAGGTTCCACTAAGGTGGAAGGACGCTTCTAGGTTGTAGTTAGTTTTGGAGGACACGAAATAGATGACGTAGCTAAGAGCAGCCGCCAAACCCGTGGCTATGCCGCGGCTCCTGAAAAAAGAAAACCTACTTATTTACACTGCATTTTTTACCAAGAAAAATATTAAAATATAAATAAATATATATAGATAAATCACACAGAAAGTACTCAGACTTTCTTGACCAACGGCCGAAGTATTTACAAAAGTATAGCCAGAAAATAGTCTATTTTCTCACAGGTAGCAGGTGCATTAATTCTCTTTTCATTCCGGGATAAAGTAAAACGACATGATCAAAGAAAACATAATTAGGTACCTGAACGGAAAGACTTCAGACAACAGCACCCATGGAATTCCTAGGCTTGTGAAGCAGACCAGGAGCATGAACAGCGCCACTGGCAGCACATCGCTCTTGGCGGGGAACGTGTCAGCTTCGTACGAGGACACGGCTGCTGGTAAGCTGGTGCCCGCGTACACGCTGAGCCCTAAGCTGCAGAACGCTGTGCCCAGTAATGCTCCAAGGACCAGCTTTCGCTTGCCGATGATCTTGACAGTAACAGCTGACACGATGTTCATGAATATTGCTATGACGCCAATGAAGACCTGGAATTTTATTTTAATTATGAGTAATGTAAACCTACCCTGAAAAAGAAAATGCTGTGGCTAAGTGGTTTAGGGACTGGTTGTGCGTCTGTGAAGTAAGAGTTCGATCTGTAAGGTGTATTCGACTTGTACCTATGAGTTTGCGCTAATGTACGGTCATTTCAGCTACCACTACGTTTCCGGTAAAAAATAACATCGTGAGAAAACCTGCACACTCGATAAGTACTTATAGGTATTTTAACTAAGGCTATTTTAACAAAAATCAAACCTATTTGAAAGTATTCTGACGACCAAAAAATAATATAATATAAGGACAAATTACACTGATTGAGCTGGGCCCCAAAGTAAGTTCGAGACTTGTGTTATGGGATACTAATTCAACGATACTATATTTTATAACCAAATACATATATTGATAACCATCTAAGACCCAGAACAAATCGAAAAAGGCCATGTTCCAACTTGCCCTGACCGGGGGTCGAACCCAAAACCTCTGGGCAGACTAGCATGGTGCCCAATACGCCACGGAGGTCGACATAATAATATTAAAACAAAAATCATCTAGGTACACGAAAAGGGAATATGATACTATACTAAAGATTCAAGGAACAGAGAACCTGTAAACTTCGTACTTACCACAATATTCTTAGCGTCATATTTCATCCCTAAAGCTGAGCACAAGTTCACCATATTAGGTTTCACGGGGGCCAGCCCACTCATAGTGTGAAATAGAAAATAGGCCATCACTAGGGCAAACGGTCTCATAGTTTCTTTGACGAACAACACATGCTTGAATTTCAGTGCTATTCTTTTAAATAAACTAGCTCTTGTGTGTTCACAAGGTTGGATGTTTCTGCCGTCTTTAATGCATATAACGCATTGGTGGATCATATCGTTGTATTGTATGAGGGTGTCAAACTCTTCTTTGACGTCTTCTGGCTCCACCCAGCCTCGGAGGCGGCAGAGGGAGCGTAGAGCCTCTTTTTGGCGACCCTTTGATAGCAGCCATATTGGCGTTTCTGGTACCTGGAAATATAGAACAAGCCATGATTATTTAAAGTAGAAACCTATGTAGGTCAATGACTAGGAGTGCCATTTTTGAAACGCCGAGTCACTAAACGAATGATATTTTCCATACAAAAAACCGATCATTAAGTGACATCACGTTTCAAATATGGGTCCACAGATTCACGTACTTTGGCTAGCATAGCATACCGCTCGCTTGTCTGTATGGGCTAATTCAAAACCGTAAATGATATTCATATAATCTTATTTTATTTACTAGGTTGACTAGTAGGGAACGCCATATGGCATGTTTTTTGTGCAATAAAGTTTAAATAAATAAGTAAATGTCGCTATAGTGACAAAGATACGTTCAGTAACAAGCCATGTAGTATTTTTTTCTCGAACACCAGACAATAAGAATCTACCTGTACGAATCAAGGTAAAAGGATATCTATTTCGTAACCCTTATCGTCTCGCATTACCTCGTATTACTGTCTTATTTATCTATAAGATATCACATTACACTATTTATTAGTCAGATCTGAAGACGATAACGGAGAAGGGTAGACGGTAAGTATTTCTTTAGATACTGATATCTTGGTGAGATATATCATGGGTAACCTATATTTAGATAAATGATTACGATATTTGATGACACTAATTTTCAAGGACATCAGGTTTAAAAAAATAAAAATATTTATTCATAAACTTTTTCCTAGTAAAGTAAAACAATAAAACAAAATCTAGGTATTTGAAAAAAAAATCACATTATCTTTATCAGATTTTGTTTTATTGATCTTGAAAATTACAAAATTCGGTAATAAACGTTCTGTACGGCCGAGCCCTGGAGATATGGTTTTATTTGAAACTAGAGGCAGCGCGCGGCTTCGCCCGCGTTAACCACACGAGTGAAGTCGCGGGCGTGATGAAATATAGCCTATAGCCTTCCTCGATAAACGACCTATCTAATACCGACAGAATTTTTCAAATCGGACCAGTGGTTCTTGCGATTAGCGCGTTAAAACAAACAAACAAACAAACTCTTCAGCTTTATATATAAGTATGGAAGTATGGTTTGGATCGATCAATTGAATTTTTTTCCTCTTCTTATCGTGTGTGTTAGTGACTAACACTAGTGTCAGAGTTTTTAAACCGCCTTAAAGGCCTCTGACATGGTTTTTGGTAACAACCAATGTCAAAGGCAGTGACCGGGACCGACGGCTTAACGTGCCCTCCAAAGCACGGATCATCTTATTCATCGGACAATCAGGTGATCAGCCTACAATGTCCTAACCAAACTAAGACAACAACACTAAGTCGCTGCCCCCGCCGGGAATCGAACCCGCGACCTCCGGATATGTACAAGTAGACATCCTAGAGCATGAAATCGAGAGTAGAGAGAAACGACAAGGGTTAATACTTTTATTTGTTATTATTATAATAGTCTGAACTTAAAAATTATACAATTATAAGTAGTTAGTTGTTATCAGCATGAGAGGTGGCAGGGGAATGAGTCGGAATGATGAGGAAGAAGTGTATAAAAAATGAATTTAGAAATTAAATCTTAAATTAAGGACAATGAAATGAGAGCTAAGTCCTCTCGTGGATGTCCTAGAAGGCGACTTAGGAAATATAGGTAAGCTAAACAGAGCTTATAAACGTCAATGTGACCTCTCCAACCAGCGAGGAGAGTGTAGGGTAAGTCGTAACTGCTCTGGCAAAGTATGGCTGTGGTAGTACAGAGAGGGTCGTGCTTCTGCAGTAGAGACAAAGACCTGATGATGATGATGATGATGATGATGATGACAGAACAATAGCGTTGTATCCAAGGTCAAAAACAAATTATTTTGCATTGATAAAAGAATAAAACGTCACAAAATGTCACTTTTCATCGTGATTTTAGATTTATTACGCTTTTTGACTCAAAGAAACGTCACGACGTGGCTATTCATAAAAATTCCACAGACAATGTTTGTTCTGGTATTAATATATGGCTCTGGAAGTACAGAGAGGGTCGCACTCCTGCAGTGGAGACAGAAAGACCTGATGATGATGAAGAACATAAACAATAGAGTTTCTTTCAACAACATTACAAAAGGAAGGTACTTACAAATAATACAAGCAGCATAGTGGTGAGGGGTATAGTGAGCGCCACCAGCGCCGCCTGCCGCCACGTCAGCACGGTCCCCAGCAGGTACGCTATGAACATGCCCGCGGACGTGAACATGTTGGTCAGGGTGGTCAGGATACCGCGGAGAGCCGGGTCACTGGAATATTGTAGGGACACATTAGTCAACAAGGAACTCATTCATCTATAAATACAATATGTTAGAAAAACCTGCCCGAAAAGTTAAGGCAATGTTAGCTTGTTGTATGTTCTATTTCTCGGTTCGACCATCTCTGAAATCGCAAAAAAATCTGCGGCTCCATACAAAATTAAATACCTACTGTTTCAAAATGTATGAAGCTGCAGATTTTTTTGTGCCATTTCAGGGTTGGGAGAAACCCATATATAGAACCTACACAAGCTACCCAACATTTCCTAAACGGTTCAGACAGGGTTTTTTTAACATACTGAATAATAAAACAGTAAAAAAATGTGTCTTTATATTGATTACATTTTCAAAAAAAAAATGAGGCGAAGCAGACATAGTGATAGAGTAAGATTTTTTTAATATATCTGTCTCTTTATAGAATCTCCGGAAATACTGAACGGATTCGAATGAAACTTTTTTGTAATATAGCTGTTAAGCCTGGGCAACATATATCGGAAAATGGAACACCTAATGTAGAACCATAATGGTCCAGCTAAACTATAAGAAATTATATAAAATTGACGGTGCGTATTCACCAGCAGGAATCTTGTGAACCATATTTCAGAAAATTAGGAATTTTGACCATTCCCTGTTTATACATTCTAGTATTGTTAGCAAATTTATCTAAGAATATACATGAATATGAAACTAGTGAAGAGAGGAAAGTGAGAGAAAGTACAAGACGAAAGGATTTGGTCGATTTTTCCGCAACCCGTTTAAACATTGTTAAGCACAGCTCTCAAGTTCAATCGATAAAGCTATTTAATAAATTGCCAACTGAATTAAAAATGTTACTTTATAAGAGTAATTTCAAAGTAAAGCTCAAAATTTTTTTATTAAAGAAGTGTTTCTATAGTATCGAGGAGTTTCTAAAATGACATAATCTAATGATGACATTGTTTTTTTTTTTTCGGACATTTGTTTGTAGTATACTTAACCTAAGAATGGGTACTCTTGAAATATTATTTTATTTATAGCATCAATATTGTAATTATTAAGTGTGTTAGACTAAGCTGTTAATATTTCGACACAAAAAATGTTTTGTTATGAAATAAATAAATGAAATGAAATAAACGCCATAGAAAAGTTGTTCAGCCCGATGAGCATTTTTCAGAGATATAAAGTTCACGCGAACGAGTTGCGGGCTTCGGCTGGTGTGAAATAAAGAAAGAAACTCACATAAATGAACCCTAACAAATTTATTTTTTTGAAAACAATTCATTTTTAGGGTTCCGTACCTCAAAAGGAAAAAACGGAACCCTTATAGGATCACTTTGTTGTCCGTCTGTCCGTCCGTCCGTCCGTCTGTCAAGACCCTTTTTCTCAGAAACGCGTGGAGGTATGAAGCTGAAATTTATATCAATTACTCAAGTCTACTGTCCCTTGAAGCTGTGAAAAAATCAAACTTCTAAGCCAACGCAATCAAAAGATACAGCCGTTTATGCCGCAAATTTTCGACACTTGCAAGGGAATCAAAACCTACAGGGTGCTTCCCGTGAACTCAGAATCTTGAAATTTGGTACGAAGCAACGTCTTATAGCATAGATAAAGGAAAAATTACGAAAACCATAAATTTTTAGTTACATCACATAATATATATTTTTTTCGATGTCGTAATGAACGAACTTTGTAAACCTTGCAGGTTTGTACGGAACCCTCGGTGCGCGAGTCCGACTCGCACTTGGCTGGTTTTTTTTTTATACAAGCTTTTATGGATTTTATTGTGTAAGTACATAACAAGAAAAATGTAATAAGCCCAAACTCGATGGGGTTGCGTCGTTTCAAGTTCCTATGGCCATCTTCCAGCAGATCAGCTCTATGTCATCATAATATTGCATTGTCACGCTACAAATAACAATGGTTACATTGGCGTGCAAAATTTTAGCTCAATCGCAATCCGGGAAGAAGATCAAATACATCCTTTTTTTCTGGCTTCTTCCTAATTTACTTAAAAGTAAATCCATGTGACATACGTTTTTTCCATAATGATAGAGATATTTATTTCGTACTACAAAATGCACCTAACTATAAAAATAGAAAAGAGTAGAAAAAATAATTGGCCAAGTGCGTGTCGGGCCACGCGCAGTGTAGGGTTCCGTAGTTCCGAATGCCAACTTTGAGTTTATGCCACTAAAAACGTTTAAAAACTAATTATCTATTGAATTTGTATGAATTTTCTTTCTCCGAGTACATTTTATAAGTTGATCGCCTATAACTTTTTAATTTGTATACCCTACTTAGCTCTGATAGTTTTTCTTTAAACTACATTATATATACTATAGCTGTGAATTTTTTCACGTGGCCATATATAACCGTTTAGCAGATAGAGGGGGGGGGGACACTTGCCTCCAACAATTTTTTTTACTTTAAACCCAAATATTTCAGAAACGGATCCCTAAATCCAAAAATGGTGTTAACAAGCTCAGAATGTTTTTGAAAGACCTATTCAACGACACCCCACGCAATGTGTTTGTCGAGAAAAAAAAAATTGACTACCTCTTTACTTGTATGGCAGCTAACCTAAAAAAAAATATGTTTCCAGATTTTATTTTACGACTTTTTCGCCATGATTAATATACATATCCATGCCAAATTAGGACCGCGGACAGACAGACAGACAGACATGGCGAAACTATAAGGGTTCCTTGTTTACTACGGAACCCTAATAAAATAAGTTACCTATAAAGTTTCTTTGGAAAACAATTGCTGTGAATTTCATGAAAGGCAAAATTGATCATATTGAGAGAAATGACCAATTGTGTTTGTTTCATTGAATTGTAATTATAATTCAATGGTTTAGTTATTTTGATGTAGCTCTAATATAGAAAATTTAAACACTAATCTTTAATTTGAAATAAAACAGTGTAGCTATACAACTTGCAAGGGATATACCCGTAATAAATGAATCCAAGGGCTATAGGTACTAGATCACTTTAGTACTTATAATGAAATTAAAATAACAGTCAACAATCAAACATTTGGGCACTTCCACAAAAGTGTGCAGCCGTCCGGGAATTTTGTATGGGAACGCCATTTTCCTTTTTTTCTTTTTTCACTGTACTTTTAATTTCATTATACTATAGTGATCTAGTATAGCCCGGGTTTGATTTATTACAGGTATGCCCCATCACTTTGCATAATTACAATGATATAAATAATATAAATAAAATAATAAATAATATAAATATGAAAATATTTCAAATTAACTTAAGGATTAGTTTTAAAATTTTATATATTAAAGCCTCATCAAAAAAAATAAGCCATTCAATTATAATTAAAATTCAATGAACTGAACACATTTTGTTATTTCTCTCAATATGATCAATTTTGCCTTTGGTGAAAATCATAGCAATTGTTAAACATAGCATAAAAATAATGAGAATCATACCTAACTTCTCCAACGTAAGTGACCGACGGCGCCTCCATGACCCCCGTCCCAATTCCCAGCATGGCATTCCCGATGAACAGCGATGGGACGTCCCAGGCGTAGTACATCAGTATCCACGCGATTACGTGCGGTATGTTTACTAGGAATAGGGCCTTCTTTCGCCCGAAGTGGTCGAGGAGAGGGCCGGAGACCAGGCTGCCTAGCGGCTGGCAGAGGAATGCTAGGCTACCTGAAAAAGAAGTACAGATACATTCATCATTCATCATCATCAGGTCTTTTTGTCTCCACTGCAGGAGCATAACCCTCTCTGTACTACTACAGCCATATTTGGTTAGAGCAGCCAGAGGATTTGGCCTACACAGCATGGAGAGTGTAATAAAACGAAATATGGCTCTAGTAGTACAGAGAGGCCACGCTGGCCAGACGGGTTGGAGAGGTCTCATGATGTTTATCAGCTTTGTTTAGCGTATTTCCTAAGTCACCTTCCACGACATCTACGGGAAGACTTGGAGTGGTCCTATTCTAATCTGCCGGAAACTACGCAGATACATTATCACGTCTTTATTCCTAACGGGGAAAGACAGGGCCTATATATAAAATAGTTTGAAGGGTTATATAGGGTTTCGTCAAGACCAAATTTTTAATTATATCTTCGTTTCTTTTCAAATAATTTCTACCAAATGGGGGCAGCACTGCGGACTCTGGAAAATTCAGGTAGCCAAAATATACTGAAGCTCCTTTTTAGTAAATAAATAAATAAATAGGGACAAATTACACTGATTGAGCTAGCCCCAAAGTAAGTTCGAAGCCTGTGTTATGGAATAGTAACTCAACGATATTATATTTTATAAGTAACAAACAAATATATAGATAAACATCCAAGACCCAGGACAATTCCAAAAAGGGATTTTTTTTAAACTTGCCTTGACCGAGGATCGAACCTGGAACCTCTGGGTGGCGGACTAGCGTGGTGACCACTACGCCACGGGGATAGTACATTAGTAGTCGAGTAAGTAACTCGTCGAGTGTGCACTAGGCTTTCCTACTATCTCACGCCTCACAAAATAGCGCGGACTTTGACCCTTAATGACCTTGCGATTGAACCAAAAACCGGATTAAAAATATCAATATATTTATATCATCATTCGCTTCCATAATAATAAGTAACGCACCTAATGATGTTTATTCTATTCAAAAAGTAGGCCGTTTATTTTGCATATCAAGTTATTTTAAGGTAATTTCCTTACTCTGTGTTTTTGTAGGCTGTATAAAATACAAGTGTAGTTATGCAAAATTATGCCTACAAAACAATATGTATTGCGGCAATAACTAGGTACTGTTAGAAAATATGACTTTATTTAAAAAGCGGTCTTACAAAAAAAGAAAGAATTTTCTATAAGGTCCTGAAATATATCTATAGGTAATTTAAGAGTAGGTTTCAAAGATATTATTTCAATTAATAATTTTTAAATTCCTGAAATACAATTGTGCTCCATAACTGCCCCTTCTTGTAAACCTTCTTTCTTGCTTATAAACCGACTTCAAAAAAGGGGGAGGTTATCAATTCGAATGTATATGTTTTTTTATGTATTTTCCCCGATTCATCGAAGACTATGCCGACAAAGTGGTAAAATAACATCATGAAAAAAATATTCTTTGGGATAGTTGTCATGTGGGATCCGATTCCTTTTTAATTTTGGCTATTGTTTTAATTCAATTACTAATATGATCTAGTATAACCCGTGGTTTGATTTATTACGATTATGTCCGTTACCGTCCTCATACCAGTAGCGTACGAGCGTCCATACAGACACATAGAATTTGTCTATCCTGTGCCACCCTAATATACCGGATACTACCGAAAAATGTATTTTGCTTGATATGCAGTCGTACTCGTTATTTAGGATAGATACCCTGTTAAAAATATCTGTGCACGTTAAACGTTGTTTGTCAGGATCGTAGCAAGTGGAAGTCCATAGTCTCTGCCTACCCCTGCGGGAAACAGGCGTGATATTATGTATGTATGTGCACGTTAATGCCTCATGCCTACAAAACATGATATGATAGCAAAAAATCTAGTAAACCTCTGTGATGAATTAATGATACCTTTGTCTCCATAACACACGATGACTCGAGGTCAGGCCATGCGGAAACCACACATGGTTTCACATCGGAAGTAATCCTATACGTGTGGATAACGCGGATTAGAAGTACTTAGGCTCACCGCGCGTAGCATGTCGGCTACTTGGAGATTCGATCGTCAAAAGAATTACAGTATTGTTTTTAGGGTTCCGTACCTAAAGGGTAAAACCGGGACCCTATTACTAAGACTCCGCTATCCGTATGTCTGTCCGTCTGTCCGTCTGCCATGCACGAGGAAATACAACCACGACAAGGAAGCGTAAACATATCACAAGAAGATTACGAGATGGCGCAAGCAGTATCATGCATCTTGATATCAGAGTTTATCCGATTTGCTGCATAAATAGGTACAATCTCCAACAGTCCACATTTGAACACTGGTGAAGGTAAACATTATTGGACAATACTGATTGACAGAACTGACAAAACACATGTTTGGCAAATAAATTATCTTTATTCAACGTCGGAGCCGCTCCTTCTAGAAAAATAAAGCTGCTTCTTTCATTATGTTATTTAAAACTAATGTTCATTTCTATGGAGAGAGACATAAAACCCTCCCTCAAAATCTGATTAATATTTTTATCTATTCTAATTCTATCTACTAAATTCGAAGAAGGAAAATCCAAGAGTTAGGCTTGTCCAAACATATCTTGATCTTGTTCGACCACAGCAGATCCAAGATGTATGTTGTTAATTGTCCATGCTTTTTCCTATTATTTTATTTAGAGTTGCGAGTGTAGTAATTGTCAGTTCACATACATACATAATATTACGTTTAATTTACCTATCCCTAATGGGGCAGAAATAGCATTGAGATCTTGCGGCTCCAAGGATGTAATCAGACCCCTTTTATCGTAGGTAATAGTTGGCGAGAAAGTGGAAAAAGGAATCTAAATAGTCATGGGTTGCTAAACGTATCGCCTATTTTTACCTATTCCCTCGATTGGTTTCTACGATCTGCGCGGAAAGAGAAGCAGCTGGTAGGTATATTCAAAGATATTTTCTCCCAGACCCGTATGCAAGGATCAGTTCACATTTCATTATGTCCATTTATGCTGTAACATAGTGAAACTCCTGAAGGTTTTTAATACTGACTGACCTAATCATCATCATTGTCATCAGGTCTATTTAGTCTCCACTGCAGGAGCACGACCCTCTCTGTACTAACAGAGCCATATTTGCCCAGAGCAGCCAGAGGATTTGGCCAACACTCTCCATGCTGGCCAGACGGTTTGGAGAGGTCTCATGATGTTTATAAGCTTTGTTTAGCTTCCATTTCCTAAGTCGCCTTCTACGATATCCACGTAAAGACTTGGAGTGGCCCTATTCTACTCTGCCCGAAACCACACACGACTGACCTAATAATCTGTTCTAATAAGTCAATGGAGCTGAAGTAGGCTGTGTGTAACTCTATAGGATTACAATGAAATGAGGCGTGAAAGGTCGAGTCCTTGTAAGAACTACACACATTTCTATGACCCACTTAACAAGCTCGATAATAAGGGATTTGTTGAGCCCTGTATTTTTTGGCCTCGAATAGGATACATATTTTCCTGTAGATGAATCAATAATTTAAGGATTCTTCAGTGTTTAGGCTTTTACACGTCAAAAGTTTGATTAATGATTTGGCCGCATGACGTTCACTGCTGGACACAGGCCGCTTCCAAAGATTTTCAAAATGACCGATCTATAGCGGCTGATACATCAAGTTTGGGTATACATACTAAAATGAAAAGATAATCTAACAATACTAGCGTTTCGACACGACTACTGCTGAGAAGAAACGCCGAAATAAATTAACACGATTGTCTCAAGAGGCATTCTCAATTAATAACAATTACTACCAACAATTTTTCTATCGTTCAGGCATTTTTTGGGATAGCGAAGCTAAGGGTGCAAAAGCGATAATATAAGTTTTTTTAAATAAATGTGGTTACATAAATTAAGTAGGACAAACGTTCAATAAACGACAGCAATGAAGTGATCTCTAAACAAGCTAGATAAATATTAGCACTGCACTCTGCTAGGTACTCTTATCTCAGGTAAAGTGATATCTCCTACAATAACAGTTATATAATTGTAATCCTGAGCTCTTCATCTATGTGCCTAGGTTATTTTAGTCCCAGTGTGTTACTGTATATCTAGATAATTACTTAGGGTCCTAAGGCCCAAGTACAGAGGGCTTCAGCAGTCTTTCTCCATCGCGATCGGTCTTCGGTTACGCACTTTATTTCGGGCCAGGTTATTCCGATTGTCTGCTATGTGCATTTGTTGATTTTATAAGTAGTTGATTTAAATACATTTCAATGTACGTGTATTTTTTAATGTAGAAAATATATATTGAAGTTTAATACAGCATGCGTAAACTCTGTGATTTACTACTTTAAGCCAACCCTATTCCGCTTCTTTTCATCAACTTAAATCGGATTCTTTTCCTAAACGTCAAAACAAATATTTCTATGGGATTTGTATGAAATGTAGACTAATGATAATAGTCTCTTGGAGTTAAATTATCAGTTTTTCTACATTAATAAATCTAAAATCACGTTGAAGATGGATATGATCATGACAAGGGACATTTTTTTGTGACGATTTATTTTCTTCACCGTACTTATCAAAGTTTTTGACCTAGGAAAGTACCCGTTTGTAGGTAGACTAATATGAACTAAGATAGTTTCTTTGCATCGATCAACGCATGAGGGAGGAATGGATCCATAAAGCACTTAATTATATTTTATGCTGCTTTCTTGTGCTAAGGGTTTTTATAGAGAATATGGGATTTTATCTGTCTGGTTACAGTAATTTAGGTACATTGTTCATGGCATCCTGTTACGTTAATTTTATTACGCAAGTCCGGGGCAAGGCATGCTAGTACCTGAGGAAATAAGTCTAGCTAGCAGTGGACTGATTAGGTTATCATCATCATCTTCAGGTCCTTTTTGTCTCCACTGCAGGAGCACGACCCTCTCTGTACTACCAGAGACATACTTGGCCAGACCAGCCAGAGGACTTGGCCTACACTCTCCTCTTTGGCCAGACGGGTTGGAGAGGTCTCATTATGTTTATAAGCTTTGTTTAGCTTGTATTACCTAAGTCGCCTTCTACAACATCCACGGAAAGACTTGGAGTGGTCCTTCTGCCGGAAACCACAAGGCGAATTGTATTAAGGTTTAGTATTAAAATAAATATGAGTCTTACCAAACCAAGACGCCTGTTTCTTGGTGATGGAGACGCCTTCTTCGGCGTCCATGACTTCAGGTAACACCATGGTCACGAAGTTGATGGACATGCCGAGTCCGATGAGAAGGAAGTCCAGGGCAAGGCATGCTAAGACCTGAGGAAGAAAGATTACATTTGTAAATATTACTTAAGTGTATAAGCTATCCGGTCGGGCGTCCAAGATATCGCTGGAAGGATGAAGTCGCCAAAGACCTGAAAGAGCTGGAAGTGTCCGACTGGTCAGATTTGGCACAGAATAGGGAAGAATGGCAAACTTTAATGTCGGAGGCCAAGATCCACTTCAGGTCGCTGAGCAAGCGACGTAAGTACTTAAGTATAACTGCAACCAATCAATCAATCATCTTCAGCTTTCAGACACCCACTGCTGGGCATAAGCTCCCTTTGTTTGTCTATTATTGCAAGAATCCTAAATATTCTGAGGTTAAAGTTCATGGAACTTGATTAGGGTTTGGTAAGTCTTGACAGTTAAATCCCGAAAAAACTAAAACTACAGGAAGTTCTAAGACTTTGAGACACCTGAAGTCCCAGGACCTAAATCCTAAACTAGACTGACAGAATAAGGGGTAAATCGGCAATAAATAAACCACTGTGATATTTCTATGTAACAGGGAAACATGTTTTAATTACATTAGAGTACATAGAGTATAGAATGTTTTATTGACATGTAAAGCATTAACTTTATTACTGTATTTGCAAGGTGAAATATTTTCATCTTTATTAATAGGAAACTACAAGTATATATTTATTATTGTTAGTTCGAAAGCCTGCTGAATTTGAATTAAAAGGTGTAAGGAAATTTTAAACACTTTTGCGGGCCTTGTACCGTCGGCTATACCTAGATGGATGTAAGTACGACATGGTTATGATATAGTTATAGAGTAAGAATTTAAAAAAAAAACTGTTTGTCTGTTTGTACAGAGCTGCAGAGCAGAGCGCTGATGAGCATTTTCATAAAGTCTACGCGAACGAAGTCACGGGCTTCAGCTAGTTAAATCACAAAGGGCAACGACCACTTATCCTAGTTATCTGCCACTCAAAGATTGCTGCTGATTGGTCGACAATAGATCGGGAGCCGACAAGGAGTTTGCTGATTACCGACGACACCCGACCTATAGCAACAAGGTTCTCAAATGACAACACGTGACCGTTTCGCAATCGTGTTCTAATTTTAATTTTTGTACATACAATCATTTTATCACGTGTTTATCCCTGAAGACAGAGCATTTTGGGCCTTGTGGCTCAGAAAAGACTTAAAGGGCGATTTTAAGTGTAAAAAGGTGTTGGTGTAATGTCATCATCAGGTCTTTTTGTCTCCACTGCAGGAGCACAACCCTTTCTGTAAAAGAATCAAAATAGTGATGAGTTGCTAGCCGCTTTGCCTATTAACATGGTTCGCATTTTGGCCGATTCCTTCGGCTTCTTTGATCTTCGCGGGAAAACGAGCAGCTGGTACGTTGTAAGTATTTTTCTTTTCTTACAAACCAGCGTGGAAGAATACGTACACAACCGACGATCGATGATTACCTTAGAGACAAAAACGTCTGGCTTGAGCTTGGCGCAGGTCCCTCTTTAAGGTTTGTATTTACACATGTCCCGCCACCCAGAGGTCCCGGGTTCGATTCCCGGTCAGGGCAAGTTGGAAAGTGGCCTTTTTCAAATTGTCCTAGGTCTTGGATGTTTATCTATATATGTATTTGTTATAAAATATAGTATCGTTGAGTGAGTATCCCATAACACATGTCTCGAACTTACTTTGGGGCTAGCTCAATCAGTGTAATTTGTCCCTATATATTTATTTATTTTATTATGTATACTCATAAACGTCATAATTTTAATACATTCGATACTTGTGTAAGTAGTAAAGAAATTGACATTATTACTATTCTCAGCCCACATATCGAATTTTAAATCAGTATAATTAAAAGTATACTTTTTTTTTTAAAAAATGCTGCAGTACAGTTTGTTTCTGTTTCTTCAGTATACTTGCGCATAGGAAGCGGCAGTAAACTAAGTAAATGATCTTACGTCAACTACTACCTATTATGAAATCGAAAGAAAAAATTACAATTATCAAGTGATATAAATATCCAAAGATAAGTAAATTATTTCAGACTTTTTACATATAGGTGAGATAGGTTCAAAAATAAACATTGCTGCCTTTATTTTAATACATATAATAAATTTGCTTGAACATTAACTTAGTGTGTCAATTTAATTCAGATTAAGTTATTTGGATCACTTTTTCTGTATGGATTTTCTAAATAAACAAGTTCGCATTTAAATAAAATTATTCGTCAATGTCACCAGTATTTTGACCGCATTTTTTTCTCAACACATTTAGGTACGTATCGCAGTCATAAATATTTCGATTTGAGATAGTAAAATATAAAGATGGCGTATTTAAAAATCGGGCAATTGCGATTCGGACTCGCGTACGAAGGGTTCCGTAGCATTATCTATAAAAAATCACGTTTGTTGTATGGGAGCCTCACTTAAATATTTATTTTATCTTGTTATTAGTTTTTGTTGTTATAGTGGCATCAAAAATACATAATCTGGGAAAATTCCACGATGTATAGGTATGTCAGCCAGTCACTTTCTTGTTTTTTTAATTAGGTAATCTACTTAATTCCAGTCCAAATGCGTAATTATATGTAAAAAAAGGATAAAGTAACACTTAACCTTTCTCAGCATGATCAGTGATCACTGATCACATATATTCATTCCGTAACTATTCAAATATTTAGGATGATTTTGATACATATTCTATTCCGTGGATAGGATACATGCATTTGGAGAAGATTAATTTGGAGCGCACGCGAACGCAGTTGCAGGAAAAAGTATGAAAATAAACACGAAATGAATAATATATAAAAATATATGCCATTACTAAAAATATTTGTGATCAAAAAACTAGCTTGATGTATACTTACTTAAAGACTACAAAAACTCAGGATGTGATTCCAAGGCCTTATCTTACACATAATTTAGCATTTATAGAAAAAAACAAATTGCTAGTTCTAGGTTCCGTGATTAAAATAGTGTAAATCCCATAATATAAAATTATATAATCAAAAATTCTTTAATCCTACTAATAGTAATAACAGGAAAGAGATTTTGTATATTTGTTTGTTTGTTTGTTACCACTTCACAGTTTAACCACTAAACCTATTTAGATGAAATTTGACATGGATATAGTTTGATACCCAGGAAAGGACTTAGGATAATTTTTATCCCAAAATTCTCACGGGGAGCAAAGCCGACGGGCACAGCTAGCAGCTAGTTACTGATATATTCGAAAATACACAGGTACCGGATAAGTCAACGTAACAAAAATAAAAAAAAAGACATTGAGATATAGCGCGTCAATGCATAATTATTAAAAACTTAGATAACATATTTTAAATCAGGTATCTTTAAAAAAAACCGGTATGATTACCGAATAAATAAAACCGGGAAAGTGCGTGTCGAGCCACGCGCGGTTTGTTAGTTTTCTTAAGTTCCGTAGATTCGAATACCAATGCCGTAAAAAAAAAAATTCTATTGCATTTTTTATAAACTTTTTCGAGTGCAGTGTATAAGTTAGTGGAATATAACTCTTCAATTTGTGAATTATATATTGCTTTGATAGTTTTATTTTTAACTTAATTATACATACATACTACTGCCATATTTTCTTTTACGTTCTATATATATAATATATACAACCGTTTAGCTAACAGAGTGGGGTATACTGGAGTCGAACAAAAAATTGCCATTAAAAACTAAATATTTAACAAACAGTTCCCTAAATCTTATAATAACGTTAACTAACTCACAAAATTTTTGAAAGACCTATTTAACGGTATACCAAACGTCAAGATAAAATGATTTAAAATTACATGTATATGAGAAGAAGTTAATACTCACATACCCATGAAAGTATATAAAATTTTGAAAAAAAAAACGACGTGTTGCACTCTGGGAGTGCCGGCAGAAGTGAAAACTTGAATATTAACGTTGTGCATTTTTGATATTTTGGAATGGTTAGGGAATAATTTTGCACGAATTGCTTTAATTATCAGTATAAAATATTTCAAATCTTTTCTGAACCACAGTCTGTCACAAATGTCACAAGCATGACACATTACACACACGAACGTAACGTAACATAAACACACACGACCATTCGCGCAAGCGCCCTGCGCCGTCTTACGAATTTTCGATCAGGACACGTGGTCCTGACGCGAGTTTAAGATTTTTTACCCATTCCAAAAAAAGTGCACAACGCCGCTAAAGAAGTTTTCACTTCAAAATGCGAGAGGCCTATTTCCGGCAGCTAAAGTGATGATGATGATGATACCCATGCCAAATAACAGCACTCTAATACCTACTAATAGTCTCTGAGTAAAACCGCGGCCAGACAGACCTGACCTGACAAAACTATAAGGGTTCCTTGTTTTACTACGGAACCCTAAAAACTAGTCAAAGTAATTAGGTGCGTACGTTTTTCATTCGCCCCAACGATATTGTTTTATCTTATTGCTAGTATTAGTGAATAATCTCATTTTGATAACTTTTTATGATCTGTAAATTATTGTGATAAAGCGTTGCTTAATTCTGGGAAAGGTAACGTAGGTCATGTGAAATGAACATACCGCTAAATAAAGAAGTAGGTTCAATTATCTAAGGAAGTCAGAGGACTGTCACAACTATATTCAGCTGTATTGTAGATGTATTTTATTTATAATGTTTAATGGTTTTATTATATTTTTTTTGACATAGTCATTGCGTGACGAAACTCCTTTCAAAAAATAAAGAAGTAGGTATCTAAATTTATCAATCAATTCTTTATAACAGTAAGTGTGGCCACACACTGGTACAAAACCCTATAAAAACCATTCTGACTCGCTAAGAAGATCAGTCTATTGAAAACATGATATTAATTAAATCATAAAATATATACGGTTCTAGGTATATGTCTTAGTTGAAAGATTTGATTATGTTGTGATTCTGTATCACACTAATATTATACAGGCGAATTTAAGTGTGTGTGTGTATGTTTATTTCTTCTTCACGCGCAAACGGCTAGACCAATTTTGATAAAATTTGGTACGCAGGAAGCTGACTCCCTATATGAATATATAGGCTACTTTTTATATACCGCGGGTAACACCGCGAGGCGCAGCTAGTTATTTATTAATGTGTTTAGAGAATTTGGACCCAATAATCTTCCATTACTTCATACGCCTACGCCAAATGCCTCAGCTTTTCTATAAAATAAACATAAAATACGGTTCACTCCCCTAATTAAGTCACAAAAGCTGGTTTTAGCGAATTTCTTAAAAGTTCAAATCTACAGTAACAAAACACATGTCTTTGGGAATACTACAAGGTAAAATTTTATTGACCACTTTAGAAACACTTAATAAAGAGCTATCAAATATCCTCGAGTTTTGGCCTATTAACCAATGGGAACTATCAATCAATATTACCAATACTCATAGATTGGAACAATTGCCGGACGGTTGCCATTGACCCAGGTTTATTTTAACCCCTGACAAAAAAGAGGAGTGTCATAAATTTGACAGGTATTAACTTTGATGCTAATGTCTGTGTGTTTGTCTATCTGTGGAAAACGGTTCCGCCGTTTAAAACTTTTTGGGGGTTAACGCTTGAAAGTAGGGTTTTTTTTTAAATTTATCTGGTAAGTAATATATGGCGCTACGGATATTAAATCCATTTAACATCGATTGGAATATGTAGTTCCGCCACTCGTCACTAGATGGTGTTGTCAGTTTTTTTAATTTTCTTGGCAAATAAACTTGTCTACTAAAATTTTCGTGTACATGCACGAAATATTTTGTAGACATGACTTGATCTGTCTCCTATGTTTAGGCACTATAGCTCTGCGTCTATGTGGCATAAGTTCGATCCTCACTAAACGCGTCTCGTACCTCTGAGTGTCTTCAGATCAGATTAGCATTTGTGTGAGTGCCATGGAATTGTTAGTACATACAATTCCATGGTGAGTGCACAAAGAAAGTGTAGGTAAAGACATCGACTTGAGGCATGGCACGGCCCGCACTGGTTTGTACTGGTTTTTGAAACTCGGACTGAGTCGCGGTACGACGCCTTCATCTTCACCTTTGGTACCGCTAGCAGCTTGACATTCCAGTTTTGTTGTGTTTGAATTATTAATATCTTGTTTTTTATTAATCATAATGGTTAATTTCTTTCTAATAAAACATTGATTTTATTTTTATGTATTTTTTGACTGACTTTACTTTTAGCGCTCACTTAACGGCGGAACCGTTTTCCACACTAACGTAAATCTGGGCTTATGCCTAGAAGACTGTACGGTTATTTGCAACTACCACTTGCTTCCGGTATAAGGAAACATCATTAGGAAACCAGCACACTAGTTCACGAGTGTGTAATACTGACTGTTGTCACTAGATGGCAGTCATTGAGCTACGTCAGATGCCTTTAGGTAGCTCTTAAATCTGACACCAGAGCAATAATAATACACTGAGTAAGAAAACGATTAATAATGACTACTTGCAACTTAGTAGAGTTTCTTTTTATACAAGTTTCGAGTTGCGTTTTAGGCGAGTTTCTACATAGACTATTTACATTAAAGACCATTCGAGATTAACTCCTACTGTTTGGTTTCCGGGTAATAAAAGTATAAGTATAGTAAGACACGAATTTATTGCCAAGAATAAATTATCAAGTATCTATGTGGCCACGTACGTAGCACACCCATATGGCCGAAACGATTTAGTTTTCTTGTTTGTTTGTAATAACTTTATTGTATCAGAACAAATCCGTGTTGTTTCTCGCAGAGTAGAATAGGGCCATCCAAGTCCTCCCGTGGATATCGTTAAATGCGAATTAAAAAATACAAGCTAAACAAAGCTTATAAACATCATGGCTACTCTGGCCAAGTATGGCTCTGGCAGTACAGAGATGGTCGTGCTCCTGCAGTGGAGACAAAAAAAGACCTGATGATTATGATAATGATGATCAGAACAAATACATATACAAAGATAGCATACGATAGAGCAAATATCAACGGACAAAGGCGGACTTGTCTCGTGGAGAGACTCTCATCCTGCAATAGATTGATAGGATATTTAGTCACTCAATTAAAAATTTTCTTGTTTCTCTTCTTTACTTCTCTCGTTGTTGGTGAGCATAATAAACTATTAGGATATATTTTTGGGCTAGAAAATATCATTACAGCTAAGGATTCAACAAAAAACTAGTTTAGATGAGACGCATATCTTCCATCTAATGAATGAACAATTAGGCCAACTCAAGATGTTTTGATGTTTACAATTTAGAACGTACAAAACTTCGAATATTTTCCTTATAATTAACGTTATTTTTACAATTTAATCAATAAATCAAGTCGACATTTTACGACGCTCTATAAAAAATGTAGTAGTTACAAAGTTGACCACTTTTGGTATCATGGTAGATTTTTAGTAACATACATTTTTTGTTTTATGGCACGTAATAAAATGATTATGTTCCGTGTTATGTAGATGAACGGTTGTAATTTGTCTTTCTTAAGTTTCCGTATCATTAAATCTGATCATAGGAAAGGGCGAGGATTTTAATCATGCCAATAGTTGATGCAGCAGAGCCCATTATTGTTTAAATTTCGTATTATTTTCCACTCTAAATGCTGCTTATGGGTATTACAGGATCAAACAAAATACACTGAAACTATTTAAAGGGTTATATGTTCAGTCCATGATATGGTCAACATTCCCCAAGAAACACATACCTATCGTACTATGAAAAAAAATGTTGCTTTCCAAACAAAATTAAAAATTCAGTGCAAAATTTAAAAAATCACTTTTACACGTAAGCTTGTATCTGTTCAGCTTTAATTTGTATGTCAGGTCAAAAACTATTTATGTTTCGCGGGGAAAAATGGTCAACCCATAAAATTTTTTCAAAATATTTTGTCAGAAAGTAAAATAATAATAAAGACGTAAAAGTCTGTTTTTAAATTTATCTACTTATAAATTGTAAAGAGGCAAAGATTAAGGAAGAGAAAAGAGGTATTCCTCGGTAATTTCTATAAATCTCATCAATTTATTTGCGATATCTTCAAACTTTTATTTAGCAAGCACTTGAGTCTGTAGATGTGATATAAAGGCGAAGGACTAGGTCTGACCGGAAGTAGAAAAATCATTCCGTTTTTCATTAATAATATTATTTTCTCGAAAAAAATTTTATTTAAAGGGAAATTAGTTAAAATATAATTGATTTAAGACTATGCAACGTATTGTATTTTACCAAAAATCTCCTTTTTATTGATCAATCAGATCAATAAAAAGGAGATTTTTGGTAATTTTGCTGAATAATATTTATTTTACAATAAATAAAGTAATTACAGTATCAAGACACGGAAACCTAACCTAAACTTCACGGCACGGCGGTGTTTTAAATGTCGGCTGCCGGCAGTATAACCGCCGGTTCCCAATAGTAATATTTTTAGGAGTTGCCGGCGCCGGCAGCGTAGGCTCTCTATTCATCATCTTGAGATCGAGGATTGTCCTCAGAACAAGACATAAACCTTGTTTAATAATATGATTTTCCTGGTTACTCAGTTTAGATCGACTTTAAAACTCGATCCATCTATAAACCTTGATTCGTATATAGGTAATAAGACTGTTTGCGTTTAAGATCATACGAGTTTTTATTACTAATATATTATGAGATGCTCGGTGGTCTAGCGAGAGTGCGCATTACGAGCATCTTCGCAAGTAAAGCGCCGCCGGGCGTGGTCTGCACTTGGATGGGTAACCCCAAATAGCAAAAAAATCTCGAGCTCCTCCGTGCTTCGAGAAGCACGTATGTCTATCTGTCATATTGTATGGCAGTCGACAAATTATCTCAGATGTCTTACACCAGCTTAAACAATTTGACACCGTAGTAGCCACTAACACCAAACTAAAAGCAAACAAACAACTTATATAAAAATGAAATTATGTTGTAAAATGAAATCCTTTAATGTAGCCATAATATAGCAGATAGCAATCTCATATCAGTGTTAAAGGAAAGTCGTTTTGTCTATTTATAGCAAATAATTACTACGTCAATAATGCGTCATACGACATACGTTGCGGCGTCCAGGGCCTCATTTGCCCTAATGATGGACCCCTAATGAGATTCAAACCTGATATCATCTTCAAGTCTAAGATCGCACAATAATTATCATTCTCAGGTCTTTTTAGTCTCCACTGCAGGAGCACGACGCTCTCTGTACTACTAGAGCCATACCCGGCCACGGCTGCAGCCAGAGGATTTGGCCTACACTCTCCTCGCTGGCCAGACGTGTTGGAGAGGTCCTGTTGATATTTGCTGTGTTAAGCTTGTATTTCCTAAGTCGCCTTCTACGATATCCGCGGGAGGACTTGGAGTGGCCCTATTCTACTCTGTCGGAAACCACACAGCAACAAGATCATAAAATAGGTATTAAAAATCAACTTTCTGATTCCTACAATATGCGTGGCCTGTATTGTAGGTCTTAAGGGGTCTTAATACAGGGGATACATATGAATTTATAGGGGTAAAGTGTTGCCCCCGTTCAAAATAAATTCTATGAAAGGAAACAAAGATACCATTTATATTTTTTTCTCATGCGGCTCCCTTCAAACTATTTTATGAACTAAGTACTCTGTACAGTGTAAAGTAAGAACGTGAAGCTTTCCTGAGCATTTTTGCAAAAAACAGCCACTAGCCTAATGGACATTTTATCATTTACTATGTCAAATCAAATAAAATAAATTAAAGGTCCAAAATTCGACGATAATGGTAAAGACTTTTTTGACCGACTTTCAAAAGGAAATCTGTTTTATGTATGTTCACTGATTATTCGAAGACGCCTGGATCGATTTGGAAAATACTTTTTTGTTTGAAAAGGTATACTTGTCAGGTATTCCTATAGAAATTTATTAAAACCGGTTGTATAGTTTGTGTACGCACGAATCGCGACTAACTAGAAGAGAAACTAGTTTGTTTTTTATAAAATAAGACATTTGTAAGGCACATTTAGACGGTGCAAGTTTCTTGCATGTTGCGTAACATTTTATTGAAGCAAAAAATGATTTGTATGTCTGTCGTTTAGTTTAGACCAGGCGAGTTATCTATTGCTTCAATTTAATAAGCATTACGAATAGAAAAATGGAGGGAGTTGACATACAGAGCCTACCCCAAATGGGGATAAGGCGAGGAAGATGATGATGACGAATAGAAAAATATTTTTGGCCCATCGGTTTTAAAACATATTGTACACGTATTTTTTCTTTTCTCTGAGAAAAAAAATGACAAAGATAAAGCGCATTTAAATTTCGCGTGACGTCACGACTAAGGTACGATTTTTATTTAGAGGTGACGTCGCAGGCCCCCACTAGGGAACTTTGATGGTCCGTATCTTTGTCAATTTTTACTTTTTTGGTAAACTAAAAAATATGAGTCCATTATTTTTGGATAATCTAAAAGACGGAATAATTATAATCGTATTTTTCTGACCCTGTCGTCACCCCTATTGTTTGCAACGGGCAAGGAACTTACACCGTCTAATCGGGTCTCAAAAATGTCGTATTTTATTTAAAAAAACAAACTAGTTTCTCTATTAATTTTGAGTTTATTTCTTGGAATTTTAGTTTCTCGAGTCCATCTGACAACCTTGAAATATCGTGATCACCTCCAATTTTGGGTCAAGGAAGCAAAGTGGCGCATGTTTACATAATTATAAAACATAATGATACATGTTTCTAATATTTAGTTATTTAATTGGATTAAGGATAATTTACTGTCAAATATGTATGGATATGTAATGTAACTCCTGTTTTGCACCAAATAAAGTATTTTTCTTTCAGTATTTCTTTCTTTCTTTCAAATAACGAATGTTATCCCCGATGGATATGATTTGGTGATTTGGTTTTCTACCTAACATTAGTCTTGTTATGTTAGTAGGTAATGTAGATAAAAAATAAACCAAATAGATATACACATACATACAGACATACTTTCACGCCTGTTTCTGCTAATTCTATACTTTAAACTAATTTTAAGTTAAAACAAAATAACTAATTCTAAACTTAAGTCTATCCGTTTGTAAGCCAACTTAAGCTAATTGCTAATTACTAATATAAAACAAAAGAAAGAAACACCCTGTTATGTAGGGTTAAAAATAAATAAAAGAATGATAATTTCTGCTTTATGCATCTTTTCTCATAATAACATACTTAAATTATTTTTAATCAAATATGAATTAATACTCTACTTTTATTCTTGTGACATAACAAATGGTCCTGGCCGTCATTGTTAGATTATAGTCATCAGACTATAATATACCTACTTATCAGATGCTTATATGAAACTTAAAAGTTCTAACACCACTTACACACAGGATAAACAAACATATAGTATAAATAACTAAAAATATTTAGTGATAATAATAACCTATAATTTTTGTAAATAATATTTTTATATTTTGTAGTATTTTTGTAACAACTTTCATAGACATATTATTAAAACGTAACGTATGTTTCAATATAAATAAAGAAACAATAACCTATTAAAAATAATCTAAAACTTAAAATACATACCTGTGACAAAACAACCCTTGCGCGGCTCACCGTCTTCCGACCCTCGTGCACTTGGATCGCCATTTTAAAAAGTATTCAACTTTTTTTATTTAGGCACAGACGTCCAACGTCCTACGCACTAGAGCGATGCACTATATTGTCCCACTCACTTTTTAGATATCACTGCACTTAATGCACAATTAAAATAAACATTATAAACATTTTATCTTTGTTATTGTAGCTAATGTTTACTATTAAATGAGGCGCGTAGAATAAATTTTATTTATCACACTAAAGTTGAAATTGTTAATTTGATTTTAATTACATAATGATATATTTATTTTTTAATAGATAAAGGTTTGGTTTAAGTAATTTAGTCAATTTGGTAATGATCTGAGTTTTTTAAGAACCAATTAAAACTAGATATTGGAGCGAATATTAATGCATGTTTCAAAGAAGTTATTTATCGTGTTTGATTTCGATTAGAACTTTTCGTAATAATTACGAAAGAAAAAAAGGACGTAAGGTACATACATTATTTCTAAGGTGTGTTATTTAGTCTAAAATATATGTAATAAATAATAATGTCACATTTTTACTAATTATTTAATCTGACACCAGTGTTGGAAACTAAAACAAACAAATAAAAAAGGAATTTAAATATCATCACATCAATATCCCCGCGGCCCTAGATTCCAATAGTCGGGCTAGACCTGATGGCAAGAGGCTAGATTGGATGGACTTGGTGCCTTGGAGATTTAGACGGCCTTTGCTGTGAGATGCTACTTGGTATCTTCAGGTCACCAAGTCAAAGGCCGGCGCAGCAGCAGCCGCAGAAGAGAGCCTCAAAAAGCGCAAATATGTAGACATTGGAGAAAACTACATATCTTTCTGGGGTAAAAACATTTAGTCCCTGGGGTCCTTCAGCCTATAATTTATTTTAATTTATATCAAAACGTCTTTTCTATGTATCCCGTGACCTAAAGGCTGGTAACTATTCGGCACAAGGACTCAGCATTAAGCTCAGCTATCTAAAAAAATGGTTAAGTGCGAGTCGGACTCTCACGCTAAGGGTTCCGTTTATTTTATTATCTATAAAAAATCACGTTTGTTGTATAGGAGCACTTAAGTATTTATTTTATTCTGTTTTTAGTATTTGTTTTTATAGCGGCAACAGAAATACATCATCTGTGAAAATTTCAACAGTCTAACTATCACGGTTCAGGTAGAAGATAACAATGTACAGCCTGGTGGCAGGCAGACAGATAGACAGACGGGCAGACAGATAAACGGACAGTGGATTCTTAATAATAGGGTCCCGTTTTTACCTTTTGAGTACGAAATATGAACCGGTCAAGACCCGCGTGGCATATATAATGCAGCTTTCATTGTTTTTTCTATTGTGTCTGGTATTAGCGGAACTCAACAGGTTAAAAGCGTCATAGACAAACTGAAGTGTTAAAAATGTACATTAAGTTAATTTAGGCTAGGCTGCAAAAACAGTACGCAAAAAAGTAGCCTTCCATTATCATTAGAATATAAGATACTATTAAATATACCTGCTAAGTGATAGCTAATTTATTTAATTAACATAGACAGCGTAATGAAACTTGATTTTAAATTAAATGTATCTAAACAAGTAGGTATATGTTTTAATGTTTCTATTTCGAAGTTACACCTTTATTTTTTTGTTTTACAGTATAGGCGATACTTTTATGAAACATCTTTTGAAATAACTATGGTAATATAGTCATTATGGTCAAAAACAGCGATTTTCGCGTTAAGCGCCATGTGTAACTTTTTGGAAAAACTAAGTGCTTGTTTGTGAGATTTCTTGGCGAGTTTAAGTATTTTTTTACTTCGATTCACTGCTTCGATATGGCTTCGATCCGTTTTAGTTAGGGAGGCGAGGTAGCTAAATGGCGTAATTCAACGGCGCCTTCGAGACCTATCAAAATCGAAAGATAAAATAATTTCGAAAAGAAAAGCTCGTATGGTAAAAACCATTTTAGCGGTGGGTTTGGCGTGTACGGTTTTTCAAAAATGTTAAAAAAAACAGTTACTTGGGCATTCTCGAGCGCGTCAGATATTCATACTACGTATGCCCCAAGTGCCTCTGATAACAACGGTATACTAATCTGCCGGTTTGCGTGGTGGGGGTAGGCATATGAAGTAGTCAAAAATGCAAAAAAAATAATACTCGAGCGCGTCAGATTTTTGGAAGGGGTGTTAAGTAGGCCCCAAGGAAGCTCCCTTTAAAAAAACTGACGATTTCGGCGTGACGATAAGTTACGATGAATTTTTGAAAATGCAAAAAAAAAGTTCTTTTGAAATACTCGAGCGCGTCAGATTTTCATAGGGGAGGTTTATCTCGGTATCCTAAAAGCATATTTTTTTAATCTGACAAAAAAGTTGGTGGGTTCTCTTAATCTGACCGAAAAAGGTTTTTTGGTTTCTTTTTTTTCCTTTCTTTCTCCTTGATAAAACGGGGAATTTAAGAATGACAATAAAGCTATAGATACAACCAACGTAAATGTTTATTTAAACTTTTTTTACGTAAAATGTATCGTTCGCGACTTATATGCCACAACGCGTTCTTAGGAAGACGAAATGGCTCCTCCACACTTCCGGTCATGCGGAAACCGGCAGATTTTGTATTTTTAGTAAGTTTTAGATTATATTCTTCAAAATAAAAAATAAAAAAATCGCGCTCGAGAATGCCGGATTAACGTTTTTTTTTTTACAAGTTCGCGACCCTATAACTGGGCGGCGTCAAGGACTTATCGTCAGATTAGTTAAATTTAGTCTTTAAACACTAAAATCAACCCCCAATATCTTAATCTGACGCGCTCGAGTATTTCAGACTATAGATTTTTTTTTACTAATCTGATCGTCTATCCTAGCCGCGCGTCACTACATATAGAGCTAAATACTTTACAAGGTTGTTCTATTAGGTCTAAGGTATCTCTCATATCTTAAACTGCCACGCTCGAGTATTGCAGAAAATTCCCCTATTCGCCTCCCTAACTATTTTTGTTTTGTTCAGATTGTAATAAAAATAATAAATACTTTTTTATATAGGTATTTTATTGACTTTACACACACAATTAATGTCATTAATATACTATTGATTAGTTATAAATAAATAAATATTTGGACAGTTTGTACGTTTTTCGCGTATGTAAGTGGCCAACAATATGTCAGATTTTTTTCAGGTTACCTAAAGGCATCTAGCTTGACGACTGCCATACGATGATGATAGCTGGGATTAACCGCTTACACGTGCCTTCCGAAGCACGGCTCCTCCGTGCTTGATATTTTTATGTCGCTTGTGGCTCCCATCCAAGTGCGGACCACGGCCAGTGCCGCTTTATTTGCGAAAACGCTAGTTATCATTATCATCAGGTATTTTTGTCTCCACTGCAGGAGCACGACCCTCTGTGTACTACCAGAGCTATACTTGGCCACAACAGCCAGAGGACTTGGCCTACACTCTCCTCGCTGGCCAGACGGGTTAGATGATGTTTATAAGCTTTGTTTAGCTTGTATTCCCTAAGTCGCCTTCTACGACACCCACGGGAAGACTTGGATTGGCCCTATTCTACTCTGCCGGAAACCACACGGCTATAATATTATATTAGTCTATTATAGACATGTATAGTTATATCCTTTTTTTTTTCAAATTCATATTTTATGATTATAAAATCCATTACAGTCTTTAACACACAAACAAAAAATACAAAAATTACAAATAAAATAGTTATATCCTAATCAGTCTCAATCTAATCAATTTGCTTACCCGTACATTATTTCAAAATACGACTAAGTATATATTGTTTTACGCAATCACGCAATATTTTGCCAAATCAAATTTCTATACGCAGCATTACATTCAAAAATTATCTACGTACAAGGTACTTCTACTGCATTTATAAATATAATACGGTATTTTACTCAATTAGTTTTATTATTCATATCAATAGGTAACATAAACCGAAACCAAAAACAAAAAGGTTTTTTAAGGTTTGTCAGTATCGTAGCAAGTGGAGGTCCATAGTCTCTGCCTACCCCTGCGGGAAACAGGCGTAATATTATGTATGTATGTTTTTTAATCTGACCAAAAAATATGTAAGCTATAAGCACGAAAGTCTATACAGTTCCATGGTTATTTACGCCTTCAAAATCTGATAGAAGGGGAAACTGTCAAGTAACAGAAAAAGGATGCCCGTACAACACTCTTGACGTCATGCTATGAGGTCTCGCGCGTACGAAAGAGATAGTGAAATGTCGCCACAACCCTCCCACTCTTATGTTTGAAATGCTTATTCCTACTTGATTAATAAACCAATTTTCTTGCTGTTTTAAAAATAATGTGTTTTTTGTTTTAGATAAAATATCAACCAAAAAGATACACAGTAAAATAACCTATTCTCCACTTTGTAAAGTCTTCGGAAAACGAAAATCCGGGAAGCCCACCCGGGATCTGAAGCAGCACAGCTCTTAAACATTACAGTCTTATTATAAAACGCAGACTAACTTTGTTACTGGGTTTAAACCATTATCCGACCAAATCAGGTTGACATCTAGTGATATGCCACTGTCTCATCTGCAAATGTCAACTTAATTTGGTCGGTTAGTGGTTTAAACCTAGTATCAAACTAAGTCTGCGTTTTATAATAAGACGGTTTGATTTTGTTGTACGATATTCCTCATCTGGCACGGAAAAGAATTCATAACACCTTGACTGCCAGCATTGCAGATACAATTGATTCTTTGTTTGTCCGACACCAGGTGACCGTAAAGGCGTTTAAAGAATAAGGGTCAGCAAATCGCATATAACAACTTATCATCATCATCATCAGGTCTTTTTGTCTTCACCGCAAGAGCACGACCCTCTCTATACTATTAGAACCATACTTGGCCAGCGCAGCAAGAGGAATTGGCCTACACTCTCCTCGCTGACTAGACGGGTTGGAGAGGTCTCATTGATGTTTATAAGCTTTGTTTAGCTTGTATTTCCTAAGTCGCCTTCTACGACATCTACGAGAGGACTTGGAACACCACTTATCATCAGTTGTAAATAAACTGTTAACAAGCATAATGTAACTCTATTATGGCCTATGGGACAGACAGAGCATTTTTAGTTTTCCGGTTTTGTAAGCAAAGTCCAGGGCCACAAGACTCAAAGGCCACTTGTAGAGTATGTAATAGCTAACTATAATAAGAATAGAAAGCAACTTCAATTCATGTCATTGTGCAAAACAGCCTCACTAAATTAAAATACAAGTTTATTTGCCAGGAAAATTAAAAATACCCCAACAACTCCATCTAGTGATGAGTGGCGGAACTATATATTTCTACCAATGATAAGTGGAATTGATATCCGTAGCGTCATCTATTATTTTCCAGGTAAATTTAAAACAGTTTAAAGCGTTAACCCTCAATAACTTTTAAACAGCTAAACCGGTTTTCATCAAATATAGCTAAGAACTACAGGAAGGGAATTTGCTTTCACGTAAAAAAAAAACGCATCGGAATTGGTCCATAATTTTGTAACCAACGTTTTAGAAATATTCAATTAGGTTATTAGTACGTTTTTTTAGGTTGATTCGTCTTCTGTCGGTCTCATGCACAAAAAGTTAGTGAACTGTCGGTATAGCGTTCACCGGGATTTCGTCTGTCGGCATTGAGTGGTAGACTCGTTGATTTGTGCCTAAATATTTTCGACTCTATGGTGATTAGTGTTTGTTCTATTTTCAATTAACTGCCTAATTACAGATTGACAACCGCCCTAAACCGGTTGCATGGTCGTCATCTGCCTTGTTGCTAGCGAGTCACATTCGAAATGGTGACATAATTTAGATGCGAGCATCAGGTATTTGTTGCTTACTTATTATTCTACAAACACTCTATTTACTGACTGCACTGGAAATCCAATGGGCGATTATTATTTTTAAATATTTTTGGAAGATCTATTCAATTATACTTATACTTTACTTTTATTTTATCAGTAAATAAATAAATATACTTATTTAATACAATGAGCCTGATTTTTTCTTTTGTGTAAATTGCAAACGTTGAATACTTCCTGGCAATTAGTTTATTTAACCCGAATATAAGCAAAAAGTCATTTATAATTGCAATTTCTTAAATTTAACCTCTATACGTATTTCGATGTACGAATAATAAATTTTAACTGGAAAAAAAATTAAAACTATACTTAATAAATGGATTTTTACTGGTCTGATTATTCTTTTCAACTGATAAAGTATTTACTTATTTACAAAATTAGTTTTTATTTTATATTACATTTTGTACACCTTTGTAAGGCCAAAAGTACTTATTAAGACAAATCTTAATGAAGTCAGCCTAAACCTGATGGAGCTGCTTCCTTTTATTACTGAGTTCTATCGACCACCTTCCGTCTCCGTGAGACCCTAGACATCGTCTACCATAAAGTGCTCAAGACAAATCAAACCAGTCTGATAAAATGAGATGATTCTGTTTTATAACTGAGTTTCGTTGAATATCTCATTATCAGAACAGCTCTGCAAAATGCAAAATTACTATCAAAGTTTGATAAAAGGTTAAAAATTGAGTTTCAAGATTATGGATCCTCACATTTGGTAGATTATGGATCCTATTGTAGTGAAACTTAATGTTATGTCGTGTCTTGTCCCATCTTTTGACGACCTCCGTGGCGTAGTGGTCACCATGCTAGTCCGCCACCCTGAGGTCCCGGGTTCGATCCCCGGTCAGGGCAAGTTGGAAAATGACCTTTTTCAAATGGTCATGGGTCTTGGATATTTATCTATATATGTATTTGTTATAAAATATAGTATCGTTAAGTTAGTATCCCATAACACAAGTCTTGAACTTACTTTGGGGCTAGCTCAATCAGTGAAATTTGTCCCTATATATTTATTTATTTATTTATTTATCTTGGTCTCCACTCCATGTCCGTCCTTCGTCAGCGCCCGCATAAGAATGCTTCGCTTCCCCCAAGTGTGTCTGTCACTGACTCGGCTTCCGCCTTTTTTTTTTTAATACAGCGGTGGTAACACATTTCAAGTGTCAATGTCATCATGTCGATGTCATCCGTTCATTATTTTTATAAGATGGCGCCACTTTTTAAATAATTCGGCATTGCCATAGTTAAATATTAACTGAATAATGTGAGTATTTTTAAAAATCATGACACTATTATCAATCTACATGGCAAATTGCATTTCCAAGCCGTTCAGCAACAAACATACATACATCGAGACATCCAAACAAACTCTCACATTTATAATATCAAAACAGGATTCTATTCAGAGTAATGACATGCAAAAGTTTGAGGTCATCTGGGGATGGCTGTATATTTATCATTTTATTATTTCAATGATTCTTTTCTATTAAAGAAACTGATAAGGATTTGGCTGATTGTTTTATTATACGAAATAGTGCTTTAAATGGAAATATCGGTCCATTATTTTTTTTATAGAGACTTAAATGATATTTTGTTATTTCGAAAATGTTAAGTGTCACATTTTAATTAATTTAGCAGTAATATTAATCCAAACCGTAATAACAGTTCATCGATAGCCTAATTTGTATGGTGTAAAGGCTCATTTAGACGGTGCAAGCATTTTGCCTGTTGCATACCATTTTTTTGAAGCAATAAGTTATATGTATGGCTAAGGTACAATTTAGACCATGCAAGTTATCTATTGCTTCAATTGTATTGTATGCAAAAGGGGTAAGAAACTAGCGCAAAAAATTGAGGTACCTTCCGTACATGCAATGTGGGCGTCAGTTGTTTTTTTCGACTACTATGACTGACTAACCCATCTTGTAGGGTATCATTGAATAGGTCTTTCAAAAATATTTCCTTTTATTTTATTGAATGATTGTGAACTTGTTAACAATATTTTCGATTTATAAATCTCTTTCTGAAATATATGGTTTTATAGTGCTCATTTTTGTTAAAGCTAAAAAGGGTTAACGTATTAAAGAGTTATAGGCGAACAACTTTTACTCGTAAAAAGTACTAGGTAAAAGAAAAATTTCATGCAAATTCTATACAAAAATTTTTTTTTTGACGTTTTAAGTCCCTTGAACTCGAACCTACGGTACCCTACACTGCGCGTGGCCCACCACGACCTTGGCCGGTTATTGTCATAGGAAACTTGGACTCTAACAAATAAGAAAACACGTAGTCCTCTTTATCACAAAACTGAGTGACACTTTCCGCTATACATCAGACAAGGGCCTTATAAAATTTATTGCTCGAATCAATGAAGATAAGAATTTCCATATCACGGAAGGTACAAGGGGAGCCTGTTACAAAAGCGGTTTGGGTAGGATTTCGAAACACCGAATGAATTAAATATAATAAATCAATTAGATCATTTAAAGTAATTTATTGCTAAGTAAATATTTTAATTATTATGCCAGAGCTAACAGTCTTTAAGATGGAATTTCAATGGTCTCATTATTTCGCGGAAAAATATATCTATTTATTTGATATGTAAATAACCTTGTGTCTCTTTAGTCAATCTATATATTAATTTATTTATTAAATCTTTATTGACCATAATGTATAAAAGGAGGACTTAATGCTAATGCATTCTTTACCAGTCAGCATTTAGGAAAAACAGAAATTAATTTATTACCGATAGGCGCTTAAAGCTATATAATATAATAAACATACATAACCATTACACATACATAGATACACATTTTTAAGACATACATACAAAAATACATAATATAAAATAAAACAGTTAACGATAATTAAAGTTAAAGATCTATGAAATGAAATAAATTTATTTGCAAGCAAACACGGTAAGAAATACGATTTTACAGGTCATTCCTAATTTCTTGTACAGACGTGTTGCACCAACAATCGGCATGCAAATTTTTTAAATATTCATGCTTCCAATTTACAAAAATATAATAATAATAGTCACTCTTGAATAACATAATGCTTGTCTAATGATTTAAAATATTTTATGGTTAAATTTAGTTACTAATAATAATTAATTATGTCTAATGATTTCAATATGTTAGATGGTTACTATGGTTGCAGGTTATTATGTATAAGAGCGTCTATACATAATAAAATTAATAACGTGCCAAGAGCGTCTCGCGAGAATAGACAGACATACAGTCGCCATCTCAGTAATTGATTTATCATAAATATCATAATTCATGTTTTATTATTTATTAATGATATTTAAATTGCCCGTAGGTATAATTATTTGACACATTTGCTGTCACCAAATGAAGAATATATTAGTTTATTTTAAAACCACTAATTGATTTAGTTAAAAAATAAAAAGAAGTGTGACCACAAAATGGTTTTCTAGTAATTGATTTTTAATTGACATGATACATATATATTTAAGGTTTAACGTTTGCTGAAACTATTTTAAGGGTGAATTCAGTCCGTGATAGTGAACAACTTTCCCCAAGAAACATATGTCGAAATATGAAAAATATTTTTTGGCGTTCCATACAAACTTGGATCAGCTCGGTTAACTTGTATGGAAGACTAAAAATTACTTTTCTTATTTCGATATATGTTCCTCAGGGAAAGTTGTTCAGTATCATGGACAGAATTCACCCTTTAAATAGTTTCAGTATATTTTGTTAGACCTTATATATTTATGTACATAAGAACTTCACTAACTACATTACGACACCAAATGGATCAAAAGAATATAAAATACAGCTTTACCCGTTGCCGCCGTTTATATTTAGTTCAACGCTATTTTTTATTTGCGAAATATTTCAGCTTCAAGTTACGTACGAGTCCACAGATATAGATGTAATAGATAACGCACGTATCAAGATTTGTATGGAAACCAAGCGTGCCAACTTTTTTAATGCCTACTGTGACGTCAGACGCAATTTTAGTGATGGGAAATTCAAACCGATTCAAAGAAACCGCTCACTACGATTTAAACGATTTATTGAAGACGCACGCCGCCGCCATGATCGTCTCGCTCATACTCATCGATTTTATATCTGTGGTCTCGCTCGCTCACTCCGCGCTCGCTAACCATACGATCGATTAACATTTAAGTTAATCGATTTGTGATAAAAATCACAATCGATTTTCTGATTGACGAATGATATGAAATTGGATAAACAAATGATTCTAAACGGAAAATTGTTTGATAATAAAGAATAAATATTTGTACTCAAATTATTTCAATTTAACTAAAATTCAAACTATACCAACTTATTAAAATTTAAATTAAAACTAAAAATTACAAATAATGTAAATATTTTAATTGAACTTTAAAAATAAAACTATTATTATTCTTAAATAACCGGCCAAGTGCGAGTCGAATTCGCGAACGAAGGGTTCCGTACATTATCTATAAAAAAACACGTTTTTACCGATTTCAATGCGTTTTTTAAATGTTGAAGCAACTTCCCTTGCGGTCGTTCTTAGCCATGTCAGGCTTGTCTCACTCCGCGTAGAGGTATCGAAAATATACCGCTTCAATGGGGGAAATGCAGTATGGACGACTCACTAACGAGCAATGAGCAGTGATGCACGCGCGGTTTTGTTCACCAACGTGTGACCAGTAGTTCAAAGAGCGACCATATTATATACATGAACTCTGAAAATATTACCCTCGTTTTCTAAAGTGTAAATTAGGAAATGAGCTTGTTTATAATCTATTAAATTGGCTCTTTAATAATAGTTTATATCATTCGTCAGTCCGATATCGATTAAAATCGATTATTGGTATATGTTGTAGAACGAACTACACTAGTCGCTAAATTTTACTGACGAATGAGAAATTGCCGGTACCACGACGTCGTAGCGATGCGCGACAGTATCGCTTGTTTCGATATACATTGCTTCTTAACACACAACGTCGGATCAAACGCTCAAAGCAAACGCGGCAATGTAATGTGAATGTAGTTTTTAAACCTTAATCTATACTTATTTGGGTATAATCTTGGAATCACCGCTCGGAATGCTTAAAAAATTGTTTTAAAATGAATTTACGCATATTTTTCTTTTTAAATAACTTAGCTGTGATAGGAAATATGTCCTTGACTTTGGGCGCTTGCAATTTTTGGGCTGTTGCAGTTTATTATCACGCTACGAGGCATTTTTTTATTTTTCGCTGCCGTCCGGCTGCAATCACAGACGCGCGCGGACTGTCAGTAGCGGCGGCCAACCTCGACGCTTTGTCTGAGAACTTACACGCGAAGTAGGTGCATTTAAGTCGTCTATCTATATCTATGTCTGTGTACGAGTCAAACAGAAGTGACTTAGATACCAAACAAATATCCCATTGTTATTCTATATAGATAGCGATATAGAAATAATATCGAAATGCATAATGGTGTTATGATGAATTATGCAAAATACTCGTATGTATTATAATAATATGTCCTATTTGTTTGTAATTAAGGAATAATATATGAAGACGTGTTATTATCCGGGTTACGTTTTGACATTTAACGAAAAACACTTTTAACACAAACAGATTTATAAATAAGCCGTTATTTATTTTAAAAATAAAATAACATATAATTTTTACTTAATTATTCTGTAACACTGGCAACCGAGAAAAAAAAATGTGGAATTGGTTGATCGCATCGGCGAGTGGGGCATTCGGTGCCGGACAGCAACGGAGAACAGAATTTGTAATAAGTGAGAGTGTGGCATTAATGTGTCTTAGATTCAGCCTGCTGGTATTTTATTTCGAGCCCGGATTAGAGTAAGTCTACAATAGCTACCTATTTCATCTTTATCCAAACAGGACAGACATAGCCGTGGGCCAGAAGACCCTAAGGCCATATTCAGGTGGGCCTATGCTCATCGTCACGCTGAATATGAATATTATCAGCAATATCAAAAAGGAGAGGTAAAAAGTACCCGTAACCGAAGGGCATGTATGAAGAGATTGATGAGTTTAGATGAAGCAAAAGAGGTTTGTCAGGATCGTAGCAAGTGGAGGTCCATAGTCTCTGCCTACCCCTGCGGGAAACAGGCGTGATATTATGTATGTATGTATATCAATACATATAATAAATCCGTAACCGATCTCTGTTTGTACATGCAAGATAAATGAGAAAAAATATTGTTTGGGGATTTTACCAACGCAATAGAATACAAAACAATATTTTTTTTGAATTTTGTCTGTTTGTTAATGCGTTTGTGCACGCAAAGCCAACAGACCAAAAAAAACGTTGAAATTATGTAGTCCCACTAAAATATCATCCCTCGGCAGCGTAGCCAAAAGGCTGGTAGTATTGCCACGTATATATTATAACAATGCTGATTCTTTGAGCCAGATAGTTACCAGCCTTTTGGTCACGGGATACCTCGAATACTCGTAGACGATTGCCTCAGTGGTTTATGTAAATGTCTTATAAAGCTCTGTTGCACTTATTTTTTGTAATATGTTAAAATAAAAAATAAAGAAGCAGTTTAACTTTTGTCTAATCTTTCAGACCGTCATTCATTCATTCAAATTTCCGCCGCTCTTGTCGGTGGAGATCTTTTCATTCCTGTCTGCCTTCAGCCAGCTTTTTCACGTCTTGGTCCGACACCACTCTTAATTTAACCTTTATTTGCTTCAGAACTTCATGTTAGAATAATTTATAAACTGTAGTGCCATTGTTAAAACACGGAGTTACTAAACGTATGAATTTTTCCATACAAAAAACCGTTTGTTTCCTGATTATGCGTTTCAAAAATGGCACCATTGTGTATTTTTCCCGCCATTTATAGATGCGTATGAGATGGTGTGTAATGTTGCGCAATCGTTAATTAATCACATGTAAGCAACTTGATACTTAAAAACAATCATACAAAATTGAAAATATGCAATTAATACAAAAATAACAAAGCTCAAAAAGCTTAAAGTAAATTCTTTATTGCGCAATTTTTGCAATCGAACCTACGACTCGTTTCTTCCAAGTGATAAAAAACTCACCATCGAATTATATTTAAGAAAAAAACCTGCATACCTTGTTAGTTTGATGACCTGCGGCTGTTTTTTTTATACAAAACTTAGAATCCGTGTATTAATCAGAAGTCAAGTTTTTTTTTTAATTTGCTATTATGTCAAATGCTCTGTCTAGCTGGAGCTCTTTAGCAAGGAAAGTACGAATTACTAGAGCTTTCGCAAGTTAAGCGACACGGACGTGGTCCGCACTTGGATGGATGACCACAATTATCATAAATAAAAAAATACCGAGCCCCTCCGTGCTTTGGAAGACACTTAAAGCCATTGGTCACTTTCACGATTGTATGGCAGTCGTCAAGCTATCTCAGAAGCCTTCAGGCAGCTCAATAAATTGACATCAAATTGAAATTTGACTCAAGAAAAGCTCTGTCCGTTTAGTATTACAGCTTATTTTGGGTCCAAAATTTGAAAACTATATAACTAAGGCTCTATGAGCTGTAGACCTCGCAATTTAACGTAAACCCGTTTATCGGGCAAAAAGTTGCATTTTAATAAAGGTAGCAAAGAAGTTCTATGACAATTTAGATTTTTTTGGAGTGGCTGAAATACCGCGGTTAATGGCATTCATTGAGAAAGGCCTATTCCCAGCAGTGGGAAGATCAAGGCCGTGGATGATGATAGCTGAAATACAATTATTAAAGTTTTCAATCCACATATTTTCGCCATTTAAAAAAAATCGAAAAACTGGATCGAAAAAAAATTCTACATAATTAAACCTGCTTACAAAATTTTATGAAAATCGTTTGAGAAATGCAACCTGTAGGCGAGAACAAAACTGACAGCCGGAGAAAAAATTTTGGCCAATCTCGAATCTAAGACGGTCTTCGGCTTCGCTCGGTCAATTATGCAATTAATATCATCAATAAAACAAAACTCACTAAAAACTCTTTATCTACTAAAACTAACCGATCGATAAAAAGCTTTAAAACAAAAATAAATTGGCATTTGAACACGTTATAACACTGCCATACACTTTTAAGGTTAACATGTTCGTTCCTACACTATATTGTAGAGTTTATATGTTTATGCACTATGATGTAAAGTTATATTCGAGCCAAGCGGTCGGCTGTGAGTCGCGGTGTTGACTGATTTACCATGCCGCCTCGAGAGACAAAAAACATGGAAAAGCTACACTTTATAATATAACCACTATTTGAATGGTATGTGGAAGCTATTAAGGTTAGCTTTAATAATGACTATGTAAGAAAAAAAGTGTTGTCTGAAAGTTTTGCCAGTTTGAATGTTGTATTAGAAAGAATAGATGTGTTTGTTGTATTAATAATATTTATTGATCACACTCAAGAATATACACAAATGTAATAAGAGTATGGTGTGATCATTCAAAATTATAAACAATTTAAAAAAAATTACTAGTTACAGGTAGATTTTTTTACTTTTGTAATTGAATTTGATAATTTTAATGAAACAGTAAATAATTTAGTTTCGTAGCAATTCTCTAAAAATATAGATAGCTATACTGATTTTTTACTCATTGCGCAGAGAGAGTGCTTAAATTTTTACATCAAGAAAAAGTGAAAACAAAGAAGCAGTACCTGTGTGCTCTTCGTGTCAGAAGTACTTCCGAAAAGTTCAACTGGTAGTACAAATGATACAAAATTGTATTACTTTTACTACTACAAAAAACACAAGCAAATCACTTGGGTTTACTTGTTACTAAAATAGCATGCAATCGCATTTGCAGCTCGTTATTGTATAAGCAGTAGCCTGTTTTCACGTGTTTTGTAACGCGTCGTAATTGAACGTATAGAAATCTTCATCCAGCTCGAGGACAAAAAGCATAGTTAAATACATTTTTATATAATGTATTCTGGCAAATAAAGATTCTGATTTCTGATTTCTGATTTTATAATACGAAGTTAAAATTATCATCATCATCATCATTTCAGCCGCACAACGTCCACTGCTGGACATAGGCCTCTCCCAAAGATTTCCAAAATGACCGATCAAGAGCGGCTTGCATCCTGCGCCTTCCAGCGACCTTGGTCAGGTCATCAGACCACCTTGTGGGTGTTATTAGTATTACGGGACTTACCGCGATTAACATCGTTTTTTGCCAGATATTTCGACGGCCCTTCTGCCATCATGGTCGCTGGCCGACTGAGGAACTGCGATGGATGTCCGGCTGTCAAGGGTAACCATATCGGTCTACCCTCTTTCTTCGTCGTTTGTTGTTAAACCTTGTGGGTGGATGTCCTATGAAATGAAAATTATCATCATCATCATATTCAGCCCACATCAACCCACTACTGGGCATAGGCCTGCCTTTTTTTACACGTTTTCCCACGATCCTGTGCCATTCTCATCCACTGCTTACCCGTCAACCTTACTTATAACCCTTATCGTCTGACCAACGGGTCGGAGGTTTCTGAACTAGTCTTTTCCCCTGTCTCGCCCACCACTCGGTTACTGTTTTGGTCCATCATGATCATCATCATCAGGTCTTTTTGTCTCCTCTGCAGGAGCACGACCGACCCTCTCTCCATTACCACAGAGCAGCCAGAGGATTTGACCTACACTCTCCACGCTGGTCAGACAGGTTGGAGAGATCTCATTGCTGTTTTATAAACTTTGTTTAGCTTGTAATTAAATCGCCTTCTATGTCATCCACAGGAGGACTTGGAGTAGCCCTATTCTACTCTGCTTGAAACCACATGGCACTGCTTTAGTCCATCGACAGTTTTCGCTTCTATCCAAAGAACAAAATATGTAACGGGAAAGTATATTTTTCCGTTTGTCACGAGAACTGAGAAAAAACAGAGCAATCTTGCATCATTGTCATTGCATTTGAAATTGAGATCAGTCGAGGCATCAAGTTAATTGTACTGCTCTACATAATTGAGGCTTTTGGACGAGACTGTAGATATACAGTTACATTTTCACGTCTTCATCTCTGACGGGGTAGACGGGGCCTCGGCCCGCAAGACCCAAAGGCCACGCTTAGCGTGATGGTGGGCTTTAAGATAGAAAAAGGATAAAAAATACTGATTGGTTGCTAGAAAAATCGTTTATTTACATGATTCAGATTTACGTCCATCCCTTGATTGGCTTATACGATGTGCGCAGGAAGAGAAGCAGCTGGTGCTAAGTTTTTTCTTTTATCCCAGAGCAGCATGTAAAAAACTCTAGAGATAAGTTAGGAACTGCTGTGTTGTTTGTGTCTCGTTTCGTGTGTGGCCAACACTAGTGTTAGATTTTGCAAGCTGCCTGAAGGCATCCGACATGGCTGGTCGACTGCCGTTAAATTACAAAAAAGCGATGCGTTTTAGTTTTATATGTAAACAAGATGCCATCTAGTGATTAGTAGCGGAACAACATATTCTGTGGAATTAATATCGGTAGCGCCATCTATTATTTGCCAGACAAATTTTAAAAACCCCGACTTTTAAAAATTAACATTACATATTTTTTAAACGTTATGCGGCTGAAATGATGATGATGATTTTTTAAACTGCTGATCCGATGTTCATCAAATACAGCTTAGAACCACCGCAGGGGAAGATGCTGTTACGTAAAAAAACCTAACCAAAATCGGTCCATTTGTTCGAGTGCTACAATGCCACAGAGAGACACACAGACAGACAGACGTGAGAATCAAATAATAACACCCCTTTTTATCGGGGGTTAAAAATGACTTGTCTCGTCTACTTGTTTTGTAAGTGGCCAACGCTGGTGTCAGATTTTTTCAGGCTGTCTTAAGGCATCTGACATAGCTTGACGACTAACTCGCCTAGTGAGCATCGAACTTTTAGTCACCCCTTCACTACGGGTTACCCTGTGGCAGCTTTAGTGGCTTCTACAGACGACTTGGAGTGGAGGTTATTCACAGTGCGCTGTAATTTAATTAACAACTATTATGGCTTCGGTCCTTGCCTGCGGAGAAATGGTAGTTTCTTATATGTACTTTCATTGACTCCTTACGCAAAAGAGGGGTATTACTTCGACGTACATGTACAACGTGGAAGGGACGTATCACTATAGCGGTACTTGGGTGACCGGGCTTTGCTCGGTCGGTTACATCTCAAACATTAACTACATTTTTTAAACTTGTCTAAACAGTACAAAATAAAAAATTATGTATAAACTTGAACATAAAAAAAAGTAAGTTACCGAGTGGCATTCGAACCCGTAATACTCTTTCTAGCGGTCAGCATTCTTAACCGCTGAGCTAAGCGGATGGCGGCCGGCGCGACGAAATTAGCAACCATATTCTGCGTGGAAAGAAAAACGAATGAAAACTCGAAAACACGCGTTTTCTCAAACATAAGACTAATCTACATCGATTGTTTACCCCCAAAAACCCCCATATACCAATTTTCAGCGAAATCGTTATAGCCGTTTTCGAGATCACAAAAATTTATAAATAAATATACAAGAATTGCTCGTTTAAAGTTATAAGATAATAAAATTAAAAGCACAGTCAAAATCCAAAAATGAAACAACTTTCCCTGGGCGGCTGCATACTTTAGTATGAGAATGGCAATGGCAAAAGTTCTTTTACTGTTATGTTAATCATATACTGAAGTGATCTAGTACAAGTTCAATTTATGTCCCTTCCATGTTGTATTAAATGTCTGACTATACAATGTGGAATGTGGAATGTACGTACACCGTAATAGAATAAAACAACAGGCCTAGATCACTATAGTATCATGATAAGAAAATAATTGTCAAAGAACAAAACCTTGGTGAATGTGGGAGGGGAGAGGACTAATGTATAATGTATAATTCTTCTATGGACAAAAAAAAGGTCCGAAATAAAGATATTTTATTTATTTATTTTATTTAAAACAAAATATCGACATTCCCATACAAATTGGCCGGACGGCAGCTGCACACTTTTGCCGATTTCTTTTTTGAATATTTGGCTATAATTTAGTGATCTACACAGCATACAGCCCTTAGATTTATTAAAGGTATATCCCTTCCACGTTGTATATGTATTAAAAGAACCATTAAGATCAAGTGTTTTGATTTTGTGTTAACGCAGATTTAATAAATGATTTTCAGGCCTCAGTATAGCTATTTCAGTTAGTTCTAATAAAGGACAGATAAAAACAAATTAGTTCTAAATATTTCCTACTTTATGTTTTTAATTGAATTTATATTACGATAAAAATATATAATTTAGGTAATGTTGTTCTTACCATTTTGTTATATTACATGTATGTCATAAACAAAATATATCTATTAACCTAGATAGTATACAAACTATATAGCGTACCTTAAAATATAGTTTTTGATATAAAGTAAATAAAACAGTTGTAAGTATATTCAGAAATGTATTTAAATAACACTGAAAAAATAAAGTTATAAGTACTATTAATATTTCTGGCAAAGAGTAATGAAAATTTTATTGCTCAGTTATATAAGTCAGTAAAACATTCGCCACCAATCTGCTATTCTAAAAAAATTAACGTTGCCATACAAAAGTGTGCAGTCGCTCGGACAATTTGCATGGGAATGACGAATTTTGTTTTTGTTTTTTGAGTGTTATGTGATTTATTATGATTATAGTAAAGTGACCAGGCTATACTAGCCTGATCTCCACGCTAGCTAGATGGGTTGGAGAGGTTTCATGATGTTTATAAGCTTTGTTCAGCTTGTATTCCCGATGTCGCCTTCTACGACATCCACGGGAAGACTTGGAGTGGTCCTATTCTACTCTGCCGGAAACCACACGACATTTCTGGTAAAAGATTCTTAAAGGCCACAGATCGGTCCATGCCTTGCTCCACCTGACTGTCATCATCATAATCATCGTCATGATTATCAGGTGTTTTTGTCTCCACTACAGGAGCACGACCCCTCTGTACTACCAGAGCAATACTTGGCCAGAGCAACCAGAGGACTTGGCCTAAACTCTCCTCGCTAGCCAGACGGGTTGGAGAGGTCTCATAGATGTTTATAAGCTTTGTTTAGCTTGTATTTCCTAAGTCGCCTTCTACGACATCCACGGGAGGACTTGGAGTGGCTCTATTCTACTCAGTCGGAAACCACACGGCCTGTAAGTATATTTTATTATAAAACCAGGTAGAGATACCCAACCTACTAAAGTGAAGATTGCTATACGCGCTTGACAGGCTTATAGGGGTTTATATCAAAAATATAAATATTATAAAAATGCAAAACCGTGAGGACAGGACTGTTGAATGTAGATTTATTGTCAAGACTAATTTTACACATTTTTTCTTATTTTATAATATTTTTTATAACAGGACTAAGAATTAATTTAACATTTTCGAATAAAACTACTAACATTTTTCTTATAAAATTTTAATAAGCCTCTACCAGTAAAAAAAATGTGTGCAACATTTTTTCATTATTCTTATACTATATTTACTCAAAACAATTTTATTAAAAATTATATTTTTGGTAATGCCGTAAATGTTTATCAACATTAGCGTCACCAAAAGTGTTGCTATAAAACATAAATAAGTACTTTAAAACTCGAGTGACTAAAATGATCTATTGATAATAAAATTTTACCATACCTAAAAGTTAAAACAAAACAAAAAAAAAAATATAAAAAAGAAAAAGTAACATAAGAATCAATGAAAAAAATTAGTTTATACAAAACGAAGATTAATGGAACAAACTTTTTTATTATTATTTCGATAATTCAATAAACAGAAACTCTCCCCAATCCTACATGACCTACATCTTCTTTCTACCCCTATACCTACTACCGTTTCATCTACTTATCTACTCTAACTAAATTCTTAATGTTAACATCCATACAATGAATATTAATGCTTTCTTGACATTTTGATAGCACCTATAAAAGGAAGCCACGTACAAAGTAAATCGTTTTAAAACTTACTGTGCCAAAGAACAGGTATGAAAATAAGTTAAAAATATGGAGGCGTTACAGGAAGTATTACTTAGCAAGCAAGATTGCTCTAATTTATAATAATAGACTAGGAAGTTATTAGTGTTGTAGACATTTCATTCTGACCAAATGAGTAAGTTTTTTTTAGTACAAACCGTTTATTTATTCAATCGATGTATCTTATAAGTGCAACATGTCTTCTTTAAGTATTCTATAAATTTTAAGATATAAGTAAATATTTATTTTAGCTTCGTTTTCTTAACATGCTAACGTAATATTTGGGTGGGCTATATTAATTGTATAGGTATATTAAATACAGATAGACACTTTCTTTTCAGTTTGCGGTACTATTATGTTCCAAAAGAAATGGTGAAATTCGAATTTGATAGCGCGTTAGTATAGAAAAAACTATATCATTTGTTTATTTAGAAGATAAGTACTCAATTTAATGTTTCTGAGAATTTATTTAATCCTTGGAGCATAACGCGCTTCTCATTTATTTCAAACAGTGAGTATACCATGACTTGAAATTAAGCTAAAAGTTCTTTCTGTATTACATAATAAAGATTTATTATCCTATTAAAATAGCTATAAAAGGGCCTGTTTCGTCACTTCTATGGTGTCATTTTTCAAATGCGAAGTCGCTACGAATAGTTTTTCGTATGGAAAAACCGTTCGTTTAGGCGACTCCGCGTTTCAAAAATTGTACTTCTAGTGTGGTGAATCTAAGTAGGTTTTAAACGTTATTATGTTTTCAACGTTAAATTATTACCGTCTTATTATAAAACGCAGACTAACTTTATTACTAGGTTTAAACCATTATCCGACCAAATCAAGTTGACATCTAGTAATATGCTATTGTCTCATCTGTTTAATAATAAGACGGTTAGAATTCGTGAAACAGGTTGTCTCGACTTCCTCATCGGCGGACTTCGTTGTCTGCCGTCTTCGGAGCCCTGGTAGTGGTGGTGGTAGTGGTAGGAGGGTCTAGACCCTTGATCTCGAAGGGACCCCTGAACAATGGCCGGAACAGCCTCAGGAACGACTGGTAGCGGACGGCGGAGTTCTGAAAGAGCGTAAAGGCAATTTTAGGATCATTTAAATGCGAAAGTGAGTTTGTATATTTGTTAAGGACTATTTGACTTGACGACCTCTGTGGCCTAGTGACCACTAGGTCACTTGTTTGTTTGTTTGTTACCACTTCACGCTTTAACCATTGAACCTATTTAGATGAAATTTGATATGGATATAGTTTGAAACCCCGGGAAGGACATAGGATTGTTTTTATCCCGAAATTCCCAAGGGGAGTGAACCCATGGGCACAGCTAGTATATTAATACAAAACACTTTTCTAAGTTAAATAGGTAGTCGATATACATGACCTGTTAGTTGCTAATGGAACGCCTAGGAAATAACATTGAGCAAACGTAGTGAATGAAAAGCTAAAAAACTTCTTGCAAATATGCTATAGTTATTTTACTAGGCGATATACATACGCGTCAAAATATATAAATTTGATATTATGCCAAGCAATCTTTTTATCATCATTAAGTCTTTTTTTCTTCATTGCAGGAGCACGACCCTCTCTGTACTACCAGAGCCATACTTGGCCAGAGCAGTCAGAGGACTTTGGCCGACTCTTTTCACGCTTGCCAGACGGGTAGGAGAGGTCTCATTGATATTGATAAGCTTTGTTCAGCTTGTATTTCCTAAGTCGCCTTCTACGACAACCACAAGAGGACTTGCAGTGGTCCTAGTCTACTCTGCCGGAAACCACACGGCAGCATAAATATATTAAAACAACAAACTTTTCTAAGATAAATAGACTGTCGTGACTTTTAGTTGCTAATAAAACGCCTAGGAAATTACATTGAGCAAATGTAAGTAGTGAATGAAAAACTAAGGTAACTTCTTGCAAAAATGCTTTATTTTTGCAAGAATTTAATTTTTATTATTTCTACGTGTATTTATTTTGCCTAGTAAAATAAATACACGTAGAGATAATACAGATACTAATATACTTGACGATTTTTTTTATCAAAAGATAATAAGCTTCTCTATACAACACATATCTAGTTAGGTATCATATCTTTTTATATCTTTATTTATGTTAGGGTTGGGCTACATGGAACAGCAATTTTTCAAGCCGCCTAAAGGCATTTAACATTGCTTAACGACTGCCATACAATGAAGACAGTCGGGACCAACGGCTTATTCTTGCCTTTCGAAGCATAGATCTCAAGAATGTTTTATGCCACTCGTGGTCACCCATCCAAGTGACTGCATCTGGCGCTTTACTTGCGAAACTCCCTGTTATTACCTGTATAACATCACCGATGGTCTTAGTGGTTTTGATGAGGAGGGACACGGATGGCCCAAACAAACTCCCCGGGAAGTCCAGGCTCACTTTGTTCCTGTCGAAGTCGGGAATATCGTCCTCGGGCGTGGTCGCCTGTCTGGCCGGACGGTCCGGCGAGGTCCTCTGGTCCGTCCATCCAGGCAAAGTCACCTTCGTCGGGGACTCGTTTGTGTTCCGAGCCCGGCGATGGGATGTAGTGCCACCCTGTTGGTTACACTTGGCGACTCAGTTTGTTTGTACGGCTTGTATGTGTTTTATATACGAAATTAATTATTTAACACGTTGCTCGTTACTCAGCCAGACACAATAGAAAAAACAATTTATGTGCGTGTGTAGACGTAGTGTGTCCAACAATGTGTTAAAGGGTAAATTCAGTTCGTCATGGGTACTAAATAACTTATGCCAAGAAACATACATTGAAATACGAAAAATGTTTTTGCTAAGTTTCTTGGTTTAATACCAGTTAAGTTACTATTAAGAATAAAAATGAAAATGTTATATTTTGATGTTCCTTGGGGAAAGTTGTTCAGTGCCATGGATTACCTATTTATAAGACTTGTTACTTACACTGGAAGACTTACATTTCTAGTGCGCAATTAGATCAAATAGGTACATCTGTCCATGATAGATACTTATATTGATTTGATTATTTCACATGAAAGTACGTACTACGTACCTAAGGCAGATCAGACATTTTTGGCACTAATTTCATACATATGTCACATTAAGGGTCACGTGGTATAGGTACTCGTATTTCTGGCTCGTAACGAATCCATTTTAAAGCAAGCCCAGCGAAAATGGCCACTTTTGACCAAAATGCTAAGAAAAGCTTCACGTTCTCACTTTGAACTGTACACAGTAATTCATAAAATTGTTTGATAGAGCCGTATGAGACAAAATTTTAATGATATCTCTGTTTCTTTTAAAATAATTTATTTTAAAGAGGAGCAGCACAGGACCTCTAAAAATTCATGTCTCCCCTTAAAATATGGACTCTTTGGGAGTTTTTAATTATAATATAAAGCCCCTTATCACAAAAAATATATATATTAGATATTAGTATGTAATTGAATTAAATACCTCTTTGTAAGCTCGTTGTCCTCGCCTCGCCTCTGGTGTAGGTATGTGTGTTGATTTTATGTGAATTGTGTGCATATAAGCACCTTTTTATTTGAAAGCCATATCTTGGAATCAGCACTTTTATTAACAGCTTAGGAAAGGAATGTATTTTGGGATTTTCAGGTTTGTTAGTAGAAAAATACCTATGTACAGATTGTTTCTGATAAAAATCTGTTTTGAGACGCATCTTATATGTAGGTTTTGCTATTAATAACATACCTATGAATCACATAATAAATAGACACAAATAGAGTTTTAAAAATATATTAAAATCTACTTTTTCCTACCTACAAGAAATAAAATTGCTGCCTTATTTTTAGCAAGCAAGCTAATATGTTTCATATATTTAAAATTCCCTACTTTTTGTTGCAGATAAAATAAATAATACAACTTAAACGTTTCAAATCTCTTTTATTTCAATTCAAATAAATTCAAGTCAAAAGTCACGGTCAGTCTTCGTCGACAGTCAAAAGATGGGGTGAAAATAATGAATTGAAAGGACTAACTACGAAAAAGTTCTAATTACGGTGAATGATACTCTTTGTGCCCATGAGATTATCTAAGTACATGCATGCTTAAAAAAAAAGAAAAAATGTGATGGTCATCTACTTGGTGCTTTACATTTTTATCCCACTGAGAATGTGGAATTTAAATATAGGTACTTAAACTAGCTACTGGTTTTCAAGACATCATTATGTTACCGAAAAAATGTGCTACTAAACAATTTTCACGTTTTTCCGTTGGTATTATAGAAGATAATAAAGTGCAATTTGTCGTGAACAGTGTTAAAATGACGTTAATGTTTTTTTTTTTTATTTCGGCATTTGGCATTGTCGTTTTAAAGCAAACATTTATTTTAACCTTTTACTAAAATGTATCAAGGGTCACTAATAACATTAACATATTTAATTAGATATGTAATATTGCATAACTTTTGGTTGGGTAATTTAAATTTTTACTCTTGATTAGAGTTTGCACTAAGAATTATTTAAAAAAAAAACATCAATTTTACTTAGGTATAGATATTGATTGCCTGTCTTTTTATGAAAATTTGAATAAGTATTGTTGGTATGTTTGTTACGTTATGTATACAAAGTTATGTATTTGTTTGCAAGATATGATGTAAACCAAGGCTACACCTTTAACCTACGTTTAAATTACGGAGTAAACTTTCCATAGTTTTTTTTTTACCTATATAACTTAAGGTAGAGATAGGTAACATTTAAATTATTATTAACGCCTATTTTAAAAATAATCAAATATTTGTTTTTATAATCTGGCAGTGCGATTTTGCTGAATAGAGTAAGCGACTAGATTTAAGACAGATTAATGGCAAAGAAATGACTCGTAAATAAAAAAAATGCATTAAAAAGTGCACTTGTATTTTTAAGTTTTCGTAGTGATTTAGGAGTTACGAAAGAAAACTTTTTTACTTATAGGAAATATACAACGTACCGTTAATTTTAAGTACATTAATAAAGTGGATTTAATCTGATGCCTTCTGGCAAAAATATATAAACCTAACATAATGAATTTGAGGTAAAAATAAACTTATTTTAGTATAATTTATTCCTATGAAAATGACAATTCTTTATTGAAAACAATTTGTTTATTTATAGACAGAGACTTTTTTATCCATCGTTTAAATACCCTTTATATACCTTTCTAAAAAAAGGGCAGTAGTTACAAAGTAAATAGTTAGAAGACCCACAGAGCTCTGTCAATCCAACTAGGAAAAAAGACGTGACAGTGTAACTTTTAAAATATATTTTTTAAATATTACATTTAATAAATAAATGTAATTAGCAAAAGCAAAGCCGAAATGATCTCTAAATCGAAGATTTAGCCTCGCATTAGCCTGTAAAATGATGTTTATGGCCATTACTTCTAAAGTGCGGAAACGTTCGTATCTCTTCCGCCATTGGCCGGTATTTACTGCTATTTACTGCTATTCCTGAATACTTGATGCATTGTGTTGCGTAACCGATCGGACCAAAAGTTAAGCCGACTTAAAAACATATTAGTTATGTAAGAAAATTGAACGTTTAACTTCAAAGGGTGTAGTACATATAACAATTTATTAGGCAAGCAAAAATCGTGTTGGGTGGTCGGACGACCTTAGTAAGGTTGGCCGGTTTGGAAAACCTTCGGGGAGGTCTACGTCCAGAAGGACTCCTTGCGGCTGATATGATGATGATAAATTTTCATAATAATAACTTTTCTATAAAAAAATCGATAAAAATGTTTTGTACTCCCATACAAATTCCATTTCGCTGAACTTTTATTTGTATTGCCTTTTTTTATTGTTTTTATGGAAAGCAGTTAAGTATCATGGACTGAAATTATTCCAAAAATATTAAGTCACCCTGTAATAAGGGCGATAATTATTGAGATACTCGTAGATATACTTCTTTGTACATTAGGTATTGGATAAGTGATCATAATTTTGATAATAACCATATATTGCTATTTGTAAAAGCAATGTACCGTGTATTTTAAACTGACTTCAAAAAGGAGAAGGTTATGAATTAGTTGGAATATTCTTGAACTTCTAACTCAAAAGGGAGTAAACGTCCTAATCAGTGTGAACAACTTTTTTATGGGACTGTCCCTGAAATCGCAGAAAACGTCTGCAGTTCCATACATTTTGGCACGGTAGGTATTTAATTTTGAATGGAGCTGCAGATTTTTTTTTGCCCCCGATTAGTTGAAGTCACCTAGATTTTTTTTTGTTTCAAAAAGCATACTTTTTAGTTGGTCTTATCTAAATTTTATCAAAATCGGTTATGAAATTTGGTATTCTAAGCGATTATTAATTTAAAAAATATATATAAATCATGAAATAAGTAAGATAGTGCTAAAACATGCCTACAGTGTACGAATGTGTTGTGTTAAAATTATACAAAAGTGCTATTATAGTGCTAGTGATTAAATCTATACATACTTACGTTCTCAACACCACGATTCTCATTCTATGAAAAGCTCTATTTATATTTATTGCTCAATAAATACTAGAAGCTTCTGGAACTATTTACATATGCTTAGGGTCGGACCTGTTTTATAGTCATGACCCTAAGTTGACCCTAGTTTAAACGCATATTGCTCAACATCATCGTTCATATCCCTGTTTATATTCATACTTAAGTATAAACTTTAATTAATTGACAGTATTTCAAAATTAAATTTCTGGAAATGAAAAATCACAGTTAATAAATATGGTTATGTTAGTATATGGAATTAATAAAAACTTAACGTGAATAAATCTTCGAGAAAGAATAATGCTCCAAAAAAGAGTCGACATAAGTAGCTCTAGCATGGTACTTTATTAAATAACAAGTGACAATCTATTAAATAAGTATTTTTGTCAAAATTGTTGGCTACATACTTTAGTGAATATTATTCTTTACCTAAATTTTTGTCATGTTCTGTGTACCCAATATAGTTTTATCGCATTTAAATTTATCCTTTCAACATTATCTTTATACATTTCCCAAGTTCAAGCTAGAAACTTTATCGGAAGTGATGCAATGCGTGGATACGCAACTACAAACCGGGTTGTGCTAAGAGCTTGTGTACTGATCCGTAGCCTAATACATAGATTAAAATAAATAAAAAAATTCTACTGCATACATCTTTGTAGTAATACAGCACTCGAAAAATTTACATATATAATTGGTCGAGGCCGCAAATGTATTAAAAACTAGCAGCATGGCACAGGCGACAGCGTTTATTGACATCTATTATCTATCACTATCTCGCTCTACGTCGTAATAACAAGCGGGATGGTACTAGTCAGTGGCGCGATAAAATCTTTATCCAGGTTTATCGACGGTGCCATGCTACGGACACCGGTATATTTAATGCGGTTTACATGTGCTGCAGTGCATTTTATTCCCACTGTACCAGCGCCAAGTAAGCGGCAGTAAACTTAGCTGTAATTAACCATTTGACGTCAACAAATGTGCAACAAAAACAAAGTGAACTTTAAGAGATATTAAAAATATCCTACGACAATAAAGATTATAAGGTTTATATGTATAGATGGATACGGATCAATGCACGAGTTGTAAGGTGCAGTGCATATAAACAACGATTGGAAGAAAAAGTTTAATATCACCATCGTTCCTAAAACTATTTACATATAAATACAAAGTGAGTGAGTCGCAATTTACAGCTGCTTAGACTAAACTCTGGTTCATAATCTAATTTTTAAAAAAAATTAAGCTTAAATTTATATTACTGGCCTAATACATGGCAAGACATTTTTTTAGTTTGTTGAACATATTATGCAAAGAATTTTTTAAACTTTTTAGACGAGTTAAATCACTGGGTTTATTATATATTAAAAAGAAGAAATTAGTGTTTGTAAAAAATATACGGTTAGTTAAATATAATTTTATAGAACTAAAATATAAAAGCCTCAAAACCGTAATTTTGTATAGTCGTTAATTTCAATAAAACGAATTCAATTATGTACCAGAGTTTAAGGAAAGATTAATACACTGCGGCACTTTTTAATATTAGAATAAAACATCACCTTTCCAAGGCAACGAAGAATTTTTTGGATACGTTTTGAAAATTGTGGCACAATTTTGTGACGTCAGTTACAAAACTGCTATATCGAGATCACTGGGAATCCAATCTTTATTTACAAATTCTCGACATAGCAAGTTATAAAAGTATACAGTTTCAACTCATCTTTACGCGAGATACATGTGTGCGTTAGCTTGATTTGTTTATGTAATAAGTTGGCTTTCCGTATTAACTTTGCGGTAAAGTTAATACAGAAATGTTAAGACATGTAGATATCCATTTGGTTTTGGTCTACACTTTGGGTTGCGGAGGTCAGACGGCAGTCGTTATGTGTGAAAACCAGCAGGTAACCATGTCAAATCACCTCAGGTAGCCCGGGCTCTAAAGCGGGAATACGCTGGAATTCATTATTCCAGCGTATAATTACATAATTACTTTAAACGAGCAATGCTTGTATATTTTCAACGAACATCTAGGAAACGGGTCCTACAGTTTCGATGAAATTTGGTGAGTATGTTACAAATTTCATCGAAATCCCCTGGTTTCGGGTTGGTTTTCATTTTTCGAGAAACTTTTCTGCATTTTTCATCTGCCGAAACTTTATCACATAGGGCTAATCAGCCCGGGACAGGAAGAAACTGTTGACTGCTGACCTCCACCCTGCTAATGACACATGAACCGCGCGTAAACAAAAATCTTAATGCCTGTATCACTTTCTATTTACAGCCCGTCTTAAAGACAGGACAGCGCCGCAGTGTATTAGAGAAGTCAAGAGAATCACGACGAGTCATCTTCCTCGGAAGAGTCAATGGTCTCAACCGTTGCGCCAGCGCCGCCGCCGCCTCCCGACGAGGACCCTGACAGTGACGTCACCAGTGAGAGGATCGAACCCAGACCGCCCCCACCTTGGCCTCCAGAACTTCCATTCGCAGAGGAGCCGCTGAACAGTGACGTCACAGCTTGGATTTTAGGTCCAATGAATTGAAGCTTCGGCTGGAGTACTTGACCGACGATACCGCCGAGAGAAGACAAACCGTTCTGGGGCGCTTCGATCCCGTATTGCTTGTTGATCTCGATGTTCTGACGGTCCAAATTCTCGACCAGTCTCGTCTTTGCGTCGATCAATGAGTTGATTTTCTAGAAACAAATATTTGTTCCATGAGATTACTAAGAAAAACAAAGACTAAATATTTTCATCCAGAGAAGAAGATGCCATAACTTCTAGATAAAATTTATAAAACACATGTTTTTATCCGACTTCCAAAAAAAAGGAGGAGGTTATTAAATATAGCGATTTTATCAATGTTCGCACCAATTTTATTCGAAGGCACCTAGACCTATTTGCAAATTCTTTTTTGTTTGAAAGGGCATACTTGTATGGTGGTCTTAAAGAAATATTTAAAGGTGAAGTTGGATTTTAGTTGTGAAAAATTATTATATAGACGAACCTTTGTTGGTTATGCTTTAGTGTTCGACATATTATATTTTAAATTATTATCGAGCGTACTAAATGATGTGCCTATTCATATCAATTATTTACATTCATACATACATACTATCACGTCTTTATCCCTAATGGGGCAGACAGAGCATTTTGGGTCTTGCGGTTCTATGCAGAGCCCAGGGCCGCAAGACCCAAAAGCCACTTTTAGCGTCATGGTGGGCGAGAAGATGGAAAAGCAATCAATACAGTGATGAATTGCTAGCCGCATCGCCTGTTAACATGATTTTCATTTTTGCCCATTCCCTCGGTCGGCTTTTACGATCTGCATGGGAAGGGAAGCAGCTGGTACATTCTAAGTTATTTTTTATTTCTCCCAGACCAGCATGGGAGTATTTATTCAGAGAAAAGGACAAAAATACTAAGTACCTACATGTTACTAGGTTTTATTCCCAGTTTCAATTCGCATTTATTGTATAATGTATTTACAAGCATGTTTGATCACTACAATTATAGTTGTAGAAATTAGGCATTATTGATGAAGATTCAAATTATTTAAATATATCGGAAATATTAGTAAACCTGACGCATCTTTGAATTGGGAACATGAATATAGATGAAATCACTCATATTTAATTTCAAAACCACCACGTGAGTAATATAGGAATATATTTACCAGCGAACTATAATACTATGGAAGAATAACATGATCATCGCGCAAAACGGAACGAAATTTATATGAAATGACTGTCGCATGACACAGCGTCAGATGTCCGCTATGACGCAGCGTTATACAGCAGCCACTGATTGGTCCAGCGACTGGCGTGAAGTAGCATCACTAATATACCTACTGCTTTCTGAGATTTAATAGGAACAATAATATAGATAAAAGAAATAAAACTAAACTAAGCTATAAAATATACTGACTGTACCGTACTAAATTATGCTAAATTTAAAAAAAAACGACGGGTTGCACTCTAGGAGTGCCGGCAGAAGTGAAAACTTGAATATTAACGTTGTGCATTTTTGATATACGAAACAGCAGGCGCAGGCATACATTTTCGCCGCGCCGTAGAAAGAGAGAGGGGGATACTCCCTCTCCTACACTGCGCCAGCTGTCTACTCTCCATCCGTCTTACGAATTTTCGATCAGGTCACGTGTCCTGACGCGAGTTTAACATTTTTTACCCATTCCAAAAAAAGTGCACAACGCCGCTAAAGAAGTTTTCACTTCAAAAAATGACATCTTGCCAATGCGGCATGGTTGCAAGAACCCTGGCTGTGTATGGGGCTGATCGCCACGTCTACACTTGATGATATGATGATGATAAAATGAGCTGATCGCTCTGGTGGTGTGTAGAGAGGTTTTGAAATAATACCACCTAAGTTGAGTCCTTGAATTAGACTGGTTTATTGATATTGAATATGATTACTCTAAATGAATGAATGACGTAAACTACTGAGTTGGCATCTGCCTCACCTACTTATTATAAGTATTGTTCAATAGATTGAACAGGCTGCGTTTCCTCGCTAGATAGCAATGCTATCTTGAATACTTTTGATGAGATATTTTTGCGCATGATTAGTACCTACGGCTTGTTTCCAAAGTATTATAGTTCGCTTATTTATACTATAATAAAAAATATAATTAATAATTCTACATAACTCTTCCATGCTAGTCTGGGAGAAAAGAAAAAACTTAGAATGTACCAGCTGCTTCTCTTCTCGCGCAGATCGTAAAAGTCGATCGAGGGAATGGGCGAGATTTGAATCATGATAATAGGCGATGCGGCTAGCAACCCGTCACTATTTTGATTCCTTTTCCATCTTAACGTCCACCATCACGCTAAGCGTGGCCTTTGGGTCTTATGGCCCCGGGCTCTGCATGGAGCCGCAAGAGCCAAAATGCTCTGTCTGCCCCATTAGGGACAAAGACGTGATAGTATGTATGTATGTATGTATGTATAATTAATAATACTTACACCAAACACAAAGCCGAGAACAGCGTTCTTGATGCCAAACTTGGCTTGGGTGACGCCCTCGAATTTCCTCTTCTCCCTGGTCTGCTCGTCGCCTTCCGCATCCTGCACACACACACCCATGTCACTACACTACACTACACACACACACCACCGTCACCAGTCACTAGAACACCTTCACCAGTCACTTATCCACCATCACCATCACTTACTGATACACTGTCACAACGAATTGGCAAAGATTCTCGGCAAGATTGGATTTGTCTGTTTCTTTTGAGTTTTGATTATGATATTAAAAGTTTTCTTTCTTTTTTGAATCTTCGATTTTTCACTAAGTCATGATTAATAGACTATATTATATAGGTAAGAATGTTTTAAATGAAAACATTATCGTCATCAACATTTTGTGGTCTAGTGAATTTGATATATTATTCACATTTTTTTATTTTAATTTTTTTTAGTGAATGTTTGTGCATAAATAGAACATAGAATTCTTCGCCAAATTTGGATTCTAAATCGTTTTTATTTTTAGTAATAGTTTTAATTTAAAGAATAGCTTTTAGTTTAATCCAATTTTTGCCAAATGTTTATGTAATCTAATCTAAATATGCACAAGTAAAGTTGATTGAATACGGATCAAAATGTGATTCTAAATCGCAAAAATCAAAAAAAGACTGACAACAAACTGCTTTCTTCCTTACTCTGTGCCAATTTCATACACCATTGTTAAATCGCTGAAGCGCTTTATTGTTTGTTAAACTTGCATAGTTTCTTGCACCGGCGATGCGTAGTGACGAAAGTAGTGCATGCGTGATGCAAACGATCAAGTAGATTGATATGTAAATAAGTTAGATTATGTTGTTCCTGTGCATTCTAACTACGTTATCAACTTATTTTCTGACTTGTTCAGGTTGCTACGAAAAATTATCAAACTCACACACACACACAAAATTTAAATTGTGACTTACTGCATACAATTTTTAAAATAACTTCGTTTCACTTTTTTGATAGAATAGATATGAGGTGTAACTGAATACACTGAAATTATTTTAAAAGCAAATTTCGTGTAACAATTTTTTCCATAAGAAATACAAAAAGTAGCTATTGTTTTAAGTTTTAGTGAAAATCAAATTGAAGTAAATTTCACATATTTCTTTGGCAAAATTGTACTTGTATTGAAACTATCCTTCGAACAGTTTTAGTTCTTTTTTTGGTTTTATATTATACGTGGTTTTTAAATTTGTTTTGTAAAGACTAACTAGGATTTTGCAAGAAAAAAGCCGGATAAAAGCAACATAAAATGACCGTGGCACCCATCATTGAACCGCCATTTTTATTTTGCCGTAAAAAACATTTATTTATATCCTTTTTCATTTAAATTAAATTCCTAAGAAATAACAAAAAGTGCTTTGTTCGTTATACATGTATAATTCATGTACCCAGTAGATTTACTTTTTAATAATAACCAAATCTTGTATTCTTTTGATATCTACTTGGTGGTAGATACAGTATGACACCTAAATGTCCGGTGGACGAGCCCGGCATATGTAAACCGAAGGTCGTGCGTTCACTTGCAGTCCAATACTACGTTGAGCAGACCACTTATTCGGTTTACGTAGAAAAACAGTCTAGAATCCTCTCAAAGGCAATGATTTTTGTCCTCTTTACGACATAAACGCCCACTTTGTGCGTTTAAAAGGTAATAGGGTAGTATAGTATGTAGTATCCAGGGTAAAAAAAAAAACTATTTTGTACGTAGTGATAAAAGAATTAGACGTCACAAAATAATGTCACTTGTAATGTTTATCAAAGATGTTTATATATCCATTTTTAATTTAATTTTATATTTATTATGGTAGATAAATGGATAAAGGAACGCTATTTGATTCTAAGAAACTATGACGTCACGATGTGCTATTTCATACAGATCTCTTAAATATTTGTTTAGACGATTAAAAAAGTACAGTAGCTTTACATGCTATTTGAAGTATGAACCTCCGAACTCGAGAAATTTTCATGCCACTTGTGGTCAGTTGGTCACCCATCAAAGTGCGGACCACGCCCGGTTTCGTTTAACTTATTTAAAGTCTAGTAATGCGTAAGTACTCAAGTGCCAGTTTTATGACAAGATCAATTTGCATTATCATCAGATTGACATTTGTATAAAAATTGGTACAACTGTGTAGTGACGGATTATTAAAAGCTTTTATAGAGGTAGGGTAATTTTAAGCAGTATACATTAATAAGCTATCGTTAAGTGTATTTTAATGATTTTAATGGTCTACGTAATGGAAACCGATTGGCTTTGTTTAAATGCCTCTTAAGGCTTAACTTTATTGAAGGTTTTTGAGTAATATTACAATCCAACTCAAATACTTTAAAAAAATTAGGTATGTCATGATCACATGATATCAAAAGTGTGCATACCTAAATCAGTGGGAAACAAAAAACAAATAGACATTTCAGTTGAAGGAAATAATATTTATATTAGTCACAACTCGCCTATAACAATTGTGGCGACCTCTGCGCCACTACGAGGAACTAAACACCACAAACAACAATGAACGCAGCAATACCTAGTTCACAAGCATCATACGAGATGGCGCCAGCAGATTCTACATCTCGATCTCAGAGTTCTGGTTGCAACTGACTATATATACAACCTCCGACAATACACCGTGGGAGCCGCGGTTCCCTAGGCGCAACACCATTCCTGGCGGGAAGATCTTCCCTTTGCGCGGGTCGAGCATATCACCTCGCTCCCGCTACACAATTATTCGGTACAGTTCATAAAATAAAGCGTCACCCAATAGTGTCACTTCATTGATCATATCCATCCACAACACGATTTTAAATTTATTAATGCAGAAAATATAATATTAAGTAGCTATTAGATTCCAAAAAAGCGTGACATTAGGACATTACACTTTTATATTTCATACGAATTCCGTGATATATTAGAAAAAAAGCGTCTGATTTTACTTTTTGTCATCTAGCGGATTTGTGACTGGATTGTGTGCCCAATATTATAATAGTGTTTTAAAACAGCAATATGAACTACCGCTATATTTGGGTAGTTTCCAGGGTCAAAAATAAATTGTTTTGTACTGATAAGGCAATAAAACGTCACAAAATAATATCACTTATCATTGATCGTATCCATTTTCAACGTAATTTTCTATTTATTAATGCAGAAAATCTGATAATAGGAGCGCTATTTGACTCCAAGAAAGTATGACGTCACGACGTGCTATTTCATACAAATCACATAGGCAATGTTCGTTTTGACGTTTAGAAAAAAGTATCTGATTTGATTTGTTGGAAACTAGCGGATTACCAAATGACAACATTTTACCGATTTGAACATTGATTCTGCCACTGTTATCTTATTATATTTTGCATTCCTCCTTTTCGGTTACCTGTAAGACATTGCTTCGGCGATAAGGCCGCCTCTTGTTCCTCATTACATGTTTTAAGTATTCCAAAATTATAAAACTTTTTGTAATGTGTTGTATAGTATGGTGTCTGCCTTTAATACGTGGTGCGCAATTGGCTTATAAAAAGTCCTTAGGACTCAGACCAAGGATCAACATAAGCATGATTTCATCTGTTTTTTTAGGTAAAGCCAACGTCACTCCATATAGGTTTTCTAGATAAAATATTAAAAAGGTAGTTAAAACCTTTAACACTGAGAAAAATAAATAATTGAATCAGTTTTGCCGCTTGCGATTTGGTTAATAGATACCAAGCTTTTGTTCTAATTAGTAAAACTATGTAGTTCTTCTTTTTATATTTAAGAGCTGGGCTCTTGTAGGTGCATGTCTCAAATTACAACTATTAATTAAAACACATTTTAACTAGTAGTAAATTCAGCAGTCACTCGATTTTGGTAAAGTGTAAAATTACTCCCATGCTGGTCTGGGAAAAATAAAAAAAAAACTTAGAATGTACCAGCTGCTTCTCTTTCCACGCAGATCGTAAAAGCCGATCGAGGGAATGGGCAAAAATGCAAATCATGTTAACAGGCGATGCGGCTAGCAACCCATCACTGTATTGATTGCTTTTCCATCTTCTCGCCCACCATGACGCTAAAAGTGGCTTTTGGTCTTGCGGTTCTATGCAGAGCCCTGGGCCGCAAGACCCAAAATGCTCTGTCTGCCCCATTAGGGATAAAGACGTGATAGTATGTATGTATGTATGTAAAATTTGGCAAAGTGTAGCAAACAATTTTAGCTACTAGCAACCTTTATTTTTTTCTCAGTAAAATTTTATAACCTTTGCACTTGTTGATATAACAGCTACTTAACAGAATGCATCTTAATGTTGACCCTCAACCAAGGTTGGTCACTTATGTTCAATTATATAATGTAAAGAGCAAATATGTACAGCCACTTGATTGAGCACCAGAAGCTTGAGTTTGGTAATCAAACGCCGTATTTATAAAACCCATTCGTCTATTATGGAAAAAAAATTTGGGTCGTGTTATATGGGTGACGGACGGATCCGAAAAGTATGATTGTAATTAGTCCGTCTTTTAGATTATCCAAAAATATGAATCCGTATTTTTCAGTTTACCAAAAAAGTAAAATTTCACTTACTCACAGCCGTGACGTCATGCGAAATTTATATGCGCTGTATCTTTGTCATTTTTGGTTTCTCAGAGAAAAGAAAAAATAAGTGTACAATATTTTTTAATAATCTAACCGATGGACCAAAAATATTTTTCCATTGTCATGCCTATTAGGTATATTTTACCTGCGCTCGTCCTGAAGATGATTGTTCAAATCGATCGAAACCTGATCAGCCTATTCCGACTATATTACGTGAGTCAACCGTTTTAAAATTAATTTCATCATCATCATCATGTCTTTTTGTCTCCACTGCAGGAACACGACCCTCTTTCTATCATAAATTCTCAATTTATAAAGAAGTTGAAATTGATTTTAGTAAATAAAACGTATTACAGATTGGGAGTATTTTAACGATAAAAAAATTAATTGAAATTGACATTATATACTATACCCAATAAACATTGACACTACTTTTATATTTATAAGTTGACAATAATTTACTAATAATAAATAACTAACAATCTGCTGACAACTACAAACAAAAATACTTTTTAATTATATTTTATCATTTAAATTTATAAATTAACTGCATGTCATAAAACTCGCTTGCCGTTCCACTTTTTGGTTGCGATACCCGACAGGGTTCACCTAGTGTACCTAATTTAAGACAGTGACTATGAGTAGTTAGAACTGATGTACATTATGAAATGCAATAAATAATTTGAATTGAATATCAAACTTGGCTAGAGCAGCCAGAGGACTTGACTTACACTCTCCTCGCTGGCGAAACGGGTTGGAGAGGTCTCACTGATAGTAAGCTTTGTTTAGCTTGTATTTCCTTAATCGCCTTCTATGACATCCACGAGAGGACTTGGAGTGGTTCACAAAACCACACGGCGTATTTAAATTAATTATTATCATTTATCACCAAAAAAAAGTTCATATTTGACGCATAGGAAACTAGCATTTTATTTAGGGAGGATAACGATTCAATGCGTATGTACGTACTTATTGTATGACAGTCCGCGCATTTTATGTTAAGATTTCTATGTCACTATGTCATAGTCACACAACACACATGGATATCAACAAATCTCCGTATTGCACACACTCAAACAAACATTTAGCTACTTCCACATCCAAGGACTAGCTATATTTCATAACCGCCGTAAACACACATACGTGACAGACAAGACATCTAGCTATGATATATGTGCAATTGCTCATATTAAACTGAAATGGTAGGTAAAATTTGCAATAAGGGGACATAAATTCCTATGAAGTATTAAGGAAATTAATGTAAATATAAATATTAAAATCTTTAATAGTTTATAATGCCAACACTTGTGTAAACGGGGTTTCCTTTTGATTAAACTAATAAACATTAAAATAGCAATAAAGGTTGAATCGAAATGCTTACATATTTTCCTGAATTCAGCAGTATTCTTCTTGTTTATCTGAACAGGTATACTCAATAACTCGAAAATCTTATTTTAAACAAACAGCCAAAAAAACAAAGGCAGAACATTTACAAATGAGAAAAAAAAAACCTTTTAAAAATAGTTTTAACTAGCTGCGCAACGCAGTGTTAGCTGCGCCTAAAGTAGCCAATGTGTTAATCCAGGGTGTTAACTTCCTGCATACCAATTTTCAATAAAATTGGTCCAGCCATTTGCACTTTAAAAAGTAAGAAACATACACATACACACACACACACACACACAAACTATCACCTTTATAATATTAGTGTGATAATTTTTAAACACTAACCGCCTTATCATAAAACGCCGACTAACTTTGTTAATAGGTTTAAACCTTTATCCGACCAAATCAAGTTGACATTTTCAGATGAGACATTGACATATTACTAGAGAAGACGGTAAATTACGTTCGCACTACAAAGCAGCCAATTTGTACCTATAATGTTGCTTCGTTCATATGCAACTTTATAGAGCTTTTTAAACTATCGCGCTTTGAACACATTATTAATAATATATAGAGCTTTTTTAAATACCTTTTTAACGCCTGATGTTTGGCAAGCGTTGAAAAGTTTGCAACTCTTTTTTGGGGAGTAAAAATACGGCTACATGCCACGTGTGTCACCATAGATCTCATGTCAGGAAACACGTGTAGAAGCCTTGTTTAACATACAGTTTTGTGCAAGACGGCCCGAGGTTTAGGTAGTGTTGTAAGGCTTGTGCAATCGCTCGCGGTCGCCTAACTAAATACACAATGCTTATCAGGCAGTGTCTAGGACTTGTATTATATAATACAGGTAAATAAGTTTAGTCTGAATAAAAATTGTACTTTTGACATTAATAAATAAAAACTCTGGATTTTTTTTTCCAGTTTTACGCTATATTATTTTTTGCTTTAAAAGTCGAGTTTATCTTTATATCCGGAAAAGGTGTTGCCATTTTATTGCCATCCATTTTTTGCAAAAAATTTTATCTAAGCTTCTCTAAATATTTTAAAACTGTATTTATAGTTTAGTTAGTATCCAGATTACAAGTTTAAACTTACTTTGGGGCAAGCTCAATTAATGTAATTGTCGTACGTATATTTTTATATTAAGTTATTTTATTAAATCAAACTAACGAGCTTTGGTATCCATTAGACTTAGCCATTATTATGTATTTTTTGAGGTACTTTTAATTAATTTCGTCATTCTTATACTTAGTAAATGTTGTAATATTTTTTATAGTTTATTGGCAAGTGTTTTATGTGTTTCTTAATTCAATTGGTTACTACTGGCATAAATAATAAAATTTATTGACTGAACAGAAATATCTGATATTTATTTACGATGTTAGCACTCTTATACAAACACCAGAAATCATTTTAGGCATTTTAAATATTCATGTAGAAAAAGCAAGAAAATAAAAATTTACAAATTAAGTTAAATACGTCTTTAATAAAGAAGACATAATTACTAAACTCTTTGTCGGTAAAAACGTGTAAAACATAAATTGAAAATACAATCAATTTTTTTAACGGCTTATTTGGTGATATGTAATTAAACTCCTAATTTCTGCCCAAATTAAGTGTTTTTATGTTTCGAAACGCGTCAAGACAATGTGAAAATTTACTGCCTTATTTTCGGGATATTGTACGCAAAATTGATTCACCGTCAGCAATATTTTAAGTCAATTTTTAAGGGAATAATTATTTTAAGGCAATTATCGTTTTTTTTTCATAATAATGAAAATACAATTTTTTGTAATTTTCGTAAGAATTGATAGTTGAATTTAAATGGCTGTCGGTGATCTTTCAATTCAACTTTATAACTGCAAGCCGCGTTCTACGTGTCATGACATTTATGAACTTTTACAAATTTACGCCAAAAAAGGCGTATGATGAACTGTTGCGATAGTGAAATGTCAGCAATGTACTTGTTAGTCATGTAGACAGTAAATCAAGCTGCTTCTCATGGATAAGTACTTTATATAATGTAACTTTGAGATATTAATCTGCTAGATGGCAACAAGCGAAATAACATATTTTTTAATTAAAAAAAAATACATATATAGGGACAAAACACACCATTTGAGCTAGCCCCAAAGTAAGTTTAAACTTGTAGTATGGGATACTTTTATTTTATTTTATTTAAACTTTTATTTACCAAAACAATATGGTACAAAAGGCGGACTTAATGCTTAAAGCATTCTCTACCAGTCAACCTTCGGGATAAAAAGAAAAAACTGGTAGTAGGCGTACAAATAAATACTCAAACAAACATTTTTGTAGGATTTGTATTAAATATAAAAGCGTGACGTAATGCCATCAATTTAAAGGTTTCAGGTTTTTTGCAATAATAAATCTAAAAATTTTAAATGGTCTATGAAAAGTGACACTGTTTTGAGACGTTTTATTCGCTCTGGAGATCTGTGCCACAGGCCCAGCCTTTCACAGTCTCCAGTCTCCACCAATCTGAGACGATTATCACTACCTGTATGGTACTGTACACCTATCTGTAATATCAGATTGTTGGAGAAAAATAAACATATTTTTATCTTTTTTTTATCTAATTTGGTTTGACATGAGATAGGACGTCACACAGTACAGGTTGCTCCATCAAATAATACGATTGTCGTACGATACTACTCGTACCCTTTTTCTATGTCAAATTAAATTAAACTTTATCATCATTCGTTAAGGCTCAATTTTGCTTGACACTAAAACACGGATACGCAGTAACGTCCGTCTTGCTTACCGCTTTTGGAGTAACCCCTGAAGACGTCAATTGAGTAGATGAATGGGTCAAAAATAAACTATTCGGTACAGTTTATAAAATAAGTTACGTCCGTTTTTGGACATCACCCTTATATAATAAAGTGTACAGCACACAGCGTCAGTTGACCACACTGGGTCGAGGCCGGCTACCTCTCGCCACGCAACGGCTTCACCGAATGTATACCAACTGACCCTAAGTGGGCCTTGAATAATATTAGTGATTTAGGCTAGAATTTGTTAAAACATATAGCTGGTAAAAAAAACACATTGTAAAATAAAATATAAAAAAATCGGTAACCGAAAAATTAAGTTTACAAACATAATTAATTGTGAGGATTGCTTAAGCAAATAATGCTAGTGCCAGACAGACAGGCTTTTTCTTAACTTACATTAAACTTAAATACATTTCAAAATCTAAGAGGATTTTTTTTGAAGAAAAGTTATTGAGTTAGGTAATACATTTTCATTTAATTGGTAACACTATACGATTATTAATTAATAAGTATTTCTTTGTCATAAATAAAAAAAATTATAAATATTTACGGACATATCACATTGATTGAGCTAGCCACAAAGTAAGTTCAAGACTCGTGTTATGGGATACTAACTCAACGATACTATATTTTTTAACAAATACACATATAGATAACCATCTAAGACCTAAGACAATTTGAAAAGGGCCATTTTCCAACTTGCCCTGACTGGGGATCGAACCCAGAACCTCTGGGTGGCGGACTAGCATGGTGACCACTACGCCACGGAGACCGTCGAATAATTACATAGTACGAATATAATTGTGTGACTCTTAGTATTATTGTGATATTGTATTCTTGTTCGATCGTATTCAGAATGTCGACTAAAGTTAGAAACAATTTTTAACCGACTTTCAAAAAGAAGGAGGTTATCGATTCGTCGCAATCTTTTTTATGTATGTTCACCGATTATTCAAAGCATAGACGTAGATTTTTTTTTCTTTTAAGTATATGATTCAAAGACGCCTAGACTAAGTTTGAAAATTCTGTTTTTTCGTTTTAAAGCTCATACTTGTTTTGTGGTCCCATAGAAATTTTATCATAATCGGTCGCGTAGATTGGGGGGCAGTCAGTTTTTAGTTTTGAAAAATTATGTTAAAGACGTCAATGTGAGACAGACCGAAATTTTTTAATTTTAGGTAAGTACCTACTTATACGTTCTAATTTCGAAAATAAATATTAAAAGTTGAATTTATAAAAATCAATTTGAAAATAAAATAAACACATAAAAATACTACCAACGAATTAGCCACAAAGCAACCCGTCTAAAACGCAGTGTTTTACCACAGAATTAACTATAAATAGTAACATTTAATTAATTCTGCTTCCATTCGGTCGTTGTGGAAAACGTTAGAGGAGGCCTATGTCCAGCAGTAGACTTCCTGCGGGTAATAATATGATTATTATATTTCTAGGTCAAACTTATCCAATTGCTAAACTAAGAATTTTAGTGCCAAGTTTATAGCCTAGGCTCTATCTCATTTAGGTTTAAACAAGTAATCTGACGCCGACCACAAAGAGGCTTTACGAGCTGACAGAGGCCGAAAGGTTGTTGACACCAAAATACTTGCTTAATGTTTTAATATGAAATATTAGACTTAACAATGTTTTACCAACTTTAAATTATCTTCTCTTATTATGATATAAAATTTACTAACAGCTTATTTGCTGTTAGCAAAATCGCTGGCAAAATTGTTCTTATATTTAAGATCAAATAAAGAACAAAACAATATTTTGTTTTGTTCTTATTCCCCTAAGCGTGGACGAAAAGGTAAAAAAAGAATTTAAAATAATGACGGGCGGCTTGTAATTCGCAAGATGAACATGATTTGCAATTACGCCCATTCCCTCGATCGGCATAAACGATCAGCGCAGAGAGACACCTAGTTCGCTCTTGTTAGCTTCTTTTCTTAGACTCGCAAAGAAGAAGTACACAATTAACGTATTTTATTTGTACACATACATACATAATATCCGCCTGTTTCCCACAGCGGTAGGCAGAGGCTATGTACCTCCACTTGCTACGATCCTGACAAACCTCTTTTGCTGCATCTACACTCGTCTATCTCTTCATACATGCCTTTCGGTTTTTCGTCCAGAATCGAGGTAATACCATTGAAATCATCAATGAACCCGCGAGCAAAAGCACGTAAATAATTACTTGTAATTCAAGCTCAAATCTGTGTCACATAATTAAATAAATCCTGCGTACAGTAACTACTAATTACTTGTAACTTGTAAGTCGCAAGAACCAAGGTTGCGCAGAATTAAGATTACACAAAAACCCGTTTTGTTTCTATCGACAGTCGGCTAGACGGTAGCTTATAATTGCAGTACTTAATCATAGTTTTTATTCTATATTTTGACGACCTCCGTGGTGTAATGGTTAGCGCGCTAGTCGCTCCAGAGGTTTTGAGTTTAATTCCCAGCCGGGGCAAATTGAAAAATGGCCGAATTCAAAATCGGCTTGGCTCTTGGGTGTTTATCTATATTTAATGTATTTTTATCATTAAACATAGTATAGTTTTTAGTTTTATGTTCATTTACTGAACAATAAGTGTTATTGATATGTGTGTAGTTGTGTACTCTAACCTAATCTATGGTGTCCAAACACCGACCTAGGATTTGTAGTTGTCAGAGAGCAATGGAGGGAAATTCAGGTTGACTCTTAAAGCAACGAATTATTTAATTTGCTTGCTTCCACGTACGCCGTCATACTAATAATTAAAATAGCCGTAAATTACAGAGTCGAACATAGTATTACCTTTTATTCCTTATTTCGAATGTTAAGTAAAATAATTAATGATAATTACAAACGTAATTCTGCACTTTGCAGCGTGTTCAGCTAATATCTAAACGGCAAACCTGTCGGGTCTTGCCCGACTGCGCAAGGAGGGTAATATGTTTGGCCGTGATATAGGTATGTACTAACGACTTACATATTTTACATTGATCATTATACAAGTAAGTTTTGTTACTCTGTATAAAAATTGTCATGAAAATTAAAATTGACTGAGTAAAATACAAAAATTCACGAACACAACACAAAACATTAGGTCATCGAAGTGATATAAGGGAACTCATAGCGCGATGAACCGAAAGGCCGATGGGGCAAAAAGGTTCTCGAATGGCGACCACGTACTGGCAAGCGAAGAGTAGGACACCCACCCACAAGATGGTCTTCTTCTTCTTCTTATCGTGTGTGTTGGTGACTAACACTAGTGTCAGAGTTTTTAAACCGCCTTAAAGGCCTCTGACATGGTTTTTGGTAACGACCAATGTCAAAGACAGTGACCGGGACCGACGGCTTAACGTGCCCTCCGAAGCACGGATCATCTTACTTATCAGACAATTAGGTGATCAGCCTACAATGTCCTAACCAAACTAGGACAACAACACCCCCCGTCGTTGCCCCCACTGGGAATCGAACCCGCGACCTCCGGGTATGAGCCGAACGCTCTAACCACTACACCACGGAGGAAGTCAAGATGGTCATACGAACTGACCAAGGTCGCTGCAAAGAGCTACATGCAGCAGGCCGCTCTAGATCGATCATTTTAGAAATCCAGCAGTGAAAGTTATTCAGCTGAAATTATGATGATGATGAAAATACAAAAAACATTTATGATTGAATATACCTGTAGGTAAGTATGTTATTATTTATTTGTTATTTAATTTTATATCTTTCAGTATAATTGCTACTACTACTATTATTATTATTCTCTTTATTTATTTATAAACATATATTAGGTTTTTTTATAACATATCTATAAAAAGCGTGACGTTATTATTATTATTACTAGTAGCAGTTCTGATTTGAGTAAACTGAACATTTTTTTTTATAAGAAAGGAATGGAAGCCACCTTGAAAGCAACTAGATATGGTCCTCTCCCTAGATCAACTTTTCCGTGCCATCTCCATGAATTAACGTCACCTTCTGGTGAAAATTGTACCTGATTGATCGTGACGTCATGCTCATTTGAAATGTGCTGTATGTTTGTCATTATTTCCTAATCATAGAAAAATATGCGTAATATAGATTTTTATAACCTACCTAATGAGCCAAACAAATTTTTCATTCACTTCGGACAAAAGTGACGGCACGCGAATTTTAAATGCGCTGTTTCTTCGTCATTATTTGCTAATCAAAGAAAAAAAATACGTGTACCATATTTTATATAACCTACCTAATGAGCCAAAAAAAAAATCATCCACTTCCGTATTCCCGAGACAAAACCTTGTTATAATATAAGGTATCCCGCACTGAAGTCAACTACGAAATGGTTCGAAGGGATCTCTAGTACTTTTGAACATAATAGCTCTTAGCATGTCAACACCAGTTTCTCATCGGATACGCTCCATATTCCTTTATCCTGTGTGAAATTATGCATTTTGCGATCAAATGAGTTACACAACAGTTTCGCGAACAGATCTGGGAACTGGCTCAAAGAACGAGGTATGTATAGTGTGTGGTAACTAGGTATGCGATCTAGTTAACGATTTATAAGCTTTTGCTATCATTGTTCTGTGGTCTGGTAGGTATTTGTATTTGTAGTTCTTTATTTCCTTTTTGTCAATAATACATATAAGACTTTGTGAGTATAACTAAAATTTCGTGTTATAGGAACATTATACCTATATTGATTACTCTACTACCAATATTTACGACAATAGAGGTGTAATAAATACTTTTTTTCTAATGTTAATAAATTGTCTTGTTCATGAAATTTGGTAAACGACTAGATGAGATTTTAAAGTTTTAACATGAGCCAATTGTTTCAAATAAATTCTAGTGTTAAAACAGATGGCCGATCGCGGCAAATACTTGTACAAACACACAAAAATAAACACAGATACCTAATTTGACGTAGTGGTCACCATGCTAGTCCGCCACCCGGAGGTTTCGGGTTCGATCCCCGGTCAGGGCAAGTTGGAAAATGGCCTTTTTCAAATTGCCTTGGGTCTTGGATGTTAATCTATATGTGCATTTCTCATAAAATATAGTATCGTTGAGTTAGTGTCCCATAACACAAGTCCCGAACTTTCTTTGGGGCTAGTTCAATCTGTGTAATTTGTCGCTATATATTTATTTATACCATTTACATATATGGACACATGAACTAAGATGTTATCACAGTATCAATAAGGTAGTGTCTATTTTTGGCGCAGATTATCCAACAAACAAGAACTGTTTCTCGGCAGCATCCCGCCGTCGACACAATCGTCGTATTCACACGACTGTCCTTTCTAACGTTATGTAACTCTACTGGGTGCTGGCGGAAAAGATCCATTGAATACTAGCCTACTAGTGTACAAAGTCTTTAATTTTACTTATAGTATGATTTTAGTTTCGAGGTCCCAATTACTGTTATTAGTATTATGGGACTGTAGTACTAATAACAGAAATTACTCATAAGTTTTTAAGAGAATAAAAGATATTTCAGTTTTGTTCTTTGCTGTGTAATTAATTTATAACCTATAACTATGCCGGGCTGCATATTATAAGAAACAGAATATTGCTAACGTTTGCCGAAAGGCACTCTGTCCAGTTATTTGTTCTAGACCCCACATACTACCTATCAGACAATATCACATTATTCTGGACATGTCTGATATAGGCAGAGTCCTTCCGCCGGGCATCAAATATATTCTTACAAAAATTATGCAGCTGGCATAAGTAAATAGTCATATTTAATACAAAATTACTTGATACGTTTGAAAGTTAAACTTTTCAGTAAAACTTCAACCGTCTTATTATAAAACGCAGACTAACGTTGTTACTAGGTTTAAACCATTGTCCGACCATATCAAGTTGACATCTAGAAATATGCCATTGTCTCGTCTAAAAATGTCAACGGAATTTGGTCGGATAATGGTTTAAACCTAATAACAAAGTTAGTCTGCGTTTTATAATAAGACGGCAAATGTTTAGTGTTTAAAAACTAGTTAAAAATATTGTGGAGATTTTATCCGTAAATCTATAGTCTGAACTTATAACTTTTCCTGGATATCAGTTTATAATTGATTTTGATACATAATATATTTTATTTTTACTAAAATTCACATTATTTATCATATCAATATTATGCAATAGTACACAGTAATGTCCACCTTATAAGTAAGTGTAAGTAAATTAACTAAATAGGAGTAAGATTGTAAACAGTTAAAAAATGTGAAAACTTACAGTGATTCGTTTGTATTTATATTTAGAAGAATAAATCATTAATTTATCAAACAAAAACAATAAAAAAGTATTATAAATACTTGATTGTGGCTTTAGTTTTTACTGATTGTAAAAAAGATAATTTTAGGAAGTACACTGTAGTAATAAAACAACATGTGTCAGTACAATTCAGCGCGTTGCAAACGAATTGCAAATTACTTTACGGATTTAAAGGCAAAACAACGCAAACGACCAATTACCATATTGAAAAATTACTTCCCTACTGCAAATGGTTATAAATATTCTTTTGTCAATTTTATTCTAGACTTATTAGAATTATAAAGCAAGAAAATCAAGTGTTTTGAATTTACGTGTTTATACCGAGACACAATTTTTTCTGTAAGTTTCATCAAATTATGATTAAAAATAATAAAAAAAGATATCTAAATCTTATCTTTACTCTTTGATAATTTAATAAGGAAAATTATCAATGAAAGAAAATTTAATATTTATTATAAATCAAGTCTTCATATTTAAGTCTCCATTTTTGTCTCCACGGTAGGAGCACGACTCTCTGTACTACTAGAGCCAGACTTGGTCAGAGCAGCCAGAGGATTTGGTTTACACTCTTCACGCTGGCCAGACGGGTTGGAGAGGTCTCATGATGTTTATAAGCTTTATTTAGCTTGTAATCCCTAAATCAAGACTTAATAATAATAAATGATGTATATACTTAAATATTACCTTTAACTTTATCATAATAAGAGCACTGCGTTGTTTAAGAAATCCGTAAAATTGGACTTTACTGCATTGATATAAAGGTGTTTTTTGCGTAGAGGTGTTCTAAGTGGTTGTTTTGTATAATCGTGTGTTATAATTGTTTATTTTGATATACATGTGTTTGCGAGGCGATAGCGGAATTAAGAGGTTGAGGCGAGGACAGCGACAGAGAGGCTGAAATGCATAGTACAAGGTGAGTCGAACCAACGCTGATATATTGTATATGTTTCCTTTTAAATTGATCTTCAGGTCTTTTTGTCTCCACTGCTGGAGCACGACCCTCTCCGACTACCAGAGCCATACTTGGCCACAGTAGCCAGAGGACTTGGCCTACAGCTCTTCACGCTAGTCAGACGGGTTGGAGAGGTCTGAATACTATCACACTACCAAATAATAAAGAAAACAGGTCAACTTAATAAAATTACAATAATTAGTGCAGATATTGGAAGCAAGCGTATCTGAGAATTAGATGCTCTTATGATAGTGTTTTTAAATATATGTAGGTTTATTAATCATGATTTTAAAAAGAATTGAGAGAATCGCCGATATGTAAATGTTGGAGTCACAATGAAACAGGAAAATGTAAATATTTCATAAATCGGAATTTTGTCTACCGGTTCCATTTAATTTGTGAATTGTCAATAAAAATTAATTTACTCCTTTAACTTTTATTACTTCGCATTATAAAAACAAATGATATTGTTTTCTCTACCAATAAATAAATAAACACTTTTTTCATTATTTTTTCTGAAGTATTCATTTGTATTTAACTCACAGACATAGAAAGGACAGCAGACTAAACATTATTGTATAATACAAGAAATGCCGTGTGGCATGAATTTCCATTCATGCATAAGTTTTGTTGTTTTTCTTTAACATAATTGGTAAAATTAGATACAAAAATAGTAAAGTACTATTATTATGAACGTGAAAGAGTACTTCAGTGAAGAAACACTTGCAATATCTTTTTATAAATATATTATTTAGGCAAGTCAAAAATAAGCTACGAGTGAAAAATTGCCACGCGTTCTAAGTATGTAATGTTTGGTCTGCTTCCTTTTGTATGTCTGTGATTTAAGAGTCCGGCGACCCTAGACTTCTCCATACAAACGTAGTACACGTTTAATTTTGAAACCACATGTCAGATTCCGGTAAAAATTGGTAATTGTAAAGAAATTGCAATTATCTAGGGTTCTATCTGGATTCCTATAGTAAAATTATGAACTGGAAAGAAAATATAACGATTTAGAAGTTTCCCATACTAATGGTCAAAAATGATATAAAACACTATATTCTATTTCAAGTTCATATTTTACTGTCGGAAACTAAATATAAACCTAGATAATTGCAATATCTTTGAAATTACAAAATTTTGCCCAAATCGGACATGTCGTTTTGAAATAAAACGTAGACTACGTTTGTATGGAAAGTTGTATTTTGGTCTAGGGTCGGGGGACCCTTAACTAACCTGTTGCATAACACATATTGTATATACCGTATTTACTTGAATGCCAAACCAAAATTTGAAATGCGCCATATTTTTTTTATAGCAAATCATCGTTTAGTCATTAGATAAACTGCTAATTTAGGTAATGAGAATAAATGCAGAAATATCCATATCAATAATTTTAACAATTTTTTGCTAATTTATCGCGTGGTCATACGAAATTATTTTCCCACAATGTTTGTGTACATACATTCTTTTGTGATAAATAAATATGTATTCCTTTATAATATTTTATACAACATTAATAGCATGGCAATCAATAATATATAACTTCTAGTTTCCATTCTTTTCTTCAGCTTGTCTGGAATCGGGTCTTACTCCTCATAATTATTGCTAGAGTTGCATGTTGTTGTGACCGGGTTGTCAATTCAAAAAGATGTTTTCTTTTTTAATCACTCCTTAGCTGGTTTATTTGTTTTTAAAAAAACTTCATACTGTGCCACTTAGAGTTTTTTTTTACTTCGTGTGTAACTTTAAACTGGTAATGTAACCCGAATGGAATATTTTAAAACAAAACCTCACACATGGCCGTTTGGCATTTACATAATATTGCGACAGAATCGAATGGAGAGTGGTGCTGTCAATCAGTGTGGTTTTTTTGTTTGATTTTATTGATGGGCAATTGATAACGAGAGATGTATTACGTGTACAGATGTACATTATCACGTTTTTATTCCTGACGGGGTAGACAGAGCCCAATGTAAGACCCAAACGCCGCTTAGTGTGATGGCGAGCGTTAAGATGGAAAAAGAAATTAAAATAGTGATGGGTTGCTATTAGCCACATCCTTTGACCATTAACGTGATTCAAATCTCGCACGACCAAACCTCGATCAGCTTTAACGATCTGCGCTCGAAGATATTACAAATCGCAAATTACGAAAATAGAAAAGAAAACCTTTGACAAATTTTCTTCTTATTTAAGAGCTTAGTGACTATTGTTTGTGAAGTATGCGCCAATCTTTCCGGTTTTACCCCTGACCCCTTTACGACAAATATCTGATGTAAGTGTAACCCCAACATGTACGACAAGGTGTCACTCACCCCTTCGATATGAACTACTTTTCCTAAGGTGTCAACAAACAATGCGGTCTTTAAAAATGTTATATTAGTCTCAAATAAAAATTGTCAAATTGGCTTTAAAAAAATGAAAATATAATAATCAAGACTCCAATATTGGTCCCACCCGATAGATCATTAAATTATAAAGAAATTAAAATTACGGTAGAAAAACAATAAAACATTTGGCATTTCCATACAAAAGTGTGCGCCGACCGGGCAATTTGAAAGGGAATTTTGATTTTTATTTCTCGACTGTTATAGTGATCTAGAATAGCCCGTGTTTATTACGCATGTGTTAGTTTAACGTTGCATTTTTTTTTCGTATGCAATGACATCTTTGCCCACTGATCATTTGATATCAGACAAGAGCATAGATTCAAAGTAAAAAAAACTAGGTCTATGGTCAAGATCTTTCTGCAATATGCATCCATATGGATGCAACCGATGAAGGTCAAGTCAAGACTCATTAAAATCATAAAATATACAACCTCAAAGTTATCTATTTACATTTGAATGAAAGAGTATAAAATGTTATAACACCGGTTTTTTATTGGCATTTAAAGCTTTTAATTTGGCATTCAGAATGAACATATGCACTTCAACTCTGTTTTAGTTGTTTTCAATGTCAACTCATTTACTGGCGATAAGTTATGTTAAAAAAAACTGAATGAATCTCTAGGGTCTATCTATATCCTACTACTAAGAATTCAACCGAGAACCGCTTAGAAGAAGAAGTTTGTGATCCTTTTCCATGTTTAGGATTAAAAGAAAAATAAAAAAATTATGAGATTTTTAACATAGTGTTTTTCTATAATAATTATTAGGGGTGTTTTTACGATTGATAGACATTTTTTATGAGGCTTTGTATTTTGATTTATCAATTTTTACGGATGAGATTAATTTTTATTATTGATTAAATACCTACCACACTTAAAAGCAAGTATTATATAGCTTATTTCCAATATCTTTGCACTTAAAAGTAGTTGGCCTTATTTTATATCAATGCTTTTTAATTAACATATTTCAAATATATCAGAGATCGTTCGAGTACGGTCGACGACAAGTCAAGCGTAACATTGCCGCGCGCTTATACATTAGAGGCGCACGGCATAAAAAGACATCCAAAGTGATACCGTTGATGCGTGGCCAACTGTACAGTCAAAAGCAAATCAAGGTACGCAAATGCATTACCATTAAGGCACTTTCCTCAATAGATGCGTGAAGGGTAACTTGCTGTTGACTGTACAACAGTCGGACATAACAGAATTATAATATTACGTCATGAGCTTATCTCAGAAGCGAGTGGTCACCGGCTTACATAACCGACTTTGCCGAAAGCGAAGTTCAACTATGACCATAATTATAATTCTATTTGTAAAATGGATAATAAAGTAATGAGGTATCATCATAATGTTGGCTCGTATATGGTCAATTATCTATGACTCATACTGTTGGCGTATTTTTTAAAATTGGTTAATCTATTCAAATCATTTTAAATAAAGTATTCTATTTGTAAAATGAACAATATAGTAATGCGGTGTCATCATAATGTTGGCTCGTAATGGTCAATGATCTATGACTCATAAAGATTAGCGTATTTTTAAATTGGTCAATCTATTTAAATAATTTCAAAGGACCAACAATTTTCCAAATAACTCAACATATTTGTTATTTTGTATTATATAAACTAACCGAAGTCCGCGACTTCGTTTGCGTGAGCTTTGTCACCGGACAATGCTCATCAGGCTAAACAACTTTTTCTAAGGCGTCATTTTTATATTTCTTATAGTTTAGCTGGACCATTATGGTTCTGCATCAGGTGTTTCATTTTTGTTAATGAGATACAGCCTGGTGATAGACAGACGAAAGACGGATGGTCCTGTTTTTACCATTCGGGAAAGGAACCCTAAAAATTATAATGTTGAATTCAGAAGTTATGACTGTGACCTCGATTTTAAGTTACGTGTAAGTCTGTTATATGAATTATTTCATATCTGGTCTTGTAGGTAAGTGAAACATTTATCTATTTATTCATCTCTTAACTCTTAACCGATTGCTTAATAACTTAGATGTTGCTTTCTGATTATTTATCTTCCGGATTATGTACTTATTATTATCACGTCTTCATCTCTGACGAGGTAGACAGAGCCAAGGGCTTAATAAATATAAAGTAATCGAATGCTCGGATTTTTTTAAACAAAAAAAAATACCTATCATACTACAGATTTGACTGATTGTGACATGACATTGAATGCTATCTGAGTGGATGGCAACAAGGTGGAGATCAGGAACGGTGGAAGCAGAAATGGAAGGATTTGCCTAGGGCTTTGCCCAACAATGGGTAGTATCCCATGTATCCCCTACCATTTATTACTCCTGCTAAGTAAGCAGGCTGCATAAATTCTATTACTTTTCATATCGTCTAATAAAATATAAGGTCTAACAAAATATACTGAAAATATTTTACGGCGGAATTTAATTCCTGATACTTTCCTTAAGGAACATTATATCAAAACATGAAATTTAATTTTTGGACTTCCATACAAGTTGACCGATCAGTTGATCTGAGTTTGTATGAAAAGCCAAAAATAATTTTTCGTATTACGACTTACGTATGACTGTGTTTGAGAATTTACATTGTACGTAGAATAACTTCCTAACATTTCACTACAAACCTCAGTGTTATGTAAATGTCTTATAATGTTCTGTTGTATCCATTTTTGTAATATGTTAGTATAAATAAATAAAAAAATAAAAATAACGTTTCTTGGGAAACGTTGTTCTCTATCACGGACTGAATTCACTTTTAAAATAGTTTCAGTATATTATAGTATGTTACAGTACTTAGACCTCATATACTGGTTTGTTAACGTCATGATACTAAACAACCATATACATATAAACGTATAGATTTTATCTACGGATACTGATTGTCTAGAAGAAATCGCTTTAAGCGATAAGACCGCCCATTGTACTCATTTAATGTAAAATTATTTCTTTGTTATTTTTCTTTTGGTTCTATCTATCTATCTATCTATCTATCCATCTATCTATACCATACGTACGTACTGCGTTTTTGCGTATACCATAACTTCTTCTTAGCGAGTCGGAATGGCGATTTTATATAGTTGTGGACCAGTGTTTGGCGACACTTACTCCTCTGTCATTTGCAGAGTTTAAATCCTCTATTGTACAGGATATTGGGCAGTTGGGGCACGAGAGTAGGTGGGCCATGGTTTGAACATCTCCACAGTCACAACGGTCGTTATTTGAGACCATACCATAACTATAGAAACGTATGTAAGTATAGCTAAGATTTAGTGTTCTGTATTCAAGTTCTGTCAAAAAAACTTTATCAAGATAAGTAGGTCAAGTTCACACATAGTTTAGCCGCATCTTAACATCTGTCCCACTTAAGCCAACATTATGATAACACCACGAAAGGCGTTTCAACACGAAGGGCACTGGACGTTTTATTTCTTTGCGTAACGATATGTGCTCTCCTTTTTGAAAGGCTTATTGTACAGTGGACCACACGTGAAGCGTAACACTAAGTGCAAAAATAAATACGGCAAATATCCTATTACTTTTTATAGAAGTAAATGATGTTATGCAAAAATATATTTTGAAGTACGATTGTACTTCAAAGTAGTTAAGTCCAAGCGTTGCGCTTGATCTGTGGTCCACAGTACAGCAGACAACATAAAAAGGTAACATCTGGACTAAAATTCAAATCGTTACACTTTATGTGTGGTCCAATGTACATAGCTAAATTAGATGCAGTCTTTGATGCGTTTAGAGAATTAGGTAATATCAGATAAGTTTACTAGCTATCTATGCATTTTGTCTGAGATAACCTCTTTTTCTGGAAAGATATAGGTCAATTTGTATATAATTATACAAGATATTGTCTGCCAAGAGAATATTTAATTCGTACGAACCAAAGTTACAAGGTAAAGGTAGTAAAAGTTGTTAATCCAGTTTCATATTGACCAATATCGATACAACCATTTATTATATAAAAGCATACCATTGCTGAAACTTATTTGATAATAATACATTTTAAATAGAAAGCCAAGTTTACATATAATGAAAACATAGCGCACAGTGATGCGCAATGGATGCACAGTTTGAATGTAACCAATTTCGTGTAAACAAGGCCGAACTTATTTCACTGGGCTCTCGTACACTCCACTTTAAATTCCAAATATTTAGGACAATATTTCATTGAGAATAATTACGCAGAGTATACCAACAACCCATTTAACTTAACATTTTTCACGCACTGCAATTTAAAGTATCAATTTTATTTAAATTTTAAAACTTTATTATAAAAAACTTAAAACTAAAGTCAAACACTCACAGAAAAAAACACTAAACAAACTTACACGTACTGATTTCCCAACTGAAAACCGTACGAAAAATTGCAGTGCGCGAATCAAACGCATCGAGTAAGAAACATACCTCAATTGGCTGGAGCGTATTATCATCGGCCAGCTGTCTTCGCCTCCTCACGTGCGCAGGAGTCGCTAACGCAACACCAACCAAAAGTAGAACGACGAGCGTGCGTGTTGCGATCATCGTGGCGAGAGTAGTACTGCCGGCTGCCTCACTCCCAGCGACCACCAAAGAGGGGGCAGTGGTGGGGAAACTTATCCACTGACGTAAGGACTCCTTGCGGGTTGAGGTTGCAACCTTCTTCTTTGACTTATTGACTTGTGACGGGGTACTCAGAGTTGTTAAAGGACGAGAGTAGTTAGCATAGGTTACTTTGTGTAGTGGATTTTGAAATGTAATGTTTTATGAATTAGAGATTGGTGGCTTTTGTCCTACTTATGGTCTATAGGTGCAAGTGACTGAATGGAGGCATATGTCAATCTGGAAATATTTTTATAATTTCATTATCAATGTGATAGTATAAACTAACAAACTTATAAACAAATACTTAAGAAAAAGTAGAAAAGTTTCAGTAACAGTGTCACGAGTTTAATGGTTTCCCATCCCAAAAATCTCCAACGCATCTAAAGAAGTTTTCATTTCAAAAAATTACGGAGACCCCGTATAGAGCTAGGGAACCGTTTTATAAGTACCAATAAGTTTTTTAAATAACAATTCAAAGACACTTTTCTGAAACTGATATCTAGCACAAGCGTCATAATAATTTATAATAATATGGTAAGTATTATGTGAGAGTACTTGCATATAAAGTTGCTAACAAATGATACCGCTCTAGATCGGTTATTTTGGAAATCCTTGCGAGAGGCCTTCTTCCAGCAGTGGGCGTTATGTGGCTGACATGATGGGTGATGGTTAAATGATACAGTTACATTATCACGTCTTTATCCCTGACGGAGTAGACAGAGTACAGGGGAAGTAACACTGTAAGATCCAAAGGCTACGCTGAGCGTTATATTGGAAAAAGGAATGAAAGAAGTGATGGGTTGCTAGCTGTATCTTAACATGATCCAAATCTCGTCCATTCTCTCGCTAATGCAAATGATAGTATAGAAAAATTATCTAAAAATAGCAGCCCTAGATATATGAAATATTCTTAAAATAGAATGTACGAACATACGATAGATCCGCACTTTCAAAATTGCAATTATGTAAACATCTAAATGCACGTTGATATACGAGTATATTGTTAATAGACTGGCCGTGTGATTTTCGCCTAAATAGAACCATGCCGTCTTTTCCTGCAGTTGACGTAAGCGGCGACTAAAGGACTAGGCACATACATCTCGTGCAACAAATACATTCCTACTTCTTAGTTTCCGCGAGGCCACTTTTTTCCGCAATTAGGCCCGAACGGTATTAAACTATATCCTTATCAAATTTTATCTAAATAGGTTCAGTAGTAGAAGCGTGAAGTGGTAATATACAAATTCACTTTCGCATTTATAATATTAGTAAAGATTGGGTAGATTCATCATTATTTTATTTTATTTTATTTTTTATTTTATTTTTTTTGGAAGATTATCGACATTTAACAATTTATGTAGATATAATCTATAAAACAAGAAGTCATTTACAAATCTTCACTTATAGTATTATAATAAGCAATAATAGAACCGATAAGTTAGCAACAATATGACTACTAAGATAAATGGTAAACACGCTAGATACATCGATAACTACTACAACTAAAATGTTGATTATTTTACAATAATTTTGTTAGTAAGAAAAGAGAGTGAAGCTGAGAAAATACACATTTTATAAGAAATTAATAATATAATAATATAATAATAAGGTGTACTAAACTTGTTCAAGCAAGAAAAAATCTGCTATTAATTGCTTTCTTCAATAGCGCTAATTTTAATCCGAGGATATCGACATCGATTTCGGTCGTGAGCTTATTATAATATTCACATGCTCTAATGAGGAAAGAATTCTGCCTGTAATTAGTACAGGCAACCGGCGTTAAGAAAGCGGCAACCGGCCATAAGAATTATAATCATCATTAGGTCTTTTTGTCTCCACTGCAGGAGCACGACCCTCTCTGTACTACCAGAGCCATACTTGGCCAGAGCAGCCAGAGGACTTGGCCTACACTCTCTTCGCTGGCGAGAAGTGTTGGAGAGGTCTCATTGATGTTTATAAGCTTTGTTTAGCTTGTATTCCTAAGTCGCCTTCTACGACATCCACGGGAGGACTTGGAGTGGTCCTATTCTACTCTGCCGGAAACCACACGGCATTGGGTAGATTTTGTTTTCGGTTTCGAATTATGTTACTTATTAATATGAATAATCCTACTAATATTATAAATGCAAAATTAAGTTTGTGTATTTGTTTGTTACCTCTTCACGCTAAAACTACTGAACTAATTTGGCTGAAATTTGATATAGATATAGTTTGAGACTCGGGGAAGGACATAGGGTACTCTCAATCCCAAAATTCCTACGGGGAGCGAAGCCCGCGGGTACAGCTAGTAAAACATATTTGATAAAAATACCTTATTTTAAAAGAATATTAGTATCCCATGCTGGTCTGGGAGAAATGAAAAAACTTAGAATGTACCAGCTGCTTCTCTTCCCGCGCAGATCGTAAAAGCCGATCGAGGGAATGGGCAAAAATGCGAATCATGTTAACAGGCGATGCGGCTAGCAACCCATCACTGTATTGATTGCTTTACCATCTTCTCGCCCACCATGACGCTAAAAGTGGCTTTTGGGTCTTGCGGCCCTGGGCTCTGCACAGAACCGCAAAACCCAAAATGCTCTGTCTGCCCCATCAGGGATAAAGACGTGATAGTATGTATGTATGTATTAGTATAAAGTGCACTTACATACGAATGTCATATTCAACACATCGACCTCAACTTAAAACATTAGAAGGTGCCAAGGCTGAGCAGTAAACGACTAATTCTGCCATTTGAGTGGTCTTTAAATTAAGATATCCTTGTTTTGCTCGTGTTTGTTAAAGTAAAACTACATTTTATTACCAATTGGTCAATTTTCTGGGTCAAAAATTAATTATTTTGTACTGATAACTAAATAAAATAACGCAAAATAATGTCACTTGTCTTAGAACATATCCATTTTAAGGTGATTTTCGAATTTATTATTGCAAAAAAACTGATAATAAGATCGTTATTTAACTCCAAAAATCTATGAACTTATCTGCCTGTATTTCATACAAAATCCCATATAGAAACTGTTTGTTTTGACGTTTAGATAAAAGTTTAGAATTGACTTGTTGGAAAATAGTGTGACAATTTGCTGGGTCAAAAATAAATGATTTGGCTGTTAAGAAAATACACCTTAATTTATTTCATTTGATATCTAGTTACATTTGCATCACATCTATCATCTTTTCTGCTACGTCCCAAAGGTGAAATGGTAGACAATGTTTAAATAAAATCAAATCAAAGTTTATTTGCTAGAAAAGTGGTAACAAGGGTTACTAAACTATATATAGACACAAGCACTTTTCACCAGAACCTGGCATGCAAAATCTGTTTAAGTACAAATAAAAATTTGGCTAATAAGTAGAAGAATGTCACTAAATTATGTCAATATTACAATAATAAAATAAAATTAACTCCATATTCGTATCAACATATGCATGTCAATTTTATATTGTTAAAAAACTTATGATAAAAGTGATCAAAAATAGCATTAAGTGGTAACTTTTGTACTATAACCTTAAGATTTTAAGTGCAATAAATGAAATAAATAAAACATCACCACCCATATCTATTTTCAATGCGATTTTAGATTAACAAGCTTTATTTGACTCCAAAAAACCATGACGTCATTAGCCGGTATTTCATAAAAATGTCATTGAAAATGTTCGTTTTGACGTTTAGAAAAATGCATCTGTTTTGAGTTGTTGGAAGTAGGGATTTATATCGTTGGCGGACTCGTTGATGTCTTTTGTATGGAAGCGTTTAACTTCGTACTACCAGAATTCACGAACTGTTATTTAAGCAAATTTATTTGCATAAATTTTACAGAGATATAGAGAAGACAGAGCGGGGTAGACAGAACCTTGGGCTGTAAGACCCAAAGGTCACGCTTAGCGTGATGATGGAAAAAGGGGCTCAAAGAGATGAGTTCCTAGCCGCTTTGCCTGTTCATACGATATCTCGTCCATTCCCCTAATTGGCTTTTACGACTTGCATGGAAACAAAAGCAGTTGGTACAACTTTCCGGCATGGAAGACTCTTCGTCTAGTAAATATGATATCCTATAATTGGATATTATACTATTCATGCTTTGGAAGGTACGAACCGTTGGTCTCGGCTGTCATCATTATATGGCAGTCGTCAAGCCTGAAAGAAAAACGAACACTGGAAGAGATATATGATTTTAGAGTTTTACGGTCACGATTACTGTTATTAGTATTACGGGACTTACCGCGATTAATATCGTTACATCCATCCACACACAGCCGGACATCCATCGCAGTTCCTCAGTTGGCCAGCGACCATGTTGGCAAAAAGGCCGTCGAAATATCTGGCAAAAAACGATATTAATCGCGGTAAGTCCCGTAATACTAATAACAGTGACTGGAAGAGATCCCTGACAGGGATAATTTCGTCTTTGTGTGATATGAAAAGTTGTTTGCAGTCTGGTTAGAATATTGCAGGCTTGAATTACCTGAATTTTCGAAGTAAAGATGATTCCGTGTTTCGGAAGGCACGTATAAAACGTGGGTCTCAAACGCCATCTAGCGTTTGATCATCAAACTACCCAAGGATTGGGTCTGGTCTACCCTTTGGGTTGCGGAGGTCAGACGGCAGTCGCTCTGGTTAAAAACCAGTAACCTCGTCAAATCTCCTTGGTAAGGTAACGGACCCCGGGCTCTGAAGCATTACTGCTGAGGATGCAACCGGACAAATACGCTCGGATGAATAGAGCTACTCCAAGTCCTCCCGTGGATGTCGTAGAAAGCGACTTCGCGAGCCCTCTCCAACCCGTCTGGCCAGCGTGGAGAGTGTAGGCCAAGTTCTGTGGCTGCTGTGGCAAAGTATGGGTCTGGTAGTACAAAGAGGGTCGTGCTCCTGCAGTGAAGACTAAAAGACCTGATGATAGAGCCTAAGGAGTACCCATAACCGGAGAGCTTGCATGAAAAGAGTTATGAGTGTCGACGAAGCAAAAGAGGTTTGCAAGGATCGTAGTAAGTGGAAATCCATAGTCTCTGCCTACCCCCATGGGAAACAGGCGTGAATATTATTAAATTATTAACCTAACGCCATCTATTATCTTTAAGAGTAAACAATGCACTCCGTATTGTCTATGTGCTCCTGCACTAAAAGAAAATAAAGTTGTCTATTGCTTACCGCCAACCAACGTATTTTATTCTTCTTCTTATCGTGTGTGTTAGTGACTAACACTAGTGTCAGAGTTTTTAAACCGCCTTAAAGGCCTCTGACATGGTTTTAGGTAACGACCAATGTCAAAGACAGTGACCGGGACCGACGGCTTAACGTGCCCTCCGAAGCACGGATCATCTTACTTATCAGACAGTCAGGTGATCAGCCTACAATGTCCTAACCAAACTAGGACAACACAAACTCGTTGCCCCCGCCGGGAATCGAACCCGCGATCTCCTTGTATGAGCCGAACGCTCTAACCACTACACCACGGAGGTAGTTTTTTATTAATATGTATGTATGTTTAGAGCCTAGCCCTTACACCTGCGGCTTCAAATTAACACATAACCTGTCCGAGTGACCCTTAATAAGTCTGCAATGTGCATCCCTTTACAGCGACGCTAATGAGAGACATTTCACAACCAATTTGTTAGTGAGGTGTGTACATTAACCACCACAAGTTGTTAAACCCTTCCAACAATGCCAGAAGTTGTTTATTGCATCAGACTTAGCGAAGCATTGTGTTCATTTTATTACTTTGTATATTATCAATTTATCACTTATATATCAAAAAATAATTTAATAATACAATTGGGTACTTTCCTAAGTCAAAAATAAATTATCTTGTACTAATAGAAAAATAAAGCGTCGCAAAATAATGTCACTTGTCTTTAAACATATCCATTTTAACGTGTTTTTAAATTTATTATTGCAGAAAAACTAATAATAAGAGCGCTATTTGACTCCAAAAATCTATGACGTCATCTGCCTATATTTCATACAAAATCCCATAGAAACTGTTTGTTTTGACGTTTAGAAAAAAGTTGCTGATTTGACTTGTTGGAAAATAGCGTATTAGTACCTACACAAGGTAATAATTAAATTAAAATCATCAGCTTTAACTTATTAATTTATTCCAAGTCCTGTACTAACCCAATGTTACTATCAAATAACGCCTTGTGGTTTCCAGCAGTCTAGAACAGGGTCACTCAAAGTCCTCCCGTGGATGTCGTAGAAGGCGACTTAGGGAATACAAGCTAAACAATTACAACCCATCGGGCCAGTGAGGAGAATGTAGGCCAAGTCCTCTGGCTGCTCTGGCCAAGTATGGCCCTGGTGGTCCTGCTTCTATAGTGAAGACAAAAAGACCTTTGAGTCTCCAATGGGTACTGCAGACCCTCTCTTTATGCTTGTATTTCCTAAGTCGCCTTCTACGACATCCACGGGAGGACTTTGAGTGGCCCTATTCTACTCTGTCGGAAACCACACGGCGCGCGTGATGTGATAGTATTGCTGGCTCAATTATCTGTGATTTGTCCTTAATTCCTTATCTATTTATTATTTTTTTCTGATAAAAAAAGGCATAAATAAGATAAAACTTTGTTTGTTTAGGAGATTTGACCAAGGTCGCTGGGAAGCGCTGAATCCAGGTTGCTCTAAATCAGTCATTTTGGAAATCCTTAGGGGAGGCCTATGTCCAGTAGTAGGCGTAACTGCTGAAAAGAAAAATAAAATAATAAAGAAATACATATTGTTTGTTTTTTTCGTATTTATTACTTTAGAGAATGTAACTGGTATCCTAAATAAATTAAGTTTCCAAAATTTCCAAAAATCTTCTTAATTTTTCCACATCTTACTTATTTGTTAATGTAGTAAATATAAACACCTAGTTATCCGTCCGTCTATTGCAGTCACCCAGTTACCAAAGGCGGATACACACGTAACGCAACCATAACGCGAAATTAAAAAATAAACAAAAATCGTTAAAAACAATCGCCAAACGACACATTATGCAATTTGACTGGGTGCAGGCGTAAGGCTGTATTCACACTGGTTAACATATGACGTTAAGTCTACCATTTGTACACTTTTTTATGCAATGAAGTTTAAATAAATAAATAATAAACATATATGGGTTCTATTCCCAGCCGTGGCAAGTTGTAAAATGGCACGAAAAAGAGAAAAAGGTTTTTCTTTGTTCCGTGGAAAATGGCTGTTTAAAAAGGTTATAGGTTTGGGGTGACTCTGTCTGCCCTATTAGGAATAAAGACGTGATAGTATATCATAACCATTTATTATTAAACTAGCTAAAGCCCGCGACTTCGTTCGCGTGGACTTTATGTCTCTGGAAAATGCTCATCAGGCTGAACAACTTTTACTAAGGCGGCATTTTTATATCTCTTATAGTTTATCTGGACCATTATGGTTCTGCATCAGGCGTTCCATTTTCCAAAATCATTTATACCCTATATGTTGCCCAGACTTAACAGCTATATAACAAAAAAAGTTTCATTCGAATCCGTCCAGTATTTCCGGAGATTAGCGTGTACAAACAGACAAACAGACAAACAGACAAACAGACAAACAGACATACAGACAAACAGACAAACAGACAGACATTTTTTTAAAAATTCTTACTCTATTACTACGTCTCCATCGCCCCCAATTATTTTTTTGGAAATATATTTAATGTACAGACACACTTTTTTTACTGTTTTATTATATGTATAGATATGGTATCGTTAAGTTAAATAAATAAATATATACGGTCAAATCACACTGACTGAGCTAGCCCCAAATAAGGCGAGACTTGTGTTATGGGATACTAACTTAACGATTCGATTACTATATATATTATTCATTTTACTGGGAGGGAGAAGCGGGGGCACCTAACACAGGTATCTAATACTTACAAGGTGCTCCCATCCATGTACTTTACAATAAGTGTTTTGATACATACATACATACATACATAATATCACGCCTATTTCCCACAGGGGTAGGCAGAGACTATGGACCTCCACTTGCTACGGTCCTGACAAACCTCTTTCGCTTCATCTAAACTCATCAATCTCTTCATACATGCCCTTCGGTTACTTTTGATACTGAAATAAATATTTTTGATTTTTTTTGATTAATATATATTTTATAGCATCTCATATCACAAGTTTAAAACTCAGTTTGGGGCTAACTCAATCAGTGTGAGTTGTTCTTATTTATTTATTTATCTAGATAACATTTCGATAAAAAGTGATAGTTTCGCTGGAACATCTTGTTTTGGTTGTTTTGCTTAAGTTTTTAGGAAAAAATTCCATGTTTTTAAACACACTTTCAAAAAAGGGTGTAAATTTTTAGCGATCTCTTTTTTTACTTATGTTTACCAATTATTCGAAGACGCCTACACCGATTTGAAAAATTCTGTCTCTCTTCTTTTTGTTTGAAAGAAATTTTATCAAAATCGATTGCGTAGTTGAAGTAGGATTTTAGTTTTGAAAAATTATCAGACATACTATTATTACACCCATGCTAGTCTGGGAGAAATAAAAAAACTTGGAATGTACCAGCTGCTTCTCTTCCCACGCAGATCGTAAAAGCCGATCGAGGGAATGGGCGATGCGGCTAGCAACCCATCACTGTATTGATTGCTTTTCCATCTTGCCCACCATGACGCTAAAAGTGGCTTTTGGGTCTTGCGGCCCTGGGCTCTGCATAGAACCGCAAGACCCAAAATGCTCTGTCTGCCCCATTAGGGATAAAGAAGTGATAGTATGTATGTATGTATGTATACTATTATTATTATGAATTTCTTGCTTAGTTCTTTTCAACTATGTACAATGATCCTAACTCGAACACATTGCCCGGAAATCGCAAATTCGCGTCGGAATCGTTTGCCGAGATAACACCTCCGGAAATACGCAATTACTGTAACGGAACCCGACTAGAATGTTTGCACTGTTTTGAAACTATTTTGTAAATATATGAACATTACGTTAGTACAAAAACATAAGGTGTTTTGACTCTTCAGTTCGACTGAGACTCGTGTCAGGGTCTCACAGAATTTACGAAATAGAAGGAACATGTAAAAATATGTTCTTGTGTTTATTTTTTACTTCAAAAGTTCATTTACGAGGCATATTAAAAAAAAACTCCGACTTTCAATAGTTTCATATGTAAACGCCATCTAGTATAGGCGGAGGTACTATTAAGTAGAACTAATATCCGTAGCCCCATCTATTATTTGAAATGAAAACTACAAAAACCCCGACTTTCAAGCGATAACTCAATCACTTTTGATGGGACACTTGCTTTCACGTAAAAAAGTCGCATTGAAATCGGTCCATCCGTTCGAGTGCTGCAATGACAGACAGACATTACCGTCAAACTTATAACATCCCTCTTTTAAGTCAGGGGTCAAAAGGAGATTTTATTCAAAATCTTTTCCTTTTTTAAAACCATTTATTTTTTTAAAGATTCCAAGCACTTTCTTATCTTTTCACCTTTTTTTATTTGACTTAATAAAATACTAGTAATATATTTGACATGTTTTCCTAATAGAGCAAGGTCGTACTAGATTTTTGCCCACGATCCACGATTCATCTCACGATCTATTTATGTGTCAGATATTGCGTAAATCGCGACAGACTGCTTATATCTGCCAAAGACATTATATAGAATAGATTAGGAAGGAGACTTGATCTGAAAAATACGTGTCAATCTCAGGTGTCAACGCGTTACCAATTAAAATCTATTTTTTTAAATCGAGGCGCACTCGTCGCGACACGCGCTCAAACCATTGTTGGTCTAGTTTTGTGAAAAATAAATTTGATGTTAAAGTGTAGTCGACTTATAAGTTTTTTCTATTAATTTATATCTGCTTATTGTCGATATTTTCATATAAAATATCGCTATAAACAAAGGACACTCACTGAATCACGTGTTAAAAACATTACAGAATAATTAAAAAAAACATTTAACCATAAAAGCAATGCGATTGAATTAATACACAAATTAATAAAATCAATTATAGAGTCATTCAGGGTAAAGAAAGAAAGAAAGAAAGAAAAATAGTTTATTCGATATATCACATTGAACGTAATAAAATGACACAGTTGTTACAAATACACATACAATTTTGTGGCTACATCAAAAAGGCCTCCTCTCAGCATGGTGTCGTGGCAGGGCCACAACGCTGGTCTTCCGAGGATATCGTACAAAACAATATAAATAAAATAAAAATAATAAAACAAGCCTACTAGGTTGGGTAAGTGAGTGCAGTGCGTATGTCTCATCGAAGGTATCGTTTGTTCGGACAGAACAAAGACTGCTCGCATAACACTAGTCGCGACAAGTTACAGTGTTGTGGGGTAAACGGACAAACATCATATCAAAAATATATATATGTAGTAGAATAAGGTCATTGGATGTCGTAGTAGGTAAGTTAAGACAAGCTTAACAAAGCTTATAAACATCATTGAGACTTCTCCAACCCGTCTGGCCGAGGAGAGTGTAGGCCAAGTCCTCTGGCTTCTCTGGCCAAGTGTGGCTCTGGTATTACAGAAAGGGTCGTGCTGCTGCAGTGGAGACAAAAAGACGTGATGATGATGATGAAAAATATGTCCATATCATAACTATATTACTAGACATATGCCTCTTCCATGGATTATTTTATTTTTATTAGCGGGATCAAATCTGACATCTATTTAGTTAGTTGTCACTTTCGCAAACTTATACGGTCCAACCTTGAGTATACTGGCGAATGTTTTTGTCACAAAACCTGTGTTTTACAGCTTTCGTTATTAAACCAGTTCAGCAAGCAACAGCTGTATCTTTTTATATTTATTGGGTGGTGTCGGTAAGAATCACGGCAGTGAGTCAGTTCTTTTGGAAAATATTGGGTGTTATATATTTTGAAACGTTACACTGACTTATGTTAATGTCAAGAGAAGCAAATGTCATCTAATAAAAACTTTTTTAGAAGCATTTATTTAACTTGATATGTATTTTTTATGTGTGTATGAATGTTTGTTTAATTGTTTGAGCCAAAGACATGAACGAAAAAAAGAAGAATTATTGTTTAGGTCAAATCTTGCAACTAAATTTTCCATACTTGTGTTAGTCAGATAACAATACAATTTATGTAGCCAATGATCTATTCTGATGATGGAGTCGGGAGATATTCGACAGCAGTTATAAATCAACATATCTTGATTAAGTAGGACTCGTATCATTTGTCTCGATGAGCACTTTATGGTTGACGATGTAGGGGTCTAACCACGATGAAGCAAAGTGGTAACAAAACGATGCAACTCTATCAAGTTTGGGCTTATGTCATTTATCCTAATAAGTATTTTGATATTACAAAAATGATTTTTAAAACTTATTTAACATGTAAACGCTTTTATTTAGTGACATATTTTTGCTGATAAACATACAATGAAGAACTTCATAGATAATTGATTTCCAGGACTTGACCCTAGTTTGTCATGGAAGGCCAAAACCTGACCTTGAGAATGTTAAGTAATAGCACATCTATATGATAATTTTACGGCATAAATCTCGCGAATCTGCTTGCAGAGGCGACTTGATCTGTTAAATCAAATTAAATTTTATTCATTATAAAATGTTTAAGGAAAATATAGTACTAGGTTTTAAATTTTAAGTAAATAAAATATTATATTATACCTTATTTGAAAACAATAGGTACACTTTAGGGTTTTTTCAGAAGACCGGGTCAAGTGGAAACACCATGAAGAGGCCTATACCCAACAATGGGTGAATAAAGGCTGAAGAAGAAGAAGAAGGGTTTTTTCAAGATATTTTAACAGGAATCAAAAGCTTTTAAAGAATGCCAAGAAAACCAGTTTAACTGCCAACTTACAACTCAAATTAATTTATTTAATAATACATTATTTTATACTTATATATTTTTTGAAATTTTTATTTATAGCTTTTATTTTAATTTAATTATTATTTGGTTTGGGTTTTTTTTGTTTAGTTATAAATTTTATAACATTTAAATACCTCTAGGCATAAATTACTAAATTATAGAGCGTGCGTTATTGTAAGATTTTTTTTTTCATTGTATTTACTTATTATTTTTCCTATGCTTGCAACAAACGTGCAAAAATGCTAATTATAACATAAAATCAGTTTCCTCACTTGTTTCTTATCATTCCGGTCTCCAACCTACTTCCAAATCTACGTAATAGCAGCAGCTATACCTACTGTAAATACCCAATTCATTATAATTAGTGAGAAACAAGGAAACCGGAGCTCAGCAGTGGTCAGTGCAACGTTCTGAAGCGGACGCGCCGCGGAGTATTTCACAAAACGAATTGGTTTGAGGAAAGTACGCGGATCCGTGTGGGTTAAATGAATGAATTGTGTAATGGATTATATTTTGAAACTAGTTTTAACTTACTTATAAAAAAGAAGGTTATCAATTCATGGCGGTCTTTTTTATGTATGTACACCGATTATTCGAAGACGCGTGGACCGATTTGGAAAATCCTTATGTAGTTTGGGAGTGAAGTCGGTTTTTTGATTTGTGATTTTTACACACACTCATTTTGCTCGGTGCTGATTATTTTCGTAGAAGATAATCAGTTCATCTTGTTAGTCGTAAGAGCTATCGCGCCGAATGTTTTTCTCTACTTTAGTCTGTATTCGTTATCCCTTAGTGAGAAAGACCATTGAAATATTTATTTATTTTACTTTATTACGAAAATATCGACTGGGTCAAAAACATTATTTTATTTAGACCGTCAACTAGATTATCCAAAAATAAAGGACCCATATTTTTTGTTTAGCAAAGTAGTCAAAATTCACGGAGTGTCAGCGATTGGGGGTGATTTACGTAACCGTTGGTTAAAAATCGTAGCCAATCGTGACGTCACGGGAAATTTAACACATTGCTGATTACTCAGCCAGACACAATAGAAATAACAATTGATGTACGTCTATACAAGTAGTGTGTTCAACAACGTGTTAAATGCGCTGTATCTTTGTTATTATTTGCTAATGAGAGTAGAATGCGTATACTATACTTTTTAATAATCTATCAAAGAGCCAAAAAATTTTTTTGTCAACATCTCTATTGTAATAGGCGGACATAAGGTCCAGGGCCTTTTCTACCAGTCAACCTACAGATGTCATCTTAGAAAAAAAAAAACTTAGGAGAGCTCGTCAGACTAGTGGGAGTGCGTATTGCTAACGCTTTCGCAAGTTCAGTAACCACCGGGCGTGGTCCGCACATGGATGAGTGACCACAAGTTGCAAAAAAATCTCTAGCTTAAGCCTTTGGTCTTGACTATCATCGTGGTATGGCATTCAAGCGTAACACAACTGAGGGCCCGCTAGGCGGATAAGACATATTTTTTAATTTTTATCCAAATGGTGGAAGTACACTGGATTATGAAGTTCTCAAGTAAATAGACAAAGCATTGCCACTAGTATTTAAGGTTTAGCTCGAGTGGCCCCGCTAGAAAATTGCCATCAATCATAATCAAGCCAAATGCCTTATAGCTATTTGAAAAATGTGACTCATTAGTGTCAGATTTTTCAGTTGTGAGTTGTTCAGCCAGCCTTATTAGTTACTGACACACACTGATAATTTTTCAAAAATATAAACCGACTTTGCTCCGAAATTACACAGCCGATTTTGATAAAATTCCAATAGAATTACCTGACAAGTATATCCTTTCAAACAAAAAAAGAACATACGCTGATATACATAAAATAACCGGCCAAATGCGAATCGGATTCGCGCACTAAGGGTCCCGTACCATTATCTGTAAAAAATCACGTTTGTTGTATGGGAGCCCCCTTAAATATTTATTTTATTTCGTTTTTAGTATTTGTTGTTATAGCGGCAGCAGAAATACATCATTCGTGAAAATTTCTAGCTGTCTAGCTATCGCGGTTCTTGAGGTACAGCCTGGTGACAGACAGACGGATAGACAGCAAAGTCTTAGTAATAGGGTCCTGTTTTTACCCTTTGGGTACGGAACCCTAAAAAGATCGTGACGAATTAATATCCTCTTCCTTTATGAAAGTCTGTTAAAAAACTGATAAAGCACGCCACAAGGTGACCCGTTGAAGAACATTAAAAACTATGCATCATAATTATTGCAAATGGAGACTCAACAATTAATGTTCATTATGTAAAACAAATCAATCAGAAACAACTTACTTAACAAATTTATTTACTTTATATTAGCAACAACAGCGCTATAAATTTGTTACGTTGTCGGACCGTATACAAGGAAAATATGTTTGATGCAAGTGGATTAACTCTACAAAAATCTATTTAGATAAAAAAAATAATTGGCCAAGTGCGTGTCGGGCCACGCGCAGTATAGGGTTCCGTAGTTGTAAATGCCAACTTGCAGTCTAAAACTGCTAAGTATTGAATTTGTATGAAATTTTCCTTTTCGAGTACATTTTATAAGTTGATCACCTATAACTTTTTAATTTGTTAACCCTACTTAGCTCTGATAGTTTTCCTTTAAACTACATTATATATACTATAGCTGTGATTTTTTTCACGTGTCCATATATAACCGTTTAGCAGATAGATGGGGGGGACACTTGACTTTAACAAAAAATTTTACTTGTAACCTAAATATTTCGGACACGGAACAGACAGACAGACAGACATGGCGAAACTATAAGGGTTCCTTGTTTACTACGGAACCCTAAAAACGAGCACGTTCTATAATAATTATTATACAACGTGGAAGGGATATACCCATAATAGACCGAATTACGGGATATAGTATATCACCGTAGTACAATGATAATAAAATAACAGACAAAAAGAACAAGAAAAAATTGACATTCCCATACAAATTACCCGGGCGGCTGCAAACTTTTCTATGGAAATGCCGATTCTTATTAATTTTTGACTGTTATTTTAATTTCATTATACTATATAGTGACCTAGTAGTTTGGACCTTTGGGGCTAGCTCAATGAGTGTAATTTGTCCCTATATATTTATTTATTTAACTCACAACCTATCCTCATTTGCAGATCTTCATGCATTTATGCCCCCAACACATCTCTGGCTGCGTCCCTGAGTATCAGCTGCACGTTACATTTTGTGCCTCTGTTACGTAACTTTATCTGAGCGTTACGCGTCTTGATGCAATGCAACCCAAACGAGATTTGCATGGTTTCCTTGTATGTTTATATATTATTTCATTATACGTATCGGTCATCTCGTGAATGAAGGAAAAGAGTTTTAACCCCTGACAAAAAAGAGGGGTGTTAAAAGTTTATCGGTCTGTCTGTCTGTCAGTAGTGTGCATTTCACATACACATAGAATTTGTCTACCCTGTGCGACTTTAAAATAATATGGGATACTAGCGAAAAATGTATTTTATTTGATATGCAGCCGTTCTTGTAATTTAGATTAGACTAGCCAAAGCCCGTGACTTCGTTCGCGTGGACTAATCAATTATACCCTATATGTCGCCTAAGCTTAATAGCTATGTAACAAAAAAGTTTCATTCGAGGGCGAGGAGAGAGTACGTAATTATTGGTGGAGAAACAATTTAGTTATTCCAATAACCGCCAATATGTTTCCAATATTTTGTAAAGTGACACAGTGACACTGCGGCGGCCTACGATGAGATTCTACGTGAAAGGGTTATGTGAAGTTTTCTAAAAAGTTAGGCTGTATGTAGGGTACCTATGTTAGTACTAAAGTAGTGAAAGTTTGAATTCGGAATGAGTTTGTTTTGTTTTATATCTATAGTATTTATATCTATTTTATAAAATTTGGCGAAAGGAAAATCAAGACAATGTAAAGTTGATTTTAATTCTTTCTTAGATTAGATTTACTCAAAACTCTTCTGACATTTCCGACCCATTCCTACATGAATACATTACACATTCACTCCATATATAAGGTCTAAAAAAATAAACCGAAATTAAGGTAAATTCAGTCCGCAATAATGAACAACTGTCCCTAGGACAAAATATGAAAAATAATTTTTGACTTTCCGTAAAAATTCGGATCATTTAATCGGTCAACTTGTATCGGAGGTTAAAAATTACTTTTCATATTTCGATATGTGTTCTTTGGGGAAAGTATATTTTGTTAGATCTTATATATATTCTTTATGTGATAGAAGCCATAGCGAGCACTAACACATACAGTACCTATGTAACAAATTACCGGATTAAAATAAATTTAAGTAATACATCTAGTCTAGTCATACAACATCTGTGTGTGACGCGGTAAGCTTATCGACTTGTGGTCACCATGCTAGTTTGCCACCCAGAGGTTCCGGGTTCGATTCCCGGTCAGGGCAAGTTAGTCTTCTTCTTCTTATCGTGTGTTTTAGTGACTAACACTAGTGTCAGAGTTTTTAAACCGCCTTAAAGGCCTCTGACATGGTTTTAGGTAACGACCAATGTCAAAGACAGTGACCGGGACCGACTGCTTAACGTGCCCTCCGAAGCACGGATCATCTTACTTATCAGACAATCAGGTGATCAGCCTGCAATGTTCTAACCAAACTAGGACAACAACACAAAGTCGTTGCCTCCGCTGGGAATCGAACCCGCGACCTCCGGGTATGGGCCAAACGCTCCAACCATTACACCACGGAGGCAGGAGGCAAGTTAGTAAATGGCCTTTTTCAAATTGTCCTGGGTCTTGGATGTTTATCCATATAAGTATTTGGTACGAAATAAAGTATCGTTGAGTTAGTATCCCATAACACAAGTCTCGAACTTACTTTGAGGCTAGCTCAATCTGTGTAATTTTTCCCTATAAATTTATTTATTTAGTAGCCAAAGCCCGCGACTTCGACCGCAGGGACTTTATGACTCCGAAAAATGCTCATCAGGCTGAACAACTCTTGCTAAGGCGTCATTTTTATATTTCTTATAGTTTAGCTGAACCATTATGGCCCTGTATCAGGTTCGTTGTCTAAAATCAATCATACCGTATTGTCCAGGCTTAACAGCTTTATAACAAAACAAGTTTTATTTCTTACTCTATTACTATGTCTCAATCGCAATTTTTTTTAGAAATATATTTAATGTACAGTCACATTATTTTACTGTTATATTATATGTATAGATATTATATTAAAATGAAGCAATTTTATCGCTCAATCGTGTGAATCACAACGATGTGGACCAGTCTTTTCAATTTCCATCTGAGTCAGCCCAATTTGCTGTCTAGCCAAACGGATATTATTCGCACTGACTAATCTGACTAATCTCCGATACTTATAAATTTGTATTTCGCAAGGAGCCTTCACCGACAAACCTCCTTACCCCTTGCTATCCATACACTTTTTTCTTTCTTCGTTACTCAATTGTGCCGCGATTATGATCGGTGAATTGGCCATAACAAATTGAGTGTAGTCCGTTCGTTTAGTAGGGATGTGACTGGGGAAAAATATATTATTTGTCTACAATGTCCTTTTTAGGGTTCCGTAGCCAAATGGCAAAAATGGAACCCTTATAGATTCGTCATGTCTGTCTGTCTGTCCGTCCGTATGTCACAGCCACTTTTTTCCGAAACTATAAGACCTATACTGTTGAAACTTGGTAAGTAGATGTATTGTGTGAACCGCATTAAGGTTTTGACACAAAAATAGAAAAAAACAGTAAATTTTGGGGTTCCCCATACTTAGAACTAAAACTCAAAAATTTATTTTTCATCAAACCCATACGTGTGGGGTATTTATGGATAGGTCTTCAAAAATAATATTGAGGTTTCTAATAGCATTTTTTTCTAACCCAAATACTTTGCGCGAGAGACAATTCCAAAGTGGAAAAAAGTGTGTCCCCCCCCCCCCCCCCGTAACTTCTAAAATAAGAGAATGATAAAACTAAAAAAAATATATGATGTTCATTACCATGAAAACTACCAGCGAAAATTGGTTTGAACGAGATCTAGTAAGTAGTTTTTTTTTAATACGTCATCATCATAAACTGCAATTTACCTTTCATTCAATCAAATCAAATATAAAAATTTAAAAAAACATACTACAGGACTTTTATATTATGTTATTTGCTACTACGGAACCCTTCATGGGCGAGTCCGACTCGCACTTGGCCGCTTATTTTTAATTATGTACATATATTTTAAGAGGTGATTCAGTCCATCATTCCTAACAACTATTGCCAATAAATGTATATCGAAATACGAAAAAAGAATTTTCATTTTCCATAGTAATGATATCACGTTACTACTTCGATTTGTATGAGAACCTAAAAAAATTTTTTCGTATTTGGATATACATTCTTTAGGAAAATTTGTTCAAAATGATGGACTGAGCCACCCCTTAAAATATTTGTACTTAATTAAAAAGGACATTGTATATATATAGTGAGGTTGCCAGGAAGAAATGGTTAGCAATAAGGACACCTTTTGCGCATTTCATAGATCCTGTATTTGTTTATTTGGTCCAATAAAGGGTATTATTTTATTTTATCTATAGTAAACTAATTTTTCAAAAATAAAGGACGCACATTTTTTTGTTGCTCCTTTGTTTAAAAATCATCACTGATCGTGAGGTCAGGCGAAATTTAATAGCGCTGTAATTTCGTCATTATTTGCTAATGAAAGTAAATAAAACAAACGAAGCCCATACTTAAATTTTTTACTTTTTTTTTTTTTTTTTTTTTTTTAATCTGTGATAATAAATAAATTTAGCAACATCCCTATTATATGGTTCTACTTATCAAACTACTTGCATATTCGATAATTTTTACATACACTAATCTAATCACGTCTTTTTTTTACGGGATAGACAAAACTAAGTACCACAAGACCAAAAGGCCACTTTCAGCGTATTGGTGGAAAAGGAAATAAAAATAGTGACAGTTTAGGAAAGAGAAGAGCTGCTACATTCTAGGAAGATGCTGAATGCAATGCAGGCCGCTTCTGACCGGTAGCTTTGGGAATCCTTGGGCCTACGTCCAGCAGTGGACTTCCTAAAGCTGATATGATGATGTATATGGTATATTCTACGATTATTCTTTTTTCTCAGTTCAGCATTGAAGATCTTAATATTTATTTTTAACCTGCACAATTTTTATATCAATACATACATAATATCACGTCTTTATCCCTGACGGGGCAGACAGAGCTTTTTGGTTCTTGCAGCTCTTAGAAGATAGAATCCAGAGCCTCAAAGGCCACTTTTAGCGAAATGGTGGGCGAAGGTGGAAAAATAATTATAAATTATGATGGGCTAGCCGCATCCCTTTAACATGATTCGCCTTTTCACCTTTTCCCTCGATCGGCTTCTACGATCTGCACTGGTAAATTCTAAGATTTTTCTTCTCTCCCAGACCAGCATGGAAGGTACCGCAAACAAGTTCATAATGCAAGTTCTAGTATTTATTCTGTAATAATGGTGAATACATTTCCTAAGAACTAAGCCTAAGAAACACGTCACAGCGTTGGTCACTAATATAATCAAGGAATAGGCTCAACGCCTAATCACAGGTGTGAATTAAACATATAATAAACTTTTGTAACAATAATTTTGACAAATATCTTTCGGTTTCCCTTGACATATTGACTTAACAAAAGCGATACTATGTTACGGTAGTTAGAGAGTTGTCTTCTATATGTTAATTTTGCTGAATTAAGAAATATTAGGTGTCATAATCTGTGAAGAATAGGGAATGTAGTTATTGTATATTTATGGACAAGCAAATGCCTTGAACTTTATGAGTTACATGTTTTTTGACACATCTTATTGTAGACGTGGCTAAAGGGCAAACATAACACCAAAAAAGATTTTTAAGGTTGGGCAGAATGAGGGCATTTGAATAAATTGTTGAATTGTAAATGCGGCTTTATTTAATACTTTGCGCAAAAGAAGCAGCTGGTACTGTAAGTATTTTCTTTTCTCCCAGACCAGCGTGGAAGAATTACAATATGTTTTTGAATTACGCCTTAACTTTTGTTTGTTTTGTCTGTAAGTGACCAACACTGGAGTCACATTTTCCAGGCTGTCTTAAGCCATCTGACATAGACGACAGTCGTACAACGGTGACAGCCGGGACCAACCTTCCAAAGGACAGAGGAACTCGAGAAATTTTCATGCCACTTATGGTCACCCATCCAAGTGCAGACAACGCCCAGTGTAGCTTTACTAGCGAATGCGCTAGTAATGCGCACTCCCGCCGGGCCACTGAGCTCCTCCGGTTTTACTGTACAGTGGTTGGACTTGCATAATAGTAATACAGTTACACACGTAATAAACGTAATAAGTATAGATAATTACAGACCATCGCTCCGTTGCTCAATAGTTAAGTAGGTAGCGCTGTTTTCACGTCAATGGAGATGTGGAGCTCAATAATTTAATTAAGTTTGAAGTTTTAAAAAGAAAAAAAGATATTTACCGCACCCTGAGGGGTTATTGCGTGTATATATTTTTTTTCGTGTTAAGTGTATAATGGTGTTTGGACAGATTTTAAAACTGCTTTAAGGCATCTGACGTAGCTTGACGTCTGCGTTCTAATGATGACAGCCAAAGGCTTAACGTTCCTTCTGAAGCACAGGATTTTGAGCAATTTTATACCACTTGTACCATTGTATATAGACAATAGGAATGCCTACTAAAAATGCTTTGTGGCTCATTAGATTGATTTGACGGTCGACAAAAGTTAAAGGACTTTTGTTTTAATTTAAGTATACTATGCTAATCTAGTACAGGGTGTGGTTCGATTTATTACGGGTATATCCCTTATACGTTGTGTAACCGCAAATAGAGAAACATCTAGACAGACAGAGGAATAGACATACAGACCGACATACAGACAGACAGACATTAGCGTCAAACTGATATCACTTCTCTTTTTTGTTGGGAGTTAAAAAGGTTTTTATTTATTTATTTAACTTCATACACAAAAACAAGTGTAATGGCGGACTTAAAGCCTAAGGCCTTATCTACCAGTCAACCAAACGGGTGATGTGGAAAATGATAGGGGTAGTGCACAACTTGACAGGTATATGGTGAAAAAGAAAGAAAAGACTATATGTAAAAATAAGAATCAAAAAATAATCAAAACAATAAACTACATGCCAATAATACACACTATAAAGTATATGCTAAAATAAACAATACCTACATATACTACATACACTACATAAATACACTATGATCTATCTGACAGTTTTTAAAGAAAATGTGCCTTCACCTGTTTCTTAAATGAAAAACGGGTTTTAGCCTTCCGGACATCAACTGGTAATTCGTTCCATAGTTTTATAGCTTGGACGATAAAAGAATGTGTAAAGAACCCACTCCGGTGAACTGGCAAAAAAAGGTTGAAATTGTTAGAAGAACGCAGATCTCTGAGATGGGTATCACCCTGAAACTGAAAATTAGACTTGAGGTAAGCAGGAGTAAGGTAAGTAGAGGTAAGTAGTTTTTAACCCCTGACAAAATATACCTTGGGGTCTTTATTCTTTACGAGAAACTTTGAGTCTTGCCACTTAGTCATAACTATTCACAAAACAGCATATTCATAAAACATGCCTATAAAACCCCAAGGTTTTCACTTTCATTTATTTCCTTTTTACTAAAAGTAGAAGCTAAATATACATTTTTATATCTTTCGACTAATTTCCACGAACGAGTCATGACTTAACATTCTGAAAAATTGAACCCGGAAAGCTAAGTGGAATATTTCACTAAGCAGGCTGAGAACCTAAGGAAATATGGAAAAGGGCAAACGGTCAGTGGCCAGTTGCGTACGCAGGATTACGTTTCCTGGTAAACTAGTAATAATTGAATAAATCTTTTATAGATAAACGCTTTTATTTCACTTTAAATAGACTTGACATTTCGTGTAGATTTATTTTATGACGTACTGTTAAAAAAATAGGTAAAAAATATGCAAAAGATTGACGTGCTTACATTTGTTTACGTAAGTTCTTATTGGACGACACTTTATTATTAACACAGCAGCGGATTAGCTCGTTGAAGTGGCAGTGGGCGGGGCACGTAGCGAGACGAATCGATGGCCGCGCCGATGTAGCAAAAAGATTCTCGAATGGCGATCGCGTACTGGCAAGCGAAGCGTTGGACACCTACTAGGTGGTCAGACGACCTGGCCAAGATCGCTAGAAAGCGCTGGATGCAGGCCACTCTAGATCGGTAATTTTGGAAATCGTTTTTCGGTTGAAATGATGATAAGTAAAATATCTTGTAAGTGCACAGTATACGCATTTGAAGTATGTGTTAAGCGGTATTTAACTATAAATACAGAATTAATACTTTACTTCAGGGAAGACATGATACTTTATGTATGTATACTATGCCATAACACAAGTCTCGAACTTACTTTGGGGCTAGCTCAATCAGTGTAATTTGTCCCTATATATTTATTTGTTCACATAATTCAGTTGCGTTGAAAATGTTCCTTTGTTTCATGAAATTTAGTTTATTTTCATAAATTGAAAATGCCTTTACAATAGTGTAAATATATGTTACGAAATTTGAAATATATTTTTCGTTTTTTGTTTGGCTAGTGGCCAACCTTACCTATGCGATGAACCAAATAACTTACTAATGGTTCGGATGTTGTCGAAACGTAGGTGATGAAGATAAATCAGCAGTGTTTCGAAATAGTCGCCTAAGGTCACAAAGGGCAAACATTTACGTAGTATATCAATACCAAATCAAGTTAAAATGTCCGGTGACATTTGGAAATTGCTCAACTGTCGACCGTTTATCTTAAAATTTTAACATACATACCTCACTGTAGACGTCATTGACGATGTCGAATGAGTTTTTGACGTGATTAAAGACATGAAAATGTTAGGGATGAGATAAAATCTTTATGTATCTAAATCGACAAAATATAGACAATCCGAACCATAGATTTAAAGGTACAAGATACCCATATTATTATTATTATTATTTAGAGCCCGTTAGATCCTATTGTTGGGCAAAGGCCTCCCTCTCGGCTCATATAAGATACCTATAGCGTAAAATTAAATGTGACTAGAATAAAATGTTTTCTTGTGACATTAAAAGGGTTGTATTTGCGCCTACTACACAAACTATCGTTAAAGCATCACCAAGGTAGGATAATTTAAAAGCTACTTAATATCTTTTGCACATTTACATTTCAGTTTCATAGCGTAGGCCTGTTTAGTTTTATAATGACAATAAAATTTAAGTTGCACTGTAATTGATTGAAAACCACACAATTTGATCACACTACAAGAATTACGTAGTTATTAACAACAGATCATTACATAACATTAAAAGCTCTCAATTAGTGCTTTAACATTAATAACACCCAAGTCGTGTTCAATCTATCATTGATGAATCTGACCTCCAATTACTAGGTTCTTCGTAAAGTAATCAAAATATGAATACCTATATACTTATGGATCCGTAAAACCTATAATGTTTGTTAGAAGGGCCCTTGGATGAATAGTAAGTTATATTAATCCCATCGGATATTTAAGTGATTGGTTAGTTTATTTCAATTATTAATAAGTGTAATATTTTAATATGTGAAACAATATCGTTTTACACACGTCTTCATATTATTAATTTTAGCATGTTTTTTTCAAATCTATTATCATATTTATCATCCTTTACCTTTTTGTGCAAGAGCTAAACGTGCGGACACATAAAGGCCATGCTTACAAAAATAAAAGCCCTAGTTTTGAAAATAGGAATCAGAAATATATGACATGTAGAAAAGTCTTATAATTAACATACAATCCTCTGACCTATTTTGACAACGCAAGAGGTGAATTAGCAGGCACAAATAATTGAGCAAAACTAGAGATTATTCTGGCTATTTTAGTTCCTACCCAAACAATTACTCAAGTAAGGGCCTATCAATAAATATTTATGTGTATGTATTGTTTGACCTAAGTATAATAACGCTTTGCTAAGATTACTAAAGCTTGTAAACCCCGTCCAGGTTATTCAGATAATAAAGTTTAATCTGACATTTATAGTAGATAACAACTTAATTAATCATTATTTTATTTAGTGAACGGGTTACTCACGTATAGAGTCAGCTACTGCCGACATGTTCACAAAATAAAATGATAATTGTATCTCACGTTAGTCAAAAAACTAAATTAATCAAAATCAAAGATTGTAAATAATTTTGTATTTTTTCGTACTAACTTAATTTGATCAAATACGATTATTGTTAATAATTTTGTATCCTTTTGGTTTTTCACCGTACATTTGCATTTAGTAGTGTTGACCCACAGTTAATCTGATTCATGATTAAAAATTAATTATTATAGTCATAATAAAAAAAAATAAGATTAAGTAAATAAAATTTAAATTGATTATGATTACTAATCATATTGATTATTTGATTAACTCCTTGCGCTCCATGTATATTTTAGAGTTTTTCGTCGTAATGCCGTCATTGTTTGTTTGTTTTTAATGTGTGTAAGTGTGACGCCGGTGTCTAATTTTTCAAACTGCGTAAAACAAACAAAACCAAACTTTGGAACTATACTTTGTGCTTCACCTGACACGCACTCAGCCGATTTATAAATGTTACACCTATACAGATTATAAATACGCAACAAGTTATGACAAAAAATTGAATTAACATGATTTTCCCCCGACATTGTGATTTTTCAAATCATTATCATTATTACATATTATTATTATGTAGTAATAATGATAATGATTATTTCAGCCATGATTAAAGTTAATCAAAATAAATAATTTATTAAAATTTTAATCGATCATTAAGGCACCAGATAACATAGGTACATACTATCACGGATTCATCCCTAATGGGGCAGACAGAGCCTAGGGCCGCAAAACTCAAAGGCCACTCTTAGCGTGATGGTGGGCAAGAAGGCGGAAAAGGAAATCAAAAAAGTGACGGATTGCCAACCGCATCGCCTATAAACATGATTCGTATTTTCACCCATAATACCGGACAAATAGGGGAAAAACATACCGATATCTACTAAAAACGCAAGTGTGCGCTTGCACATCAAAGAGACACGGAAGCACGGAATAACCCAGTAATACAATGCGACCAAAACGAGCAAAGCTATAAAAGCTGTTACACTGCTGCTTTCGAAAGCGTTCGCATTATCCTAATTATGCAAGAACCGGTCACTATATATCAATAAATTGAATTGTCTGTCAATAGGTTTGCCGTGTGGTTTCCGGCAGAGTAGAATAGGACCACTCCAAATCCTCCCGTGGATGTTGTAGAAGGCGACTTAGGAAATACAAGCTAAACAAAGCTTATAAACATCAATCCCTAATGTGGCAGACAGAGTGTTTTAGGTTAAGGATATTTCAAAATTAACCGAGATAATTTCTCAATCGAGTAAATAAGGCAAAAACGACACCTCTCCCTCCGAGAAAGACTTTGGAAACCATTTCATAAAATTATTTTTTATGTTTAGTTGAAGTCCCCTCCATTTTTTTTCATAGCTTTTACTTATTATACAACGTGGAGGGGACAACCCCGTAATAAATCAAACCACGTGCTTTACTAGATCACTTTAGTATAATGATAATAGTGGTCATCATGCCACGCTGTAACCTGGTGGGCCCGGGTTTGATCCCCGGTAGGTCAAGATGAAAAATAACCTTTTTCAAATTTACTTGGGTTTTGGATATATACCTACTATACACATATGTATTAAGTATATTGTCGTTGAGTTAGTATCCCATAACACAAATCTCGAACTTACTTTGGGGCTAGCTCAATCTGTGTGATTAGTCCGGGCAATTTGTATGAGCATGTCATTGTTTCTTGTTTTTGTCTGTTATTTTATTAACATTACAATATACTGATCTAGTATAGCCTGTGGTTCGATTTATTACGTCCCTTCCACGTTGTATACGAACGTTATTATGGGATACTAACTCAACGATACTATATTTTATAATAAATACATATATAAATGAACACTCAAGACCCAGGACAATTTGAAAATAAATACCATTTTCCAACTTGCCCGGGCTGAGGATTGAACCCAGGACCTCCAGATTGATGGTTTAGCGTATTAACCATTACGCCACGAAGATCGCACAAACAACAAACGAACAAATTAAATTCAATAGAAACTAATGAATAACTACATTTCACTTAAATACCTACCTATTCTGATAGCAAAGGTGTCCTAGACACTATAAAGGGGTTATTTTAAAGTCAACACAATGTGAGTCAAGGTGTCCAGGTTCGAAGAGGGTCTAGAGAAACTGTGATAAACAATAAGATATTTTAATATAATTAGCCGGCAGTTGCTAAGTGCTGCAATCTTGACAGGCCTTCAACCGGCCACCTCTCCCCGCCACAGTATAGCGAACACAGTAGGTACCAGTGTTTTTATTTTGTACATTTTAGGATTCCGTACACAAAGGGTAAAAACGGGACCCTATTACTAAGACTTAGCTGTGTCCGTCTGTCCGTCTGTCCGTCTGCTGACCGTCTGTCTGTCACCAGGCTGTATCTCAAGAACCGCGATAGCTAGACAATTGAAATTTTTACAAATTATGTATTTCTGTTGCCGCTATAACAACAAATACTAAAAACAAAATAAAATAAATATTTAAAGGGGGCTCCCATACAACAAACGGGATTTTTTTGCCCTTTTTTGCTCAATATCAATAATGGCAACAGGTAGACACTTGAAGTATTCACAAAATACTCAGGTGTATTTTTATTTTAATAATAAATAACAAAATTAAATAAACATTTTTCTACGTCAATAGTGCGGAACCCTTCTTGCGCGAGTCCGACTCGCACTTGGCCGGTTATTCTATTTTTAACCCCCCCTTACAAAAAGAGGGGTGTTATAAGTTTGACGCTAACGTCTGGCGGTTTGTCAATAGATTTTAATGTGTGTTATTTTTTTACTTGAAAGCAAGTTCCCATGCGGCTGTTCTTAGCTATGATTGATAAAAATCGGTTTAGCCATTTAAAAGTTTTATTTATTTAACGTTATACACAAATACAAGTGTAATGGCGGACTTAAAGCCTAAGGCCTTATCTACCAGTCAACCAAACGTATTGGGTTAATTTTTAATTAGGTAAATTAACGTTATTGGGTGTTAACGCTTGACAGTCAGGGCTTTAGCTAACAAAATTATAGATGGCGCTACGGATATCAATTATATCGGTAATTCCGCAACTTATTACTAGATGGCGTTTTTAACAGTCGGGTTCTTTATAACTTGCTTAGCAAGTAAACTTGTGTGTTATTCTTTATTTTATTATACATTTATTATTTACCAACTTGTATTATTTCAAGAGTAAGCGTCTGTGCCTAGGAAAGATTTACTCAAAATTACCAGCATATGTCGTTGCACAGAGGATGCGATTGCCCATTCTCTGTTACCTATACAGCTTTTAGAGTCTTTCAACACCCGAAGAAGAAGGGGCAAATTAGTAAGAGGAAGAGGCAGTGACAAGTTAGTTAAGTTAATGAAGGAGAAGAAGAGGTAGTGACAAATTAGTAAATTTAATGGGGAAGTGTCAATTTAGTTTTAATGAAGTGCGGTAAGGGGGTAGTGACGAATGAGTAAAATTAATTAAGGAGAGAAATGGGGTAGTAACAAATTATATTCTACTCTACTGTTACCACACTGAATTACGTTTTGTACTGTGTAACGGCTTCTGATGGTGACCGATAAGGATAAAAAGTATTATTTTTCAATATTATTTATTAAAAAAAAAACTTTATACATATAAAGTCTAGTTTGGTTCATACAAAATGTTTAGAAAAAAATCTAGGTCAATGTAAAACAAAAATGCCCTTTTGGTGATTTATTACTTTAACTAATATATCTTATAAGTGATCCAGTTTTCGACACCCATGTCTTGACAAATTTATTATAATTTATTAAAATTTTAACATTTGCTTCTCATTATTAAATCACCATAGATAGACATGTGAGACTTTGGATAATCTACACTGTGACATTTATAAAGAATTCATAATCTTTACCATGTTCAGATATTCTGAAATTTTACAATTATTTAATCAATTAAATACCTATTTTAAAGTTAACATTTTTGCTTTTTAACATATACATAATAAGGTCTAACAAAATATACTGAAACTATTCTAAAGGAGTATTCACTCAGTGATACTTAACAACTTTATATAGAATACATGTCGAAATATGAAATATAATTTTTGGCTTTCCATACAAACTCGAATCAGCTGTTCGGTCTACTTGTATAGGAGACCAAAAATTACTTTTTACAATACGATATATATTCACTGGGAAAAGTTATTTGGTTTCATGGACTGAATTCACCCTTTAAGGCCATACCCAAATTTTCCGGGGTCCAGTGGCGCCGCCATTTAAAATAAATCATTTAAAAGGAAACGGAGATATCATTCAAAATTGTGCCTTGGTCAAGCCCTAGATAACCCTTAAAACTATTTTATGAACTACTGTTTATAATTTAAAGTGAGAACGTGAAGCTTTTCTACGCAAATTAGCTAAAAGTGGCAGTTTTTCGCAAATGTGCGTAGAAAAGCTTCACGTTCTCACTTTAAAATACAAAAAGTAGTTTAAAAAATACTTTGAATGGGTATCTAGAACTTGACCAAGACATAATTTTAAATGATATCTCCGTTTCCTTTTAAATGATTTATTTTAAATGGCGGCGCCACTGGACCCCGGAAAATTTGGGTATGGCCTTAAGTAGTTTCAATATATTTTGATAGATATAAGATATAAATATAAATTAACTATTTTTTTGCCTTTTAGGACCCACAGCTAAGCAAAAGCCTTCCCTTGAAATTCAACATAAGTTTAAATGAACTTTTTAACATATGAATTGTAATTTTATGTTCGTACTTGCAGTTTTGTAAATAAATGCTTCCGACATGTCTAGCCAATGCAACAACATTTAAAATTTAGATTGTCTGGAACGTAGTGGTATTACGTGTTTAGAAATAGGAATAATTTTAGCTGTTCATATTGTATTCAAAGTCATTCAGTTCTAGGATTTTGAATTTTGCTGTCAGTTTTACATAATAAAGTCTCATTTTTGAGCGACCTCCGTGGCGTAGTGATCACCATGCTAGTCCACCACCCAGAGGTCTCGGGTTCGATCCCCGGTCAGGGCAAGTTAGAAAATGGCCTTTTTCAAATTGTCCTGGGTCTTGGATGTTTATCTATATATGTATTTGTTATAAAATATGGTATCGTTGAGTTAATATCCCATAACACAAGTCTCGAACTTACTTTGGGGCTAACTCAATCTGTGTAATTTGTCACTATATATTTAAATATTTATTTTAAAAAAATTAACACTATTTAATTAATTGAGGATTCTTGGAATACTGTGTTTAATTCCACACTCCTCTGAGATCGTCGCAGAAGTCAATCAAGGGAACGGGCGTAAACCTTTAACTATATTCTGTACATGCGATGAAAGTACGTCAAAAATCTGATTTTCTTTTTCCGTCCACATAACCTCAAAAACTTGCTAATTGTGGCCTTTGAAACTCGTTCACCTCAGTTCTATCTACTTTGCAAGGGATAAAAATGGAAATTGACGAACCTTAAATAAAATTACTTAAGAAAATGTAGGCCGATTTTTTTCCCATGATTTCCATTGAAATTAAACGGAAGTAGGTTGTAAATTGCACGTAATTGTATTTGTTTACTTACATCACTGAAAACCTAATCTTATTGTTAATTGTAATTGTATTAAATATCAATTAACAAAGTGTTTGAGAAGCATTAAAAAGCTAAGAGCATATTCTTGAAATTACAATAAATATATCATCATAATTTTATTTTAATAAACCAACATTTAGAGGGGAAGCGAAGAGATCTTGGCCCAGCCAGCGGTGAGACATCATAATCATCATCAGGTCTTTTTGTCACCACTGCAGGAGCACGACCCTCTCTATACTACCAGAGCCATTTGATTTTATTGGCCAGGGAAGCTAGAGGACTTGGCCTACACTCTCCAGGCTAGCCAGACGGGTTGGAGAGGTCTCATTGATGTTTATAATCTTTGTTAAGCTTGTATTTGCTCAGTCGGCTTCTACGACATCCACGGGAGGACTTGGAGATGCCCTATTCTACACTGTCGGAAACCACATGGCTTATAGAGATTGTATTCTACAAGTTGTTTGCTTTCGTAGTATTCTAGAACAAAATCTATCTACAATCTCAGCATACTGGGCGATATTGGCAGACAAAGTTGCAGGTAAAACCTAGTTCCAGCAATCCAAAAACTTATAGCCAGCATTTACTATCACTAACTTAGATAGAATTGTAAATATTAGTATGTAGTGTATTTTGTAGTGCGTAGTTTATATAATTGTAAATAGCATTTGTATCTTTTTTATTTATTTTAGTTTGTTTATTTTAGTTAGAAAATTTAATATGATTTTTTTGTATGACTAACTTTGTTTCAAGTGAATAAAAATGCAAACGTACAAGACTTAAACTAATTTCCGCAGGCATTTTGCCACCATAGCCTACGAGTTTTGTTACGCTCGACTCTGTCTCCACCGAAAGGGATACGAACGTGACTGTGCCGTATATCTCACAATTTCATAGCGTTCGGTTACCATGCCATAAACGGGTGAAGTGTCGCCTTTCCATTGTGCATTGACCTCCAATTTTGTGCACGAAGAAAAAGTGCAGTGTGAAAAATATGTCAAGTGCATGTCGGTTACGCATTAATTTGAATTTTGGCTGTGGTCAAAAAACTACGTTACTAAAAACTCCTTTGTGTAGGCTTTATTAAGGTTCTATAATTAACTTGGATTTTTTGCTAATATTAATAATGTTATACCTACTAGTGGAATATTTATAAAGTAAATATAAATAAAGAAGTAACATAATCTTTATTTTATACCAGACCAAACGTCATAAATACATAGCTAAAGAGTAAACCTAATATTTATAAAAATCTGTCCAAAACAGTCATATAGTAAGCATCCTACTAATTAAAGGAATGCAAACTTTTTTATGCAATACTATAGACATCCTATGTACTGTGTTTGAGCAAATAAAATTATTCTTATTCTTATTCCTATTCAATTAACAAAAAAACTAAATCAATTTTGATTAATTATGCTTCTGAAATAAGTAGCTTTATTTAATTAGTGCAGATTTTTTATTATTACAAGATTAAAGGTGCAAACGGAAAGACAAAAGTGAGTCGACCTCTATCTTAAGAGGTTTATACTCAACATAACTGACGTACCTACCTACATTTTAATTTAAATACAGCTATGCAAGAAACTACGTAATTGGTGACAAACTATTGTATTTAGTTATACAATAGGTAAATAAATTATTATTTGTACTGTAATAATCGACGAGAGGCTGCGACTCCTTACAAGTTTATTTGCAAGGCAAATTAAAAAAACCCCGACGCAAGCATTCACTCCCCATAACTTTTGACCTGCAGAACCGATTTCCATCATAGCTAAAAACCACTACCACGCAACAAAAATGGCTTTCGTTAAAAACCGTTGAAATCAGTCTATCTGTTTGAGAGCTAAGATGTAACAGGCAGACAGACATTAGCTATAAACTTTTAACTATCTATTTTTGTCGGGGGTTAAAAATAAGAATACTTAGTTTTGTCATATTGATTTCCGAAGAGGATTGAGCATATTATACTTAGAGAAGAAAAAGCGGGGAAACGCACCCCGGGCACTGAAGCAGCATAGCTGCGGATGCAACCTGAAACGCGTTCATCAACATCATCATCAGGTCTTTTTGTCTCCACTGCAGGAGCACGACCCTCTCTGTACTACCACATACTTAGCCAGAAAAGCCAGATGACTTGGCCTGCGCTCTCCACGCTGGCTAGACGGGTTGGAGAGGTCTCTCTGATGTTTATAAGCTTTGTTTAGCTAGTATTTCCTAAGTCGCATTCTACGAAATGCACGGGAGGACTTGGAACGCGCTAAAATGAAGCAATGATACTTTTAATTAAATATTAATGTATTTAACGACCTTTACGGCCTAGTGGTCATAGGTCCTAGGTCGAACACTCAGATTGAACTGGGTGTTGAATGTTTATCTATATATGTATTTATTATAAAATATAGTGTCGTTGTGTTAGTATCCCATTACGTTAATCTCGAACTTACTTTGGGGCTCGCTCAATGTGTGATTTGTCCGTACATATATATTTATTTATTATTTATGTATTATATGTTTAGGTATTAATGTGTAAGCAAGGTATGAGTAACGCGCCCACTTTGTTCCAAATTAATTTTCCTCTATCCAAAGTTTGCCGGAAGAGATTGCATTTAGCGATAAGTCCGCCTTTATACCAATATTGTCTCTTGTAGTTGTAATTTATGTGAGTTTATTATATGTATTCGTATAAAGAGAAGACCTAGTTTTGTAAAAGTTCTTACTGCTACTTTAGCGAATGATTTTGTAACTAAGTCTGAATAATATAATAACAAAAGTGAACTGAATTCTTTCGAATGGTATAACATATAAAGTTATTACACTTTATGCGTATGTCGGGTAATCGCTGACGTAATGATCTTGCGAGAGGTATATCATTCCGGGTCACTTTATGTCAACGTTATAGTTATAATTGTGGTTATTTTCCACTTGCTATGGCATCAACATGACTTAACTGTACCATAAGTCTACTTTGAGTATTTATATTTGAAGAGCTCTCGGTGGCCTGGCTAGTGCACATCACTAGTGCTTTCACAAGTGAAGCTACACTAAGCGTGGTCCGCACTTGGATGTGACCACCAGTGGCATAGAAAATTCTTCCACTCCTCCGTGCTTTAGAAGGCACGTACTCGTATAAGCCGTTAGTCTCGGGCATAGATTTAGAAGGTATGAGATGGATATAGAGTATTGTAAAATGTGACCAGAAACGAAATATTTCTGTGTAACTTTTTATGGGTTGTATTTGTACCTACTACACAAACTATGGGTAAAGCAGTACGATACCATCTTTTCAGTATAAGATAACTTATAAATTAACACAGTTTACAATTTGGAAAATCAAATTTTCGTGTAACGATGTTCGAGCCACGGTGACAATGGGTGACATGTTTTGTATGAAAACTTGTCTCATTGTCCAATTGATGCTATCTCTTTTGCTCTTATGAAGATGACACTTATTATATTATCTGTCGCACTCGGCTAGTGTGGTCTTTTTACGCAGTAAAAAAAATCTACTTCTATGGTCCCGGGTGTCATCACTGCATGGCAGTAGTCAAGCTATGTCAGTATGTTTTAAAACAAAGTTTCAGTCAGATGCCTAGGCAGCCTAAAAAATGTTAACCAGTTTTGGCCACTTACACATACGAAAAACAAAACTAAAATTTATATGCGTTATGAAAATAATAAACAAAAGTTTTTTAACCTCAGTTATTTTTTTTATTACCAGTACTTGTATGTTTACTTAAGTATATATAATAAAAAGGTCTTAGAACAATTAAATTGAGGTTGTATTATGAAACTGTGTCAAGTTAACAGTAATAGACTTAGGTATCGTAGTCATTGAGGGGAAATAATTTAGAGATGACCTAAGTCAAGTCACTTCAGTTCGAGAACAAATAATTTTTCTAATCTACAAACTGACTTCACGACCAAACTACACAATTAAGTAATTTCGATAAAATTTCTACGGGAACACGAATGCCTTTTTAAACAAAAATGAATGTTCAAATCGGCCTAAGCGTTTTCGAATAATCGGTCAACATACATAAAAAAGACGGCGATTAGTTGATTAACCTACACCTTTTTGGAAGATAGTATTTTGTTTAAGTTCTTTTTTATTTTTGATATTTTTTTATAATAAAAGAAATATCGAAAATAAAAAACAGATCTCAATGCTTTGAAACCTTCTTCAAACCTTCTGGTGTAAACCACATGGAAATCACCCCCATCACTTTTAAGTATTTTCTGCACAAACAAATTTAAAAACCAATCACGTATAGATAAGCATTTTAAAATAATAAAAGAAGAGACAATGTATATAAGTAAGTCATAACTTAAGTTTACCCATCTACTACTTTATACATCTAATATTCTATGATATAGTTAAGTGTAAAGATCGCTCCTTTAAAAAACAGTATATAAACAATACAATACAATTTTTAATTAGTTTATCAGGCAGGATCTACCTAGTTATAATAGCCATTTGGGTCGTCAAACAGATTGTTACACAGCGTGTTTTTGTTTGCTTTAGCCGAATCTGATGTCTTTATAGGTACTCCTACCTTTTTATCATCATCATCATCATCAGTTCTTAGTCTCCACTGCAGGAGCACCACCCTCTCTGTACTATTAGAATCATACTTGGCCAGAGCAGTCAGAGGATATGGCCTACACTCTCCACGTTGGCTAGGCGGGTTGGAGATGCCTCATTGATATTTATAAGCGTTGTTTAGCTTGTAATTCATAAGTCGTCTTCTACAACATCCAAGGGAAGACTTGGAGTGGTCTTATTTTACTCTGCCGGAAACCACACAGCATCTAAATTTTTATTAAAAAATAATTATTTATTTGTTAAGTAGATAGTGAATAAAGTAAATATGTTAAAAAAAATGTGCACGAGGCTAAGTTGAAATTAATAAATAATTGATTGATTGATTGATCATATTGCTTACAACAAAACTTAAATTATAAGGTGTTGATCGTGAAGAAACGATGTAGATATAACATTACGCTATACAAAGTCATGTCTGCCAATCATCAGGTGTCTTATGAAATAAAGAAAGCCCTTAACCGATACCGACAGCAGTGAAGATGTCACCGGTATTGGAAATATTAGGCAATTACAAGAGTTTGTATGTCAAACATAGCCTAGTGGTGACTGACAGTTTTTGTATGATTTACGAAATATGACTGTTTGTTGATGTAAATATTCATACATTGTATGTTCCTTGCAAAGCCTTTTTTCTATGTTAATGGGTACATGTTATCAGTTGTCGCCGTTTAGCAGGTTGGCCTGTTAGCTAAGTTCATTGCATCAATCGTCTAGACGGAATTGGTATCCTTTGACCTGAACAAAGGAAGGTTATGTACGATGTTCTGTTATATAGTATATTGCATCATAACTACTAAATAGCTAAGCAACTTTAACATATAATTAAGTAATAATAAATATATAGGGTGGTTTCTAGCAGAGTAGAATAGGTCCACTTCAAGCCTTCCCGTAGATCTCGTCGAGTACAGGAAATACGCTAAACAAAGCTTATAAACATCAATGAGACCTCTCCAACCCGTCTGGCTAGCGTGGAGAGTTTAGGGTGTTTCTATACTCAGCGGGAACACATGGTCTTTTGATATAGGTCTTTCCGTGATATAGATCTATACTCGTGTAATTAGGGCTATCACTGGTGAAACTACTGAAATAAGTTCCGTATTATTTTCAGAGTTATAGATTTTTGAAAAAAATATTCTACCCAGCGGGTAACTTTTTAAAAAGGTGATCAAGTTAAAATATAGTTATATAATTAGGGATATGCTAACTTTATATATATTTGACAAAAAATATATATAGGTTTCATTCATCAAAACGGAAATATTCTGTTATGAAAATAGCTCTAGTCAGAATGTTTAAAGTACGAATGTTTTCGCCTTTCAAGAAAAACAATGATTACAAAAGTCAAAAACGTTATTTTAAGACCCGTCAATCACCTTACGAAGCTCACGCTTATATACTAAGTTGATGGACCTAAACAAAAGCTCCAAAGACCTTAGATTATCAGCAACATACATAGTCAAAAATTGTAAATTAACAAAACTTTAAAGGATAGATAAAAAGAATACGGTAACAAGTTTAAGAATATTTCAAAAACCAGCTTAGTTAATAAAGAAAAGCATGTTTTCAAACAATCCTCCGAACGGAACGACAACTACTGAAAATAAGCTCTTACACAAACAAAACTATAACGTAATACGAATGACCTAACACCTCAAGACTATGACAAATTAGTTATCCTACTTCGGCAGGAAACTGCGAAAAACGGGGTGGCTCTGAAAATGTGAGAGGCTGAGGGGCGGGAGGGAAAGAGCGGCTAGAGGCGGCGCTGGCGCAGCCGTCGGAAAGACATTCGTTCGCGCGCGCCCGAACCGCACGCTCGTGCCACCACGTCCGTGAAACCAGTGCAGACTCGAGTCAGTTCCCACTCTCCGCCGGCCAGCTTGGTAACGTACCGCACATCACACTACTCGGGCTTGCATAACAGTTTCCGCCTAGTTATGAAACGCCGAATCACGAAGTGACCCACAGTGACACATGGTGGCATATTGGTGATATTTAGTGCCATATCTAATCATAATTAGCGACTAATCAATGCAATCTGTTGCCACACTCCGCTGCAACCTCGCCGCCCGACATTGGGCGTGTTTCGACACTACCACTATAGAAAACTGATTTCGATTATACTTCGAAAGTTTTTGACTCAATTTTCTGTCTCGCTTTGTTTTTCAGTGCTGTGTTTATTTGTGATTTTTCAGGATTTTTGGTACATTTCAGACGAAAATCGTTTGGTTAACTTTTGAAGTAACTTTCAGTTGAAAATTCAAGGCCAATTTATCTTTCAATTCAGCTCAGTTTTCAATCTTTGATTCAAGTGTTTTCCATCGTAGTATAGAAAAAATCATTGCAATCGTTGCGTCACAACCACGTGCATTTGATATGTCAACAAATGACATGTACGTCTGTTTGTTTGTACGTCACATGAATCCCAAACAGCTAGGAGGTCCTTGTTCACGTTGGTTGAAAAACTGCATTTACATGTCTTATCTCACGCCTAATTTGAATTTATGGCATTATTAGTATTCTCGGGACATAACGAGAGGTATCACGCGAATTTAATTATTACTTAAAGAACAATATGAGTATAATCTTAGTATTGTGTCATTAACATAATAATATGCTAAGATTTACATCATGTTTTCTAGTCTTAGGAAGTTAATTAGTGTCTATTTTTAAATGTGTCGTAAAGTTGTATTGTAAGGCAACTTAAATTAGAACTAGACGAAACTTTTATTAATTTACCAATTTTCGTTTTAAAAACACTATCTTTTCTGTATGTTATTTTTGACTAAAAACTTTTCTGAAAGTTGTTTTTTTTTAAATTACTAGATATGTTATATCAATGGCATTTACAAGATTTTTTATAATTATTTTGATTGCTTTTTTCACTGCATTACGTAGAGTTAACCATAACAAGTCGATTATTACCAAATAATGACAATTTGGGGTCGATTCTAGCAACGGTCAAGCGTGAAATGGAGAAATGTGGGGTCAAGGTCAAAAGCCCCACCCCTTGACCTTTATAAACAACAATCATAATAGTATATCTTTTTTCGTGCGTGACATAATTTGATAAATCTTTTGTAAACTGATTTCTTTTAAGATTTTTTATATAAAGTTAATGTGTCATGACATGCCATATGAAACAACTTACAATGTCAACTGGTACAATTTTATACGACTGGTGACAGTTCAAAGATTTTTTAAAGTCTTTAATGAAAAAATGCAACAAAAAATGTAAATACCCGGAGTAAAAGTCTCCAACGCACTTTTACTCAAGTTACTATTTAAACGATGTTATTTTAATAGAGATATGGACTGGGTATAAAATAATTATTTTATTTAGTCCGTCAACTAAATTATCCCAAATAAAGAACCCATAATTCTTCGTTTGGGTAAAAAGTCAAAAAAGTTCACAAATATACAGCGCTTCGAAGTTTCGGAATGAGGATATTTACGTCACGTTTGGTTAAAAATCGTAGCTGATCGTGACGTCGCGCAAAATTTTAATGCGCTGTATCTTCGTCATTCTATGAAAGAAAAAATACGTGTACCATTCTTTTTAATTCATAAATCTACCAAAAAGCCAAAAAAAATATTTTCGTCCTCAACCGTATTATGTCATTTTGCCGGTAACTTTATCCGCGTGCATTTCACGAGTAAAGAACCAACTGTGGGGTTTTAACCGTTTAAACTATTACAGCAAAGCTTAATCACTTTTAAACCCTCCGAGATGCTATATCATTATTTTTCGCTGACGTTTAAGTAATAAAAATGATTACAACATGTAGATGATAAATCCCGTGTGTACAAATTTGATGTTTCATCAATAAGCACTTATATTGTAATACAAAATCATAGTTACTCCATTCACGATTAATATCGTTTTTTACTGGTATCGAATCGGAATAAACTGTATAATTTGATTTTCCGCTGGCCAATGTAATTGGCTGTACTATGAATTGTAATGGCCAATGTTCGAATAATTATTTGTTTAATAATGTCAAATTCAAAGTTGCTATAGTTTTGTAAAGTTGATCTTGTCTCGGAATTATTACTTTTCTTTGGTAGAGCCCTCAAAGAGACAAAAAAATAACCATGGTTCAATTGTTCCAAAAATGAATAATATAATGTGTTTTTTTTAAATTAGTTTGTTAGTAATAAAAAGCATTATTGTATAAAATCTTAAAATAACACATTTTTTATATAGTATTTTTTTCTTTCGACGTATTTTTAAATTAAAAATAATATTTGATTCCGAACAAGATAAATATTATAGATAACATTTAATAATATTATTATTAACAGTGTTTGTTTTTAACTTAATTCCTTTTTACATTTAAAATTGTTTCTATTCAAACATGTATGAAGAAGAATTCAAAACAATCAACCAAATTAAGCTATTGTTCCATATCCCCGTTTACGTAAACACCATGGCTTCGACATCTCCCAGTTTGTCAATGAGCACCATTGTTCACCATCGCGGTCTCAAACCACGCAGCATATCGGTCACTATTACGTACTCCACATCGAATACAAGACATCAAACATAATTACATCGACACACATTCCGTTGTGATTCCATTTCACTTTCAATTGTCATAACATACTGTACCATATCTAGAAGTCAGTCGGCTAAAGAAGACTTCTACTGTAAGACGACGATTCAACTTAGCAGCGTTGTCAGATGCAGTGCTGAAATCGAAAGTAACGAAAGTGTTGTAGACACTTTTAGATACTTGTTTTGGGTGCCGGCGACGTTTATGCAATACTATTATTAGGGTTCCTTTATAAGATTATTCGTTAAGCAAGCAATGAAATGTACATGCAATTAATGGATAGGTAGGTAATTTGCAAAATAGAAAACGTTCGTTATTAAATGCTTAATAAACATATTGCTTTTTAAGTAATATTGAAAGAAAAAATAGAAGGAAGAAGAGGCAAAGGAAGATTGTAGAGACAGTTTTATGAAAAACTGAAAGAAGAAATCCGTTTATCTACTTACAGAGATGTAAAGGACAAAAGGTTTTGGATAGAAAGAGATAGAAGTTGCTCTACAGACAAGAACTTAGCTCTTGATTAAGAAGAATAAGAAGAAAAAAAAGGAATATATATAAAGATGATGCCTTTGCCTATGACTAAAATAACTAGTTTTGGTTGCTCAAAAAGATCAAGCGTTTGTCAAAAGCTATATAGATGTAGTTATTATTGTCTTATATTATTCTATGCGCTAAACTTGGCCTTTTGGTTTCACGGCCCTGGAATATGTCAGTCCTGAGAGTGATAGAGATATGATAGTATACATCTGTTTATGTAGTATGTTATCTGACAGTCAATCTTTGCTTTTAAACTTACTAGTTGGCATCTAGTTTTACCTTACTGAATGAGTAACGTCAGATATAGTTATTATAAAAAAAATATAATAAAAAAATGTTTGTGTAAAATATCTTAAACTATTAACTAAAATATATCACACGAGACGAAGCCGAGTATAATAATAGTATCACATGAGTGTTTTTAATACCTAGTTATGTACAGTTGCATACAAGACTTTATCTACACCCATGATATGAATCCCATCCCACTAATATTATAAATGCGCAAGTGAGTTTGTATATTTGTTTGTTTTTTTGTTTGTTACCTCTTCACGCTTAAACTATTGAACCTATTTGGATGAAATTTGGTATGAATATAGATTGAGACTCAGGGAAGGAAAATGGGGTCTTTTTATCCCGAAATTCCCACGGGGAGCGTAGCCCGCGGATACAGCTAGTCCTCTATAAAAGGTTCAAAGGTTGTTTTAACATAGGCAGTAAGCTATGTAACTGTCTTAAAAACTTTTATAGAGGATTTATAGCATAGATAAAATTTGACTAGAACTATTTAAATCGTCTATAATTTTAAATCATAAATTCTCATTGCCTGAGAGAATTTTAATATATATTAAACTCCACCGGTCAACCAGTCGGTTACCCAACAAACCAGTCTGTCTGAGACCAATAACCAATATTTTCCGTTCCGTTTTGTAACGGCATTGGTTTAACCAGTGCAGCCTTCGATTTGTCGAATCTGAGTCAAAATTAAAAATAGTATAGAATTGACAGGTACGTATCTTACGCAGTAAAAAATCTGTTTATTTTCTAATATTTGACGACCTCCTTGGCGTAGTGGTCACTATGCTTGTGCGCTATTCAGGGGTTCCGGGTTCTATTCCCGGTCAGGGCAAGTTGGAAAATGGCCTTTCAAACAGTCCTGGGTCTTGGATGTTTATCTATATATGTATTTGTTATAAAATATAGTATCGTTGAGTTAGTATCCCATAACACAAGCTTACTTCTTCAATCTTATTACAATCTTAGCTTACTTCTTTTTTCTGCCATTAATGTTATTTTTCTTGGATTAAGCTTAGAAACATCATGGGACCTCTCCACCTCTTCTGGCCAGCGAGGAGAGTGTAGGCCTAATCCTCTGGCTGTTCTGGCCAAGTATGACTATGGAAGTAAAGAGAGGGTCGTGCTCCTGAAGTAGAGACTATAAAGACCTGATGAGTATGATGATTAAGGTTTTTTAATAGAAAGAAAAAAAGATATAAGAGAATATCTCTAAAACGAACCGCTAAACATTAGTTGCTTCAATTTTGTTTATCTTTCTATTCTCTTATTATTTCTCAGCATTACAACCTTCAGTTTGCCAAATCTGAGTGCATTGCCAAACTTAACCCCTTCTTGCCTTCCATGGAAGCACTGACCTTAATCGTAATACTTGTATTTCATATCCGCAGTGGTTGATACCGAGGAAAATTAATTTTCATTGTTACTTTGAACACGTACTAAGTCATTAATATCAATAGTTACACGAATGTGACTTGCGTTTTGATTATGAAGGTTTATAATTACAAGACAAGAAGCTTTTTTTTATGAAATATACTAGACAGAACGAAATGTAAGTAAACATATAAACGTCGTTTAAATGTTTGGTAACAGTACGCACATTTTTTTAAATCGCTGATTTAAAAATGATTTTTTAAGAGAATTAAGGATTATTGTCAAGTGTATAAATCCTAAATATAATACATATAACTCTTTATGAAATGAATAAATTGCTAAATAAATTGCTGCTAAGTACTAAATCTGTAATGACACATTTCGAAACTAGTGTCATGTAGCAACTATCGCACGTAAAACACAGATCGTAAAAGTCTATCCAGGGAATGGGGGAGATTTGAATCGTGTTAATACATGATGCGGCAAGCATCCCATTCACTAATTTGTTTTTTTTTTCAACTGAACAAACCATCACGCCAAGCAAGGTTTTTGGGTTTTGTCTGACCTGGCCTCTGTCTACCCCGTCAGGAATAAAGACGTGATAATGTATCTGTATATAGTAACCAAATGAGAAAATTAGGTAAATTGCGGTAAGCATTTCATTGATAGCATTTCAAAACCATATTATCCAAGTGTTGCATATCACGCGACAATCTGCCACAAGATGCAATAAATGTACCTTTTACTAGAATCTCAAGGATCAATATTGCCTGCATTAGACTATCTCAGTTCATATTTTGCTCAATCAGTTACGTTGCATGTGCAGCCCAGTTTGTTAATTCTGCTTGAACTATCATTTCCTTATTATTTATGACTGGAAGGTCGTCAGTGCTTCGCATAGTTATAAATTAAAGCAAAGATGGTACGGACATATGTTATTTTACAGCTTTCTATTTTCATAAGAGAATTATAGCTATACTTTTCACCCTTCTATCACGTACTAGTCCATTTTAGTGTTATCTTTCCACTTACCATTTTCTTTCATTTTATCATCCGAGCGTATTTTCCCGGTTGCATCCTCAGCAGTATTGCTTCAGAGCCCGGGGTCCTCTACCTAACCAAGGATATTTGACGAGGTTACAGGTTTTTACACAGAGCGACTGCCGACTGACCTCCGCAACCCAAAGGGTAAACCAGAACCAATCCTTGGGTAGTTTTCATTATCTTTTCATTTGTCGGAGATTAAATGTCGGTTGTTGTGTCGTTTTATAGTTTGGTGCCGTGTGGTTTCCAGCAGAGTAGAATAGGGCCACTCCAAGTCCTACCGTGGATGTCGTAGAAGGCGACTTAGGAAATACAAGCTAAACAAAGCTTATAAACGTCGTTAGACCTCTCCAACCCGTCTGACCAGCGAGGAGAGTGTAGGTCAAGTCCTCTGGCTATTCTGGCTAAGTATGGCTGCAGTGGAGACAAAAGACCTGATTATGATGATGATGTTTAGGTTTGATCAAAATCCTTTATAAATTGCTGTTTTGTGGTTTATTCCGTGAAACTAAAAGATTTAAGTCAAGCCCGCCGTTGACGTTTAGGCTAGAAAACTAAGAATGACCGTGTTTAACAAGGTCTCGCTAACCCAGGCTTTAACGCTTTCTTTTACGTGATTTAATAAACCTCAAATTCAATTTATCTGTTTCGTGAATGGTTTTAATTGATTTCAAATGTCATTGCCATTTGCATACGTGCAATTCATAAATGGAATTCAATCTTTATTGTCAAAAATGTGCGGTTGCACTGAAAATATGCAATGTGACATTGCTTTTCTTAGTCTTCTGAGTATCTATACACCGATTATAGTTTTTGATGTACAAATCATTTCTGACCATAGTTTATAGTTTTTGTACTATATAATTAGATTATATTCTGATTTGTTTTTAGTTATCATAGGTAATTGTAGCTACAAATTTACATTTTTTCTTACCAAACCTGTATCGTCCCACGACTTGGCAAAGGTATCTCCCATTTCCTCCTATGTGTCTCTATCTCTTAATTTAAATTTACAATTCGTTTTTAATTAAATGTGGATGTATTTTAGTGTGTTGACTAAATATTGAAAATACACACATAATCATTATCATCAGGTCTTTTTGTCTCCACTGTAGGAGCACAAACCTCTCGATACTACCAGAGCCATACTTAGCCAGAGCAGCCAGAGGACTTGGCCTACACTCCTCGCTGGCCAGACGTATTGGAGAGGTCTTATTGATGTTTGAATAAAAATACACACACATAATATAATTATTCTTGTAGTTATTAGTTTATATTTAAAGCGAAATTAGATTGTTTTTACATTTTTTTCTTCTGAAAGATTCTATAAGCGGATGAATTAATCACCTTTTTTAGTTGAGGCTAAAATATTTATTTTATGCATTATAAATTATGTAATATAAAAATCATCTAAAGAAAAGAAACAATTTGATTTCCGCTCAATTTTAATTAAGCACAGTTACTACGAATCACTTAAAATCGTTGAGTAAAAAAACCCTAAGCTACATCAGCATATACCGGCTATTTCCCAACGTGGAGCTGCGATGTGTAGTGTTGAATAGTGATGAGTTTGGGCAATGGTGACCTACGACCGGATTTTTGTACCACCTGTACACTCGTATTTGAACAAAAGCCTTTATAAATCGCTTATATAACTGTGGAGAAATAATTGTTACATGCTAATTTTGAGATTCGCAGTTAAGTGCGGAAATGTCAATAAAAGTTTGGGTAACAGTGACCTATGATTACAATATTAAAAGTCATTTTGTAATAACATGAGTATCTATATATCTATTTGTTATAAAATATAGTATAGAGATTATCCTATACCAGATTATCTCAGCTTATTCATCATCTGCGGCTGCACTGACTGCCCACGTTTTGTGAAGCAACACTGACGAAAACTTAATACCAGTTACACAATGAAACATAAAGTCTATGACACTGCTGTTTGAAATACTTTTATGACAGCAAAGCATAATTTACAGAGTAAACACTCTAAGGTGATTACTGGAAATAGCCACTGAATTGATGTTGTAAATTTTCAGTTATTAAAATAGCTATAAATAGAATCTTAACTTATTTACCTCTTTAAAAGTAGGTAAAGCCAAAACTTGTGACTCAAATGCCGTGCTAATAAATAAAAACATACACAAAAAGTATAATCCTAAATATAGACATAGATTAAGTTTCTTTAAAAGATAAAAAACAAACACTTGCCATGTGATATTCGGCAGAGTAGATTAGGACCACCCAAGTTTTTCCGTGGATGTCGTAGAAGGCGACTTAGGAAGCCAAACAAAGCTTATAAACATCAATGAGACCTCTCCAACCCGTCGGGCCTGCGAAGAGACCTGATGATGATGATGATAAAACTATAATAAATTATGATGCAAATCCAAAAAACTATCACAGATTTTGGAGCCTCTAATTTAACCTAATATATCTGAGGCCATTACTATTCCAACTTTCTATCAATTACACATGTTTATATAAGTACTTTATAGTTCTTAAATAGCTTCCACACCTATTAATGTCGCGTTAAAGTCGCTAAATCTCTTATATAATGTAAATAAGTCGAGCGCGTAATATTTACATGCATGTGACATCAGTAACGAGTTATAGACTTAGTAGCTGATCCTACGCTAAGTGAGAAGTCAAACAGACTACTGTATTGTGACGGAGAAACAATATTTGTGGAATGAATGGCCGATGTTTAGGAAATTTGAGGTTTTTTGAAGGGTAATTATTTGCTATTGTAAATGAATTGCTGTTAATTTGAAGCAAAAGGTAAATAGTGTCATTAAAACACCTATAAGGTGCTAAAATTGGAATCTAAACTTATAGAATGCATTTTAATACCTATCACATAAATTTTCAAAGTTATAGTCGTCTACTCGAAAGACTGGCACACTAAAGGACAAGACGGAGATAAATGGAGTGCCGAAAGGTCTTTGTTCAACAATGGGATTCAGTGGGCTCTAAATAATAATAATATCGAGAATCGCATTTTAGGAGTGTTTTAAAAAAACTTTGTAGGCAACACAAAAGTCGCGAACACAAGGATGAAGCAAGACACTACATTTCGATACCTCGCACTTGACCACTGACCTACGTTGGCACTGCTCAGAGGATGTCAACCATAAGTCAACCTTGCAGCTCCATAAAAGGTTTCTGAGTCAGGTGTAGCTAAATGCTGTTAGTTGTAGAGGAATATTAGGCAATGGCACGCCATGCAGCTATGAGTTGTACTTCAGAGTAAAAGTAAGTTAAGTAAATATAATTTATTTTCTCTAAGCAATCTAAATATAGTTTATCATAAAATACAGTTTTTATCGAGATTCTCAGTACAGATTGAGGGAGACTGGATCTTAATGTAGGCAAGGCCTGTGATACAGTGCTCCAGAACTCTCGCCTCTGAATGAGCGATCAGGGTTGTTTACCCGTTTTCGTTCAAAGATCTAGACGTATTTTCTAAAATGTGCAAATATAAAACATATCTAGTGAGCTGGTATTAGCTGGTACTGATTATTCCCAGCGTAAACGTGTTAATCAAATTTGAACGGACTTAAAAAAAAGACTTGTTTAGTATGTTCCCCGATTACTCCAAGACCCATTGAAAATTTTCAAAAATTATTTTTGTTTGAACAAGTATCCCATAGAAACTTTATCAATATCGGTTGTGTAGCTTGGACTTGAAGTCGGTTTTTATTTTTGAAAAATTATCGGTTGAATAGAAATATAATAAAATAAGAAGTATAAGTACCAGCTTAATGTAAGATTCTTCGTGGATATAAAATTATTATATGATGAAAAAAAATACCATTATGACTATAGTTACATTAGTACAATTTTTTTTGCTCTCTGAAGTCAAAGTAAATATTGACACAGTATTACAAACATCTCTAACTTCACGATTACAAAACGCAGTTGGTCGATAGAATTAGCAACACAAATCAATTGCCACCGGTCGTCAGAACAACCAACTTGATGACGGGGATGCCATACATTTAATTTATGGTTCGTTTGACAAATTGTATCATTATATTGTTCATAGATTGCATGTTGTCAGCTCATTTTGTAGCAGATTTTCCTTCTGCAATTTACTATTTTTATTGACTGCCTCCTTGGTCCAGTGGTCAAGGTTCGCCTTGTGATTGGTAGGTCGTGGGATCGAATTCCACTGGGAGCGTATTTAGTGAAAGTTGTTACCTGTCTGGTTAGGCAGGATATTGCAGGCTTGGAACACCTTATTATTCGAAAAGAAAGATGAATCCATGTTTCAAAAGGCACGTTTAAACTTTGGGTCCTGAATGTCATCTAGCGTTTTCTCAAACCTATCCAAGGATTGGCACCCTTTGGGTTGCAGAAATCAGACGGCAGTCGCTCTGTGTAAAAACCAGTAACCTCGTCAAATCACCTAGATATACGTTAGGTAAAGGATCCAGAGCTCTGAAGCGTTACCTCTGAGAATGCAACTTGGAATACACTCAGATGATCTTGAATTTTCTTTTTATTGTACTTATTTCTAAGGAAACAATATATATGAAGGTAAAATAAGCAGTTTCATTGAAATATTGATTTAAAATACAAGGAAATAATTATTTATCTCTTAGTTTTACCTTTGCTAAAGGGACGACCATTGCGTTCTAGGACGACCTCTCTTTGTTCACCAACCTCCAGGGATATTTAGTGGTTATTTTGGCCCACCTATCCACTTACCCGTTCTAGAACTTGATTCAAGGTATCCCGTGACCGCTATCTGGCTCAAAGAATCAGTATTGCCATACAACGTGGCAATGTTGCCAGCCGTTTAGCCACGTTGCTTGGGGGTAATATTTTAGTGGGACTACATAAATTGTAATGTTTTACAGTCATACTTCTTGCGAAGTTTTTATTTAAACTTTAACGTGTATAGTTTTAATTTAATTTAAATTTATTTTTTTCTAACCCGGCTAATTGTCTCGCCAGTATTAAATCTAACCTGGGAATGATCTTTCAAAGCACAGAGATAAATCAAGTGGACCATAATATGGTGTATAGTGTGTCATACACATCATTTGTCAAACAAAATGACTTGCTCTCCGACCCCCATCCATTTGCGGTCCGGTATTTAATGGCAGGTCATGTAACTTGAGTTGAGCGACACTATTTCACATATATTATGGTATAGTCATAACCGGTAAAATGTGTGTTAGGTAGAATAAACTCTAAATTGCATCGGTCATATTACAAGGAAAATAATGTAATACTGCAGCCTGTAGATAAGTATGTACTAAAATGAATCATACCCATAGATAAATAGTAAATACATAGAAACGTGCATTAAATCCGTGATATTGGACCACAAACATACATAATATCACGCCTGTTTCCCGCAGGGGTAGGCAGAGACTATTGGACCACTTACCCCAAAAATATATGTTGACATACGAAAAAAAATTTTTGGCTTTCCATACAAACTCAGATCACCGGATCCGAGTTGGAAAGAATATTTTTTATATTTCGAGAAATGTTTCTTAGGGAATGTTGTTCAGTATCATGTACTGAATTCAGCCTTAAAATAATTTCAATGTATTTTGTTACACCGATGTTTAATAAAATCATTCAGGTCTTTATATCTTACAGGGTAAGCAGAGTCTAGGGCTATAAGATTTCAAAGTCCACTTTTACCATTTAGATGGGCAATGAAATCAAAATATTAACCCGCAATTCGCATCACCTATTGCTATGTTTTTTTTAGAGATTTACGCCTATTTCCTTAATCGGCTTTTACAGTCCGTGTGTAGAATGGGAAGTTTTACATTCCTCTACTAGAACATCATAATAGCATCCTCCATCCATAGCCATCTCAACAAAAAAAAATGCCAAAGGAAATCCAAAAAATTACTTATCCTGGTATCCTGGGTCCAAAAAATAAATTATTTTGTACTGAGAATCGTCACAAAATATTTGCATTGATTATATTCATTTTTCGTATTGGTCATTTATCGTATCGGTTGGTTTCCGTACTAGAAATTTTTCGTACTAAACGTTTATAATTTATGTTATACTAGCCGAAGCCCGCGACTTCATTCGCGTGGACTTAATGTCTCTGGAAAATGCTCATCAGGCTGAACAACTTTTACTACGGCGGCATTTTTATATCTCTTATAGTTTAGCTGGACCATTATGATTCTGCATCAGTCGTTCCATTTTCCTAAAATCATTTATACCCTATATGTTGCCCAGGCTTAATAGCTATATAACAAAAAAAGTTTCATTCGACTCCGTCCAGTATTTCCGGAGATTAGCGTGTACAAACAGACAAACAGACAGACTTTTTTTTTAAATTCTTACTCTATTACTACATCTCCATCGACCCCAATATGTTTTTTGGAAATATATTTAATGTACAGACACACTTTTTTTACTGTTTTATTATATGTATAGATAGATATAGATATAGATGTGTTATTAGTAGCGTAAATCGTGATTTTATAATTTACTAATGCAGAAAAATGCTATTTGACTACAAGAAACTATGACGTCACGACGTGCTATTTCATAGAAACTCCATAAACAATGTTTGTTTTGACGTTTAGAAAAAAGTGTCTGATTTGACGAAAACGAGTGGATTACAAACATCAGAAGCGGATCTGTAAGTTGCGCAGTGACCGAATGTTTGTATGAACTTCGTGCTATGTTGAACGCGTAATTTTCTCGGCGGCGGAAATAGCTCGCGTTTTTCCGCCGTAATGACTCGTGAAATCACCTGACTGCCCCTTGAACTTTGCATTGTCAAGTTTAAATAGCAGGAAAATCCGCTAAGATATGTTTGCGCATTCGGCAGTTTCAATACTTGATTTTTTTGTGTTTTTTAGCCTCTAGTTGCCAATAATAGTCGGCGTGTCTTGAGACATAAAGACCTCCTCCAGCTTCTTCCTAGCTTATCTTGTTTTATTTGATCTCTGCCTGATTGAATCGCCAATCCTTTTTAAGTCTTAAAGATTTACTCTATTTTATACAAATACAACGTGTTAATAAAATAACGCAAAACCTATCAGATGGTACTTCAGCCCATAAAACTAAACAACTTTTGTTCTACAACTTTCACAATGCCAAAAAAAAATTATTTGAATTTTCATACAAACTGATCAGCTGATCGAGTCAATTTGTATGAAAATCTTAATTTTATTTCTGGCATTTTGGGAATATTGTAGAACAAAAGTGGTTCAGTTTCATGGACTGAGTTACAACCTGAGGGGATTTGCGTTATTTTATTAACACGTTGTACACCTAAAATTGAAAAAATTAAAATGTTGTATTGCATGTTTAGTGCATAATACAAGCAGTATCTCATGCACTAAACATGCTACTTTCTATAAAAAAGTTATTAAAAATCGATAAAGATTTTTCGCCCTTCCATACAAAATTTGTTTGGCTGAGCGCTAATTTGTATGGGAAGCCGAAAATTTTTTAGTTTTTCGTCAGTTGTTTTTATGGAATAGTTCAGTATCATGGACAATACTTAGTCCAAAAATTTGACTGGCTGTTAAAAAGTCTGCCTGTATATGTATTATTTTATAAAGTGGAATAAGATAATAAGTTAAAGAAATCAGAATGAAGTATGTCTATATGCAATGCTGCTAGCAACTCATCACTATATTGATTTAATTATTCAATTTCGCGTCACGTTCTTTGAGTCTTACGGGCCCAATCTCTGTCCTCCCTGTTAAACTTAAAGACGTGATAGTGTTTTCGTCATTATAACTAACCATTAATTTACTGTTTCAAAACATAGAATTTAATTCATTACAATCATGCTTCTAACAAGTGAAACTAATTCAAGTTTCAGCAACAGCCATATAAACTGACTTATTTGAATTTTTAACGGTTACAAGCTACAAGCGTGAAAGATAAATGGGATGGACCTTGAACACTCCAGTTTATTTACATTTTAATATGGTTGACATTTTAGTATTTTACGTTCAAAGTTAACTAGTTTTTATTATGTAGAAATGTAAAAATTCAAATTAAATAAAAAATTCTTTAAGTATAATCTAGCTAAATATACATCAGTATCTTATTTGATTCATATTATTTTGTTACTTATACAAGATACATTGGGTTTACCTAAAACACATTACGTCATAATATTTGAAAACCGGTGAATTAGGATCAATTTCTGTTAGTCAAAAATAGTCAAAATTATTTATGTATCTTTGAATATTTGTATCACAATTTTGTCAATATTTCTTTCGATCTCATAATAGGTAGTACTTATATTAAAATTGGATAAGTGGACTGAGAATACATTGTTATGTCATAAATGTCATAATTATTAATTAAGAACAATGTCAAATTTGAAATTAATCTCAATTTTTAAATTTAGTACTTAAACATGTACAGAATGTACTCAAATTATGACATTTGTGAATGTACAAATACAAACCTTTAAGAAGAAATTATCATAACTATAACAGATTCAGTGATAGGCGAAAAGCGAAAATCTCTATAAAAATATAATGAAAGCTTCGCAAAGGCTGTTAATCTATCCATAAAAATGTATGGCAATCTATTCAACCTTGATCTTCACATCTCAAGCAAGAGTCATTGTGATACTGAACTTGACAACTATTGTGATATTGTAAGCCTCGGATGTCAGCCACCCACGGGTACGGTAGCATCGCTGAATAATGAATGCAATTCATTGTTTGCTCATTGTGTTAAGGAAATGATCTGCTTCTTTGATAGCACGCTTAAAAACATTAAAAATTATTGTCATCATCAGGGCTTTTTGTCTCCCCACTCCACACAAGAGCACGACCCTCTGTACTATCAGAGCCATACCTGGCCAGAGCACGCAAAGGATTTGGCCTACACTCTCCTCGCTGGCCAGACGGGTTGAAGAGGTCTCATTGATGTTTATAAGCTTTGTTTAGCTTGTTTTTGTTAAGTCGCCTTCTACGATATCCACGGGAAGACTTGGAGTGGTCCTATTCTACTTTGCCGGAAACTACACTGCAAAAATTATCAATATAAATATAATGAAAGGTTGCTCGTTCAAATATGACGTTAAAATTAAAAGTAATTTGAAGCATTTAAAATGTTTGAAACATCTAGCAAATTATAACTAGTCTATAAATCAAATAATAAGCTAGTTTGTACATACAGAAATGATTCCCTATTATTCGCCGTAACAGCTTATTAGTAGTATTTACATAATGAATAATTTAATTCCCGGCAAGTAGCAAAGGAAATTGCACTCCTGCTGATAAATGTGACCATTAACTTACCAGTTTCCCGACGGAAGGGAAAAAGGAAGTTATTCTAACCCTATTAAATGTTTTAGATGCTATCTTTCCGCTTTATCTTCTATATGCAATTTACCTCTTTTTTTTTTTTTAAATCTGTCTGAATATTTCTGACACCCACCGGATTGCACTTTGTGCCCATATGTTTCGTTCTAGCTTAAGCACTAACTATCAAGTAATCCATATGCATAATGCGTGTTTGTTCTGTAAAATGTAGAAATGTTTTTGACTTTAGGAATTTACCTTATTTGACTCAAAGTTTTATTTATGCAAATGTCTTTTCATGCTTCTATATGATTCTTAAAGATTTTTTTGTGTAATTTTATATTTCTTTTATTTACTAACCTAAAATTGTAAATTAATAATAAGCAGGTTTATAAGTAACGGCCTGAATAAAAAAAGGGCATTCATTTCAATTTATAAATTTAAAATTGAGATCTTTTAATCTATTTCAATACATTTACATTATCAAAAGAGGTTTAGTTTAATACATTGCATAAGTGAAGAATTCTTTATTGGAAAAAAATTAAATTTAACTTAAATTAAAACTATACAAACTTATTAAAATTTAAATTAAAACTAAAATTAAAACTAAAAATTACAAATTATGTAGTCCCACTAAAATATTACCCCTCGGCAACGTGGCCAAAAGGCTGGCAGCATTGCCACGTTGTATGGCAATGCTGATTCTTTGAGCCAGATAGTTACCAGCCCTTTGGTCATGGGATACCTCGAATAAACGTTTAGAAATAATATGAAATAAACTATGGGCGGAAGGACCCCACGGACCAAAAGTCTCTACCCCAAAAGGCTCAAATATGTAGTTTTCTCCGATGTCTACATATTTGCGCCTTTTAAGGTTCTCTGCTGCGGCAGCTGCTGCGCCGGCCTTTGACTTGGTGACCTGAAGATGGGACGGTGCGAGGGTGTCCACACAAGTAGCGTCCCAGACCAAGGGCCGTCCCAATCTCCAAGGCACCAAGGTCATTCCGTCCGGCCTCTTGCCATCATCCCTGGCCAGACCATTGGGTTCTAGGGCCGCCGGGATATTGATGGTGGCGAGAGAACGGAGGATAATATTATTAAGGGCTGCATGGCGCCCTAAACGGCCGGCACTCCTGGTGCAGGAAAGTCCGTGAAGTCCAAGGCCATCGACGGTATCCCCGCAGGGGCAGGGATGTGGGACTACACATGTAGCGCCTACCCGCAGCGCAGTTGCCACGCGGAACGCATCATTATGCAGAAAGGTACCCAGGTTTGCGGATGGTAAGGCATGTAACCAAAGTCCAGATTCCCATTGCGCTACAGCCAGAAGGCGGGCACGCTCTACAGAATTGCTCGACGTTTCTATTAAATGATCTTGTGCAATTCTGCATAAGTGATTTTAAAATTGCATAATTTTCATCAATCATGTCATTTGATATGATTTAATTAACACCATTGAACTGCAATTGTTATAAATAAAACTGCCTGGTGCCCGCGACTTCGTCTGCGCAGGGTCACACAATATCTTTATAAATTGTAGTAAGTGTTTTATTCTGATGTATAGTTAAGCTATATTCTTGTAAAGTTTCATCATAATCCATTCAGTAGTTTTTACGTGAAACAGTAACAAACATCCACCCATCCATCCATACTCACAAACTTTCGCGTTTATAAACACATTTTAATTTAATTAATTATGTAATATAAAAACCAACAGTATCCGTGTTACGCTGCTATGCTGAGTTAGGAACTATTGAAGTTACTATATATAAACTTTTTGCATAACGAATTGCGTAAGTAAATTGACTTCTAATTTATATGATCAATGATTGGAGTAGATAGCATCTTATTTATTATGCGTGTGCTACCCGTTGACTTTGTCTATAATGTAATACAAATTACGTCAGAACTGGAGTCGTTTACATGAAAGATTCTATGAATCATTGGATTTCTGGAGGATTTACAAATAGTGTTTGAAAAAAGCATTATAGCTTGATACATCGCCGTACTAACCAATTGATCGTCTAAACCACGAACGGTTTATTTTGTTAATACCACGCACTATTTTATTTTACTTTAAAATAAATTCGCAACTGAAACTATGACCGAATTACTTAGGACTGAGTGATATAATCTTATCGTATTGATTGATAATTTATTTTGCTTGCTTTTAAATAAATTCAAGCTTTCATAATGAATTCAACATAAATAATTTTAAAAAAAGACTTTTACATTGTCAATTATTTTAAAACGGTGCTCAAAATAAAATTAAACGTTAGCTATGTTACTGTAACGTCATTTTGGGCCTTTGTTTTAAGCACTAGCAAGCATAGCACTAGCATGCCTGCCCATCGCCTTATAATCCATAATTATTCCTTTTTTTTGCCACTAGATGGCGCTTTAAATATTTTAAAAAATAAACATTCAAATCTTTTATTACTATTATTTAAACAAAGTAGTACTGTAATTAATTAAATATGACTTGTATAAAATAAATATTTTTAAAACATGTTCAACACTTTCTTTGTCACTTTTTTGCTGGTCTATGTGTACTGCCATCTCCGTGTGCCAACCCAGAACTACCAGTTTTGCCTACTTACTTGCCTCAAATAGTTTCTATGGCGTTGGGTATCTGTTACGTTAGTAATTATATTATCTTTGGCACAGCCTTTGTGTGGGCCGGAACCAGAAATCTACTCAGAATGCAGCCATATGCTAATATTATGGCTAGCCGACCAGTTTTTGCCATTAGTTGCGCTCGCGCAATCTTAGGTTTTCTTTTGTTTTCTCTATTCAGAGACAGCGTTTTTTGCTTGCATAAAAAGTAAAAAATCTATATACTATCACAAGATTATTCCTTATGAGGCAGACACAGCATTTTGAATCTTGCAGCTCTAAGCATCAGCAGCTCTAAGCAGCCTAGGGCCGCAAGGTTCAAAGGCCTCTTGCGAGAAGGTATTAATGTTAATAACTTATTAATAGACTATAGAATATTATATTAATGATTTATTTAAATCTTTGACGATGGTGTGAAAAAGAAAAACCATAGAATGTACCAGCTGTTTCTTTTTTTATGCAGATCGTAAAAGCCGATCAAAAAGGGCGAGAATAGGAGTCATGTGAATGGTTGATGCGGCCAGCAACCTATCACTATTTTGATTTTATTTTTCTACCTTTACCCCCACCTTCATTGGGCCTTGCGGGCTTATGCTCTGTCTATCCCGTTTGGAACGGAAACTTTATTGCAAAGTAAAACATTTGCTTAGGATAAATTGTAAAGATCACAACGTTAGCGAAAGTTCACTGTCATATGATAGCACACATTCACCACCGCTAATTAAAAAGACGTGCCCAGCCAGCTGTGGCGCCAGTCTTCACTCCAATAACTGCGAAAAGCCTACATTTAATTCGAGTATTAGCCTAGGTCAGTAGGATTCGTTACATAATAAGGAAATAAACATACTCGTCTAGTTACATGTTTTTTTTCGTTTGCAGCGCATTGTACACGTAAAAATTATATCAGTATATCTTACATACATACATGCAGACAGAGCCTTTTGGGTCTTGCGGCTTTGAGTCTTGCATGCCAAGGGATGCAAGACTCAAAAGCCAGTTTTAGCTTGATAGTGCGCGAGTAGATGAAAAAAGCAATTAATACAGTGATGGGTTGCTAGCCGCATCGCCTGATAACATGATTCGCATTTTCGCCCACTATTATATTATTCTACATTTTTCCCCAGTATATCTTTAATGTGTTAATGGCCAGCATTGGCAGACGTAAAACCCCTAATTATAATGACAATCATAATAAAAATTGTAATCTGTGGACTTGTTTAACATACATACATATTATCACGCCTGTTTCCCACAGGGGTAGGCACATAGTATCTATGGACCTCCAATAGTCGTGTGGTTTCCGTCAGAGTAGAATAGAACCACTCCATGTCTTCTCGTGGATGTCGTTAGGCGACTTAGGAAATACAAGCTTAACAAAGCTTATAAACATCAATAGAACCTCTCCAACACTTCTGGCCAGCGTGGAGAGTGTATGGCAAATCCTCTGGCTGCCCTGGCCAAGTATCTGGTAGTACAGAGAGGGTCGTGCTCCTGCAGTGGAGACCAAAAGACCTAATGATGGACCTCTTCTTACTACGATCCTGACAGACCTCTTTCTCTTTATTTACACTCATCACTCTCTTCATGCATCGCCTTACGGGTACTTCAGACCTCTCCTCTTTTAAGATCGATATCCCAACTCGTCTTCAATAGCTCAATAACAGTGAGAACTTTACATTTAATACGAGTATTGGGTCAGTTAGATTTATACTTACATAATATAAGGCGGTCACACACTTACGTCACAGACTACTTTCCTCGAGCACACAAACATATGGATGTGTTTGTGTGTTGCCTCACAGTGACGAGGCAAAAGTGAGCCGAAATGAAATGGCGAGACAGTCGGGTTAATAGGACGGTGTTGTTTGGGTTTATTGTACTATAATGTCGTGTATTTGTAAACATGGTTCAGCTTTTTTATTTCGCATGAACGTGTGATTAAAATCTATATAACTAAGCACGTATTAGTATTGTGGGAGGCGACTGCATTAAATGAAACACGGTCGGATGTTAATTGCAGATGTGCGCTATTTAGCGATATCTGCAATTAACATAGTAAATGTTTTTTTTGTTCTCCCATGCTGGTCTGGGAGAAATAAAAAAACTTAGAATGTACCAGCTGCTTCTCTTCCCACGCAGATCGTAAAAGCCGATCGAGGGAATGGGCAAAAATGCAAATCATGTTAACAGGTGATGCGGCTAGCAACCCATCACTGTATTGATTGCTTTTCTATCTTCTCGCCCACCATGACGCTAAAAGTGGCTTTTGGGTTTTGCGGCCCTGGGCTCTGCATAGAACCGCAAGACCCAAAATGCTCTGTCTGCCCCATTAGGGATAAAAACGTGATAGTATGTATGTATGTATGTATGTTTTTTTTGTCATCTGACAAGAAACAAAGTTAACAAGTTACACCTTTTATAACTCAAGGTTGGCTGGACCGATTTAAATAAAATTTGGTATGTGTATAATTTGAGAACTCGAAGTCTTAAGCAATACACATACCAAATACAAAAACATAAAAAATATGGAATAGTTTTTATCACAGCTAATATGTATGTAAAATCCTGAAGAAAAGGTAAATAAACTTACTAATAGCGTACCTAACGGCTACTCTTAAAAAGTTCAACTTTTTAACTTAAATTAATTAACTGTTAGTGACTGCTTAATCCATTTTTCACTTCAGTTAATAACTTATGATACAATTTATTAACAATGCAATTATCAACAATGCATTTACTTAAAATGGGCCACAATATAAACCTTGTGCCGGCCTTGCCCGTTAAAACGAAATTGTGAACAACAAAAATGGATTTTATTATTCTACACATAAAGTACTTATTTAAGGAAAAGGTTTAAATAACTTGCTAATAAATTGACTAAACGACTTTTTAAATTTCCTTCAAAGAGTCCAAAAGTCAAGATCATAATTTAACTTCCCGGGTGTTTAACGCCTTTATTACATAACTAGTTCTTTTTTTGTTTAAATGGGCATACTTGTCATGAGGTTCTTCTTCTTCTTATATTTAAGAGCTGGGCTCTTGTCGTCATGAGGTTCTATAGAAGTCTTATTAAAATCAATTGTGTAGTTTGGGAGTGAAGACGGATTTTAGTTTAGAAAAATTATTATGTATCAGAAATATGACTTTACAAAATCCTAGCATTGAATTTATTAGAAAAGATGTTTATGTTGACAAATTGGACACCCCATTAATAAAGTGCGTATCTGTATCTACACCCGCTTTATTTAAAAGCAGCGTACGTATAACATCTACCTACCGTATAATCCTGCGTTATATTTAAAAGAGGTTTGTCAGGATCGTAGCAAATGGAGGCCCACGTCTCTGCCTACCACTGTGGGAAACAGGCGTGATATTATGTATGTATGTATATTTAAAAGCAGCGTACGTACAACATATACTTTTAAATTAATTCTTAAAATTCAAAATAAGTGGCTGTCCTTAAAAGGCTCTGACGTGCATAAGGGTTTTTGATCTTTCCCCGACGCTGCACGGAGCAAGGTCCATTGCATAGTACACTTTTATGTTCACTTTTTAATTAAACTTATACTCTCGCCTTGACCCGGGAGTTAAGGTCGTGAGTGCAGATCATGAAAATTGCACCAATAATGCAAAATACGTGATCGCTACTTTGCACAATAATCAAAAAGGTGATAAATAAACGGCCAAGTGCGATTCAGACTTGCGTACTAAGGGTTCCATACCATTATCTATAGAAAATCACGTTTGTCGTATGAGAGTCTCACTTAAATATTTTATTTATTCAGTCTTTCTTTCTTATCGTGTGTGTTATTGCCTAACACTAGTGTCAAAGTTTTTAAACCGCCTTAAAGGCCTCTGACATGGTTTTAGGTAACGACCAATGTCAAAGACAGTGACCGGTACCGACGGCTTAACGTGCCCTCCGAAGCACGGATTATCTTACTTATCAGACAATCAGGTGATCAGCCTGCAATGTCCTAACCAAACTAGGACAACAACACAAAGTCCTTGCCCCCGCCGGGAATCGAACCCGCGACCTCCGGGCTTGAGCCGAACGCTCTAACCACTACACCACGGAGGCACGTCATTTATTCAGTTATTGGTATTTGATGTTAGTTATATGGCAACCGAAATACAATTGTGAAATTTAACTGTGAACTGTGGAGGACAGAAGTCTTAATAATAGGGTCCCGTTTTCACCCTTTGGGTACGTAACCCAAGAAATTAAAATACATAAATTTGATTCTTGATTCTTTTAATAACGATTCGTACCACTGTTTTTATTCAGATATTGTTTTGATCAGATAAATAATGTTACAAGCTTTGGGTGCTCGGTTACATCACCATTCGAAGATCTATATTTTTGTCATGAATTATTTGTCGCGAAAAGTTTGCTATCTGTCTATTTTTGTCGCCATTTTATGTAAGATGACAATAGACCTCTTTTGTGTTAGATTAAGTTTTCGGCATTGAATTCTGCTTGGTGCTCGGATAACTGGAACAGGTTTGCGAAATCAATGGACTCTTATATTTTAGACCAATTAAGCCCAATGTCTTTCTTTGTTAAGACAAAATGTTGACTCATTCTGATTAAATTCAATGTAGCTATAAAATTTATCGTACGGTGAAGAATACTGATTCTCAAGATATAAAAATACTAAGTACTGCATTTTGGATAAGATTATTAATTGAACGAGTCTCTTCCGAGTCTACTTAACCTGTCATCTGTGAGCAGACCGGAATCCGGTCGACATGCATTGTTTTACTATTGTGTCTGGTATTTTGCACAGACAACAGGTTAAACAATCTTGCGTTTTTATGTGTTTGTTCGACGATAAGTAATGTTGATAGGTTCTTTATGAAATTTGGTTAGCAAGTCATCTTCATCTTTATCATCATCATCAGGTCTTTTTAATCTCCACTGCAGGAGCATGACCCTCGCTGTACTACCAGAACCGTTTTTAGCCAGAGCAGCCAGAGGATTTGGCCTACACTCTCCACGCTGCCTAGATGGGTTGGAGAGGTCTCATTATTTAATACGACAAAAATGCATTGCTATGCAGCTTTAAACTATGCAACAGCATTCATAAGAATGCGCGGAAGACTTAACGGAGCGGACAGTAATTCACGTCTCATTGTCTGGTTGTTATGTCACAGTCTTTTTGTTCAATATCATAAAATGTCACAGTTATGTAGAATATTTATAATCACTAGTTCATTTCATACTATTAACTAGCGAACCCTGGCTTGCCTTATATTCGAATTAAAGGCCTTGGTTAAGGTATATATTAACTGGAGCTGAGTTGTTCAAAAAAATATAAGTCTTTGTTCAGAATATGGTCATTTAAAACTGTTTTTTTTATCATATTATAGTAACATTGGCTTGTTTTGCTGATTTCAGTTTCAGATTAAAAATATGAATGAGAACAAAAACAAATAATTAAAAATCTATGGACCATCAAGAGATAAGTAAATTGTATCAGTTGACTCTACTCTACATTCTCAGGGTGCTCTGGCCAACTATGGCTCTGGTAGTAAAGAGAGGTGCTCCTGCAGTGGAGACTAAAAAGACCTGATAATGAAGATGCCTTTACTTAACCTGTCATCTGTGAGCAGACCGGTATCCGGTCGACATGCATTGTTTTACTATTGTGTCTGGTGTTTTGCACAGACGACAGATTAAAAGACCTTATTATATTTTTAATTTATTGATAGTCGAATTGAATTTTTATGTTTCACCAGATGATAATGATGACTACACATAAAAGGCAATTATTTTTTTAATTCATTTAAAGTCAAATTTTATTTAAATCTTCACATTGAGAAACCAAATTTGTATACAACAGTCCAAACCCTGCAAACCTGTATAATTCTGTAACGACCCACTCATCCAAGTATTACGTAGCGTGACGTCACGCGCGCACCTGTGTGCGTTTCCTTTCGCTCTCGATATTTCCGCAGCGAAAGTGGCGCGCGACGTGGACGGGCAGACAGATGGACACCGGGCCATACTAATCACGTCTATCCCTTATGGGGTAGACACAGTCTTTTGTTATAAGACCTAAAGGCCACAGCAACGGCCCAATTCAAGAGCTATCTTGAATTGAGTAACCCGCTAGGGTTACTGACATAATCGCCTTTTGCCTTGTTCCCAATTCTCTGTTTAAAATGCGACGGAAAAAAAACGTTTGTTCGTTCTACTTTTTTATTTTCTTTGAGTAAGTTTGTCCTTTTTTTCATTTGTGTTAATTGGACTTAATTGGATACAGATAGCATTTTCCCCTATTTACAAAAAAATATACTTTTGTAATATAGAGAAAAATAAAGAAAGTATAATTTAGATTTTGAAATACAATTGTATATCAAAATCTGAATTATACATCTAAATGTCGTTATATATGGCATGGTACCAATAATACTGGTTGCATTCCCGCGCTTAATAGCTACTGCAATCCCCTGTGCGGGATATGAGCAAGCCTTTTTGCCAGCAGCGGCGTCGACCAGTCTAAAAAAGTTTTATTTTATTGACATTTAATTCCTCATTTCAAACATTGGTCTGTCAGTACGTCGACCTTTGTAAGCTTGTGTCATATTTTAGGTCACTTTTAGGTCAACCACCACCACAGTGAGTTATGATAAAAGTCAATGGACACGTAATTCAGATCATTTAATTGGACCTGTCAAAAGAAATAATATATTAATTTTCAAAACAATGAGGATGTAAAACACGCTCAAGCTAAATTAGTCTCAAAGCGAAAGTGGTAAAGGCTACATTTGCATGCGCCGTGCGAATCGGAAAGTTGCAGGGTGTGACGAAACGTGTGACACAACGAAGTGTGTCGGTCACTGACGGACATCCTACGGCGCCAAATATGTGCATTCTTGTGGGTCAATGTGGCATTTAGTCCATATTTGACAGAACACCAGTATAGATTGCATAACTAACGTTTTTGTGCTAACAAATGTTAGTCTGATCGAAAAGAAATTACTTCGAATGTGATAGCTGCTTCTCTAACGCAGATCATCAAAATCAATCAAAGGGATGAGCAAAAATGCGAATTATGATGCGCAAATAGCTGTGAATGTTAATTTTCGTTTACACATCCCAACAAAACTCGTTTTGTAAAATATCTTATCATTAATACCTAGTTACTTAGTAGTAGTCGTCAATAAATTTGAAAACTCCAACCACAAATTCATCAATATCCAATTCAATCAAATGACTATACTTACTACGTTCAGTTATCTTGATATAAGTTGCGTTCAACGACTTGGCTAGTTGTTCTTCAGCCATTTAACTGGATGCCGGCTTTTCGTCCAAAAGCTCTCTTTTTTAATAAGAAGTAAGATGCTGCCTCCCATATTATAAGAACAATTACAGCTGAGTCTCAGAACAAGTAATTATTTTTAAAAAATCTTTGTACAACAAGATTTTATCAAAAATCTCACAAACCAAAATCTTCTCAAGACAAATCAAACAAACCCAAACTCGATGGAATTGCGTCGTTTCATTACAGATTTCCTATGGCCATCCTTCGACTCCATCTTCTTATATTTAAGAGCTGGGCTCTTGTCGGTGGAGTGCTTTCCATGTCTCTCTTACTTCCGCTAAGTTCTTAACCTCTTTATATGTTTTCACGTTAGATTTTATATGTTTCGTTCGTTTAAGGAGTCGACTCCATCATCAAATCAATATTGCATTGTCACGCAATACACGTGCAAAATTTCAGCTCAATCGGAAACCGGGAAGTGGGTCAAATTAAACTTGTAAGGTTTGATTACAGACAGACAGACAACGGGACAGGTGAAACTAAATAAAAGCTTATAATAGCAATTGAAAAAGTTATGCAGTGTGATATAACACATGGCACAATGGAGTGTCGGTCACTGTTACGGACATTTCCGACGTCGCCAAATACGTATGTTCGTCTTGTAGGTCAATGGCGGAAACTCCGAAAGTTGGTGTGAAGTAATGTTTCTCTGTCGAAACCACTGTACTTACATACAAACAGAGATTAGTGTGGATTTTGATCAAATTCCCATGCTGGTCTGGGAGAAATGAAAAAACTTAGAATGTACCAGCTGCTTCTCTTCCCGCGCAGATCGTAAAAGCCGATCGAGGGAATGGGCAAAAATGCGAATCATGTTAACATGCGATGCGGCTAGCAACCCATCACTGTATTGATTGCTTTTCCATCTTCTCGCCCACCATGACGCTAAAAGTCGCTTTTGGGTCTTGCAGCCCTGGGCTCTGCATAGAGCCGCAAGACCCAAAATGCTCTGTCTGCCCCATTAGGGATAAAGACGTGATAGTATGTTTGATTAAATTTCTAACTGTCTCACTCTGTGGCCTAGTGGTCATCATGCCCCGGTGTCTCACTGGAGGTCCCAGGTTTGATCCCCGGCCAGGTCAAGATGTAAAATCTTTTTCAGATTGACCTGAACGCCACACAACATCAACTTCTCTAATAAGCCTCTACTTGATTCCCAAAAGAGACTGTAGGCTTTGCTCCCCGAGGGAATTTCGGGATAAAAACTATACTATGTCCTTCCCTTGGTATCAAACTATATCCATATCAAATTTCATCTAAATAGGTTCAGTGGTTGAAGCTTGAAGTGGTGTAAAACAAACAAACAAATATACCGACTCACTTACGTATTTTTAATATAAGTAAATAGTAATTTATGCAAAATGCTTTTCTAGATAATTACTAGAAAATAATTTTACATAAATCTCAAAGCAATTTACATTTCAATGTACTTGATTCCAACAAAACTTTCTTCAAATTGTACAACTCTTGTGACCCCTGAAAACAAAAGTGCTTTGAAAATTAAATTTACATAGAAGTACTTATACTTTCTCCGGCACTTAAGTGCGTCGTAAACAATAATAACATATGTTTAACCAGACATTTCCTTCCGCTTAGCTCGCGATGGATATATGCACTGACATATTAAAGATGACATAAAGGGGATATAGGTATTTTTAGAGATCCAGTGCTGCCCCATTTGAAAGCACTAACACTTAAAATTAAATTGACACTGACATTAAGGAGAACTCCCATGCTGGTCTGGGAGAAATAAAAAAAAACTTAGAATATACCAGCTGCTTCTCTTCCTACGCAGATCGTAAAAGCCGATCGAGGGAATGGGCAAAAATGCAAATCATGTTAACAGGCGATGCGGCTAGCAACCCATCACTGTATTGATTGCTTTTCCATCTTCTCGCCCACCATAACGCTAAAAGTGGCTTTTGGGTCTTGCGGCCCTGGGCGATGCATAGAACCGCAAGACCCAAAATGCTCTGTCTGCCTCATTAGGGATAAAGACGTGATAGTATGTATGTATTAAGGAGATTTTTTGGGGTCCAGTGCCAATTGAAATAAATAATGTAAAAGAAAACGGAGATATCATTTAAAATTTTGGCTTGATCAAGCGTTCAAGATAAGATAAAGTTTTTCTACGCACATTTGTGAAAAAAGGCCGCTTTGAACAATATTTCATAAAATAGTTTGAAGGGTTATCTAGGGCTTGATCAAGACTACAAATAATGTATTTCTATTGGACCCCGAAAAATTCAAGAATCCCCATAAGTTATTATCGTGCTTCGGAAGGCACGCTAAGCCATTGTTACTGGCTGTCATTATTGTATTGCAGTTGTTAAGCTGTTATATACCTTTAGGTAGCTAAAACAATCTGACACCTGTTTCGGTATACACGATAAACAAAACAGTCAAGCCTTTCCATTAGTTTGATTTTTTTTACCACCGACGCAAAAAGAAGGGTGTTCTATGTTTGACGTATCTGTGCGTCTGTCTGTGCCATCGGACCTCCTAAACAAATAGACCGGTTATGATGCTGTAGTTCAGTCGGGGTTTACTTAATTTTTTAATTTTTTGGTTTTACTAAAACTCTTGACTCTTGAAGTCACCCATCCAAGTTCGGACCACGCCCGAGGTGCTTACTACAATCGGGCCACCGAGTTTTTCAAGGGTTGGGTAATATGTATGTATGTCTGCTCAAAAATAGATCGAAAACTTGCGCTATATTAGGAAACACCTTCACCGACTTAGTTATTAATAAATCCGTTCACCAAAAAGATCAAATCATGTCCAATTATTCGCACCAACCGCGTGATTCGATAATGGAGGGTAAGCAACTGTATCGAGGTCGCGACCTTGGATTGGACCGGGCCGTGCAAAATGTAAATGCGTCTATACATTCAATTTAAAATGCAGTTTCTAATATTTTCAGCGGTGTGCAATATGGTTTAGTTATATTTATTTATTAACCGACTTCAAAAATGGAGGAGTTCCCTATTAATCGCAGACACCTGGACCTATTTGGAAAATTCTTATTTTGTTTAAAACAGCATATTTGTCAGGTAGTTACCATAGAAATTTTATCAAAATCGGTTTGGTGTTAAAGTCAGTTTTTATATTTGAAAAATTTTTAATGTGTAAATAGATGAGTACAACTTCCATGCTGATCTGGGAGAAAAGAAAATACTTAAAATGTACCAGCTCCTTTTCTTCCCGCGCAGATCGTAGAAGCCGATCGAGGTTTATGGTTAAGCAACCCATTACTATTTTGGTTTCCTTTTCCTCCATCTCGCTTAAAGTAGCCTTTGAATATGCTCTATTTCTCCCATTAGAGATAAAGACGTAATGTTTTGTATGTATGATAAAATAAAAATAAAAATATCAATGACCCCATTTCGTATAAGGTGCTACGATGACTCGTAGCTGGTGCTACGGTGCTACGATAAGTCGTAGAGCGGCGCATTGATGTCTTTTGTTCCCATCGTTCGAAGATACAATAACTTAGTTGATTTAGCTGTAATGTATATACTTGAGGGTTGTGGGTTAGAATTTTATTTTAGGATTGTTTTTTATTACGGAACAGTAGCACACGAAAGAAATTTAGCCAATGGAATTTCTATGGTATTTTTCGCATTTCGATTTTTCTTTTTTGTATAACCTGTTCAAAATTACAAACTGGGTAATTAAATATTATTTTGCATTTCTAAAACAACTTGCATATGTTTATTTTAAATAGCATCCTAATCATACAAGCTTGTTTGTCGTGTGTGTAAGTGGCCAACACTGGCCTGCATAGCTTGACGACTGCCATACAATAATGACAGCCGAGACTAACGGCTTATACTATACATGCCTTCTGAAGCACGGAAGAGCTCGTGAAATTTTATGTCACTTAGTAACATAAAATTTTTTATTTTTTATTTATATTAAACCAGACATATATATCTATTACAAGTGCTGAAAAGGCGGCCAACTCAGCTTTGTGCAGTCACTTGTGGTCACCCATCCTAATGCGGACCACGCTCAGTGTCGCTTTACTTGCGAAAGCGCACCCGAGAATTTGCATAAATTTTTCCCGACATTCGGCTGTGAGAAACGAATGCATTCACAGCGATTGCACCAACTGCTTCTTGCTCTCGTACAGACAATGTTCGTTGCACCATATATGGTGGGAAAATACACGTTTATTAAGTAGGCGATAACATGGAAATTATCGTATTTTATAATTAATTTTGTATTATAGTCTATAGATTTGTATTTTAATTTAACCACTCATTTGTTATTTATTTAATTACTAGCCGAAGCCCACGACTTCGTTCGCGTGGACTTTATGTCTCTGGAAAATGCTCATCAGGCTGAACAACTTTTACTAAGACGACATTTTTATATCTCTTATAGTTTAGCTTGACCATTATGGTTCTGCATCAGGCGTTCCATTTCCCAAAATCATTTATACCCTATATGTTGCCCAGGCTTAATAGCTATATAACAAAAAAGTTTCGTTAGAATCCGTCCAGTATTTCCGGAGATTAGCGTGTACAAACAGACAAAGAGACAGACATTTTTTTTTAAATTCTTACTCTATTACAACGTCTCCATCGCCCCCAATATTTTTTTTGGAAATATATTTCATGTACAGACACACTTTTTTTACTGTTTTATTATATGTATACATATAGATAAATATAGATTTTGTATTATAGTACGATTTGTATTATAAATTAAACACTTATTTGTTAAGTATTTAATTATTAACATATTACAAAAAATAGGTACAACAGAATATTGTTGTAGGTACTTACCCCAAAAGATTACTTTCTCAGCATCACCTGTTGGTTGACTGGTAGAAAAGGCCCCTGGCTTTAAGTCCGCCATTTACATGTATATTGTAATAGAGTTAAATAAATATTATAAGATATTTCTTTAAACCTCTGAGGTTTGCAGTGAAATGCTAAGAAGTTATTATCCTCATCATCAGGCTTTTTGTCTCCACTGCAGCAGCACGACCCTCTGTACTACCAGAGCCATACTTGGCTAGAGCAGCCAGGGAACTTGGCTTACACTCTCCTCGCGGGCAAGCCTCATGATCTATAAAGGGTTTGTTTAGCTTGTATTTCCTAAGTCACCTTCTACGACGAAGTTACAAAGTTAAGTTTCTTTATCATTATGAACAAATTGATTAAAACTAACGTGAGACACAGAAATTAATAATATGAATTGGGCACTTTCCTAAGTCAAAAATAAATTATTTTGTACTAATAAAAAATAAAGCGTCGCAAAATAATGTCACTTGTCTGCGAACATATCCATTTTAACGTTATTTTAAATTTATTATTGCAGAAAAACTGATAATAAGAGCGCTATTTGACTCCAAAAATCTATGACGTCATTTGCCTGTATTTCATACAAAATCCCATAGAAACTATTTGTTTTGACGTTTAGAAAAAAGTTTCTGATTTGACTTGTTGGAAAATAGCGTATTGGCAAGTATATCACGAGGCGGTATGATCACGACAAGTGATATTATTTTGTGACATTTTATATTCTTAACAGTACCAATAGTTTATTTTTAACCTAGAAAAGTACCCAATTTAAAACGCAAAATCAAGTTATTCTAGACTATTTTGCTATTTATTCTGTGAATTTTAAATTAGTTCGGTCGAATTGTGTAGTGTACCGACACAGAATACAGAATAATTTATTTTTAACCCAATTTTTAAATCGTCTTTCTTTAGAGTATTTTCTATGAATAAATTTTGATTAGTTTGGTCGAATTGTGTTGTGTACCTCTACACTGACAGAGAGGAAAGAATAATTTGTTTTTAACCCAATTTTTAAATCGTCTTTCTTTAGAGAATTTCTATGAATAAATTTTAATTAGTTTGGTCGAATTGTGAAGTGGACCGACAGATAAGAAAGAAAACGTCTTCTTTGTAATTGAAATGTTATCGACCGTCAGAGCGGGTATCGCCGCTTGCGCAACCAAAAAGAAGCGTTCGGTAAGATTGAGTTTTTACAACTAAGGCGCAGTTCAGACAGAGAGGAGCGCAGTGAAGAGGATTTTTTATAACACTCGAAAATAAACTCTAAACTATTAGCATAAATTTCAAAACGCGAGTATGCTCGCACGGTCTCGAGATTAAAAGCAGATTGAAAATTTTTAAACGTTTTTATCACTTTATACTATGCCGTGTGGCTTCCGGCAGAGTTGAATAGAGCCACTCCAAGTCCTCCCGTGGATGTCGTAGAAGGCGACTTAGGAAATACAAGCTAAACAAAGCTTATAAACATCAGTGAGATCTCTCTAACTTATATGGCCAGCAAGTAGAGTGTAGACCACATCCTCTGGCTGCTCTAGCCAAGTATGGCTCTGGTAGTACAGAGAGGGTCGTGCTCCTACAGTGGAGACAAAGAGACCTGATGACGATGACACTTTAGGCTAGGCTACACATAGGCTGGTAATATAGCCTTATTTTAAGTTAATAAATTGCTCGGGCATTTTTCCTCTTTCTGAACTGACCCTAAGGCGAATAAACAAACAAAACGACTGACTGGTAATGAAGCTATTAGTTATTTAAATACAGAAGATTCACGACATTTCAGAACAGAGTGAAAGCCATGTATTTTTTACGCCTCGGATTGGTTAATTTTGCGATTATTATTAACCGCCGATGAAAAAGAGGGGTGTTATAAGTTTGATGTGTCTGTGTGTATATCTTTGGCAATAGCACCTAAACGAATGGGCCAATTTCGTTGCCGTTTTTCGTTTGAGAGCTGACTGGATCGAGATAGATCTACGCTATGTTTAGTGAAAATCGGTTCATCGGTTCAAACGTTATTGGGCGCGAACCCTTGAAAGTATAGGGTTTTTTTATTTTCCTGGCAAAAAAATAACAACCACATAATTAGGTCAATTACCAAAATATAAAAATATCTCATTGCTAACGTGTCCGACAAAGGCTCATTTCAATGTAAACCTTTTTGCTCTACTATCAATCCTATCATCAAACCGTTCATTGAACTAAATCCTGTTATTTCGTGACAAACGGATTAACAATGACAACAAAAAGTGTCGTAACTGCGTCGAATTAACGCAGGCTTTACAACAAAAAGTGCAGGTCAAAGACGACTTTAATTCGCACAAACCCTGGAAGAGGTCGCGGAGGTGTTGACCGTAACATTTGTAAATACATTATTCTACTAATTTGGACAATATTTTATACGAACAATAAATAATAACAAGATTTTTTATCACAACATTTAAGTATTTTTTTTATTAAATAAGGTAGCAATCAGTATAAACAAATATCGATATGAAGAAGTTTGGAAGCGTAGTAATAAAAACTTGATAAAAAAATATTTATTGAAAAACTTAATTAGAAAGAAAGATAGATATAACTCTTTACTGTACACCACATTTCTTTTATTATTAAGCCGTTTATGTCCCATAGTTGGGTTAAGGCCTTCGCTTGTTATTTCTATTTCGATCTTCTTTTAAAACCTCATAAAAAGAAAAATGTTACAAAGAAATAATTTTACATTAAATGAGTACAATTGGCGGTCTTATCTTCCAGACAACCTCTGGATGGAGAGGAATGTGAAAAAGATAAAGACGATGTATTTAGGTTATATCAAAAATCCTCAAAGACAAAATACATAATTAACAACTTGTCATACCGTATCAACTTGGTCTCCGCCCCACCCAACGTAAACTGGTGTACCTACTTTTACCGGCGACCTTGCTCGCTCCATTTTATGAAATCACCAAGATACATATTTTCCCAAAAATATCTAAGTCGAAACGAATATTGAAATCTTTTTATGTATATTTATATCTATTTACTATACTTATTTTTATAAATGCGTTTAAAATTATTTCCAAATTCGAGTTGTCTATTAAAATTGCCTAACCCATTTATTCATAAAAGAATACAAACATCTGCCATTTCTATGTCAAATAATAAAAAGAGGGAAAGGGACAAAACATGTTTTAACTAAAATAGGTTTAATAAACGTTTGTTAATTTTTAATAAATAAGCGGGTAAATAGCTTTCACAGATAATCATTTTCATCTTTTTAATTTTAAGTCCTTTTCGAAAAAGGGAATTTTTTGGCCTTCAGATCTTGCAGCCCACAGCCTTGCTGTCCTGTTCATCGTAAGGTTCTGTCTGTCCCGTAAGGGATAAAGACATAACAATGTAATGTTTAAGAAAAAAGTTTATTTCCCACACAGTCCCAAATGTCCCAATGTGAACTGGTACACTTTTACCCGCGTCCTTGGTACACACCAAAACGCAGCCGATGCACATCCGCAGTTGCCCAACGCGATGCAACCTGAGGTACCGAGTAAAAGTCTGTTTGAGCATCTTGATACGGTTGGCAAAGAGTTAAGTTTTTTGATTGAGTTGTGTTGGAGCAATGTTATAAAAAATCTTATTTTGACACTTTTATTTCTTACATGCTGGTCTGGGAGAAAAGAGAAAACTTATAATGTACCAGCTGCTTCTCTTTCTAAGCAGATCAGATTAATCAATCAATCGAGAAGTAAAGTCAATCAAGAGGCTAGGGCGAGATTTGAATTATGTTAATTAAATAGGCAGTAAAATAAAAGGCGTCAGCCATTTTCCATTGCAATACACACCCTATTTTGACTAGCGTGGCCTTTGGGTCTTATGACCCTAGGCCCTTTCTACCCCGTCACAAATATAGACATGATAATGTGTCTATACTTTTCTATACTATATAACTATTCGCAAATTTAAGACTATCAAAGCACACAAACCTGAAAAATATTACTGACAGCAAAAAAAGTAATACTTAAGTTCAATTTTGCTACTTGACCTTGTTATCAATCGGTCACCATCGTCCGATAGTCAGTAATTGATTACTCCGAAACCATTGTGTTCAATATTACGCAAATGCCACAGTCTAACCAAGACAACAGCTGATATTCTCTCAACGACCAGTTCACAAAAGTGTGCCACCGCTCGATCGTAATACTGTTACACTTTCGCACTTCCTGCCTCCCGTCTGCCGTCCTGCTCGCACTCGCTAGATTACCCGTTTACGTAAGAAGGACAGATATCGGCGATACTCTTCCTGCTGGGTCACTAGAAAGTATCCTATGAACATTGTCACTTGAGATGAATTTATTAGGTAATGCATTCTGCAGGTGACAGGGTAACCATAATGTATGCGGCCAATAATAAGTGGTGTTATGCAATTTACTGACAATCCGTCTGAATTCAACTGTTAAAAATACACTTGTTAACCGTCTTCGAGAAAAGAGGAGATTCACTTGCTAACCTATTTTGATAATTCTTCTTTTAGTTGAAAATAGTTTTTCAAAAATAAAAACCGATTTCACCCCTAAATTCACAACAGATTTTAATAAAATTTCTATAAGACCACCTGCCGAATGCCGTGAAACAAAAAAGAATTTTTCAAATCGGTCCAAGCATCTACGAATAATAGATGAACTGGTTCAAAAAATTCCATTATAATAATTAGGTACTATCCTATCAATATTATAAGCGAAAGTTTATTTATATGTATGAATGTTTGTTTCGCGCCTAATCGGCTGAACATACATACACCAAAGCCTACGTGTTAATCCAGGGTGTCAGCTTTTTGCATACCAAATTTTTACAAAAATAGGTCCAGCCGTTTGCGCGTGAAGAAGTAACAAACATACACACTCACAAGCTTTCGCCTTTTTAATATTAGTAAGATTGATTAGACGTGCTTTCGTATTTTATTTATGATTGGCAAAATAAATAAGCAATACCTGATCGACATATTAATTGACTTGCTACGCCTTTTCGAAATATTACCAATTTTAAAAACAAAATAAACCATAACTCAGTAATAGTCTTTGACATTTCTTTGAGCAATAGTTGCAGTTGTTTTTGATTGATCGAATGTCCGTGGTCGATACTTGATTGATTGGTTTAGGAGTGACGACAGGGTCAGAAAAGTATGATTGTAGTTAGTCCGTCTTTTGGATTATCCAAAAATAATGGACTCGTATTTTTCAGTTTACCAATAAAGTAAAATTCACAAAGATACGGAGCATCAAAGTTCCGGAGTGGAGGCTTGCGACGTCACCGCTAAGTAAAAATCATACTCAGCCGAGACGTCATGCACGATCGTCTGTATCTTTGTCATTTCTTGATTCTCAGAGAAAAGAAAAAATATATGAACAATATTTTTTAATAATCTAACCCATGGGCCAAAACTATTTTTCAATTTATCATGCCTGTTATAAGAATAACACTAATCTCGATCCAAATCTTTATCCAAAGTTTTACATTTCCAGATTTTAGAAGGATGCTGTAGATATTTAAAAAATGTTAGGCGTAACAAAAATGTTAAGGCTAAATCCCGTTTATTACATTAATCAGATACTGCAGATATCAAAAGTACTTTGTAGTTAGTAATTAGGTAAAGTTTATTACAAGTTCGTATTTAATTAAATGCATTGAAATTAAGTGAGGTTTATGGTTTATTTTATTATTATCAATCATTTAATAAACGTTTATATATATACATATATATAAGCTTGACATGGAAACAATAACACGAACATAATATATATCGTAAACGTTTATTAAATGATTGATAATAATAAATAATAAAATAAACCATTAACCTTAATTAATGACAATGCATTTAATTAAATACGAACTTGTAATGTATGTACTACCTATAATTATACACATACTTTTTGTAACTGGTTTAAAAATATACTATTATTTACATAACTATTTATTTGCTTTAAATTTATGTAATAATGATTAAGTACATGTAATTTATTTTGTTATATTTTTACCAATATATTTCAAGTTTATAATTAAAATTAATATCTAAATTACAATCTAAATTAAAAAACTAAATTAAAAATCTAAATCTTGATCATGTGGCATGGTGCCAAGAACACTGGCTGCATTCCCGCGCTGAATAGCTACTGCAATCCTCTGCGCGAGATATGAGCCAGCCCTCTTGTCACCAGCGGCGTCGACAAGCCGAGGGGTTATTTTTTTAATAAATTTTTTAGTACTTGGACCCCACGGACCAAGAGTTTCGACGCCAAGCGGAACAAAAATATATTCATTAGATAAAGAGGAATATTTTCGCCGCTTGGCGTCTTCTGCTGCTTCAGCCGCGGCTCCAGCCCTTGACACCGTCGCCCCGAGGCGAGAAGGGGCAACCGTATCGACGCATGTCGCGTCCCACACGAGTGCCCTCCCCCGCTCCCAAGGGACAAGGGTTAAACCATCTGAACGCTTGCCATCATCGCGAGTTATTCCTACAGGTTCTAACACATTAGGGATATCGATGGTGGCAAGCGCCCTTTTAACGATATTGTTAATGGAGCCGTGGCGTGAAAATCTGCCGGCACTGCGTTGGCAGTGTAGCCCGTGTAGTCCGTTCCTGTCGACGACACTGCCACATAAACATAGATGGCGTTCGACAATGGCAGCACCCAATCTAAGTCCAACGATAATTCGAAAACTGCCATTGTCGAAAAGTGTTCCGAGGTTGGCGGAGGGGAGTGCGTGTAACCAGTGTCCTGATTCATGTTCAGAGACGGCAAGAAGCCTTGCGCGGTCTAAATCACTGATAGAATTTTGAACCAAATAGTTATAATCTCTCTGTACCAGAGGGACATCCCAGAGTTTTTGTCGGTTTGGTGCCTCTGGGATGTTTTCATTGGGACAGAGAGTCTTCCAGGCATCGATTGCATCCGTTGCACAGTGTATATCAGCTGAAGACATTTTAAGAATTTTCGCACACAAATGTGATACGCTGTGAACGGACGAAAGGAAAGCCGGAAGAGCTATACTAGAAATTTTTCTGATACCGATGCCACCAGATCGAATAGGTAAAGAGGCTTGAATCCAGGCGCGGTGATCGAGGTTTAAATTTAGAATTTTTTCTAAAGCGTTTTTGAGGGTAGCATCTAAGTTTTCCAAAAGGTCTAAGTGATTCCAGATTGGGCATGCTCTTAATATATATGTAAATTTTGGAACAAAAAGGCAATATTTAAGAATGGTAAATGCGACATGGGAATTCAGAAGGCCCAATCTACTTATATTTTTCGAAAGTGTTTCACATTTATTTTCTAGGATAGGACATGTAATTATATAAAAATATCATAATATGTTGCATTTACCTATGGCAAATATTTTAATTTGGAAATCTGGAAAACCTGTCACAATTTTGAACCAGTTTTCCATCCTTTCGTCCACTGTCATGCATAACTTGGACGGCTTTTGAATCTTACGGTTCAGAGCTTTGTCTACCAGTTAGAGACGATGATGTTATATGTGTGTAAATCAGGACACAGATATAAAAATAAAGGCTGACTGGTAGATAATGCATTAGCATTAAGTCTACCTTTTGTACCATTATGGTCAATTAAGATTTAATAAATAAGTAATAAAAGACAAAAATAGAAATAGAAGTTACTATCAGACTTATGTAGCTTATTTGTTTTAACTCTTCATTGCACATTCAAAATATAAACAAGTTTCAAAAAATATATGCATTAAAAAATTAAAATGTACAACGGCGAGCTTATACCAATGAGAAATCAAAAAAAAATCTTTTTTTCTTTATTTCTTACACTGATTTAAATTCCTTACTAAGATAAGTCAGAAGTGATATAAAAAAATATACATTTTCAAATTAAATCAGGTAGTACTTTGACAAAATATATTTCCTGTTTCTGAAGATAGGTCGATGACATAGTGACCTTTCCGATAAGCACACGTAATAGTTTGAGGTTGTGTATCGCTAGGCCGGGGGGGACAAGGGAGGGGGAGGGGTTTGCACAACACCCTTTCACTTACTGACCTGTTCTGAGTCAGACCGAGGAAAAAACCCAAAACGTGGGTAGACGACGCCCTTCGGATACAAGTAGGTTAATTGGTACTCGATTTTATGATTCCTTTATTAAATAATTGAAATCAGATCATTATACAATACATTTGACATGCTTTCATACCAACCTGGAAGAAAATAAAAGTTAGAATGTTCTAGCTGCTTCTCTTCTCGCGCAGATCATAAAAGCTGAGCAAGGGAATGGTAAAAAATTCGAATCATGTAATTAGGCGATGCAGTGAGCAATACATCATTATGTTCATTCCTTTTTCCACCTTCTTGCTCGCCATAATGCTAATAATGGCCTTTGGCCTTACGGCCTTAGGCTCAGTCTGCTTAGAGCCGAGACCGAGACCCAAAATGCTCTGCCTGACCCATAAGGGATGAAGACGTGATTGTTTTGTGTAAATAATATACTGAAAAATCATTGAGATCAGATGACATTTAGGCATGAAAAACATTTTCTTTTTTGTATGGACAAGTGCGCGCTATTAATCAAATTAATTTTTCATCATCATCATCATCATCAGGTCTTTTTGTCTCTACTGCAGGAGCACGCCCCTTTCTGTACTACCAGAGCCATACTTGGCCAGAGCAGCCAGAGGATTTGGTCTACACTCTCCGCGCTGACCAGACGGATTAGAGAGGCCTCATTAGTGTTTATAAGCTTTGTTTAGCTTGTAATTCCTAACTCTACGACATCCACAGGAAGACTTGGAGTAGTCCTATTCTACTCTGCCGGATACCACACGGCAAGTTAACTACTGAAATGTTATCTCATCTGTCAATGTCAACTACATTTGGGAGCTTAAACCTAATAATAGTCTGTTTTCTGTAAGTCGGATCGTGTCTTGTTCATGTTGCAAGTAGCAAGCTTTGCGAAATAAGTGCAGGCGCCTGCGCAGGTCGTATGAAATGACGGCTAATGTACAGAGGTGATTATACTCACTTGTGCCGTTTATTATGCATTTTATGATTATGGAAGCTTAGGGATGTGGTATTAAAATTATAGTATGTACTGACGATAGATTGACTTTATCTTTAGCGTTAGTATGATTTGTTTTTTTTTTTTTGAGCATTTATTTGTGTTCCTTAGAAGAAGCCATATTTTAAAAATGTCCTAAATTTTTGTTTATGTTTACAACCAAAAGCCAAAAATCGTAATTTTCAATGTATACTAGGCGAACTCCGTGGCGTAGTCGTCACCATGCTAGTCCGGGTTCGATATCCGGTCGGGGCAAGTTGGAAAATGGCCTTGTTCAAATTGTCCTGGGTCTTGGATGTTTATCTATATGTATATGTATTTGTTATAAAATATAGTACAGTTGAGTTAGTATCCCATAACACAAGTCTCGATCTTACTTTGAGGCTAGCTCAATCAGTATTTGTCCCTATATATTTATTTCATTTATCTACTAACAATATATATATTATGTTTTTAGTACAGTTATATGATAATTTTTCAGTATAACTTACTCTAAAATCTCTATGGAAACACTGATTGTTTCACGATTCCTGAGTTTATGCATGTGGGTATATAATGACTACAAACGTGATTTATTTGACAACACAATGCAACAAAGCCAATTTTAGAGGCTGCAGAGGTCAGAAAAGTTATATTTCTTACTTACAAAACATGCTAAACCTTATAACTCCATGACCACTAACGGTCTCCTCACGAAATAGATGTTATGTTTTCAACATAAACTGCTGCGGTAAAGCTAGAATATTTGAACATCTTAATTCGATTGGATTCGATATTTGTTTTTAACTTACGTATTATGTTGGTACGCTTTTCAGCCACGGGTCCATGGGGACCCGGTCCTTAGAGGCGTTCATGGGGCCAAAGCCAACATGAAGAGGCCTTTTAGTACCTTTTTATCTAAAAAGTGAGATGGCTGCATCTACGGAGGTCTATCCCTTGATGTACCATTGAGATGCACTAACGGACAGTCCTCCATAGCTGCCGAACTATTGCCAGGGAGGGACATATTATTATTATCAATGGTATATAAACATAAAAATAGGTGAGGTGATTTACATACATTAAGATTGTAACTAGCTGTGCCCGTGGGTTTCACTCACGGTGGGAATTTCGGGATAAAAACTATTCTATGTCCTTTCCTGGATATTAAACTACATCCATATCAAATTTCATCTAAATCGGTTCAGTGGTGGAAGCGTTAAGAGGTCACAAACAAATATACAAACTCACTTTCGTATTTATAACATTAGTAGGATACTATTACATATTAGACTCATAGACCTTAGTACAAATTTTTAAAATATCATAAGATAGAATAACATATAAGTACTATCATCAGATTAAAACCCAATACAAAAAGCCAAAAAAATAAAACGTATTTTTTGAATATATAAATCGACTAAGTCTTTGTTATAACTACCAATAACAAATTCATAGTAGACTGTTAAACCTAGTAAGTATGTTTATATAGCACATTAAACTATGTTTAAGTTAACAACTTAAGTCTAGAAGGTTTAAGACTTAATTGTCAGTTGCCTCAGCCATACAATTAGCAGTACAATAGTTTCGAAAGCCTTCCACGAAGACCATCATTATACGATTGGAAATATATACTTCCCGCTTATTATGTAAGGATAAAACTAGATTTTTATTTAAACAAACTATGCAATTATATAATTATTTTTTCAGTTGCAAAAACTGTGTTATTAATTTTTCATTTATAGAAACTATGTAATTATTTTAAAATTGACTTTGTTTTAGCATTTTATTATAGAGGTTTTTTATTCACAAAAACATTGTAATTATTTAATTTACGGATGCAAAATAATAATGAATACTTAAAGAAATACCGTATTCGTATTCACTTTTATTAAATGCAAAAAATCTTACGTTACGTTTCTTTTTATTCTTTAATTATATCCTAAGTTATCAGTGCAGGAGTAATTAAAGGACATAAATTTAAAAAATATTTATAAAGGTATTCATTTTCTTTGCAAGAATACCTTATTAAATTTTATACAAACATACCCGTAATAAATCGAACCCAACGAGCTATACTACATCACTACAGTATAATATACTTAAAATAACAGGATAACAAAAGCATAATGCGGCACTTCCTTACAAAACTGTGCAGCTTGGGCAATTTGTACAGGAATGTCGAATTTTATGACACGTAGCATGACCACTAGGCCACAGGTCGTCAATTTAAAATTACATTATATATTAAACAATGTCTTTAATACAACTGCACTTCGACTCTGGCCAAAGAGTCGTATAATGCCCCTCATAATCACAGGAATCCGCATCAATTACACTGATTGAACTGCAACCCGCGTTCCGCGCCGTCGCCTGCCTTAATAGCTAGGTGGCGCAGCGTAGAGGTAGTATTATCTAGGAATGTCATTCATTGCCTGTTAGAAAGCTAGATTATTTGCTTATCAGTGATCATAACTTCGTATTCAAGATATCCGTTTTCCGTAGGTACTTTTTTATGTCTTTAATTCAGCCTATCTACTTCCTTAGAATTAAGGTGACGTTAGGCAGTTAGCATTTGATTTTAAATTATTAAATGAAGACTAAATTTGTTACTTGATTTAAACCATTATCCACCCAAACCAAGTTGACATTGACAGATCAGATAGTGCCATTTTACAAGATGCCAACTTGATTTGAGCGGATGATGGTTTGTACCTAGTAACAAAGTTAGTCCTCGTTTGAGTCGAAATAAGTTTATAGGATTGTGTAATTAAGCTTTAACTTACTTGAAATAATAACGTTGCGCCAGGTAGAAACACTGAAAGTAAACAAAATCAGGTATAAACAGCAAAAAGAATATGAACCCAACATTATAAAATCTTCTGATGCCATCTTATATAAAAATTACTACCACTTGATTATCCTTAATGGGGCACATAGTGCATTTCACGTCTCGCAGCTCTATCCAGAGCCGCAACACCCCAAAGGCCACTTTAAACATTATGGTTGGTGAAAAAGTGGAAAAAGGAATCAAAATTGTGATGGATTGCTAGCCGCATCGCCTATGAACATGATTTACACTTACGCCCATCCCCTAGACCAGCTTTTACGATCTGCATGGGAAGTTTTTATTTATCTCCCAAATCAGCATGAAAGAAACCGAAAACAAAAGATGCGAACTTTGCTTTTGAAAAACTAAAAAACAAGCTGCAAGGAAACACAGTGACAATTACAGCCCTATTACAATTATTTAACGTAACAAATAATTTAACAAAATGACTGGGCAGTCTCTGTTTCCTCGGTGTTACGATGAAGCACCCGGAACGGAGACAATGCTTCGTAATTGTCAAGTAAGGGAATTACTAAGATGCTTATCGAATTGTAATATAAACATAGTTATGTTGAATTCATGTTCTCACACTAGAAGCTCATGAGGCTAATTTAAATAATTAAAAATGATTGCTCTTGCAGAATTTTGATGCATAAAGTGTTTAATAAACTTAAGATCCAATTATAAACTTTAAAAGTACCCGCGGCTACTTCCAAAAGACAAAGTATTCGCAATCCATATCTGAAATTCAAGTCAGTGTAAGCTGGGTCAAAATACGTATATAGTGTATAATTGTTAAAGAAAGTCAGCTGTTGAGAAAATTGGTCGCTTAATCACCCGAGAGACTTCCGTCATTTCATTGTTTTTTTATGGTTCCGTACCACCAAAAAGGAAAAAAAACATAATCCTTATAGGATTCTGTCTGTCTGATCATCTGTCAAGACTCTTTTTTATCGAGAAAACGCGTGGAAATGTCTTTTTATCGAGGAAACGCGTTTAAATTAATGTACCCAGATCTGTTAAAAAATTAAACTTCTAAGTTAACGTAAAAAAAGTTACTGCCGTTTATAAAAACGTATATTTCATCATTCAAAATTTATAGGGTACTTTCTAGTGACCTAAAACTATGCAATTTGGCAAGTACTATCGTCTTATAATACAAGGGAAAATCTAAAAACTATACATTTTTAATTAAAAACAAAGGGGGTCCAAATTTTGAAGTGAGTTAAGTTAACTCACTTCAATAGTAATAGTTAACTCAGTTAACCATATTATGTGAGTAATGTTATGAAAGAGCTTCATTGGCATAAGCTTAAACAGGGTACGGAACCTTTGATGAGCGAGTCTGAATCATACTTGTCCGGATATTTTCTTAAATTCACATTTGATACCATTATACAATAACGCGTTAAATGGTTTTAGCGTCATCTTTATTAATATCATAAAGTCTTTGTATCTTCTTTATTTTAACGACCACGACTTTGTAACTTAATTGCTTAATAAAGAAGCAAAATTCTCACAAGTTTACGCGTAATCAGTAGTAATAGTACATATTAAGACAATCATCGTAATTCGCGTATTGTCTAACACCTTGCGTAACTGCGGGTCGCGGTCACACCTTTGACAAACACGTAAAGTTAAAAAGATGCCCATACAAATATTTCCGATCTTTTTACACACATTCAATATTGCTTCTATGCTGGTCTGGGAGAAAAGAAAAAACGTAGAATGTACCAGCTGCTTCTCTTCCCGCGCAGATCGTAAGAGCATATCGAGGGAAAGGGCGAGATTTGAATGATGGTAATAGGCGATGCGGCTAGCAACCCATCACTATTTTGATTCCTTTTCCATCTTAACGCCCACCACCACGCTAAGCGTGGCCTTTGGGCCTAACGGCCCTGGGCTCTGTCTACCCCGTCGGGGATATAGACGTGAAAATGTATCTGTATCTGTATACAATATTTATTTATCAAAACTTTTTTGATCCACAATTAAAATTGTTTACAATTGGCGGACTTAACGCTAAAAGCGTTCTCTTCCAGTCAACCATAGGGATAAACAGATAAATTGTTGTGGCGCAAAAAATTAATTAATACATACGTATACATTAATACATACATGATGCCGTGTGGTGTCCGGCAGAGTAGAATAGAATCTAGAATAGGATTATATTCCGATGCAGTATACTGTAGTTAAAAAAGCAAATCTTAATCACTCGGTGATCTCTTTTGATTTATATTTTATTGCATTTGCAAGTATAACAACTCTTTACAGGTTCATAGTTAAAGCATTTTATTTAGATTGACACAAAATTCGCACGGAAATATTGCTTTTCTTTCTATAAAAGTAATTAATGATTACTAGTATTCTAAAATATAGAAAATAGGTCACAAAAAGGTTTCAAATAGTAGCTTAAAATATAGTAGGTAGCGATATTTAAAGGCGTAAACTGAGGTGCTATTTTTCAAACGGGAAGTCACTAAACGAACGATTTTTCGTATGGAAAAACCATTCGTTTTGGTGACTCCACGTTTCAAAAATAGCACTTCTGCTCTGTTTGATGAATACACTTTAGGTATACACGTTCAGCAAACGACCACAAGACTTCCGACTCTGAGGTATTTTAAGGTCTCGCGAACATAAACATTGCAAATTGTATGAATATGTATGCGCATGCTTCAGTACCATATGCGAGATAAAAATATTATGTCTACGTGGTTATTGTTTTATGAGTGTCGGGAATTCACATGTTATTATATTAAACAAAAGAAACAAAAACAAAAATACTTCATTTATGTACTTTTTTTTTCCTAGCCTGTCGGTTTTGTGTCCCACTGCTAGGCAAAGGCCTCCCCTTTATGATTTATGTACTTAAATTGATCAAAACTAACATGAGATGTAGACATTACAAAACTCTGGACTATTTTTGTTGTTTGCCGTGTGGTTTCGGGCAGAGTAGAATAGGGCCACTACAAGTCTTCCTGTGGATGTCAAAGAAGGCGACTTAGGGAATACAAGCTAAACAAAGTTTATAAACATCATGAGACCTCTCCAACCCGTCCGGCCCGCGAGGAGAGTTTAGGCGAAAGTCTTCTGGCTGCTCTGGCTATGGCTCTGGTACTACAGAGAGGGTCGTGCTCCTGCAGTGGAGACAAAAAGACCTGAGGTCTTATTGTCTCTAAGAGGTCTCATTGATGTTTATAAGCTTTGTTTAGCTTGTATTTCCTAAGTCGCCTTGTACGACATCTACGGGATGACTTGGAGTCGCCTTGGAGTGAAACCACACAGCAAGCAATTAAATTAAAAGCAACATAATTTTGATAAAACGTGTGAATTTAACAGAAAGGCTTATCGTTCCATTTGTTTTGTAGTTTAAAGTTAGTACTGTAGTCGTAACACACGTAAAAAGAACATTAATTGGTCTAGTGCACATCGGTACAGCGTAATAGCATGTTTCTAGAACACTGCCAGATTTTCCTAGATTGTAACACAAACTTGAGTTGATAATATGTTGTTTTATGTAGAGAATTAAATGATTTATTATCTATATTAATCACAAAGACTAAATTGTCGTGGGTCTAGCTAAGGTGATCATCTTCTTTATTATACTTATAAAAGATACTTATTGTAAATGAATTTATATACACATGTTAGTCATACATATACATAAAATTTTATCGTTTTGTTTTGCACCAGCTAAAGTATTTTTCTTTCTTTCTAACCAAAAGTCTTGTCTGTTCAGATAGGTTTAGTAGTTCAGAAATAATTGGAAGTGAACGCTTGAAAATTGGGGATTTCTTCAATTTGCCTGGCCAATAAACTTGTGAATCATTCATTAATATTGGACAATATGATTTCTTTATATAATATTTCCTAAATTCATTAGTAATGTTCATTTTCCTACAGTGTACTAGCAGTGAAATTTTGAGAAGTAGACCGACTTACTGAAGTTCCTTAGTATTAAGTATGTATGCTCATTATATTGTTACTAAAACGATTTTTTTCAAATATATGTTATGAATTTAAACTATACACTTACTTACGAATAAAGGCATCTGCTCTAGTTTCACTTATTTGGCAAGTAATATTAGCATAATATTTGCCAAACAAATGAAATTAAAGCGATGAGTGTTTACTCAATTCACCAAATAAAGATTTTATTGCTACAACGACCGAATTAGACAATTCATTTTGGCCAAACATTACTTATAATAATAATAATATGTATATTATACAGTATCTATTTTTATTAACATAGTTTTGGATGATTATAGGAGTAAATTTAATAAATCTGTTATTAAAGGTGTTACAAGTTTAAGTGTACTGTATGTTCTATACGAGTCATTCATATATGTCATTATACTAGGTTGCTGCACCTTAGAGATTAATAAACTATATAGGCTATATAAGCTTTCTGTACTGCATCATCAGACTTAAATCTACGTTGCTGCACCTAGGAGATTTAATAAACTGTGTAGTACGTTTTCTGTAGTACTGTATTATCAGATCTCTATGGTGCAGCAACTCGTATAATTTTGATTAAAGTTCACTTCTACTACTACATCACATCGATTGGTCACAATTGGCGACATTACCAATCACTATCATTATATCAATTCAGTATCATAACATAACCATAAAGTGGCTAACTTGAGCTCAGTTATTGCTAGTGTTGCAAAGAGTCGTTTTCAAGATGAAAGAAGACTATTTATGTACTCCCGATTGAAATCTAGTCTTGAAAGAAAAGACTCGATGGAAATATTTATTTAATGTTGGATTTTGAACACAAGTTATGGTTAAATAGATTATATTGCTCTCTGGAAACAAACTAAATGATAGAGATACGAGCGATTATTTTTCTTGCTTTTTTATTCTTAAAAATTCTTTGTTCATTAAATATAGATTTTTGAAGAAAACAATTGGATCGATAATATCGACTATTATAATTTATGTACTCGGACTTCGTCTTGAGAAGAAGATTCAATGTTGATTTTTTATGTTCCAAATAATATAAATAAATTATAGAAACATGTAAAAAAATGTTTCAATATTTTATTTATGTATGTGTATATTTAAATTTAAAGATTACCTTAAACATGCTATGGTGGTGATGTAGCTTTTTTGTGAGTCTTTTAACAAAGAGTAAAGACTTTTCATTAAAAAAAAAGGACTCATAGTCTGAGTGCCTGCCAGCACTAGTAATTGCTAAAGGATTTTCACATCAGTTGCTCAACGATAAGTTTATCCTTTAGATAATAAGGCAAAAGTGGAACAGTGTGGTAACGTCGTTTGTTGAAGTTATGAGTAGGTATCCATTAATAAACCTTTACTTAATGAAGCATTGAAAGAAGTTATAGCTGCTGATTTTAGTACAAATGGACTTTTCCTGTAAACGATTTACTCGTTAAGTTTAGTCAGTAAATCTTAATGAGATTTTTCATAAGCCTTAATTTAATTAAGCATCTAAAAAAGATGTAGTTGCTGGTTTTTTACACTACAAAATTGACTTTTCCTTTTAACGAAAAACGAAAAAAAACTCGTTAACCGTTACTCAATAGTAGTTAATTTTGATTTAGTTTTACAACATTGTAATCAATAACCGCTTACTATAACTATGCTTAGTAACCCTTTCTTTGCACAAGCGCAGAAAAAGCGGCAACAAACTACACAGCAGCATTTTTTTCGGCAATGTTTACAATTCTTTTTTTACATCTACATTTATCTTACTGTTATTATTTAAATTGTATTAAGTAATCAGCTGTTTACTCGAAGGTTAAGCTGCCGGAAGCCATATAACTTAACCATATCTCACTATCTATAATTAGAATACAGATTATATAGAACAGAAGGAGGTGTATGAGTAATTAAATCAAATTTTTCGGATGCACTGATCCGGCGCCGTGCGGTGCGGCGCAGGCGCATCAGAGCGCGGTGAAGGCCGGTGCGTGGAATGTTACTGAAATAGGCTTCAAAAGTTAGTAAAACATATGAAAATTGACTTCAGCATGACACCGGCAACAAAGTTTATCGAGCGTTATCACTACCTCTATCTCGCTCAGATAGTGCTAGTCCTCGCGCGTAATATGGCTGCTACCCGCGCTAACGACCTTGAAAATACAAAAAAATATTTCTCTTTCTGTAAGTGAGATTATTAGAAACCCTCGTACAACTTTTTAGCTAGTATCCTTAAGTTACATTAGAACCTCGAAAGTCATTGAAATACTATCCGCTTTAGAAACCTTTACAAAGAGTCAAAAGTGGCCGTTTTTAGTAATTTTTGCAAAGGAAACTACACCGTATTGTATTTCAATGACTTTCGAGGTTCTAATGTAACTTAAGGATACTAGCTAAAAAGTTGTACGAGGGTTTCTGATAATCTCACTTCCAGAAAGAGAAATTATTTTTTTTGTATTTTCAAGGTCGCTAGCGCGGGTAGGAGCCTTAAGCTTTATCTCGGGTTATCAATGGTGCCATGCTACGGAAGCTGAATAATACTTATATTCGTAGGTAAAAGTCTTAGTTTCTGTGATAAAAGTCTGCTTTTCATTTCGGTATTAAGTCTTCTAGTAACTTCTTCAATAGTAGTATATGAGATTCAAAAACAAAGAATAATTAAGGATTGTTAAATTACGTAGTTCATTACTATCATAGATAATATAAATTGTTGCAAAGCACAAACCAAAACTAAAAAATATGTAATTTAATTTTTTTTTGAGTTCTATATGAGTACTTAGTATAGTTTCAGGCATTAAATTATGCAATGGATATTGCTATGGCAAAAAACCTGTAAATTTTTAACAACAAGAAAATAGTTATCCCTGCAACGTAAAAAACGTCTCATACAGTAACCGAATTTAATGTCATACGTTAACTTGAAAGCCTTGAGAACGTTCTTATTTGCGAAACCTGAGCAAGTGGCAACCAATTATGTCGTATAAGTAGGTAGAAACAAAGTAGCCGAAATAATAAACTCAACTACAGAAGTATTTGCATTCGCTTATTTCACATTTTCAGTGAAACTTAAATCTAATGAAATATTGATTAAAATATTTACACTTATTAAGATCAGAAGGAATATCCTTAACAATTCAAAGGAACTGAAAATATCTCTAAGCTACTTAATTTTCCTTATCTTCGAAGTATTCGTTAATCATATAATATCTTTTTTTAATGTACTAAGGAACGTGCTATCCTTTACATTAGTCCTTACATTATATGGTGCTTATGACCGTAGTGGATTTCTCAAAATTAGTTATTTTGATTTCCGGCTTGCTTTTTGGTTTTCGTGTGTGCAAGTGGCCGTCAGATTTCTTCAGGCTACCTAAAGGCATGTGACATAGATTGACTACTGCCATACAATGATGACAGCCAACCAACAACCACGGAGGAGCTCGAGAAATGTTAATGCCACTTGTGGTCACCCATCCAAGCGCGGCCCATGCCCGGTGTCGCTTTACTTGCGAAAGCGCTAATAATGCGCAGAAGCTAGAATAGCAGAGCTCCTCCGGCAAAACACGGACAGGCATCACAATCTATCTAATTACATACGTCCAGATGAAAAACATGCCCATCTTTTTTCAAGTAGGTTAAAAATACAAAGACATTAATCTTCAGCACGTGTAACAATTAATCATGTACAACGTTTGATTATATTGACGTTGTAATTTTTTTGAGTTGACATTATAGAGAACAATTGAAGTGATTGTCATATTATCCAATTATATCAAGATCGTTGTTGTAAGTAGGAACACATACTACTAAACGGTAATTTTCTTTTGATTTATCTATTACATGTCACGCGATGTCGGGTATTTATGTTTAAAACCGTGCTTTTTTTTTTAAACTAAAATTATACGAATATCCAAAAGTTTATCTGTAACCCCACGCAAGCCTCTCAAAGCACCGGGGTGAAAAGACCCGTGATTCCTACAGGCGATACAAAATTGTATTACAGGACCAAATCCTGTGAAGTACAAAAAAATATTTTTAAATTTATTTAATCGTAGTACCATCGTATATTTTACTTTGTATTTTTTTTATAATAACTTACAAATACGTTTCAACTTACATTAATTTTGTAGCTCCACTTGGGCGGAGGCTGACCCTAAGGTTTAAATTTAACTGTTAAGATCTTACAACATTTATCCATCATCAAATAAACTACATCATACACATTCTCCAATCGATGCCCTCGGAAACTTCAAAGCATTCGATGGTAAAAAAAATACATATATGTATTTCAAAACTGGCGTTTCATAAATAATCGTGATAAAAATAAAAGAGTGCACGATATAAAGGCTTCCTACGACCTTGCCACTGCCTTACGTTTGTCTGTTTGTAAACGCTGATGGGTATCTCTTTATGTGTATGTTTAATATTTCGAAACAAAGTAAGATTAATGGATATCCCATGGTTATATGTCAATCTTTTTTGTGATGGGTCGTGGGCACAAACTAATTGGGCAAAAGTAGTTCCGCCTAAATATATGCCTGATTGTTTAACAGAAACACATTTTTTTTGTGAAAAGAAGCAGGAACTTACCGGTGTTTTGTAAATCCTAACTGTAATAACAAATAAGTAATGGTCATAAAAAAATCAAACCCACAATTCTAGCTTCCCCTTACTATACAGGTTTAATGTGCTCGCGCTACATCGACTCGACTGAAGATTAGAAAGAGTGATATTTTAGCCTACTCTAAGTCAATAAATATAAAATCAATTTCTTCTTTTTCATTGTCAATATAATGAGATAATGTCTTATTATTTTTTGTATCAAATGTAGGTATTTGAATGAAAAGTTCATTCATGTTGTGTTACTTTTCTTGCCTCTGCGATGGACAATTATTCGGCATAAACAGACATTTACATATACAATGCGCCCAATATGCCCGTACGTATACTCATCTTTAAATTTTTATGTTACTAGTGGATGCGATCTTTATTAAATGGAGGCTCAGTATAAAAGGGTCCCGTTTGTACCCTTTGGGTACGGAACTTTAATTAAGTTTTGAATAACTATAACTATTGGGGTGGTTGCCCCTTAGAAAACGCCTGTCATTCCAACGTTAACCCCACATGATCTCAATAGAATGCAAATGCATTTGTGGCACCAAGCTGTTCATTAATATAGCCGAGCAATGGAGCAATATGTTTCAAAACTAATATGCGCGTTGCTTCACAGTGGAAAAACTCGACTTGCCCACCTCTCACTTCTGCCTTTTGTCTGAATAATATTTCATAGAAAATAACAGCCTACTTGGCCACTTAAGTATGTGAAGACATAAGCGATAAGTGGAACGCTATTTACCCCACTGCTGCATATATTCCTCTCCCAAGATTTTCAAAAATGGCCGTCCAAACGACCAGCTTGAAGCGTTTTCCAACAACCTTGTCAGGTCATCTGACTGTCCCTTAGGTGTATGATCTACGCTGAGCTTTTTAGTATATGTTTGCTATTTATAACTTGTTACCGTTTTAGGGTTTCAAATTTATCGTAAGCATGTTCGCGTTATATACAAATCACTTATCCTAAATATTGATGTGATTATCTGTCTCCATGTGTAATCCATGCTGGTCTGGGAGAAACGAAAAAACTTAAAATGTACCAGCTACTTTTCTTCCCGCGCAGATCGTAAAAGCCGATCGAGGGAATGGGCAAAAATGCGAATCATTTTAACAGGCGATGCGGCTAGCAACCCGTCACTGTATTGATTGCTTTTCCATCTTCTCGCCCACCATGACGCTAAAAGTGGCGTTTGAGTCTTGCGACCCTAGGCTTTGCATAGAGCCGCAAGACCCAAAATGCTCTGTCTGCCCCATTAGGGATAAAGACGTGATAGTATATATGTATGTATGTATATTACTTTGTATTAGCAATACGTACTCTACCGTATAGCCGTGTTGCAATTCATCGATTATCTACGTTTTTAAATTTTCTATATTATGAGTATGGATGAATTGAGTGTTGGAAAATAAGAGCTGTAGTTATTGGCTTCTTACTCATGTCGATCAAATACACAGCAAACTTTGATAGAAATAATGGAATGCATTTCCATGTTATATACAAATAAATATATTGATCTCAACAAATTTTCATTCTATGTTTTCTACTACCCTTGGTTGCGGAGGACAGACGGCAGTCGCTCTGTGTAAAAACCGTCTCGTCAAATCACGTAGGTTAGGTAGCGGACCCCGGGCTCTGAAGCGTCACCGCTGAGGATGCAACCGGGAATGGAGATGATATTTTCATTCTACATTAGTCATAACTTCTTCACAATGCTTGATATGCTTTTTTACAACAGTTTCACAATACTTCCTTAGACGCTTTGCCTCGTCAATTATGTATGTAATGCAATGTGTGTAAACAGTCAAATTACTTTTGATCCCATTTTACCTTTCGTCCTTAGCTATAACTATAATTGCGTACGTGTCGAGTCAAATGCCCAACCTCATTAGACAGGAAAGCAACCTTCACAGACAATATAAACCTCCAAAGGTTGTCGACGTCCCTCTGTATTCACCTCGCGCCTCTTGCCTAACTCCGTACGTGACAAACGCAACAAATGTAGTATATGTATTTACTGAGAACGTAGACTAAGAAGAAGAGAACAAAATTCGTTCAAGCGTTTACTTCCAATAACTTTTAAACGGCTGAACTTTATTTTATCAAACATGAACCACCGCAAGAAAACTTTTACGTAAAAACTATCGCATAGAAATCGGTCCATCCTTTTGAGCGCTATGACGTAACAGACAGACAGACACTAGCGTCAAACTTATAACCCTGTTTTTGTCGGGGATTAAAAAGACATTTTATATAGATATGGCACTAATTAAACCTTAATAAGATGCATAAATACTCTTATGCATAACACATACACAATCATACACACACACACTCAAATCCATATTATTGTGCGGTACAAAACCAACTGAATTTTTACCAATTTTATGTTATATGCTCTACTCAAAATGTACCTTGTTTTAAGGAATGTTTTTAGAAAAGATAACTAATACACCAAGAGCGGTGAAATGAAATATTATGTCTAAAATTGCAATAATATTTCACAAGAAGTAAATTTAAAGCTTTAAAATATTTATCACCGCTCTATGTTGTATACAAAATTAATTGCTTTTCAGTAGCCAAGAAATTCCCTGTGTAAAAAGCTACTAAAGTATTTAATATTAAACTTTTGGCTGCATAGTTAACAATAATTTCAAAAACCTCCTTTTCAAAGTATACAAAATCTTGAGTAGAGATATAACACCAACAGAACATCCATACTTATTACTTTTTCTTTACAGGTGGCAACAAAAAGACAAAAATGAGGACGTCAATGTACCTGGTCGCCGTTTGTGCCGTTTTAGCCGCAGTCACCGCTGCCCCGGCGCCGGAACCCAACCCAAACCCAAACCCGGACCCCAGCCCCGTGGCGAACCCAGACCCCAGCGCGGACGACAGACCTGAGATCATCGAGATCATCGCCCCGGCTGCTAATGCACAGGTCAGTCAATGTTTAAGCTTTATATAAAGTCTAAATATACTGAAACTATTTAAGGCTATACCTAAATTTTCCGGGATCCAGTGGCGTCCCGTACAAAAGAAATCATTTGAAAAAAAACGGCGATATCATTTAAAATTGTGTCTTGACCAAGCTCTAGATACTTAAAAGTATTTTTTAAACTATGTACTTTTTATAGTTTAAAGTGAGAAGTTGAAGCTTTTCTACGCACATTTGCGAAAAATGGCCACTTTTGGCTAAATGATTTATTTCAAATGTGGCGCAACTGGACCTCGGAAAATTTATTCAGACCATGATTTTGACAACTTTCCCCTAGGAACATATTTTTTGGCCTCATTCAAGTTGACCGATCAGCTGATCCGAGTTTGTATGGAAAGCCAAAAATTATTTTGCATATTTCGATATGTGTTTCTCTGGGAAAGTTGTTCAATATCATGGACTGAAATCTCCCTTAAAATAGTTTCAGTATATTTGGTTAGACCTTATATATGATATCAAGCAACTTTGCTGGAGAGATGCCCCTAATAAGAATACGGCTATGGCGTAATGGTTAATAGTCAGCCACTCTGGAGGCGGGTCCTACTTTTTTTGGTAGTCGGTTTATAGTATTTTATGCAACAGTTGTATAAGAGGGTTCAAAATATGCGAGTGGCGCAGGTTACGATGCGAGCTTTAGCGAGCATCGTAAGGAGGCGCCATCGAGCATTTTTTGACGTACTTATACAACGTTGCATACAATACTTTTTCTACGACAATATTTACTAAATAAAATACAAAAATAAACAAAGAAAAGTATGAAAATGTATGACATCATTTATGTTTGGTAGATAATAGGCATCTATGGTAAACTTTTTTTTTTTTAATTGACGTCTCCCTAGTGAATATATCACGAATATATTAATAAAACGTTTTTCTTATGTTGGCAGTATGATAGATTCAAAAAAAAAAGGTTCTAAGTCTATGGCTAGGAGTATCGTTTTGGCGAAATAACGATACAAGTGCTGTTATGGGGAATAGACTATAGACTTTCCTGAAGTCATAAATAATCAATGTTCTTATAATAGTGTTCGTGACTATGTAAAAGGCAGATAACAGTAGAGGAGTAGAAAAAAAATTTAATTGAAACTTGATACCCATTATTCTAGCTTTACCTATTCCTTAATACGCTCAGCGCCATGTGTATAATTGTTTAATACTCCTTGATTATTTTATTATTTTATCTGGAATCCATTATGGTCAATGGGTTAAATAATATTACAGCCAAATATATTTTATAGATAAATATCATTAATCACCCTACAACTAAACAGGTTAATTTTTTATAGTAATCCACAGAAAATTAAGTAATAATGACGTACTTAATAAACAAATATCATATTGAAAAACGTAGTATTAGCGTGTTTAGCGACTATCGATCACATCTCAGGAACTCGGGACACAAGAAACAAGCGAAGGTCGTCGAGTAAAATATGCGTCCTGTTTACGCAGCCATGCGATATGCTGACGCGCTAATATGACGATAGTAAAACTTAATTTTGTGAGAAAATAACAATAACAATGATAAATCAATGTGTAAATCTCTTCCTGTTTTTTTTGTAATCAGATACGAGTTAAGGATACAAGTAAAAAATGTATTAAATATTTATTTTATGTATAGTAATCGTATCGGTGTACGTATATGTATATATTTTTAAATGATATTTATTATGTTCTTGTAGGTATTTTATTTATTCTTTTCTATATAGTCTCATATTCTGTCGCACCACCCAAATTATTTCTCTACTTGGTCCAATGGTTGACTGGCAGAGAACGCCATATGGCGTTAAGTCCGCCATTTGTACACTTTTCCTTGTGCAATAAAGTTTAAATAAATAAAAAGTATAAACATTTTGCATCTATGCTATACTCAAAAGTAAATAAATTATTTTTAGGGTTCCGTACCCAAAGGGTGAAGAGTTGAAAACGGGCTGTATTACTAGGACTCTGCTGCCTTCTGTCTGTCTGTCCGTCTGTCTAGAGTAATATGAATAAAATTGGCTTGCAGTGCAATTCTAGGTACCCAAACGAAAAGGTGCCAAGTTCTGACGCGAGCTAAATTAAACCATATCGCTAACGACATTAAGTAGATATTTATTTGAATTCCTTTGCTGAGCAAGACTTCTGTGCCCTAGTTGAGTAGATACAAGTACCTATCATACTACAAAGTTGCATGTGTAATTATTTACCAATCCATCAATAAAACTGACACTAATTGCTTATTTTAAAACATAATTATGTAATATTTATGTAAATGACACTTATCATGTCGCATTCAAAATAAAAGACGTGACCTATAATTTGGTGTATTTACTTACATACTTACTGCAGTCTTGTTTTATTCTTTATTATTTGCTTACATGCACTCATACATGACATGGTTATTGGTTATACTCCATTTGGTTAGGTATTTAAATAAATGTAAACAATCTTGACATGTCTTTTTATTGAAATATACACTTTATAAATCAATACCTTTGCAAATTACAAAGTAATTATTAAGTTTATAAATTATAACATAATTACTTTGTAATTAGAAAAAATATTGATTTATAGACATGTCAAGATTGTTTACATTTTTTTAAATACCTAACCAAATGGAGTATAGTGTAAGTAAATAAGTACATGAACCTGGCAGGGTGCGATCCCACACTCAAAGACCCTCTTGGGCGCTGCAAAGCAGAGAGGAGGAATTATCTTATCTCTTTTGCAGACGTCCTCTGCTTTCCTGTTGTAGCTGTTGTTGGTCGTTAACTTGCGCCTTGGCAAAGGCCTCCATAGTATTCTCTTCCTTGTTTTTCTTCCCATAGCCCTCCAGCTTCTTTCTTGATTTCATCTTCCCATCTCCTCTTCTGCCCTCTTTTCCTCCTTTTTCCATTCCAATTTGGTGTATTTAATTTAGTAAGCATTTAATTGATTAATAAGTACCGTTTACTTCAAATTTGACGAACACTTAACGGTTCTGAATGACAGAAAAGTAGATAGATGAGTTCCAATCCCATCCCTTAGTCAGGTCGAAAAGTTTTACATACTCTATAAGAGTTTTATTATTTAATATAAGCAATTATAAGTTAGGAAATAACTTTCCATATCATGAATACGTATTATATTACATCATCTTCCATGCTATTCAGCTGCTTTACTTCCCGCGCAGATCGTAGAAGCCGATCGAGCGAAAATGCGAATAATAATAAAAGGCGATGCGGCTAGCAACCCATCACTATTTGATTCGTTTTTCCACCTGTTCGCCCACCATCTCGCTAAAAGTGACCTATGAGTCTTGCGGACCTGGGCACTGTCTTAGAGCCGCAAGACGGTGGGGTCTTGCCCTGTCGGCCCAGTTAGAAAATATAGACGTGATAGTATGTATGTAGGTATATTATTTCCCAAGATAACCAAATCAAACAACTCTTTTCACAATAAAATATGCGACAAGTCATTTAAACGCTAATAAACCAAGCCCTATTCATTTGTCAAAAAAGTCGTAGGTCAAATTTGGAAATCTTCACAAAGTAGGCACAAAGACATTTGCATAGTTTAAGCAAACATTACAACATTTATGACGATAATTCTTGCTGTAAAAAATCAGAAAGGCAGCAAATTCGTGGGTCATCAGGGTCGCAGGTCACCAAAAGCTTGCATAATAGAAAAGGTAATTGAATACAAGCGAATCCATAGAAATTGCATTTAAGATCAGATCTATGAAAATTAGGCACATTTTACTGTGAACAAGAAACTTACGTAGGTATACGTTTATGAAAATAACAAAACAGACTGGGTGGATCTTAGAGCAAAACGTCAAATGCTATTAATAAATAAGTATTTGTAGTGTAATATATTTATTATATACTAGCCGAAGCCCGCGACTTCGTTCGCGTGGACTTATATCTCTGGAAAATGACAGACTGAAAAGCTTTTGCTAATTCGTCATTTTTATATTTCTTATAGTTTAACTGGACCACTATAGTTCTGCACCAGGTTTTCCATTTTCCAAAATCATTTATTCCCTAGTAGCTGTACCCGCGGGCTTCGCTCCCCGTGGGAATTTCGTGACAAAGAGTACACTATGTTCTTCCCCGTTTCTCAAACTATATCCATACCAAATTTCATCCAAATCGGTTTAGTAGTTTAAGGGTGAAGAGCTAACAAACAAACAAATATACAAACACACTTGCGCATTTATAATATTAGTAGGAAGTAGGATATGTTGCCCAGGTTTATAAGGTATATAACAAAAAAGTTTCATTCGAATCCGTCCAGTATTTTCGGAGATTAGCGTGTACAAACAGACAAACAGACAGACGTTTTTTTAATTCTTACTCTATTACTATGTCTCCGTCGCCCCGCATTTCGTGCTTAAACCATAAAGTCCGTTGAATGAAAATATCCAAACAGAAGAAAGACCAGGGAGCAAATCGTCCGCAAAAAAAAATGGCCTTAAAGCAAGTCGCGATTATCAAAAATAACACATTTTAAGCACTAAGGTCAGTCAGAGCTGGTCAGGTCAGGTTAAAGTCACATTACTTCACTCCGAAATGGGGCATTATTTTAGACAATAGTGCTTTTACTGTATAGAAAGAAGTCAAAGTTGCCTGTTTATAATCATAGATTTTAGCACATCAATGTTTAAAGACACAATTTATAAAGTCGAATGTCAATATTAAAAATTATGAACTCTCCAAGTACTAAAAAAAACTCTATATATACTATACAATTTTCATACAAAATGCGATAACGGTTTCTCCCCTCAGACAAAAAAAATAGAACATATTTAATAAATTCTTCGTCTGCGCAGTATCTTTATAAATTGTAGCCTATGTGTTATTCTGATGTTAAAGCTTTCAGTAGTTTTTACGAGAAAGAGTAACAAAAATACATCCATCCATCCATCCATACTTACAAAATTTCGTTTATAATATCAGAAGGAAGTAGGAAATGTACAAACGTAACTAAAATTATAACATAACAAAGTTAATACTTACTTATGATTTTTTTAATTCCAGGAAACGCTAGCAACATTGAACCTGGGCGCTCCAGGATCGGAACTTAGCGAACGAAACAAACGCACCATAGGAATACTCCGACAGCTCTTCCCGACGCTCACTCAGGTAAATACCAGTCTCTATTATCATCATCATCATATCAGCCACAGGAAGCCCACTGGACTAGGCCTCCTCAGAAACTAGTCTCTATTATATTTAACTTTAACTAGGTAATCCTTTAGCAATTAATTGGGTTTGAAGAGCCCTGTGACCTTTTAGGAGCACGAAAGTTAACCAACCCCAAATGTAGTACTTCGAGGGATCGCAAAAAAATCCTCGAGCTCCTCCTTCGAAAAGCACTTTAAGCCAATTGGTCCCGGCTGTCATCTTTGTAGTATGACAGTCCACATCAGTATAAGCCACTTACACGAAAGAAAAAGAACAATATTATAGCCTACTATATTATATAATGCATTTTCAATCAAATTACCTACCAAGGTTACTCGGAACAGGAAGTGTAGGTACTAATATCAATCTGAATGTGCAACAATAGATATTTTTTATAATTTTAAAATAGACACTTTAGTAGAGAGGTTCCTAATAGGCTTTAATAATTTCAAACGAGCTCGCAAGAGTAAATCTTCCCATAAAATTTATCTGTTCCTTTCCAAATAACATTGTAAAATAAGTATTCCCTAAACGATATTCCCTGGAATGTATCAAGTATCATTTATTGCATTATACTACAGATATCAGTGATCTTAGCATATACATTGTATAAACCTGCAGTCAGGTATGCAAACAATGTTATCGTTCAAAATTATATATATACCTATCATAGTAATGAGTTTATTAATTCCTAAGAAATTAAGAGGGCTACGGGGTACTACAAATAAAGTTTACTAAACATAATCTAGCAGGATTGACTACGACAATGTTCTTTCACAGGCAGCAGTAGCTTAACATTTCAGAGGTGCTACCAGTATCCTAAGGGCGGTGTATGTTCTAGATAATCGAACAGAAAGTACAGCAGATCACAAGCATGGTGCTTCAGACCTTCGGCCCCGTAGTTCTCAGAGCCTTCCTCGGGAACCGCAACGGTGGCGGCAACACCGGCGGAGGGGGCGGCACGGTCGAGCTCGATGACGACGATGATGATGACGATGAAGACTCAGAACCTGTCACTCCTACTACAACTACTACCACAACTACAGAAGCAGCGACAACAGCAGAAACAACGACTGAAGCGAGAAGAAGAAAGCGAGCCTTGTTCTTCCTCCCGGTATTATCATTGAGGATCGTTATGTGCGCACTAACCCTAGCCTGCCAAGGACGGCAGAGCGGGCGCGCGCAGACCGCGCGCCTTCATCGTCATGCATCACCGAACGACCATCAATTCACTTCCAACCCACCACAGCTTGGAATCAACCCTACAATTTTGCTTTCAGAACGCGATTGCTGAAGATCAGAACCAGTTGCTGTCAGGCGCGGAGTCCCAGCAAGCTGAAGTTCGAGTAGCCTTCGGGGAGGGTGGACAGGATCAGCAAACAGCAGCCAGTGAAGATCAGCAGGCGGCGGCGCAAACAAACCAAGCCAGCATTGACGAAATCACGCTCGATGATGCTGACAACAGCGAAGAAAACAGGAATAAGAGGTGAGGCGGAAATAAAATTAATACTTAGTAATTATAGAACTCCTATGAGCCATATCCGTATTAACCTTTCCTTCATAAGGATGGTGTAGGTAGATAATCGATATGAACATAATGTAAATTCATAAGTTGACAACTGCGATGTCAAATGAGTTAAGGTAATTAGCATCTAAATAAAAATTGAATGCGTAAAGCCTGTCTCTACTGATCGAGCATGTATTACTTCGCCTGTAGATAGCATATTGCTCAACAAGTAATGTGTGACATTGGTAAACAATACAATATGGTACACGCCTTTGTGAGTTTTTGCTCAACTTTTCAATTCGCACGTTCGATTTCTTCGGCTACCATAAGCTGGAGCACTCGCATTGCTGCTCATGTAACGATTGCGTGTGAGCATAATTTACTACTGTTACGATACTGTTTTAACTCGCAACCAAAAATACAGACAGTCAAGAAGAGTAATGCCTACTTTGTTCTAGTAGTAGCTAAAGACGACTGCAGCCTAGATATTTTATGAGGTTATGGTAGTTCTGGAAGTGTAGGTATTGTTGTGGGAGAAATGGAATCCAAATTATATAACAATAACAACCGTCGAGAAGGATATAGCCTTCGTTCGTGAATCGCGATATTTCAGATATCGGCGTCACGGGCTTTTGATGGTTTAAATTTGTTCTTACTTGTTATGCGATTGTCAGTAAGTAGTAGACCTACCTCCAACCCAAATCCTTCATCACCTAAGTCAGAATAGACCAGCCAGACACATTTTACACGTAGAAAGTTGATGCTATGTTGTAGCTTTAGGAAAATTCGGTCGATTTAAAGATTCCATTTTCCTATTTAGGCTTTTAGCTTTCAAGCTGTGTCCATATTTGTTAACATGTCTTTTCGGTGATAGATGTGTGACATTGTACTCGTCAGAATTAAGATCAACTACACCGTTGATCAAAGAACGAAGTGCTTATTCTTGACTATCTTTATTTGTGTTGCAAAGTAAAAGACGATTGCAGTAGGTAATTTTGTATGAGATCCTAATAGCAATTTAAACGGACAGTTATCTCTCTCCATTACCTACACGTTAACCTATACCTTCCTAAAGCCGTAAAACGAGATAGTTCTGAGAAAGTAGAATTTAAAGTACTTTCTTTAATTAATCTAAACACGAAACAATTACGTTGGGTAACTACTAAATAGAACAAGAATCCATACAAAGTGCTATTTGTTATCCTATGATTTTTTATGTTTTCCGTATTGCAACGTTCGAGAAGTCAATGCTGACAAGAAGAATACATAGAGTCTTAACTTTTCACTAACTCCATTGAGAAAAGTAAGGTTGGAAGAAGGGGATTTACAACCTTATTCAGAAGCACGTAGTTAAACCTGGTACTATTTGAATCAAGGCTTATAATATTTTTTGCAAATTTCAGGTTCTTACTCGGAGGAAGCCAAGCCGGCTCTGCCTCCGGCGGAGGCTCAGGCAACTTCTTGTTCGATATTGTCAGGGTAAGTATGAATTGCTCCACCAGAGACATCACTCACACCTTTACAAATCTTACTTCTTTCTCCTTAACTTCTACTATTCATGCAATTATATCTATTCCTTTCATAACATGTCCAATATTACCAACTGCTATTTCTTCCACAATAACAGCTGTTACTCAACAGACTCATAGTCATGTGAGATTCAGATAGAAGCGACTAGTTTCACCCCCGTAACAAACATAATCGAAACTAGTAGATGCAATCTGAATTCTCAACATGAAATATCATGTTTACTTTAATGAACATACTTTCAAATCATACTCATTGTCACGATCATGTTATCAGAAGATGGAATGAGTGGCAAGATGTTTCGGAGGATAGGTGCGAGTGAGAAGGAATGATGTTGCAGCGTCCAGCAGAGGCGATGGCTCGGGCGGCAGGCACAGCGTTTAGGCTGTTCGCAGGAACAGATTCCCTAAACGTGGGACTTACAGCCTCCCACACAGCGACACTGGACCCCAATAACCCACAAGTACACAACACTGCACATATAAACGCAACACATGATGTAGAATTTAGATTGGATTGGTTTTGAATGTTACAAAATTGTAGTGAAAATTAGCTTTAAGTTTAACCAAACACTATGTCCAATAACAAAAACAATATGTCCGAAACTGCATGATTTCTACATTGATTTATGATTTTTTCAATGAAATTGTTTTTTGTTCGTACGTTTTAATGTTTTATGAACAAAAAGATTATATGAAAAAAAACTCAATAAAATTAATCTAGTTATCATGCAGTGGGATTTTCCACTACCTATTTCGACATAATCTCATCCTCATTTTATCATTTCGTTTACATCCTTTCTTTCAGCTTTTTATTCTGTCTGACATCCTTTAAGTACTTGAACTTTCTTCTTTTACCTTCTAATATTTTTCGTAGATAGTACGAGTAGATAACCATGTAGACTTGCACGTAGAAATCTTTGCTTTTTGCACAAGTATCCTACTATTCTTCGATGTCATCACTAACTTTACCGGACGTGTCTGTAGGTTTGCTACGTCCAATTTTATTAAGACTAACATCAAACGTATCAACGTCGTCGAATTTAATTACCTGTAAATAAGTAGCGAAGTATATAGTGAAAGCTGTGTGTCCTTGCTCAACCAGCTTCATGGTCGTTAAAAGACCTCGCTGTATAAAGAGGTTTACTCAACGCCTGTGCTTTAGAATGTGTCAACGATTACCTTGAGTTGAAATTTATGGTTATTAATTTGTTTTCACAGCTGGTAGCCGGATCTTCGTCGGGGTCTAACCCTGAGGATGTTGCGGCGGGAGAAGGCGATGACGCCAACGCAGCTAAGGGAGACAACCTCACTGAAGGAGTCCCCGGCCCCATCACTAGGCTATTCATCATCGCCAACAGAGGGATAGCTAACCTCATCCAGGACCTGATCCTCCGTATCGCCCAGACCTCCGAAAGAATAGTCAACTTCAAGGCGCGATTGATTACCTCCATCATTTAACGCGGTTGCGTGTAGAGAAATATCCTAGTTTAGTTGTAAGGTAGAGGCATGGACCTTCGAGGAGCTGATGCGTCTTTTAAAATCGCCAAGCCAGATTTAACAACCACAAGTGGGAACAGTTGTCTTCGAGGACGACTGTTTAATGTCTGTGATAAACCCAAGTTACATTCATCATTGCACGAAATTTATTAACCTTCATCATTCGTATTCATATTGCTAACTTTCTTAGGCTTATTTTTGATGACGCTTGTGGTTGTTTCATATTAGGACAGAATTAGTTAACTGGTCAGGTTTTTGGTATTGGCTGTCAAGCGCTGGTTTGGTTGCGTGAGGCGCGTCGACTCCGGAGTAGGTCCATGATAGTGAGCTATGCCGGCGGCAGATCAGGCCACGAAAACGGTCTAGAACGAGCGACGATAAAGCGCGTCCTCTGGTTGCAAATGCACCCAGTGTTGTTATAAATCACTGCTTGCTACGAAGACAATATTTCTTGATTGACATAGCGAGTAGTGAATGCGAAAAATGCCGCCGCAAGACGCGCTTTGTCGCCGCGTCAGCGAGCGGCAAGCAGTGTGGTTTCGTCTCTTCTCAAGAGATGTGCATTTGAGAGAAATCGCGTTGCTTGCCGCTCAGATCATTTTCTTGGTCAAGGCGATACGCGGGCGGCGGCGTGGCGCGGTTGAGGCTGCCCGGCGCCGCCGCCGAAAATGCTCAAGCTTTTTTATAATGTGACATTCTCGATTCGTTTTTATGTTTGTAAATATGTATTATAGCGGAATTTTTGTATAAAATAAAACAATAGTTAAATTATAGACATTGTTTCTTATTTACCTGCATTTGTCTTACTCATCATCAGGCCCTTCCATCTCCACTGCAGGAGCACGACCTCTTTACTACAAGAGCAGCCAGAGGACTCGGCCTACACTCTCCACGCTGGCCAGACGGGTTGGAGAGGTCTCATTGATATTTATAGCTTTGTTTAGCTTGTATTCCCTAAGTCGCCTTCTACGACATTCACGGGAGGACTTGGATTTTTCTTACTGCGTTTACCTATTTGATGTACACAATCCCTCCCTGATTTATAACCTGTCAAGTGTATGCTACGCACAAAGTAGTGTCCCGTAGTTGCGAATGCTGACTTTGGATTCACGGGATTAAAAACATTCAAAAAACATGTTACTTTTCCGACTACATTTTATAAGTTGGTCACCTGTAACTTTAATTTGTAAACCCTACTGACGCTTTGATAGATTTCCTTTAAACTTCGTCATATTATATACTAACTGTTTTATTTTTTACGTGTCCATTTACAACCGAAAAAAAAATCAGTACAAAACCAAACATTTCTGAAACGGATCCCTACTTAAATCTAAAAATGGCGTTCACAAGCTAACAATATTTTTGAGACCTATTCAACAATATGCTACAAGATGGGTTAATCGAAAACAAAATTGCCTCCCACTTTTCATTATTTAGAGCTTTCTATTTCCAGCATAGAGTTAGGATAGTTGTACCTAAATTCTAGTACACTTTATTCTAATTTTGCAGCGCTCAATGTTGCTTGTACTCTTAAAAGTAATGTTTTTTTCAACTACAGTTTTTGTACAACTGTTATTGTGAGACCAAAGTTCTTATTTAATTTGTCTTAAAGTCGATAGAGTCGCGTCGTTTTATACTGAGTTCCATCGACCACCTTCCTTCCGTCTCCGTGATCAGACCCTAGGCATCGTCAGACAAACAAATCAAACGAGTCTTACTCAATTAGGTTATGTTGTTCTATAACTGAGTTCCGTAGGAATATCTCTCTCATTGATTCCTATTGTATTGTCATCTGACTTATAGTAGTATGCAAAATTTCAATATCAAAACTAGATCCAATTTCTGTTTTGATACAATTTCTATGAGACCATTTGACGAATAGGCCCTTTTAACAAAAAAAATCCAAATCGGTCCAGGCGTCTCTAAATAATAAGTGAATATACATAAAAAAAGATCGCTACGAATTGATAACCTGTTCCTTTGTGGAATTTTGGAAGTCGGTTAAAGAATAAAGGAAGGACCAAGAAAACGTGGATGGAATGTGTATCTGGATTTGAACAGTAAGATATTCCTAATACCCATATACTTTTATAGTTGAGCTATGGCTACGAATTGGGAATAACCGGCCAAGTGCGAGTCGGACTCGCGCACGAAGGGTTCCGTACCATTTTATATAAAAATCTATAATTATAAAAAAAAAATTTTTTTATTAATAAATAAAAATACAACTGAAGATTTTGTGAATATTTCAAGTGCTTTCCTGTTGCAATTATTATTATATCTAGCAAAAAAGGGCAAAAAATCGCGTTTGTTGTATGGGATTAATATGACACTTGAATATTTATTTTATTTTGTTTTTAGTATTTGTTGTTATAGCGGCAACAGAAATACATAATTTGTGAAAATTTCAAATGTCTAGCTATCGCGGTTCTTGAGATACAGCCTGGTGACAGACAGACGGACAGACAGCGAAGTCTTAATAATAGGGTCCCGTTTTTGCCCTTTGAGTACGGAACCCTAAAAATGGAAGTTAAGTACATGCTGTGCTGTGTCTAGTTATACCACTCAAGGTGGGGTACCTTGAGTGGTATAACTAGGAAGAAGAGTTTTAGTACATTTATTCGCGTGTTTATAACTCTGCCATCGTACGGACATCGTTATGACACCTATAAGGCGATTAACACACTGCACCGCGCCACGCTGAAAGGACGCGCGGGGTCCGGACGCGGTGTCAGTGTGTTGGACTGCGCGTGTTTTCTATACAAACGGAGATACTTACAAGCAACGTTAGAACACGCATTCACGCGCTATGCTGCGTAGTGCGGGGCAATGTAAGAATCGCCTAAGACCTGCTCGGAGTATCAACTACAATCGAAGTAGATGATTGGACGTTGATTGTAATCAACGTCCATACATACATACATACATACATACTATCACGTCTCTAACCCTAATGGGGCAGACAGAGCATTTTGGGTCTTGCGGTTTTATGCAGAGCCCCGGGGCCGCAAGACCCAAAAGCCAATTTTAGCGTCATGGTGGGCGAGAAGATGGAAAAACAATCAATACAGTGAAGGGTTGCTAGCCGCATCGCCTGTTAACATGATTTGCATTTTTGCCCATTCCCTCGATCGGCTTTTACGATCTACGTGGGAAGAGAAGCAGCTGGTACATTCTAAGTTTTTTTTATTTCCCCCAGACCAGCATATGCTGGTCTGGGGAAAATAAAAAAAACTCCCATATATACATCCACGTCCCATATGGGACGTCCAATCATCTACAATACAGCATTAATCGAAAATACACTGTCTTGTTACTATTTTTATTTCAAAACATTATGAATAATTTGTCAGAAAAGAATCCAGAAATTTAGCTATGCATCCAGCGTAGTTTGGGCCGGTCGTAAACCGGCGGAACTTCTTGTTCTTATACAAGGGGTGACGGCGCGGGAGACGCAGGGGGGCGGGGTAGGTCTTCTGCAAGGGAAAGGAGGATAGGTACGCAGGGAGCCGGGAGTATAGTCTTGCAGGGCGCGATATTCTCATATCCATGTCCGAGACATCAATTGCTGGAAGAAATGTTTTGACCCATAACTAGACCTACCTGAATTTGAATCAGACTTAGGCCCAAAGCAGACGACAGACTATCCGGAACGCACTTTTTAGTCTGTGAAAATAGAACCCATGCAATCATACGCAGTAACGCACACGACGCGCGCCGGACTTTCTGCGCGTTAGCTAGACTAATTATTATGTAGATATACTGTTACTATGCTCGCTACTGATAGAAGTTTGTGGAAACTCCCAAGAGGGGAGGCCATTGCCTTTGCCCAATAATGGACTACAGCATAGACTTAAAAAATACGCTTGCTAAGTATGCCCTCGTATTCATAAAAAATCTGCACTTAGTGCTATCAATTTCAGAAGCGCTGGTTTTTCTGTAAAATTATTTAAATTATGCACTTTTTCCGTCTTATTATAAAACGCAGACTAACATTGTTACTAGGTTTAAACCATTATCCGACCAAATTCCGTTGACATTTTTAGATGAGACAATGGCATATTAGTAGATCAACTAGGATGTCAACTTGATTTGGTCAGATAATGGTTTAGCCCTGACGCTGAGATAAAGGCAGTTGAGCCAGACCCAGACCGGATTAGGTTTTAAATTTCAGTCTACCCATGATATAAAAAAAACTGCATCCAAATCAGTCCATCTGTTCAAAAGCTACGATGTATAGTAGGCTACATGAATATGGTAGACTCATCTATTACAATATCTCGTAAACGATCGGTCGTTTTGGAAATCTTTGGGGAAGACCTACCTCTATGTCCAGCTGTGGACTTCCTGTCAATATGATGATGATGATGATGATGGTATAATAGAACCTTGAGTCTACCATTTTCATGTTCTTCTTCTTCTTATATTTAAGAGCTGGGCTCTTGTCGGTGGATTGCATTTTCATGTTACTTATCTAATTTTTGACGTACTTACCTTCTGAACTGATTGAGAAAACAACCCAAATAGAGAATATAATAAATAATATAAAACATAAACCAATAAATACAACTCAAAAATTGTAAACAAACTCAAAATTATGCTTTGATGAAATTATGTTAAAAATTATGACAATATGATAGATTGGGTACCTGACTACTGAAAAAAAGATCTACGATGATGAACATGAAGTTAGAGGGGTCAATGAATGATAGATTTACAGAAGAACCTTCAGCATGCAATCAAATTTTATTAATCTACCAAAAAAGTATTTAATCTATCACAAACTACACAACCTCCATGCCAAGTTGCCAAGTTATAAATAAAAATATGGTAGGTAGGTAATTTTATTGCTTTTAACAGAACCATGGTAATAGTAATAAAATAAGGTATTCTCTTCCCCTGACAGCTGATGACGTAGGTGGAACTTGACTACGTCATCAGTTTGATAAGTTGCCACTGTGTGAAATTGAATTACCCGAGCGTATTGCATTTTTGAACTTTATATACCAATTTCATATTAATAATCCATTACATCAATTTATAAAATATTGAATTGATGAATCACGCGAGAATCGCGAGATACTAAATAGCTGAGTTACTTAATATTTTATTTAATATTCATGAACTAATTTTGAGAAAGTCCCTAAATTTACTGAAAAGAACAATCAGTGGCAACACTTTGTGACGTAGTCAAGTTCCATCTCGGAAAGAGAATACCTGTTTTATTATACCATGGGGCTACCAAAGTGACAGAGAAAAGTCGACTTCATGCAGCGGAGAGAATGTTAAAATGGATGAGTGAGAAGAAAAGATACCTAGAATTAAAAATAAAAATGGAATAGGAAGTATAAAGGTGGCTCAATTAACGGAAAAGATAAGAAGCAATAGACTAGGATAGTATGGACATGTAATGAGGAGAGAGGAGAGCCACGTTACGAAAAAGATGCTAAGATTAATGGATATAGAAACAGAGGACGGCCTAAGAAACGGTGGATGGAATGCATTAAGGACATGGATGAAGGATATGGATAAAATAATGTAACAAGTGCCTTGACAAAGGATAGAGGAAAATGGAAAAAACTCACATGCTGTCCCGACTCCATGTAAAGTGGGATAAGGTGAGGAGAAAGAAGAAAGAAAGAAGCTAGTACTATCACACTCAAATGTAGACGTCGAAAGAGTGTTTAGCACAAATTAATATAATCTATACATAATACATAGAATAAAACAGTAAAAAAGTGTTCTTTAATTAATATATTACAAAAAATATATACTAAGGGCGGTGGAGACATAGTAATAGAGTAAGAATTTCAAAAAATGTCTGTCTGTTTGTTTGTGTCTGTTTGTCTGTTTATACACGCTAATCTTCGCAAATACTGGACGGATTCGTAAGAAACTTTTTTTATTATATAGCTGTTAACCCTGGGCAACATATAGTGTTTATATGATTTTGGAAAATGGAATACCTGATGCAGACCTACAATGATCCGGGAACCCATCACTTTATCGCAATTAACTTTAACGATTTTCATTCCCCATAAAACTATTCGCAAATCTTCTAATACAATAATTAACAAATCCTAAAATCTGTTGACATCGAAATTTCTTTACTCGATTATTCGTTATTTACAAACTCAGTCTATCGTTATTTCTTTCCATATTTTATGTATTTTATCGAAATAACATAACATGAAAGTTTTGTTACCCATAATTTTGTTTCTACGTAAGTTTCAGTTTGCAAAATAGTTGAAACATTTGAAACGAGTGCTAAGAAACTTCTATCCATTTTCCTAGGTTAGGGCAAGCCTACAGGTTAGGTTATATTAGAACTGCAACCAACACACGCACGAGCCGAGCGAACGAAGCGAGCGTTCCGCGGCAGCGGCCGGCCAGTGCTAGGAAACTTCTATCGATTTTCCTACGAAATTACGAAATAGTGTCGCGTAGGAATATGAATGACAATGTCGACGTCACGAATTCGAACAAAATAGAATTCCCCTAAAATTTTATCATTAATTTCGTCAGAACAATGATTGGTCAATGAAGGTCTTGGACTCTTGGCGTTGGGCTGTAAATCGAGAGACCCCAGGTTTAAATCACAGTCACGTTAAGTATATTGTTTTTGAAGTTTTAAAATAATTTTAAAGATAACTCTAGGCTAAATGGAAAATAAAATACTAGATCACAATAGTACAATGGTAGTATAAATAATAATAATAATTTAGCCCTATTTAAAACTCTATTTGGCCTGAAAACCTGATACCGAGTTGGCAACACTGCCTATAACGTCAAAAATGACAAAATTCAGTCAGTGTCAGCAGCGTTGCCAGAACGTACCAAAAGGTACGGTTTTCCGTACTTTTCAACACACAACCGTACTGCAACCGTACCTCAATGTAGACCGTACCTTTTTCGTACTTTTTTATATTAGGTAGGAGGCGTCCATTAATTACGTGAGTGTTTAGCGGGCGGGGCAGGGTGGTCAAGCGAAATCTCATCAAATCTCGACAAATATCACGTAATTCAATTCTTTCAAAAAATTATGTAATAATGTGAAAAAATCGGATCAAATTAATTATTATTTGTATAAATATATTAAAATGCATGAGTAGGTGTAAAGTTAAGTTACTCAATCTTCTCTTCTTATCGTGTGTGTTAGTGACTAACACTAGTGTCAGAGTTCTTAAACCGCCGATATATCGATCGAGTTGCTCAGTAACTCTATCGATATATCGAAAACGTAGTTCCTGATTTCTTATTAGTTGATAAATTGAGACGCGCAGTTCAAGTAATAGTATTTATAATGTTATATCCGAATGGCGCGCCGCCACCCGCTAAGTAGTACGTGTAAGAGCCGAGTAATAGCTACGCACGGACTGAAGTGCCATTTTCGAAACGCGGAGTCACCTAAACGAATGGTTTTATCATACAAAAAACCGTTCGTTTAGTGACTCCGAGTTTGAAAAATCGCTTAACTGGTTCCAGCTTGCTTTGTTTACACTCTTTATACCCGTAAATCTTTCAGCTCGCAAAGGCTCAGCTAATGTTTTCACTTATCTTAAAAATTCCTTAAAAACGCCTCACGTAATTAATGGAAGAATTATTTTTCACTACAAATGGCAAAAAACAAAAAAAAAACATCGATTTCTCTCAATATTTCGAATATGTAATGCGTTTAAAATAAATAAAACGCATTCCTTGCTTTCCTTTGAAGCAGCAAAAAAAAAAGCGGCCAAGTGCGAGTCGAACTCGCCCATGAAGGGTTCCGTAGCAGCAAGTAACATAATATAAAAGTCTTGCAGTATGTTTTTTTTTTAATGTTTGATTTGATTAAATGAAAGGTAAATTGCGGTTTATTAAAAAAAAACTACTTACCAGATCTCGTTCAAACCAATTTTCGCTGGTAGTTTTCATGGTAATGAACATCATATATTTTTTTTAGTTATATCATCCTCTTATTTTAGAAGTTACGGGGGGGGAGGACACACTTTTTTCCACTTTTAAAGTGTCTCTCGCGCAAAGTATTTAGTTTAGAAAAAAATGATATAAGAAACTTCAATATTATTTTTGAAGACCTATCCATAGATACCCCACACGTATGGGTTAGATGAAAAATATTTTTTTTAGTTTCAGTTCTAAGTATGGGGACCCCCAAAATATATTGTTTTTTTTCTATTTTTGTGTCAAAACCTTAATGCGGTTCACAGAATACATCTACTTACCAAGTTTCAACAGTATAGGTCTTATAGTTTCGGAAAAAAGTGGCTGTGACATACGGACGGACAGACAGACAGACTTGACGAATCTATAAGGGTTCCGTTTTTTGCCATTTGGCTACGGAACCCTAAAAACGTACCATGAAAATAAAAACCGTACCTTTTCAGAAAGCCAACCGTCCTTTTTTGGGAAATCATACTGGCAACACTGAGTGTCAGTGTCATGTGTCAGTTAGTGAGTGAAAGAAATAAAGTACCTCTAGTACATAATTTAAGTTTGTTTTGTATTATTCATTCGTTGACTAATTCCTTTGAAAACAGATTTCTGTAAAAAGCACTGTGTTACTAAACAATGGCTCTTTATGAGGGCATAGCCCTAATTCAAGAAAAACAAGCGGTGGTGCTTGATCTAGGTTACGATTATACCAAGTAAGTACATACTGATATTATAAAGAAGACTATTTTGCACAAAGATTTAGAATATCATTTTGCATTGAAACATTTCCGAAAATATCTTATTTTCTTTATTTTTCTCCTAGATATGCCTAAGAGAATATTTTTTTTGTCGGATGTCTGCCAACTTCAGTGTCATTATTTTGTGTAAACATTCTGTAGCAATATGTAATTTATTACCTACCTTATTTATTCATTAGTTAAAATTGCCGTTTCGTAAAGTCACAATATTATTTTATAGGTTTGGTTTCACTGGTGAAGCAGCCCCAAGATGTATAATCCGCTCAGAATTCTGGTGTGTGACAGACCGCCGCTTCAAGAGAGTCCACGAATACAAAACGCCAGAGGAATTGTATGATAACCTTGTTCAAATGCTTCACCTTTTGTATTTCAGGTAACAATTTTTTTAGTTCTTTATTTTTGTTTTAGGTGTTATTTTTATTATGTTACTAACATTTTGACTGTTATTGGTTGAAACCAACTAGATTTTGTTTTAAAACTTGTGACTGAAATCACTCAAATTGATTATTATGAATCAGATTTCTCAAATGGCAACATTTTATACTATAAGGATAAGATATTGAACTTCATTAAATAAAATAGCCGCAGAAGTTTTCTCCAATTTATACACAAGGCACAAGTAGACACTATGTATAATATGCTTGTGTAGAATAATTCTCACAGAGACATCCTGTCTTATTAAACTAAGTCTTATAAAACCCAGACTAACTTTGTTTCTAGGTTTAAACCATTATCCTACCAAATGAATATAACATCTAGTTATATTCTTTTGTCTCATCTGAAAATTTCAACATGATTTGGTCAGATAATATTTTAAAACTAGTAAAAACTTTAGTCTGCATTTTCTTATAAGACAGCTCATGTTTTATCCCTTCAAATGTCAGCATAGCAGACACAATAGTAAAACAATACATCAGACGCCCGCTCCGGGCGTCCGACATTTAAAGGGTTATGAATCAATTTGAATAACTTCTGAACTAATATAAATTTAAATAAATCAAATTATGAATAATGTCACCATGTTAACCAATTATTAACATGATTTTTATTAGCTTCACTTGTTTTCAGACATGTTCTGGTGAATCCAAAGGAACGCAAAGTGGTGGTTGTAGAATCACTACTTACACCAACATTGTTTAGAGAAACACTGGCCAAAGTGCTTTTTAATCATTATGAGGTATGAATCTATCACTTTTTTTTTAATATTTCACATTAATCAACTTTTCTAAAGGTATCACAGAAGTAACCAAGCTACTTCCATCTTATATATAGCTAGCACATAACAGAAATAACCAATTTCCGATGGGGCAGAAGAGTTCTTGAATGGTAACCATGTGCTGTCCAACACAGTGTAGGAGACCCACCCACCATCTAAGTGATCGGACGACCTTAGTGTAGTTGCAGAAAAACGCTGGATGCAAGCCAATTCCAATCAATAAGTCTTTAGTTACCTACGTGGCGTAGTGGTCAACATGCTAGTCCGCCACCCAGAGGTCCCGGGTTCGATCCCCGGCCAGGGCAAATTGGAAAATGGCCTTTTTCAAATTGTCCTGGGTCTTGGATGTCTATCTTTATTTGTATTTGTTATAAAATATAGTATCGTTGAGTTAGTATCCCATAACACAAGTCTCGAACTTACTTTGGTGCTAGCTCAATCAGTGTAATTTGTGCCTATATATTTATTTATTATTTATTTATTTACCTTTTTTAGTCAGTTGCTTAGTGACTATTTTTTTATATAGGTGTCAGGTGTGGTTTGGGCTGACAGTCCAAGGTTGTGTGCTTTGACACTGGGCACGCCTGTCACACTGATAGTCTCCATCGGAGCCAGGGAAGCGGAAGTTGCTGCAGGTAACATACAAATTGATTATGAAACATTAGCTTCTTATTAATTAATTTATTGCTAACTTGTGTTAACTTAGTGGAAGAGACATACCTATAATAAATCGAACTACAGGCTATTATAGATCACTATAGTATAATGAAATTCAAATAAGTGTCAAATACAAAAAAACGCTGAAAAGACGCCTGGACCGATTTGGAAAAAACTTTTTTTGTTTGAAAGGGTTTGTCAGGTGGTCCCATGGAATTTTTTACTTATTTATTGACGTGTAAAAGTGCCTATGAGGGTCTAATTACTGAATAAACATTTGAATCTTTGAATCTTTGAAAACTTTATCAAAATCGGTTGAGTAGTTTGGGGGTGAAGTAGGTTTTAGTTTTGAAAAATTATACAATCTATTCCTCACATCCAATTTTTTTTTTAATTAATTAAAATAAATAAAATCCATCTTCTATTTTCAAAATAGTTTAAAAAATATTTCGTCTCTCGCCTACTTCTAGTTGCATTGTCTATTCATCCAATCTAATTATATTTCATAACCATAAACTTTGCCTTCATTTTTTTCCCAGTGGTGCATGCGTCAGTAGTTCTGCGGGCTTTACAGTCGCAGCCGCTCGGCGCCCGCGCAATTCACGACGAGCTATCGAGACTGCTTGATGAAGACAACGGGCAAGAGCTGCATTTGACTGAGGAAATTATTGAAGATATAAAAGGTAAACTCTTTCCGTCTTATTATAAAACGCAGGTTAACTTTGTTAGGTTTCATCATCATCATCAGCATTATTTCAGCCGCAAAATGACCAATCTAGAGTGGCTTGCATCCAGCGCCTTCAGCGACCTTGGTTAGGTCGTCCGACCACCTTGTGGGTGGGTGTCGATTCGAGAACCTTTTTGCCCCAAGGTTTAAATAATGGTCAACCTAGTAAGAAAGTTAGTCTGCGTTTTATAATAAGACGGTTTCAGTCCTATTATAAAATGCCGACTGAATTTAATGCTTAGTTTACTTCTTTATCTCGGACTCCGTTATTTGGTAGATATTTGGTAATAGGGTTGAAACGTCTGTATTAGAACGTCCCGATGGGGCCGCTAGTTCTCAGTTGAAGCTATCATAAAATACAAAATAAACTTGACGAAGATTTTGCGATAAAACCCGAATATTTAATTAGAAATAGAATCTTACGTGTATAAAATTTAAAAATATCAAAACTAAAAAATAGCCCCCGTTATCACAATATCTACAACATTTCCGTAAACATCAATATCGAAGTTGGTCTAAGGGGAAAAAAATCATTAAGTATCTCTTTTTGTATGAATGTTTTCATACAAAAAGAAGAAGGAAAACCATTAGCTCTCTTTGTATGAATGTTTTCATACAAAAAGAGATAATGGTTTTCCTTCACGTTTTGCTTCACTTTTCTTCTTATTTTTGTTTTTTAGTAAAAACCTGCTTCGTGGGCTCCCGAGAGCGCGCCCAGCAGTGGCTCTCGGACTCTCCCCCCACCCCGGCCAAAAGCGTGCAGTACCCCGTAGCGGGGCGCGCGGCCATCACCGTGTCTGGCAGGACCAGAGAGCTGGCGGCGGAACCCTTGTTTGTCAGAGACAATGAGTTGGCCTCGTTGCCGGATATCGTGCTACAGTGCATTATGCAGGTAAAGTAATTATATGCTATGTAGTTTTTTAGGGTTCGTAGTGAATCTAGGAACCCTTATAGTTTATAGTCTGTCTGTCTGTCCGTCCGCGGTTTTGCTCAGAGACTAAAAGTATTAAAAAGCTGTAATTTGGCATGAGTAATGTATATAAATTATGACGTCATGCTCCCCGGCAACCCCGACATTTATTTTGCTTTTTATGATCATCATCATATCTCGATTGTACGCAATGTGTACAGAGTTCGTACTTACTTGAAAAAATAAGTACTTTAACAGTTTATCAGGTACAGCCTACAGAATTTTGGGTTGCTCTATAGCATCTCCCCAGTAAACCCAAGTAAAATTTTACGAAATTTAATTTTGTTACCAACCTACCTATGACGTAAGAAAATAATTGTACTCCTTTTTTTAACATATAATGTGCTAGATCATCATCATCATCATCATCATCATATCAGCCACAGGAAGTCCACTGCTGGACATAGGCCTCCCCCAAGGATTTCCAAAACGACCGATCGGAAGCGGCCTGCATCCAGCGCCTTCCTTTCCTGCAACATTACGTAGGTCGTCTGACCATCTAGCAGGTGGGTGTCCTACACTGCGCTTGCCGGTACGTGGCCGCCATTCGAGAACCTTTCTGCCCCATCGGCCATCGGATCTTCGCGCTATGTGCCCCGCCCACTGCCACTTTAATGAGCTAATCCGCTTGGCTATGTCAGTGACCTTCGTTCTTCTACGAATCTCCTCATTTCTGATTCGATCACGTAGGGAAACACCGAGCATAGTCCTCTCCATAGCCCGTTGAGCGACCTTGAGCTTTCTTATGAGACCCATAGTAAGGGACCACGTTTCAGAGCCATAAGTCATCACTGGTAACACACATTGATTAAACATTTTCGTCTTGAGGCACTGAGGTATTCTAGACGATAAAACACTGCGCAATTTTCCGAACGCTGCCCAGCCTAGTCGAATTCGTCGAAAAACCTCTTCCTCGAAGCTGGAACTTTCTGCCTGGATCAATTGACCCAGGTAGATATACTGGTCTACAACTTCTAGGGTGGAGCTCCCAACAGAAACAAGTGAAGGCGTAACGTGCCTATTTGACATGACCTTCGTCTTGTCAATATTCATTTTTAGGCCTACCTGTTGCTATATATGGCTATAATGTGCTAGATATGGCTACTAAAATGATTTTAATATCTACTAAAATTAATTTAATAACATTGTTATAAAATTTCCATCTTGACCTTACCGCGGATGGAACCGGATCGAAACGAATCGGATCACAGATGCCATAGAGATCGTCCGTCAGATGATGATTGTATACAGTTTAAAAGCAAACCAACTGCGAAGTAAACCATTGTCTATGGTAACACCTAAAAGCATGCCTGTTCTGTACCGGCAGTGTCCCATCGACGCCCGTCGCGCGCTCGCGGAGAACATCCTAGTGACGGGCGGCACGGCCGCGCTGCCCGGGCTGCGGGCGCGGCTGGCGGCCGAGCTGCGGCGGCTCGTCTCACTGCCGCCGTACAAGTGAGTGTGTAGAGAGACAGAACATCCTAGTGACGGGCGGCACGGCCGCGCTGCCCGGGCTGCGGGCGCGGCTGGCGGCCGAGCTGCGGCGGCTCGTCTCACTGCCGCCGTACAAGTGAGTGTGTAGAGAGACAGAACATCCTAGTGACGGGCGGCACGGCCGCGCTGCCCGGGCTGCGGGCGCGGCTGGCGGCCGAGCTGCGGCGGCTCGTCTCACTGCCGCCGTACAAGTGAGTGTGTAGAGAGACAGAACATCCTAGTGACGGGCGGCACGGCCGCGCTGCCCGGGCTGCGGGCGCGGCTGGCGGCCGAGCTGCGGCGGCTCGTCTCACTGCCGCCGTACAAGTGAGTGTGTAGAGAGACAGAACATCCTAGTGACGGGCGGCACGGCCGCGCTGCCCGGGCTGCGGGCGCGGCTGGCGGCCGAGCTGCGGCGGCTCGTCTCACTGCCGCCGTACAAGTGAGTGTGTAGAGAGACAGAACATCCTAGTGACGGGCGGCACGGCCGCGCTGCCCGGGCTGCGGGCGCGGCTGGCGGCCGAGCTGCGGCGGCTCGTCTCACTGCCGCCGTACAAGTGAGTGTGTAGAGAGACAGAACATCCTAGTGACGGGCGGCACGGCCGCGCTGCCCGGGCTGCGGGCGCGGCTGGCGGCCGAGCTGCGGCGGCTCGTCTCACTGCCGCCGTACAAGTGAGTGTGTAGAGAGACAGAACATCCTAGTGACGGGCGGCACGGCCGCGCTGCCCGGGCTGCGGGCGCGGCTGGCGGCCGAGCTGCGGCGGCTCGTCTCACTGCCGCCGTACAAGTGAGTGTGTAGAGAGACAGAACATCCTAGTGACGGGCGGCACGGCCGCGCTGTTCGGGCTGCGGGCGCGGCTGGCGGCCGAGCTGCGGCGGCTCGTCTCACTGCCGCCGTACAAGTGAGTGTGTAGAGAGACAGAACATCCTAGTGACGGGCGGCACGGCCGCGCTGTTCGGGCTGCGGGCGCGGCTGGCGGCCGAGCTGCGGCGGCTCGTCTCACTGCCGCCGTACAAGTGAGTGTGTAGAGAGACAGAACATCCTAGTGACGGGCGGCACGGCCGCGCTGCCCGGGCTGCGGGCGCGGCTGGCGGCCGAGCTGCGGCGGCTCGTCTCACTGCCGCCGTACAAGTGAGTGTGTAGAGACTACGTTCTGTACCGGCAGTGCCCCATCGACGGCCGGCGAGCAGCGGTGGCTCGTCACACTGCCGCCGTACAATAAAGTGTCGTAGAGATACTACATTTATGTGTAATATTTAATTGGGGTTGTGTAGATTCTTGTCATTCTAAGTATTTGGCTCGCTGGGCCCATAACTTGAATGTGTTTAAAGATAAATGTAACTGATACCTTAGACTGATACTCTTACATTAGCAAGCCTTTGTACCTAAAGGGGTAGATAGATCCCAGGGCAGTATGACCCAAAGGCAACGTTTAAGGTAAACATTAGTATGGGCCTACAATATATTTTGATAGTATAATGGGCGGTATTTGTATCTGTATTCCTAAGTATTTATATAAACCTGGTCCCATAACCTATGTATCTTTTTATCCCACAGTGAACGCCTATTCGTGCAAACGTTCAAGTTCCACAATGCGCCGGCGCACGAGAACAGTGTGGCGTGGGTGGGCGGCGCGCTGGGCGGCGCGGCGGACGCGGGCGCGGCGCGCGCGCTGGCGCGGGACGTGTGGGCGCGCGCGCCGCGCCTGCGCGACTGGGTGTGTCTGCTCGACAACACGCCGCCCGGGCATCCGCACAGGGACAACCTCGACATTTGAATTGCGAACGCAACAGTCGAACTGCGGGAGCACGTACTCGTTGGTGGCCAGTGTTAAGTTGAAAACTAAACATTGACAAAACTTTATTCTTTTTTCGCACTTAAGCCACGCTATTATAAAACGCAGGCTAGCTTTGTTACTAGGTTTAAACTATTATCCGGCCAAAATAAAGTTGACATCTAGACTAATGCTATTGTTTCATCCGAAAATGTCGTAAGTGAAGTAAGAAATTTTTTTAAACTATTATCAACCAAATCAAGTTGACGTTTTCGGATGAAACAATGGCACATTTCTGTATGTCAATCGGATTTGTTCGAATAATGGTTTAAACATTGTTTATGGATATCAATGCGACTACCTAATGGCAAATCCATCGCTGTTTTTTTAATATTTTTAATATATAGGGACAAATTACTTGAAATTACACTGATTGAGCTAGCCCCAAAGTAAGTTCGAGACTTGTGTTATGGGATACTAACTCAATGATACTATATTTTATAACAAATACATATATAGATACACATCCAAGACCCAGGACAATTTGAAAAAAGCCATTTTCCAACTTGCCCTGACCGGGGGATCGAACCCGGGACCTCTATGTGGCGGACTAGCATGTTGACCACTACGCCACGGAGGTCGTCAAAATGTTTAATTCAGTATAAGTAGTATTTTTGATAAGATGTAAAAAAAGGCGACATAAATCTAAGAATACCAAGCGAGCTGAGACGGATGGTGTCTATCGCGGACTAGCTCCTCTGTCGCACGGCACGCCTGGTGTTTCAGATGTCAACTCAAAAACTAATGCACATTAAAAAAACTTGTAAAAATTACATATTTTCTGTTCTTTGCTAATCTCCGTAATATAAGTATTATAAATCAAATACATACTTAATAAAACTTATTTATACCATGCAGTTTTTCTTTTCACCCAACAACGGCGAAGCCAAAAGGAGAGTTAGAGGTTTCGCTACTATGTATATGTACGATACTACCTCTATTGTGCCAGCGCAGCGGCAGAATCGAAACGAAGTGACATTTTGGAACGAAATCGTACATAGCATAATGAACTTCAATCAGCACGGAATAGCACTTTCACATGCTGCTATCCTTTTCCGTCGCTCATAACCTGTAGTTTACCAGAGCGAGAGAGAGCGACGAAACGCTATTACACGGTCGGTGCTATAGCATAGAGTTAGGATAGTTGTATGTACCTAATGCCTTGGGGGCACGAGGCGAATTCACACGTCTTCTAGCCTCACATTCTCCAACCGTCCCCATGGGTCCAGTCGAAGCAGACGAACCACAACCTTTTTGCATTTGACATAAAGTTTCAGTTTATCTGGCAATTTTTGACCTTTCGGTAGGATAGCTGCGAATTTGACGCTGCGCTTCCGTTCCGCGAGCCTGTGTATGATTATGTAAATGTGTCCGTTTAGAGGCTTTAATCGGTTCACTTCGCACTCGAATAATTTACAGCGTCCCCATAAACATTTTATATATTTTTTAAAGCTAAATAATGACAATGACACAATTTTACACTCTTGAGACTTTAATGTGCCATTCTGGATTCTGGAGTAAGTTGGATTAGATTGGAATTATGAACTGCTTTCAGTTGAACACTTTTGCAACTGTTCTCCCATATTATGAAATGACTTGACTTACCTCTGAGGCTGTCCTATCGGGCATAAAGGAATAATGATATAGATAAGACAAAAAATATATTAAGTATGTAATAGGTATCAACTTTACATGCAGGCGGGTCGGGTATAAAAAGCTTCCATCTTAAACCTACGAACTTACTACAATTCACATCTCTATGCTACAAGGAAATTAAAAACAAAAAAATATAAACGTCATCCCCGAACCCCGAATGTCATGTTCTCTTGTTGTCAATTTGGCATGCTGTCATTATTTCACAATCTAAAAATAATAAAATTTTCCGAAAGTTCCATCGTTTTCTAATTGTTAAAGTGATAAAAACTAATACAACATGTCGGATGTTAAAATAGTAGCGGCTAGTATTGTTAATTTCCTGAAAAAGCAGCTCGAAGGCGACACATTGAGCTTGGACTCCAGGGAGAGTGTTGAGGTTGGCGTGCAATGTATAGAAACCGCATTTGAGCTTAGCCCCGAAGATACTACCCGTGGTGTTGATCTTCTGCATTTAGTGAGGCAGCAACGCGGCGTGGCGTCCACCCCAGACTGCGCCGAGGCGGAGAAACTCAAAAATGAAGGCAACGAACTGATGAAGTCTGAGCGCCATCGCGAAGCGCTCGATAAGTACTCACGTGCCATCGAGCTTGATCCACGTAACTCTGTTTACTTCTGTAACCGTGCGGCTGCGCATTTCAAACTCGGGGAGCACGAAGCCGCTGTCGCAGATTGCACTGCGGCGTTGGCGTTGCAACCCGACTACGGTAAAGCGCACGGTCGTCTCGGCCTGGCCCTCACTGCTTTGGATAGGCACAGAGAGGCTAGAGCGGCGTTCGCACGCGCTGCTCAACTTGAACCTGAAAATGAGTCCTACAAGCAGAATCTACGTCTTGCAGACGAGCGCTTAGCGCAGCGCGGCGAACGCGGTCCCCTAGACCTCGGAGGACTCCTACAGAACCCAGCTTTGCTTAACATGGCCACAGAGATGCTAGCAGACCCTAACATGCAAAATCTTATATCTGGATTGATGACTAACACACAAGCGACTGGCCCGGCTGCTCCTGGTGGCATGAATGCTTTATTGGAAGCTGGTCAAGCCCTCGCTCAGCACATGCAAGCGGCAAACCCAGATTTAGTGGAACAACTGCGTAGGCAGGTTCGTCCACCAGGCGGGCCCGGCGGCAACCCTCCATCACAGTGAATACCAATCACACAATAATCTTAGACTGATAAGCTACTGCACTATATCGATAAACAGAACTACACAGTGCCTGTCTTCGTAGCAGTACCATCTATCATCCTCCAGAATATGCAGATAGGATAATGTTTTTATAAATCCTTGAGTAATATTTAAGAGGAATTTTAAAATTTTAGTAACGCCATAATTATTTGCTAGCGCTTTTAGCAGATTGAGTTTTTTACAATGTGGCCTATTTTCATTTTAGCTTGAGATGTCAAAGTATTCACATTTGTATCAATAAAGCATAAATTACGTAGACTTTTTGTAACAGCTGTATGTTTTCACATTAATGTAATAAGTTTGTATGTAGATATTGAGATATTATTTTAGTTAAATATCCACATTTGCATGACATGCATTTATTTTGTTTTTATTAATTAACTGGTGTATCCTGAATATAGCTAGGATGAAATTTAATATTGGAACATAGAAAGTGAAGCTGTGTTCAGATTATATGTAATATTGTATGTATTATTAGAGGGTGTATTATTGTACCAAAATAATGTTAAATGTGAGAGTAACTGTGTTTTCTCATAAACGGAAATTATTTCTAGATAAGGTTGGAACTATTGGTTTGTTAATAAATTTATTTCGACTTATTACAGCTTTGTTTTTCTCTCTTACCTTTTATTTGTTTGTGGCCAGGCCAAGTGCGAGCCAGACTCGCGTATGAAGGGTTCCGTACCATTTTATTAAAAATCACGTTTGTTGTACGGGAGCCCCCTTAAATACTTATGTTTAAAGTGAATATTTAACTGAATATTTCAAGTGTCTACCTGTTCGCGTTATTAATATTAAGCAAAAAAATCGCTTTGTTGTATAGGAGCCCTTTAAATATTTATTTGTTGTTATAGCGGTAACAGAAATACTTCTGTGAAGATTTCAACTATCTAGCTATCACGGTACATTAAATTCAGCCTGGTAACAGATGGAGAGCCAGCAGTTAGGCGATTAACACACTGCAACGCGCCCCGCTGCGTGGTGCGGGGCCGCACTGTATGCAAGTAACACCATTTTTATAGAAAACACGCATAGGACACTGCACAGCGGGGCGCGGTGCAGTGTGTTAATCGCCTTAGTAGTAGGGATCCGTTTTTGTTTTTACTCTTTCAGACGGAAGCCTAAAAAACATGTTTATTAAAAAATGTGTGTTAAGAGTAAACAAACAATAAAAAAAAATGTTTACATTACAGTAAATGATAAAAATATTGATTATCCTAATCTTCTTCTTCTTATCGTGTGTGTTAGTGACTAACACTAGTGTCAGAGTTTTTAAACCGCCTTAAAGGCCTCTGACATGGTTTTAGGTAACGACCAATGTCAAAGACAGTGACCGGGACCGACGGCTTAACGTGCCCTTCGAAGCACGGATCATCTTACATTATCAGACAATCAGGTGATCAGCCTGCAATGTCCTAACCAAACTAGGACAACAACGCAAAGTCGTTGCCCCCGCCGGGAATCGAACCCGCAACCTCCGGGTATGAGCCGAACGCTCTAACCACTACACCACGGAGGCAGTAATTATCCTAATATAGAAGTGATTGACATTCACCTATTCTATTTTCTCAATATTTGGCATAGGCCTCTCATCGTTCTAAATGACCTCCCAAGTAGGCCGTATCTTCAGATTCACACCTACAGGATCAAGTCTTTCTGCATCTATATGTAATAAGTTATTACTGCGTCAATACTAGGCAAAAAGTTTGTTCAAGGAACAATCTGCTCCGCCGCCTCACCACTTCCAAATGAGGTGCTATACCCAGCGTTCTGCGCACTACTGGAATGGCCCTGTGCTTCTCAGCGGGTGAATACGCTTGCCTAGTCTGGAGCAGATCATGCCACGCCCAGCAGGTGGGTGTAGCACTCAATGATACCTGCCGGATAATAACCGGATGTCTGAAGCCGACTCCGCTGGACATTTTATATCCGCTTGCTGGGGTGGCCCGAACTAGTGTTCGCCGAGAAGCAACCTGTGCCGCTGAACGGGGAAAGCAAGAGTTAGATTCTCGACACCCACTCCACCAGTACGACCCAGCGCCTTAAAAGAATAAAAAGCCGTCATAGTTTCTTAAGGAGTACAAAGGCGCTGGACTGCAACATCAAAGAGGCCAGAATAAATCTTTGGGAAAGGGACCACACTGTGCCCAACTAAATTAAACCAAAAGAAGAGTTGCCACCTGGACGGGGACTGCCCTGGTCTACTTGGAAGTCGCTCAATAGACTGCGGACTCAAGTAGGTCGTTGTGGAGAGCTTTAGTCCAGGTGGAAAATGATTCATAGCTCACGGAACTGAGTGTGGTTCCTCTCCACAAACTATGGCGCACCTAATTTCCTGACCCGGGTGCCCTAACACCTGCACCCTGAATGATTTACTTCAGGCTAACAATAAAGCCGTTGAAGTGGCCTACTACTGGGCTGATCAAATTTAAAAAATCCGTCGACACTCAAAGATTACTGGCCAAGTGCGTGCCTGGTCATACGCAGTGTAGGGTTCCGTAGTTGCGAATACCAACTTTGAGATAGTTGAAAATGATGTCCACAAGCTCGCAATATATTTGAAAGACCTATTTAACGACAGACATGATGAGTTATTCAAGAAAAACAATTTTTTTCCACTTTACTGGTATGGTAGCTCCCATATTTTACCACTTTGTCGGTTTGAGTAATATACAACCAATACTAAATTACAACTTTTTAATACATATAGGTCTGAGAACTGCGGACGGACAGACATGTCAAAACTATATGGGTTCCTTGTTTACTACGGAACTCTAAAAAGGTAAAGTTTCAGAAAAATAATAATCATCTGCGTCTTAACTATTTATTACACTCTATGTATAATTTATTATATTATTCAATACATTTACATATCTTTATGTACACACAATAGCAAAATGTAAAAACTCGACAGACCGTCCCAATATTATCGAAAAACAGTAGTACATAGTTGCCGAACATTGTATCTCAAAAGCTTACATATACAAATATATATATATCTTTTATTTTATATGATAACTCTGAAAGTAATTGATTGGTTCGCCAACTGTGAGCTACGATCACAAAATAGGACGCAAAAATACAATAATAAAAACTTACGCATATATAAAAGTCTGTATTTACATATACATATGTATCTCGTTCCTAACGTTTGTTAATGTTAGTATGCATTGCGTCATGCGGATACGGATGTGACACTGGACATTTTGATACTGTGGCCGTTTTGATACAGTACATTACAGTAGACATTTTGATATAGTGGATTTCTACTACTGAAGGCAAATGCACGCCTGTGGATATTTCTGCAAAGCAAATATAGCCAACCTATTCACACGCTGCACAGCGCTTTGCAGCCTGAAAACGAGTGAGAGTGAGAGGAAGATACCTATTAGTATTGTTACCTCTCACTCTCCCATTAAGCTACAGTCCACCGTATAGCTGTACATAAGCTATAGAGCATTAGTAGGTTCTTCTTGTTCTTTGGCCGCACGGGTGAATTTCGCTTCCCTCGCAGTCACACACAATATGTGCGACAGAGATGGGCGATCCGCGTCCGAAATCTATCGCGTATATCCGCGCGACGCAGCGCAGCTCATAATGTAGCGTTGCATAACTATCGATAGTTTGACTATCGACAGTCACAATATCGATAGTACTATCGAAACTATCGATAGTCCTTTCGATATTGTTTCTGTTTTTCGAAGTCACGATAGTATCGGTAGACTATCGATATTTTATACTATTGCTTGCAACACTACTCCTCAGTATTTCACTAGTAAACAAATCTGCTCATTGCAATGGGTGTCCCGCCATACAAAGTTGTACAAAAGCTATCTAGAGGTTACATAGCAAAGGCACTGACAATCAAACACTAACATACCACTTATTAAATTTAACCAAACTAAAAGCTGTAATAAAATGTACTACACATTTGAGTGATTTTAAATAAGTACCAAAATAACAGTTATATGCGGTGCTGTTAATAAAAATCGGATTTTCTAATAGGAACAACTAATAACTTAAACTTTTAGGTATAATTTTAACGAAGTTTAAAGAAATATAAATAATAACCTTATCGATTTAAATTTTAAATAATTAGATTTAATATTTTTTAAAGTGATACGTTTTATTATATGGGAGCACCAAACAAGACTCGCCAAATAAATACCTAACTTAAATCTAAAAATATGACAGAATATAATTTTGAACTTTCCATAATAAAAATCACGATAATATTTTTAAGATGTAAAAATAAATTTGTATAAATTAACAATAAATCATATTCATTCATAAGTTTATACTAGGCACAGTTTAATTCCTTGTTCTAAAGGACAAATTGCCATTTTCAGTGGTTTATTGGCCACGCACATCACCTATATGTTAATTAAACAAATAATATGTTAGAACGGCTTTAAAGAATGATAATGTATTTAATAAGTGTTTCAAAATTGTAAATTTCTTATGGTGCAATAAAGTTTTTTGTATTGTATTGTATTGTAATGTACGACTGATTACATAGAAACCAATGTAAAGTTGTAAAAATAAGTCCAAAGATTTGCAAACCTTTACCAAAAAGTAAAAGTGAACAAGAAGAAAACTCTTCAGATTGCAGCTATGCTAATGGATAGTAGATGTTGATGTCAATAATGTGAATTTAGAATATGGATGAAGTGATGCCCCTCAGACAATGCCCTCTTACATACAAAATTAATATGTATGAGTTACGAGTCTCGAAGTTAACATTCGTTGCGAATCTTAGTATAGCCACTTTCGTATTGTGTAACTGTACTTTTAGCACAAGTTTTACCGAACTAACAAAATATACTAAAACTATTTTAAGGGTGAATTCAGTCCACGATACTGAATTACTTTCCTTAAGGAACATGTATCGAAAAATGTAAAGTAATTTTTGGCCTTCCATTCAAGTTGATCGATCAGCTGATCCGAGTTTGTATGGAAAGCCCAAATTATTTTTCATATTTCGACATATGTTTCTTAGGGAAAGTTGTTCACTATCACGGATTGAATTATCCCTTCAAATTGTTTCAGTATATTTTGTTACACCTTATATACTCGTCTGTACAGCGCTAGCGGACAGTGGGCTCTAAAATACGTACCACGAAACGGCGCATGCCCACTGATTTCAGCATTTGGCTAAAGTGGTAGTGTAAAGCTTTGTTTTAGCTCCTCTTCTTTTACTATCTAGGATATATTATTTTTAATGTAAAACAACATTAAAAATTATTATACCCGTACAAAAATAAAACTCGAAAAGGGAAACATAAAGGCTTCCAAGCAGTGACACAATAAAAATAGCTACAAAAAGAAAGTAAACTTTTGAATTATATCCGTATCCACCAAACATGGTACTATGTTTAGGCCGTATTCAACTTTTTTGTACAAAGAACAAAGTTTTTTCTTAAAAATCGACAACTATTCGCTGTAGCCAACATTGACATCCCGATAATCATTAGATAGGTGTCTCGTTCGGAATCGGCGTTAATACAACAGAGTTATTCGACATCATCGATGTCAAGTCTCACGGTCGATTAACATAGTCGAGTCGAGCGATTTTTTCAGGATAAAGTAATACACAATAAATTGAACCCTAAACCTTTGCAATAAAGTGCAAAATTAAAGAAAGTTATGCCTGGTTTAGGGTTAAATAAAAAGGAAAAACTCATTTATTCTTCTTCATAGCAACAATGTTTTAATTTGTAATTTATATAAACGTGCTCCAAACGTATTGTATTTTAGAAGCTCTTATTACGTGACTTGACTATATTTTTATACAAAAGTAGATTCAGTCATTCTTATGAAGATTATGATTGTGGTATATCAAAAATACAAATATTATTATTGCCAGGGCTACATGTCATTCCCTAAGAAACAGACATTGAAACACTAAATTACTAGTAAGATTGTTTTAGCTAGATGTTTAACAAAAAGTTTTAGCTAACACCGAACGCAGATCGTACTTCGTCTTTATAGATTAGACGTATGTGCATTGTATAATTTCACAACAATTAATTATCAAAAAGCATTTTGGTTCATCATAATTTCAGCCGCATAACGTCCACTGCTGGATATAAGCCTCTCCCAAAGATTTCCAAAATGACGGATCACAACAACCTGACAAAGGTCGCTAGAAAATGCTGTATTTTTGTACGGTCAAGCTTCAGAAATGGAGTCATAATTTTTCATACAATGAGTACGAGACATTGTGACTCCATTTTCCATTTTGAAGCGTACCGTACATAGAAACAATAAAAACGAATCTGCGTTCGTTGTATACTAGATGCCAGTTAACATGTAAATAGAGTACACTGACCTCCTCGTGTTTCTGTCTGTTGAACTATACCATAGCTACAGTGCGTGACATAAAGCAGCGTAAAAGAGACTATTTCTCTTCGATTTTGTATTGACTCTGTAACGATGCTTTCTTTAACTGACGGCAAAAGAGTGCTCAATAAAAAATAGTATTTATATTAGAATTCGAAGACTAAATTACACATTCGGCATTTGCATTATGTCAGTGTCCGATATTGACACATTAACTGGCAATCACTATAGCATAAATTAAATGCACATATAAATGTCAAGTGAAACACGATTATTATTAGATGATAATTTCAGTAGCGACAGAATATTATGCCAACAATATTATTAAATGATACGGGAACCTTGCTCCTTGAAGCTGATATTATACAATAACTTAAGCGACATTGGCCCTAGAGCGACGTAATTTGCAGTTGATTATTGTATGTACTTTAATATAGACCTAAAGTACATTATTAGTGACCTAAAATGATATATAATCTGAGGTCAGTTTTGTGTACGAGCGCCGTAAGGCGAGTGTATTTAAAAGCTGGGATTAGTGATCAATCACGAATTTTAGACATAACTTTTAACATAAAGTTAAAACAGTTAAAGTTTTAACAATCTTTAAAATACAACTTTTACGAAAATAATACACAAGCAAAATTATACAGTTAAAATAAGTACTTACACGAATATAGACAAAAACCGGTTCAAAATGTACAGTGACAAAAAAAAAGTGATACTGGCGATAATATCATGGCTTAACGACTTGTAATTTACAAAACGGAAGCGCTACGTAACTAGCGTTACTCAATGGGTCAGTAGACCGTCTAACCGTCTGACTCTAGATCTACGACCTAGTAAAAATATAGCGGTTACGTAATGCCTTCTCACTAAGAAACAATCTAAAAACTTAGATCGCTTCTGCAATAGATAATCTACTGTTTCAAAAAACAAAATTAACAAGCAACGTTAGTCGTAATTTAATCTTGAATTCAAGTGATCAAAACGAGCTGCAACGCTGCGGGGTTACTTTTTGCAAGCCTAAAAAGAAGTTACAACGCTTTGCGTGGCAAACAACTTTTTAAAAATTACGCCGCTCTGGAGGCCAGCTATTTTACTTTTTAAATTCAGTTCCTTTTGCTCGGCGGTACAAGATGCGCCGGTAGTTCCGAGGGTAGGTCGTGACCGTCGATCTTTACCCTGATGAGGTGCATGGCCAACGCGAACTCCTCTTCATCCAGGAAACCATCGCTGTCAATGTCGGACAGCTTCCAGATCTTACCGAGAACGGAGTTTGGCAGTTTCGACTTCACCATCTCTGTCTTGGCGGCTGTTGAAGAATGACAGCGTTAAACAATACTCAACTTTTGAAAAGTCGGTTACAGATTGCGAACATATTGCTGCTACGTTCATTAATATATCAATCATGACAATTAAGTGAAACATATTTCATTATTATATAAGTTCTTATATAATTTAGTGAAGATAGGCACAAGCGCTCTCTCTTCCACACATTTACCTCATATTATTGCAAATATTTCATATACTATTTAGATTTACAAGAAATACACATCGTAATTGAACAAAAGTTGAGTTTCATTTAGAAAGATGAACGAAGTGTGATCAAAATGAGCCCACACCAACAGATTTATTTACTAGGAAACTGGCAATTAATTAGTAAAACCTACATATTTGCTTACTTATTAGAAAATTCCTAACAATTAGGTTAATTTAATTACAAACATATGTCGGTAAGACCTGTGTGTACTACAAATAGAACTCAGAACTAAATATCAGTTCAGAGTTCTGTATATGTTTATATGACATCATCACTATGTAGGTGTGTAATTAATTAAGTTTCATTTAGTAATTATGTACATATTGTACGTATTAAGTATAGGTTGTTCCTCGCAGGTGCAAAACAGGAAATGCATGCAATTAGTTAGTTATTAACAAAATTTATTGAATATTAATATTTAGATAAGTCATACATTACATTAAGAAAAGGTTATTATGAAAGTTTATGAATAATATATTTTTGATTTCAATCACCTAATAATATCTTGTGATAGTAATTATTACATAGAAACTTAAACATTTTTTTCTATAAATAAATGACAATGACTAGAAAACATTATTTACTACGCTAATAAGGAATTTCTACAAAAATTTTGATGATAATACCCAAAAAACCAAATTCCCACAACTTTTAAAAAGTTACCAATTAACCTTACCACACCCCATCAACCGATTCCGATATTTTTTAAATAACCTACCAATGCGCAGTACTTGTACTATTATTACTTAAAGAATGAATAAGATACTTGAATATGCTCACTAAATTGTTTCGATGAAATAATTCAAATATAGAATGAATCCTAACGGTTTCCTCTTGAGGACCAAAGGCTACGCTTTTTGCTCTATCCAGCCAGTTACCCGGTAATTTCTCAACACTCAGCTCAATGAACAAATTTCCCGTCATTATATACGACATAGTTAAAAACAGTACTTGAATCGTAATCAAAAATGTTATAATATTCAACGTTAAAAGAAATAGGAATTTTATTGAAAATATTATTGGCTGAAAAAACCCTGATTCATCTGCACTTATGTTTTCATCTAAATTAAACGAAGGTCTTCTAGCTTCATTCTCGTCAATTTCAGAATCAGACTCGTGGTCTATATTTTCCGGGATAATTTCTGAACTTCTAGAATTCGGTCTACTATCATTACTGGTTGTACTAACGCCTTCTATTGCGGTAGCTTCGTTTAGGCTATGAATAGACACGGCACCAGACATCCTCCTACCACCTACGTGGGCATCGCGTTCGCTAATCAAAAACTGAGTAATCATACTAGAGTTCTGTGTCGCCAATGTCAAGGCGTCAGCAATTTTGTTGAATTTATCATCCGCTTCGTCCTCGTCCTTCATTTTCATACAAAGTTCTGTTAGCATTGAACAATTTTGTGTGGAAGAGAGCAACGCCTCGAGCGCCCTATCAATTGTCAACATGCCACGGAAATTTGGTGCTGCTAAGAGTTGTGTTAGAGTGCGTATATCTGAACGTGTGAGTTGCATACCCGCTCCAGTGACTTTGCCGTCGATGGGGTTGAGTGACCTGAAGATTTCGTCGTACTTTGGTTTTTCTTTACTGCATATCCATTCGGGATCTCCGTGGCCCGCGTCGACGCCCTCGCCTCGGCCGTAACCGAAGGGAGAAACTTGGTCTTCTACGCCTTCGAACGCGCCACCTGGAATTCACACGTGTTCGATTAAATAAAATTACAATCAACCTGTTACTGTTTACTCAAGATTGCATTGTTTTGAAAGTGGGGCAAAAGTTTTTGTTGATATGTCGTCCTTGTTTCTTTTGCAATGATCAGGTAATTTAAAACAAGAATTTACAAAGCCGTCTGGCAACGTTTTAGTATTTTATAATCCAGTACCTGGGCGACCGAGCTTTGCTCGGTTACATCTCAAACATTAACTATTTTTTTTTAAACTTGTCTAAAAACAATGTAAAATAAAAAATTATATATAAACTTTAACATAAAAAAAACAAAAGTAAGTCGCCGAGTGGGATTCGAACCCGTAACACTCTTTCTAGCGGTCGGTATCCTTAACCGCTGAGCTAGAAACAAGGCGGTCGGCGCAACGAAATTAGCGACCATATTCTGCGTGGAAAGAAAAACGCATGAAAACTCGAAAACACGCGTTTTTCCAAACATTAAACTAATCTAGATCGATTGTTTACCCCCGAAAACCCCCATATACAAATTTTCAGCGAAATCGTTAAGAGCCGTTTTAGAGATCACAGAAATTTATAAATATATATATATATATATACAAGAATTGCTCGTTTAAAGGTATAAGAATTCACGAGCAGGGTAGTGGTCTATCACTGATTAATGAGTTCGAACTTTCAAAGCCACTATTATTGCCATCGAAGGTTCTGTTTGTATTAATAATAAATTGCAAGGAACGTGGCGGAAGTGTAAACAAAACATTAGAATGCCCGTACTCGTGACTAATATCCACAACTAGTCAGACTGTAAAGTAAATAAGTTATTCACAAAGTGAGAAACTGGTCAGAACAGGGAGAAGCTTAGAATAAACGTATCGTCTAAATAGGTATCTAAAATCTATCATTTTTTTTCCCTAATTCACCCAATATTTTTTTCATAAAGCATGATAATGATTTAATCTTTCCGAATCTGAAATATTAGCTTTGGAGTATAATTGAACTTTTACTTTTTTCATATCAATGAATTATTGTGATACTTGTTCGCTCTATTGATAGAAGCCAGCTTAGAGGAAATGCTTGAACCCTCCAGAACAAACCAATACCAGAAAATTAACGATCGAAGGCAGACTATATCAAATTCCTACTGAATAATTTCCTAGCACCTTATTAGATCGTTTAATAGATGATTAGACGATTTAATAAGGTATGGTCTGGATGTCCTATATTAACGTTATTCGAGCATTTCTGAACCTTTCTTCATATCAGTGCAAGGTGAACTTAATCTAACAGGCAAAAACCAAATAGCAATTAAGGAAATACAATACGCAATGGAAACCCTAGGCAGCAAATGAGTCACACATGGACACCGTCACTGCAATGTTTTGCTAACACCATTTATCCAGGCAATTTGTAAACAGTCTATATTGTCGCATGTGTTTAACCTAATTATGTGGCATTATGGCGATTTGCGTCCATGAGAATGTATCTTGTGAATTCTGAATACTTTAAACGTGAGAAAATGTTTCGGTATGTGTGAATGCTGAAAGCAACAGTGAAATAATTGTAAATTCTTGCTTGTTTTTTTTAAACGTTATTTTTAAGTACGAAAAGTTACAAACCGTACGTATTTTTGGGGCTACCTGAATTTGTCGGGGTCCAGTGCTGCCCCTCATTTAATTTTTAAATAAATTATTTAAAAGGAAACGTAAAACATAAAATAGTTTTGTTGTTTGTTTGTTTTTCGTGTGTGTAAGCAGCCAACACTGGTGTCAGATTTTTCAGGCTGTCTAAAGACATCTGACATAGCTTGACGTGACGACTGCCATACAATGAAGACAGCCGGGACCAACAGCTTAAACGTGTCTTCCGAAGCACGGAGGAGCTCGAGAAATTTTATATGCCACTTGTGGTCACCCATCCAAGTGCGAACCACGCCCGGTGTCGCTTTACTTGCGGAAGCGCTAGTAATGCGCACTCCCGCCGGGCCACCGAGATCCATTAAATAAATAGTTTGAAAGGTTATCTAGGGCTTGATCAAGATAAAATTTTAAATGATATCTCAGTTTCTTATCTTAGCGCCTGAAGTAAAAGCTATGAAATGGAGAGATCCCTAGATAGGCAGCCACGATTTTTGATATAAGAAAAAGCAGAATAACTAAATATTCTACTTGAGTCTACATTAGTTTTTTCTGTCAATTCAATTCTCCCTCCTTAAATTGGCAGCATATGATATTTAGATAAAGGTAAGATGATGGGAGGTCCATAGAGGGTACGTTCTGTTGTTGCGTTTGTCCCTCCCTGCATTAGTCACCCAGCACACTTCATCCAAATCTAGACAAATGTCCACTATTATCCAACGAGGTCGTCTATTCATTTCGCTGCCCACTGCAGGACATCAATGCTTTTTATATACTTCACAATTGAATGAACGCTTGTTTTGCTTCTTTTTACTTTTTACAATTATTATATCATCAAGTGATACCAATTGAAGGTTTTTGTAACATGCGTTGGAGGTCGATGATTATTGTAATGCTTTTTTTATTGGTTCTGGTGTTAAGTAGTTTTTTTTTAATTATTAGCTATCATTTAAATGTACTGGTAGGACCCAACTTCTGAGTTAAAGAATGGCAGAGAGAAGAGAGAAATGGAGGCATTTCCAACTTAACTCCACCGACAAGAGCAAGCTCTTACATTACAAGAAGATTAGCATTTGTAACGAAGAAATATCGGAAATAAGTAATAATAAGTCAAATAGCATTTTTTTTATTATGTAGGAAAAACACATATAATGATATAAGCATAGTTAAAATAGAAAAGACCTCAGTTTTTCTAACAACGACGGAAAATTCAAAAGAAGACTACGATATATCCTATATGCACCACAACAAAGAGGCTCCTTCCAAAACGACAAGCGAAATTTTATCAGACGTACAATACAACAGCTACTTTTATATCTCGTTTGTATGTAGGGTTGTCATCTATTAAAATAATCTTTTTTGAATTTTTGTCATCCAACTTACACAAGTATGCAAAGTTTCAGCTCAATCGGTTGGTCGGCAGAAGATGGCAACTTTTTTGAATTAAGCTTTGGGGAAAATAGGAATGAAATTGAATGTAAGTGAGAGTTGGGTATGGCAGAATAAGCACGAAAGTAGAATAAATGCGTAGCGGTGTGGACTGAAAGAAGATGTAGTAACAAAAATAACCCGGCGAGCATGTATTAAGAATGTGATGGATGAGTAACGAAATAGAGGTCTGTAAGGATTGGAGTAAGTGGAGGTCCATATATAGTCTCTGCGTACCCTTGTGGGAAACAGACGTGGTAGTATGTGTGTAACCAAAAAACCTATCGGAAGCCGGACAGGCCAGCCACAAAAGTATTTGGCCAGACACGACCCAAAAAGCTAAACATGTCCGGTTAAAGTCGGACAGATGGCAACCCTATTTATGAGTAACATGACCCGACCTTGTGGATTTATTAGTATTAAACATTACTGGAATCTCTGGGTGTGAATGTTTGCATTGCAAATAAAGTGGATCAAATGGTATATCACTTTACAGTATTATTTTCAGGTACTATCTATGGAATCAATGATACCTGTGATGATAAACCTACATTTAATAAAATTCGTGACGTTGTCCCCGAACTCCCCGAACGAATTTACAAATTCCCTTGATCATCAAAAAGATTTTTATATTTTTGTGACTGCTTTAAATAAATACCACCATGATAAGCGTGGCCTTTGGGCCTAACCGCCCTGGGCTCTGTCTACCCCGTCAGGGATATAGACGTGAAAATGTACCTGTATTTTTAAATAAATATAAAACTATTCGACGCTGAGAAATAGCAGCTTAAGTCAAGATTGACCTTCAGTCGGTAATCAACCGATTAATTATTATGGATAGGTATTTATTTCGGCAATGCAAATTACAATTAACTGAATTCTTATTATTTCGTAAGTGGCTGAAACTTGTGTTCGGCTTTGGGTTCAACACGTTGTGTGGCTTATTCTCATACTTAGAATCCTACTAAAATTATAAACGCGAAAGTTTGTTAGTATGGATGGATGATAAAAACTACTGAATAGATTTTAATGAAACTTTACAATAATATAGCTTACACATCAGAATAACACATAGGTACTAAGTACTATTAGGTATTCTGTGACATTGACATAGGCTACAATTTATAAAGATACTGCACAGACGAAGTCGCGGGCACCAGCTAGTTTACTTAATATTTCTGGATATCTATGGCGTACAAAATATAAGTTTTCTTGCTTTGATACATTTACCCACTCTCCTTGGTTTAGTAACAATGTCATTTGAAGATTACGCCATTACTTCAAATTCAGGTCAATATAGAAAATGATCTTTTTCAGATTGACTTGGGTTTTGCGGATGTTTATTGATATATGTATTTGTTATAAATAAAATATAGTATCGTTAAGTTAATATCTCATAACACAAGTCTTGAACTTACTTTGGGGCAATCTCTGTGATTTGGCCGTAAGTATTTATATATTATATTCATACCACATCCAGACCAAATATAGCCATATTTGGTCTTTCCGCGCGACCCTTTCTGTACTACTAGAGCCTCTAGTAGTACAGAAAGGGTCGCGCTACTATAGTGTGGACTAAAAATACCTAAAGATGATACCTTCCTATAAAAATCGCCTGTCTTTATTGTTGTACTCGATTGAAATTACGGATTTTTCTAACAAAGATTTTATCACAGAAGGATGGCCAATATTTCTTTCTTTTTCAAAGAATATAGAATCGATGTCTGTGGCCTATGTCCAGCAGTGGACGTTATGCAGCTGAAAGTGATTTCAGCAGATGATGATGATGAAAAAGTGGTGTACTCGTAATAGTAGGCAGAGGATACTAATGGTGATTAGATTACGAATGGTGATTAATCACCATACGACGTTTCATTCACGCCGGCTTTTTTTTTCAATACTAACGAAGACAGGATTCAATAAATAATGTAGATGAATTCGGAAGTGCCCGAGTTCAGTTTCTAAAATTGTACCAATCGATGCATGCGCATGGTTACCGTGCACACAGCATACGTACAGCGGTGACTCATTGAGATCAAAGTGAAATTTTTATGGAAATCAGCAATGTCCTCTGCAAGTTAAGTGTCTAGATTACATTAATTATTTAAGTCTGCAAATAGATATTTAAATATGTAGTGTAAAAGTCTTCGTGTGCTAAATCCAAACTGTGCTTGTAACTTCTATCTAGCTCCTATATTTACTTATTGCAAACAAGACTTTTAATTAGTACCTAAATGTGTTGAGATGCAGATTTTGCTACGAGCATATCTCCATGAAACAGTCATTATTTTTTCCGAAGGATCACTATCCTTCTTTCTACTAAAGGACTACGTTAAAACGGACATTTCGATATAATTATGTTTGTCTTTAAAAAAAGATACGATATTTGTGTACAAGACAAACAGAATGGAGAGAAATGGGAAAAGATTGTCCAATATTGGCCTAAAAGTGGCTTACTAAAAGTTTACTTAGCTTGAAAATGAGGAATAAATAACTTTTAGGAGTCAGAAACTCAAATTATGCCTAGGTAAATGGGTTTACACTTAAAAATAAGTACTAAAAAGTTTCTCTACTCTATTAGTTGACAATAATGCGATGTAATGGACGTAGGTACTTGTAAAAAGATAGCAATCTTGACAGATTTAATTTATACGAAGCCTCAAGCTATACGTCAAAATGCGGTTAATTCTAATTTTAACTTTCACGAAATATGCAGAATAGAACATATTTTATAGTGACAGCATATACATATACTATAGATCAGATGAGATGTGAAATAGTCTATTGTTTAAAATGCTCACATATTTTATTGCAATTGTCAGAATAATTTAAAGTTACAACAAACTTTTGGCTATTGATTACGAGCTATTTTACGATATAATATACCTAAAAATGATAACATCAGAAAACTGATTAAAAACCAAACAACAAAAAGAAAAGGTAGATAAAAATATTTCTCATAACTAGTAAAACTTAAAATAAGAAAAACTTAGAATGAACCAGCTGCTTCTCTTCCGGCGCAGATCGTAGAAGTTGATCGAGGGAATGAGATGACTGGATTATCAAGGAATGTATACCATACAATAATAAGCTCTAATGAAGAGAAAACGTCATTGCAATGAAAGTCTAATGCCGATTGCCGACATAGTGGCTTTGTATTCGAAAATTGATGTGAAACTGCAAAAAGGTGCACCAATAGAAAGACAATACTAATGTAATAATATTCCTGTGTTTGTGTCCACAACATAACGACATATCTTTGCAATTTTATTACTTAACGGTATTCAAAGAGCTTCGGAACAAACTGTATTTATGAAATGGCTATTGTGTTATAAGTATAACTGGTATTTCGAACAGGAACACCTTTCAGGAACTCCTATGCTGGTCTGGGATAAATGAAAAAACTTAGAATGTACCAGCTGCTTCTTTTCCCACGCAGATCGTAAAAGCCGATCGAGGGAATGGGCAAAAATGCGAATCATGTTAACAGGCGATGCGGCTAGCAACCCATCACTGTATTGATTGCGTTTCCATCTTGTCGCCCACCATGACGCTTTTGGGTCTTGCGGCCCTGGGCTCTGCATAGAACCGCAAGACCCAAAATGCTCTGTCTGCCCCATTAGGGATAAAGACGTGATAGTATGTATGTATGTAACACCTTTCAGTCATGATGTTAAGTTAACACATATTTTTAGTCCGTCGTTGATAATATTCTCTGCTAAATGGGGCTTGATAACAGGCATTGATTCGGTAAAATGTTATATTACCTGCTTGTGGGGGTCAATTTGATAACGTTTGTTGTTGTAATTGTTACTTGCTTTATTTCTATATATAGTTCAAACTTTTATTTTATTCAATGTTTACGGATCTGTAGCTGAGGAAGACATGGGCACCGCTTAGCAGGACAAATTTAATAAAAAAAATAAAGATTGAACCAAATGGCGACAAATTCCATCAAAAAGGTCTTGTTTAGGTAAAATAGTTTATTGTCATCATCATCATTATCCCAGCCCTTCCTCCGCCCACTGCTGAGCATAGGCCTCTCTTCGTCTCTTCTTCTTCTTTATCATCCATAGCGTTTTGCATTTCCATAGCGGTTGTATTAGAACCTAAGTAATCTATTGTTGATGATGAGGTGTTGAGGCGTTGGACCCAAAAGACAATGACGTGCCATAAAAATAGATCATCATTGTAATGCAGAAGTACTCGCGTGTTAGTGATAGCACAAAAATAAACGCACGCAACAGCGTAGTGAAAGTTGTAGGTGGTGTCGGAAGTGGGAGGCACGAGCGATACAGATAACGAAGACAATACAACAACAGAAGTACTCTGTTTCTGTTTGTATTCCCTCTCTCTTCTCTTTGACGACCTCCGTGGAGTAGTGGTCACCATGTTATTCCGCCACCCAGAGCTTCCGGGTTTTTTGAAATTGTCCTGGGTCTTGGATGTTAATCTATATATGTATTTGTTATAAAATATATATCGTTGAGTTAGTATCCCATAACACAAGTCTCGAACTTACTTTGGGGCTAGCTCAATCAGTGTAATTTTTCCCCATATATTTATTTATTTTATTCTCTCTTGACATATCATGTTCCTAGTTCAATCTTTAGCTGTATTGTTTCGGAGCAAAAGATTTGCTGAGAATTATTTTGCATCAGATGCTGATGATACCTTAACTCCCTTTGATTAAAACCATGGCTCTCTAATCATAGAATTGAATAACAACCCTGGCAATGCAAATGATTTGCTGACTTTAAAAAAAAGAGGAAGTTCACCGATTATTCGAAGACACCTAGGCCGATTTGGAAAATTCTTTCTTGATAGAAAGGGTTTGCGAGGTCCCATAGAAAATTTTATCAAAAGGGGTTGTGTAGTTTGGAGGAGAGGTTTTTAGTTTAAAAAATTTAATAGTTACCGTTAGGACAGATTTAAAATCATCTATTCAGTGATTCAGTGTAAATAAATCTGACATTGTATGGGATTTGCCAATGGGCAACAAATGTTCCAAAAATTCTTTAAGAAAATTGCGTAAAATTAATCCAAGGCTTGCTGACATTCCTAATATTATTAGGTATATTGAAAATAATCTTTTTCTCAAATACTTTTAAACCAATAATATCGATTTCAGAGCCGTTACGATTACAATGAGAACCATAAGTTACGAGTGGTGTGATGAAGTCCTCGGGTGCTTCCCTCCTCACCCCGCTCTCCACCCCGCGCGCCCATATAAATACGGAGGCGCGAGGACCTTCGTCCTCTTTCGACCGACTGGACGCCGGGCTGCTTCAAAGCTGAGTACTTTTGGAAATCTCTTCTGGAACAACGAATCTCGTGGCTGTGAACCTACGACCCTTACCTGTGACTTCTTTCTCATTGTATAATTGTTAAAAATTAATTAAAGAGTTTGGTCTTTTCAAATATTGTTTCTTTCAAAATAATCACTACGTCACAGTGGCGCCACAACAGAGGAGTTACCACGAGATTCGTTGATCTTCTAAATTTTATAACTGTGTTTTGAGTGCTTTATTTCGTTCAAAAGGGTATGTACTAGTGTTTGTTATTTTTTTGGTGTTTTCATTCCGTACTCAGTGCAGTGCAGTGCATAATTATATAACATATCTAATTCCTTTGTTCACGCGGTGCTATCGTCCGTCCACGTGCTTTTGCGTGCGCGCAGCGTGGCATATCATATCCCACTTTAAACTTAATTAACCTCACGTAATAATACCTTGCTGTTAAACCCTTTTGGACGGAATCAAATTGATTTTTTTTTTTACTTTTCGCTCCACATAATTTTTCTGGTTTCGTAGCTGCTCCACACATTTTTTTTTTTTTCGGTCACTATGGCTTATACCATAAAATTTACTTTATTAAATAAATCGGAACTCGAATATGAGGTAGAAATAAGAGGTGGTGACTCCTCAAAGTGTACTGTGGAGGAGTTACGTAAATTAATTACCAAACTTTCATCTAGTTCTCCTTCAGAGGACATTTTAGAATCATGTTTTACGGTCGAAGAGGATATTTCCGCGGTAAATAATTCCTTAATACGAGTGAAAAACAACGCGAAAGCCTTGCAATCTAAATTTGATAAAAATCTTTACTCTAGAACTGAATCTATTCTCAGCCACGTTTTTCATAGGTTATCACGCATTGACGTCACCTCAATTAGTGATACACAAAAATTTAATTCGGTCTGGAACGAGTTTCATTCCATTTCCGAAATTCTCTCGTCCTTAACTTCTTCTAAACCTGTAGTATCGAGCGGAGTCGAGTCACAGAACTCTGATGAAAAATTCTTTGATGCATTAACCTACGATCGTAAATTATTTTCTGAACTCGGTAAATTTAAATATAACGGCAAATCGTGTGTGCGCGCCTTTATCCAAAAAGTTAACGAATTTATGTCTTGTAGAAACATTCCAGATAGCAAAATCTTTTCTTTCGCTTTTGAGATATTTTCAGACGATGCACTCCATTGGTATCGTTCTATCAAAGACAGCGTTGATACTTGGGACGATCTTTGTAAATTACTTAAGCGTGATTTTAGTCCGCATAATTACGACGATAAACTAATGGCGGAAATAAGACTTCGTTCTCAGGGCGAGAAAGAGAACATAACCTTATATATAGCAAAAATGCAAGGATTATTTTCCCGTTTGGATGAGCCTGTCAGCGAGTCTGTCAAATTGAACATCTTGTTAAATAACATTAGGCCTTGTTACACTAATTGCCTTCTGACTGGGGTTGTTTCAGATATTTCTTCGTTGGTTAGCATTTGCAGAAAGTTCGAACAATATCAAAGTCGTAGTAATGATTTTTCTGAGCCACCTAAGGTTACTTCTAGTACTTTGGCGCCTGAACTGGCTTACGTTGATTCCGATTCCGCCATCGTAAATAAAACTTATAATAATAAAAACTTTTTCCGAAATCGAAATTATTTTAAAAATCCCAGTCCGGCTTCTTCTAACAATTTTTCTAAGGATCGTCAAATTAATGCCGTTGCTAATACTACTAATAATAAACAATTCTGCCTTAGATGTAGAAATGACTCGCACAATCTATCATCTTGCACTCAGCCTCGTTTTCTTATTTGCTTTAAATGTGGTTTGAAAGGTTTTAAAGTCTCTAATTGTACAAACTGTAATAAAAACAATGAACCTTCAAAAAACTTGTAAGTTCCGATTGGGGAAAGTCTAAAATAAAAACTCGAACTAGTAAAACTGAGTGGCACAATTGGCTACATCACGTATCCAATTTCTTTAATTGCCATAAACTTTCTTCAATCGTAAATACAAACACACAACCTCCCTATATTCCTGTAGTAGTAAATAAAAAAAACACCATTGGCTTACTCGATTCTGGGTCTTGCGCAACTATACTTGGTAATAATTCTCATCTTCTTTTCTTGAAAAATTTGGAATTAAGTGGTTCTAAGCCCTTGGTTTTTACCACCGCTGGTGGCGAGCAATATTCTTCACTCGGCTCAGTGGTAATTCCATTCCAATTTCAAAATAAAACTGTTTCTCTTGTTACCCATATCGTTCCTGGCATCAAAAACCCCTTGATTCTGGGTATGGATTTTTGGAGAAGTTTTGGTCTGTTTCCGGCTAATTTGGAAACCATCTCACCTCAAAATAATCACGAATCTGGAACCTCGGTAGTACAGAAGGACACCGTTAGTAAATTAATTTCATTTGATAATTTAACTGACGATCAAAGAACTACCGCCAAAAACATTATTTCTCAATTTATCGATATTTCTTATCAGAAACGCGGTCTCGGCCGTACCTCTCTCATTACTCATTCGATAGATACAGGTGATCACCCACCGATTCGGCAGCGTTACTATCGCATGTCACCAGAGAAACAGCGCATTTTGGTAAAACATGTCGACCAAATGCTTAAAGAGGACGTGATTGAACCTTCCGAGAGCCCTTGGTCTAATCCAGTGATCTTGACCCCTAAAAAAAATGGCGAACTGCGTTTTTGTCTGGATAGTCGGAAATTAAATTCTATAACAAAAAAAGATGCTTATAGTTTACCCTATATTGCTGAGATTTTGGATAACTTAAGAGATGCTAAATACATATCTAGTTTAGACATTTCAAAATGTTTTTGGCAAACCTTGATAAAAAAAGAGGATCGTTGCAAAACGTCATTTTATATTCCTACGCGTGGTAAATTTCATTTTAAATCTATGGCTTTTGGATTAACTAACGCTCCAGCCACCCAGCAGCGTCTTGCAGATATTTTGTTTTACGGTCCAGAATTTGAAAACAGGGTTTTTTGTTATATCGACGACGTGATTTGTGTCTCAGATTCGTTTGATAGCCATATCACACTATTGTCAAAAATACTAGAAAAATTAAAATATGCGAACCTCACTATAAATCTCGACAAATGTAACTTTTTCTGTACTAAATTAAAATACCTGGGTTATGTAGTGGATTCGGAAGGCCTTCACGCCGATCCCGAAAAGGTAGAATCGATAAAAAACTACCCCACTCCTACTAACAAAAAGGAGGTCCGTCGCTTCCTAGGCGCTGCGTCGTGGTATAGAAGGTTTATACCTAACTTCAGTGCGCTGGCATCTCCCTTGAATAAACTAACCTCTAACGGTAAAAACTCTCCTGCGTTCAATTGGTCGCGAGAGGCTGACGCAGCTTTCAATAAATTAAAGGATTGTTTGTCTTCTTCGCTGGTACTATCTTGTCCAGATTACACACAACCATTTGAAATTCACGCGGATAGTAGTGACTTTGGTATCGGAGCTGTTCTTTGTCAGGTCTTGGAGGGGAAAGAAAGAGTTATAGCCTTCTACAGCAAATCCCTTACGGACCAAGAAAGAAATTATAGTGCTACAGAGCGCGAGGCGCTTGCTGTTCTGTCAGCTATTGAACACTGGCGTTGCTATGTAGAAAATGGCAAAAAATTTATTGTGTACACTGATCACGCTGCTCTCAAGTGGTTTATCAAACTCAACAATCCTACGGGTCGACTGGCTAGATGGGGAGTCCGTCTTTCTTCCTATAATTTCGAAATAAAGCATCGTCGAGGAACCGATAACGTTGTGCCAGACTTCCTTTCTCGTTCTCCTAATGTCATGCCTATGCAATGCAACACAATAGATGGGAATGTCATTTCTACTAATGATCCATGGTATCTTAATATCTATAAAGGTTGTTCACAGTCTCCTGCCTCTTTTATAGACTATCAGGTCCTTAATAATAAATTATATCGTTTTAAAAAAAGTCTTAACCCTCTTACTAGAGAGTTCCAATGGAAAGAGGTTGTTCCATCCGAAGAGAGATCGGAGTTAATAAGGCAAAACCATTCGTTGCCCACAGCCGGTCACATGGGCATCTCTAAAACATACAAGCGCTTGGCCCTTAACTACTATTGGCCAGGTATGTATGCGGACGTGGTTAAGGCCGTCAATTCTTGCGATGATTGTATCGCTCATAAACATCAAACTCACTCCACTTTCGGTCATATGGGCGGACCAAAGTCATGTCTTAGGCCGTTTCAAACGATAAGTATCGATCTAATCGGACCCCTTCCGCCTACAAGAAAACAAAATAACTATATTTTCGTTGTCTGTTGTTGTTTCTCCAAGTATTGTTTGCTTTTCCCTATAAAGCGTGCCACAGCAGAAATAATAACAAAAATACTCGAAGATAATGTTTTCTTGGTTCACGGCATTCCTTCTACGGTCATAGTAGATAACGGTAAACAATTCGTTAGTGCCCAATTTAAAAACTTATTATCTAAATATAAAGTTCCGAACACACACTATACCCCATTTTATACGCCTCACGTTAATACGGTTGAACGTTATAACAAAACTATAACTACAGCTATCTCCGCATTCATTGAGAACGACCACAGAGTGTGGGATACGCTAGTACCTAAAATCCAATTCGCTATCAATTGTGCCGTAAGCGAAGTCACAAACTACACGCCCTCTTTTCTTGTTTTCGGTCGCGAATTGATAACCTGCGGTTCACACTATCTAGATTCTGATCCGAACTTAATTCACGAACCACGTGACTGTTATGCGGAGTCCCTTGGTCATTTGTCTTCTATCTTCGACAAAGTACATGCATCCTTGTTATCGGCCCACGAGCGTAACTGCCAGTCTTATAATCTTCGCCGTAAGTCGGCCGAATTCCACGTTGGCGATATTGTTTGGAAGCGAACATTTTATTTAAGTGATAAAGACAAATATTTTTCAAAAAAATTGGCCCCTAAATTTATAAAATGCAAAATAGTATCAAAAAAATCTCCTTTGGTGTATAAACTTTCAGACATGTCTGGTAAGCCACTGGGCGAATGGCATATTAAAGATATAAAACAAATAAATTATAAAGAATAATTATCAAAATATAATCAAAATTTAAACTAATTAAATACTATCTTCTATAACCAATGTATAACATTTTTTTTTTTCTTGTACCCTATGGTTTAGTGGTAAAAAAGTCTCTCGCTTGAATCAAGTATACAGGTTCGAATTGTCTTTATAACATTGTGTGTTCACCTATTCGCTATCGAACGCATTGACACTTGCAAGCTACGACCGGTTCTTGACCTTGGCTTACCGGTTGTGCATACCACAGCTGTTCACGCACACTTGTTAATAGATAACTATAATGATCGCTTCACATTGTTATTTCATATCGCATCGCATCTAACGTTTCGCGCTATATTTTAATCATTGTTTCTGGTGCTAAAAATAAAATAAAAAAAATAAAAATAAAATTGCTCTGTGAGGTGACTCGGCTCGGCTCGTATAATGTATTTCTAACTTTTCAGGTAACCTAACTGCGATACCTAGAATGTTACTCATTCCTTTTTCTATAAATTTCAGCTGTCCTGCTCCCCCTGGGTCTCCAGAGTCCGCAGCCCCGTCGTATCCTGCCAGCTTCAGCCAGCGAGCAGACGAAGCCGAATTTTCCGGCAGGAAAATTCTGTCCCAACGAGGGGGGTGTGTGATGAAGTCCTCGGGTGCTTCCCTCCTCACCCCGCTCTCCACCCCGCGCGCCCATATAAATACGGAGGCGCGAGGACCTTCGTCCTCTTTCGACCGACTGGACGCCGGGCTGCTTCAAAGCTGAGTACTTTTGGAAATCTCTTCTGGAACAACGAATCTCGTGGCTGTGAACCTACGACCCTTACCTGTGACTTCTTTCTCATTGTATAATTGTTAAAAATTAATTAAAGAGTTTGGTCTTTTCAAATATTGTTTCTTTCAAAATAATCACTACGTCACAGTGGTGAACCATAGAGTATTACTATGCATGATGGATGATTAAAAAACAAATTTTTATGCGTGAGTTTTGTGTCTGAAAAAAACATGTTATAATTATAACTTGAGATATGAGAATTATCTTTATGGGTTCTTTGAATTATGAAGATATAAAAGCAAAAAGAGTTAGCACATTTAGCGAAATTTGAAACAATTTTTGAAAAAAGTACATATTTATTGAAATAGGATATTAGTCTGACATTTAAATTACTTTACAATGCAGGTAAACATACTTAAATATGTTTTTTTTTTTATTATTGTTTGAGTGTTTAAAGTAATAGTTTTGTAAATTAAAGACGGACATAGCAAAGGGCTAGCATAACAAATAGACAACAACCTTGCACCGTAAGCGAAATTATAGACTTTCGAAATAAAATCGATTTTCATTGATCTGATCAGCTGTGATGGGAAGTAGATATCCCATGGCGCCGTCTTGGTCAATTGTTTGATTACACCAATCATTATTGACTTTAGTATGCTCAGCTTGATAGCAGACATTGATTCGGTAGAAATAAATATTATTACTTACTTTACTGATCCACAATACTTTTCTACAATTGGCGGACTTAACGCTAAAAAGTTTTCTCCCATCAACCATAGGAACAAACAGGTAATAAAAACAATAAAAAAATAACTTTGTGAGCAATAACTTCACGGTCATATAATAAAAACCCCAAAGAAGACACATTGCCTTCGGAAACAGAGCCTAGGACACAACCCACAAGCGTAAGGCTGGAAGAAGATTTGCACATTGAATACGCTACATATAACCGAAAAACATTACCGGTCAGTACTCCATTCGGGTTAAAAGACAGAGCGTAGTGGATTTTCATTCCCTCTGCAAAAGAAGGCAAATAAATATTATAACCCTTTATCGTAAAGATATGAACGAGCATGGTTCTTAGTAGGTCAATTTGTGAATTAAGTACCATAATAAAAATTTGTGATGAAAGAGTGGACTAGTCGTAAGACAAACTCTGCAAAGTGCCAATAACTCAAACAATTCCATTATCAAGAAAGTGTATCCAAGGATATGTGGAGGAAGTGCAATCCATAAAGGGATTCGAAAGTTACTCTTTATTGTTAGAAACTATATGTTGCATAGTATTTTCAAATGGACATTCTAAGCTGTTTTTCGTACGTCTTGAGATGGAGATTAATCAAACGACATCTACACTTATGAAATAGTCGATTAAGCTACAGATAACATCACCATAAAAGCCGATATTTACCTACCTATACCAAATGACAGAAGGGAACAAACAGCAACGTTAAATTTGACCGGATTGCATGGATCAATAAAAAGTATGATGCAGCAAAAAGGTTAGCCTTAATAAAACATGCCCCACCGGACAATAGTCAAGGTCGTTGGTCAGATGCAGGATACCTGTATGAACTGTATCCTCGATTTAAGGAGGATGTGCATCCGTCGCCGCCTACACCACGCAAACAATTGCTTGCTCTAAGCTTCCTAGCTTGGGAACTGACCACACGGTAAGAAGGACAGGTGTTTATCGAACTGAGGTACAGTGCAGTTGTTAGAGGAGCTACCTTGAACTTGGATATTGAATATTTTATGCTTTCTATGGGAATAAAGAGTTTGCATTTCAGAATGGAGACATTTAAAATGGAATATCGACAATTGTGACGAAATGTCGGATATATTGAAAGACAGTTGTTACGCTCTAATTTAAATATGTAGGTTTATTTACGTCAAGCCTACCAAGACAAGCATAGCAAAAAGTTTTTGATCAAGTATTTTTTTACATCACAGATCAGGCAAATAGTTATTTAGTACAATATTACAAGTAACTATTACAAACACGTCTATAATGTGACTACGCAATCCGCTGATGACTACAAGTCAGATCAGGCACTTTTTTCTAAACGTGAAAACAAACATCTCTATGATTTACTGTGAAATACAAAAGTTTTTTTGTAGTCATATAGCGCTCTTAATATCAGTTTTTCTGCATTAATAAATCTAAAATCACAATGAAAAGTGACACTTTTTTGGGACGTTTTATTTTATCAACCGTACCAAACAATTTATTTTTGACCCAGTCATCTAGTATCACGTAACATGCGCAAAAACCCACGAGAATATTATATATTGCAGCACTGTGGGTGGTATCAGAGTGTCACACAAATGTTCTTTTATTACGCGGTGTAGATAATAATCTGTTGCGGTTCCATAAACCTGGTACGTCACACGCCGATGGCACATTCATTCACGTCCAGATTCCGAGCACGCACCAACCTCAGGATCCATTGTCTATGGAATCTGGTGACCGTTATGCGACTTAAAACAATACCAAATATTTTATTGTAAACAATACTACATTATTTCCAGTGTAACTCGCTTTCTGTTATTTGCGTCTTTATTTCAGTGCAAGTTACCGCATTGCAATGTAAAGTAGCACCATTGTCTTCAAGTTTACGACAGTGTTTATAACTACATTCAAAACGAAAACGTTATGCAAACAATCATAATAATGCTTTTAACTATTGCTATAGAATTTAATGTTATTTCAATAGGATACATTATCAAGTATTAACAACTTATTCCGAACAATATCTTAAATAGATGACTATAGTTTGTAAAGGCACCCTATAATTCAATTATTATCTTCTACAGGTAGTATTCGCAGATGTACAAATCAGAATAATATTCATAGTCAAGAGCACAACAGGATCCATTTATTTTTATTTATAAAACATTTCTAAGACCATACCTCTTTGAAATGACATGTGTTAATATGCTTAGAAGAATACTGATCAAAGGCTAACATTTGATGATTCATCGAAACTTTGCTCGATAATAATTGGGGTTTTTCTTGGGTCAAAAAGATTTTTTTTGGTACTATCAAGAATATAAAACGTCACAAATTAATGTCACTTGTCATGATTGCCCATTTTCAAAAGGATTTTAGATTAATTGCAGAAAAACTGATTTGAACGTGATTTTAGATTTATTAAGAGCGCTATTTGATTCCAAGAAACTATGACGTCATCAGCCTGTTTTTTTTAATACAAATCCCACAGAAAACGTTGTGTTGGCGTTTAGAAAAAAGTTTCTGATTTGAGTTTTTGGAAAGTAGGTAGCGAATTGCAGCTGAAAGTGACAGTTGATTTTCATCCAATTCCGCCATTTCTTATTTACGAATAAGAGAATAAAAAATCCAGGACTAATAAAACGCTTGTCATAGTATTATAGTCTAAAATGGTCGATCAAGACCTGCTTTTGTTGATCGCTGAGCCGTGTGGCATCGTTCAACTATTCAGTGCGCGCATGCCCCATAACACTAACTTCCGAATCGGTATAGGTTCGGTTTTATTATTTAGACTTAGTATTTGGGCTAATGTGTCAAGTGTGCTGATTCATGATTGATTAGCTTTATTGTCGTTTGCATTGTTTGTCTAATGCTATACTTCTATATTTCGTGACATGTCAACTCGTTTTTTCTAGGCGTTAATTTGAATCTAGGGTAAGCCAGTAACCGACGACATCAGTTTCCGACAGTCCTGGTTGAATTTAATATCTACTAAGAATACTTTATTTAAGAAATACAAAGCTATCGCTAATATAATGTTACATAGAGACCCAAATTTTTATTTTACGTTAAAAATTTTAATTAATATTTTGGTTTACCTATACATTTCATTTGAACGTGGCATTCGCGGAATGCCAGCGTTTTGGTGAACACCACAACATTTGCTGACCGGTCATCATATGTTTCATTTTTGTATTTTTTGTAACAAATAAAGATTTTTCTTTCTTATTTACTTTTGAATGTATATTTCCTAATTCTTTACTTATTCTTTTATTATTTTCTAATATATTTAAGTGCCATGCATGAATACCTTATCTATAACACGCTAGCGTACCTACCAAACTTTCAAGAGATCGCAATATTTTTTATTGAACTAAAGAAAATGCAAAGGTGTAAACACATTCTCTACCCAGTGGTAACTATAATATTTATTCGGAGAATGTTTATCATTTCAGAGATTATCTCTTCAGTTGAATCATCATTGATTACAGTAACCGTGATATGCACTGTTGCGTCAATAAAACGATGAAGCACTCATCACGTAGGTTCGTGTATTTATTAAAGAATGGAATTTACTGTAACATTAATTGAGAAACATACATTATGATATTATCTGAATCAATAGTTGGTTATATTGATCATTTCATTTATCAGTTGGTTATCTTTCGAAACTTATTTTTACCCCCCTTGCTAGCTTGACGCTAATGTCTGTGCAATGTAGCGCACGAACGGATGGACCGATTTCAATGAGATTTTTTTTACGTGTAAACACAAACCTTGCAGTTATTCTTAACTATCCTATCCTACTTCCTACTAATATTATAAATGCGAAAGTGAGTTTGCATATTTGTTTGTTGGTTATTTGTTACCTCTTCACGCTTAAACTACTGAACCGATTTGGATGAAATTTGGTATGGATATAGTTTGAGAAACGGGGAAGGACATAGGGTACTCTTTATCCCGAAATTCTCACGGGGAGCGAAGCCCGCGGGTACAGCTAGTGTTTAATAAAAATCGGTTCAGCCGTTTAAACGTTATTAGGGGTTAACGCTTGGAAGTCAGGGCTTTCTCTAGCAAATAATAGATGGCGCTTAGTAAGTTCAAGTCGTATCGGTAGTTTAGCTACTCATCACTAGAGGGCGGTCTTGACATACGTGGGTTTAAATTTGCCTAGCAAATAAACTTTTTAAAAATAAAATGGCAATATTTTCCCTGAAAATGTTGATGTGATGATGATGATAAATAGATTACACTAAACACACCAAGTGGACGGATGTCCTCATAAACACAAAACTCTAATAGTCTTCTCTCTTTCAACAGGTCATTGTGTCAGATACGGTTCCCGCGACATTGTCAACTGTTTCTATAAAGAAAGAAGAACAAACGAGGGTGCATCGTGATGGGGACACAATGAGCATTGAGGTGCAAGTGGGTCGGCCACAATGGGTACTGCTGATGGTTCAATGGGCGACACATTGACTGATGTCACTGCGGACGGCGGAACAATGAGCCAGTACAATTAATGATAGGGCTTGGACAACCTAGAGCTTGGCTGCAAAAGAAAAATTTTCTTTCTTAATGATAATCAAATTGATTTAACTAGTAATTACGTTATTAGTATTTGTAGAGAAAATTATTAATAGTGTTGTGATTCTACCTGATGACGGTATGGAAGACTAAACTACAAACGTCTAAGTTCAAATCATTAAAAATTTTGCTGTTTAAATGAAAATATTGCAAATATTGAGAATAAAATTACAAATCGCAAATGACGTGATTTATAAAGGTAACCAACCAAATCCATACATGAACATGAATATTATATTCAAATGCTACATTTCCTTCAGATCATACCATCCTACAGAAGTTTAAACTCGTAAATAAAATAGTGAAATCAGGTACGCATTGGCAGTAAAGCGTCATAAGTCATAACATAAATTCTAGTGAAAAGCGTCAATAGCTTTAGGGTATCAAGAAAAGCTTACAAATATTGTATGTAAGGTGGTCATTTATCAAGCTAGGAAAGCAGATTTAATTTGAGCCATATATATAATGAAATGACTCGGAAGAATTCACTCACTGACCAGGCAATTGGAAAGGCGATTCCGGACTCCGGATATTGGCAAAGCTAGGCTTATCGAATGAAATTGAAACGGAAAACGTTCGCCATTTACTTGTTGCTGTTCAGAAATACTGTCCGCTGGAAAATATTCAACAAGTTGTAGAAAACTTTATGGTCACTTTGTTAGTGATGGACAATAATGTTGACCGACAGGAAAGATTTGACGACTTTGTGACTAATGTTAATGGCTTAGAAACTAAATAAACTACTCGCACTCAAAACAATAGCATTGTAACTTCTATATTAGATTATATGTGATAACTTCTATATTAGATTATGTGTGATAAAATGATTAAAAAGCATTCATAATGTTGATGGAAAATATAGACTTGATCTACAGGATACAATTAGGAATAGAAAGGACTGAAAACAATATAATATGTATGACTCAGATAACGTTAGTAATTACATTAGCTTTGACTCAGATATGAGTATTGATAAAGACATTCAGAACGAAGTTGCAAAGCAAATATCACATAAGCAGCCTACATACAGCCTTATAACGCACGCACGAGAGTAAACACTGAGCGTATTGACCGAATAACAGCTCGTCGATCACAATGACGGAACAACGTCCCAGTTTTGACGTAATGATAGTTTAAAAGTATGCCGCTGCATACAACTCACAAGCCGAATGAATTTTCAATAAGTTTGTATTTGTAAGGAAATGAAAACTTAATGGAATTGTATTACATGATGGTAAAATCAAAGGGGATGATAAGTTAAACGTCAAAATATTAAATTTCTGACCTAAAAATATTAAACAATTTGTTATTTGCATCACACATAAGTGCTTGAAGAAGATTGATGAGGCACACAGCCTTTACTTCATGAATAAATATTGAAATATGTTTCAATTTTATTTATCTCAGAAATGCTAACAGAATGCAGAAATGAGGTAACAGAAATACTTCATACAGATACCGATTTTTATCTGTTAGCAATATAGATCTACGAAACCGCCATTCAATTTCCTAACACATTTACTTTTTCTATCAGCTCGATCAGACTCGATTGCCGTAACATCAGAGTGGCTTCGATAGAGGAAATTGCGATGCATTCCACTGATCGGAGCAAGGGAAGCGTGGCTAATTGGGGGACTCTTTACGACACTGATAATAGTAAAGTAATGTTACAATCAATGTTATATGTAATCAAGACTAATACATATCTTTTGTAAAGATGAAAAAAAATGTGTTAACTTAATTTTAAGTAGTTGGGACATGATTATTTTAAAATCTTGGATGTTAACTAAATTATTTAAGAGGAAAATCTGATGCAGATGAAAGCATCTTTACGACACTGTCTAATAATCATGCCACTGCACAGATAAAGTAACTAGTAGAGCAGATTATGTAACTGACTGTCAACTCAAAATTTATTTGAACAGAAAAACTATAAAATTTTAAAGTGTATGTACTTCGTTTAAGTAAGTGTACCAGTCGTGACGATCATTAAATAGAACTGTGTTTAAACCATGATGCCGGTTAGATAGTTTTTTTGTGAATTTATGGCATTTATTTGTATGCATTTATAGAAATTAAAAAAATTAAGCGACGTTATAACTAAAATTTTAATGGATAATTCCATCAAAGACAATAATCTAAAATTAATTTCATGACCGGATTACAAAACACTGTTACTTAGGAAATAATGTCAACAATGAAAATAATGAAATAGATATACAAACTTGAAATAAGACAATGTCTCAAGTCAACGATAAGTTTAACGATTTGTTTCTCGCATTTTACTGTTTGTGCATTTGAATATTTATGAATAAGAAGTGTGTCAGTAAGTACATCGCTCGGCCATGTGTCATTAGCATTTTATATTTGTGAGTAAGCAATGCAATGCAACAGGATGCTGTATTGAAAAGTCAATGCACATTGTAATGTATTGACTTCATTGAATAGAATTGAAATCATCATCATCAGGTCTTTTGTCTCCACTGCAGGGGCACGACCTTGAAATAGTTGCGATTAATCCTGATTATAATAAGTTCAATTTCTTTGCTATATTTCAATTATTTCTTCATAAACTAAAAGTAATACGTGTGTCAGAATAAAAAATATAGTGATAATTTGTTTTGCTAATTGTTTCTTTGCATTAATATTATTAACCTTTTATTAACTAATCGGCTGAATTTTACTAATAGAAGGGGCTTCGATTCTTCTATTAATAAAGTACTAAACCACAATTATCACTAATGTGCAAAGGAGGATATGTGAAGGAAGGGAGTAAACGTACAATTATTATTAAACCTAATATTCTTACAGTTGAAAAATATGAAAAATATTATATTTAATTAGATAAATAGAAACTAGAACGACAAATAAAATTGAATTAGTGGCTCCAAAATTTTACAAAGAAAGTAACAACTAGGAAAAACTTCAACTAAATTCGACACTTAGTTGCATTTTTATTACAATAGCAGCTGCGTACGCGCAGGCGAAAGCCGTCACGCTCCCATTGAAATCGGCTCCTGCATCGAGCGCACCTTGACATTCATTTGATAGCACCTACCTTGTGATAGTAAGCGGTCGGACAGGTGGTCGAAACATAAATATATATATAATCAACTGTAGATATATTTAATGAAAACATTAAATCCTAGTGGTTAATAGTCGTAATATAGAAACAACGTTACTGTGTATAAACACAGTAACGTTGTTTCTATATTAGGTTGTTTATATATTTAACTTTATTAGATGCTTGGGGTATAAACCCCAAGCATCTAATAAAGTTAAATATTTAAAAAAAAGGTCCTAGCTCCTTACAAATACCGTCGAACACATGATTCCAAAATACACGCGCCTGCATAGTTTGGAAATCAGGGATTAAAAATATATTTTTTTACTAACCTATAACAATTTTTTTGTGTAACTACCTTGTAAAATAATGTATATCGTTATAAGCATATCTGTAAGTGTCTCGGAAGGGTAAATCACCAATATCGGACCTTTGCAGGATCAAGATATAATACTACCATGGACACGAATAGAGGCAGAGAGTCAAGAGACGAGATATTTCTTCAACTTTGTCATGTGCAAATGCAATTAATTCACTTTCTAAATTAGAAGTAACTTTTTGGGTACTGTAAATTATTTTTATCTACACCAAGAGTGTATTTGATCACAAAACGAATTGTATTTAAACTGCACTAGCTTCGATAATAATTTGATAGTGACAGACGAACAGTCAGACAGACGCATGAGTGATCCTAAGGGTTCCATTTTTCATTGTTTGTACGGACCCCTAATACAGCGTGAATGAGGATCATGGTAAATGGAATGGGAGTGGCCATTCATAATCATTACTGACGAAATATAACACTTTGCCTTGACATTCATTCCATATTAGTGGCAGTAGGGAACGCAATCTTAGATTACAAGACCAATATTGATAAGGTCGATAACGATCCTTAGTAATTCAAAACTGTATTAAATATACCAAGTATTGTCGCAGATTTACAGTTATTGACACAGATATAGATGCAAGACTTACAGCTGGACATATTAAAAATAGCAAGTTATGAATGCACTTACTAGATTCTGAATGAGATTAAAAATTAAATCAATTATTACGTATTGTCTACGAGAAATCAAAAATTAAAATATAACTGACAAATAAATTTATAAAAGCTATTAAAACAGGACAGTTAACAATCCAGCAAGAATTGCCATCACATTGTCGGTCCAGTAATTAACTGACGACAACAGGGTCCGTTCCGACCTGCCGAGCGCAAGTCAGCTAATTCTGGCCTAAATTACGTTTCCGGATTAAGTGCGGACGACTCATAAGCGAGAGTAGTTAGACCTAGTCAATGTTTACTTTATACCTACAATTAAAAATATGCCTCGATTCATTGGTCTCAATTGGAAAACATTTGGTTTAAAGTGCAACCCTTTGGTCTACGGTCAATTTCATCCAAGTCAATTGACAGAATTTTCAAATTCGCAACAACATCACAAAAGTTTATCTTCAAGATTAGTACGATATTTTGAACATAAAATGTCATAATTCAGATAAAAATTTAACATTTGCTTATATTTAGAAGTCATCATAGGATATGATTAACATTGACTTAAACTCGATATGATATACATACTATCAATGACAATTTATTACATCTATTTGGGAATACAGATGGACGACGTTAAAATTGTCTTATTTAAATAAGATTTTTTACACTATACGAACAAAGAGCTGCGTAAATTATTAGACATCGTCAAAGAAAGTGCTAATTCAATTTGTTGACGCACGCGTGACACTGAAACTAAAGCACAATTTATAACACGTAACGTAATACCATCGATAAGATATTACTAAGTAATACTCATAGAGAGCTGAAGAGAGTCTATTATAATATTTATACCGTTAATCATGTGGGAACGGTATAACTACTTACCTAATACAATAGTATACGTTTTGAGGTTATAGACATTTCTTATACGTATAGATTCTACCTAATAAATTCCAGATTAGATTAGATGTAATTTAAATATTTATTTTATTCCGTTTTATCCCCTTACAAAAAAGAGAGATGTTATAAGTTTGTCTGTCGACCTGTCTCGCTCGAACGTCATAGTAATAGTATATTGTCTTGGTAAGAGGGTCCGGTTTTTACCCTTTAGGTACGGAACCCTTAAAATAATAGTAATACTAGTTAATAGCATCGGATACACACGGTTTTCCTGAGCTAATCTGTGGTAATAAAACCAAATTCGCAAATTCAAAGGAAGTTTTTATCGAAATGCACCTTATCTGTTTGCATTTTACAGTTTTATCAATAACGTATAAGATAGATCGTATTCTGTGGGTAAATGTTTATTTTGGGTTTACTTAGTAATGATTTAATATGTATGCCGTCATTGTTTAATTTTGTAAGTTTTTCCTAATGACTCATTTGTATCGAATCAAAATAGGTCGTCGTCAAGAGCCAAAAATTTAGGGAGGTCGGCACGGCTCAGTATAGTTTTTCTATACTCTCATACAGTCCATTTATCTTCTTTTAGGATTTCATCTATTTGTCTCTTGTAAATAAGTATCATATTAACTTCTAGCCTTACTTTATAAAGCTAAAAATAGACCTCGGACTTCGAAGTAAAGCAAAGCTAGGGATGCAACCGTAACCGCACTAAAATGACGTAAAGAGAAGAATCGACGACATGATAAATTGATAACTTCAGAATTCAGTGCGTCAAAAAAGAAATCATTTTTCACAACCATTCGGCACCATTCCGCGAGTATCTAAATGGTGAGTCAAAGATGGGGAATCGCTCAAATAAATACCCATTTAGATGGTTAGCAATGACTGGTACCATGACGTAGTATAATCGTACTTTAACCGGCAACCGATATAAACCGAAGTCGAAATGTGAGAACGCAAACATTCAAATAAGAATTTAATTACTTTTCACTGAAGCTCTGCATACTTATATGTTTTCAGTGGCTCTACTATACTTTTTTATTATATCAATGAAGTCTATTCTAAAGCCTTTAAGGGTCCCCCGACCCTAGACCAAAATACAACTTTTCATACAAACGTAGTCTACGTTTTATTTCAAAACGACATGTCCGATTTGGGCAAAATTTTGTAATTTTAAAGATATTGCAATTATCTAGGTTTATAACTGGTTTCCGACATTAAAAATATGAACTTGAAATAGAATATAGTGTTTTATATCATTTTTGACCATTAGTATGGGAAACTTCTAAATCGTTATATTTTCTTTCCAGTTCATAATTTTATTGTATGAAACCAGTTATAACCCTAGATAATTGCAATTTCTTTACAATTACCAATTTTTACCGGAATCTGACATGTGGTTTCAAAATTAAACGTGTACTACGTTTGTATGGAGAAGTCTAGGGTCGCCGGACTCTTAAACTGTTTGCAAATAGTGGAGAAACTGACATAGAAAGCGACTTTAATTCATGGTATTGTTGATGATATAGATAAAGACTTACTGGGTCGGGTTATAAAGTTATTAAAACAATGTTTGCATAAAATTATAGATAATAAAGACAAGTAATTTGGTGGGATGAATCTAGAAGATGGTAAAATGTTATTTAATGAAGCTCTCACTGTCGTATCTTGGAGCAAACTAGGCACTGAAAATGTAGGCCATATTGACGTTTATTTACATAACAGCAGACGTTGTAAATGTAATTTACATAAATGGATAATAATGCATATTTACAACTTAGTAGCAAATGGTAAATATGTGTTTGAGTTAATTTGACAAACATACAAACAACAGTACGAACGTCTTCAAACACTCTTTTACAATTAGTATTCTTTAATACATTAAAGACAACGAGCTTTGTATGCATATTGATAATTTGATAAACCTAATGATATACATGTTGAAAATTAAATATTAGAAACTTGACATGACACTCATAATCCTATCACATTAAGTGGTTCGCATTGCGAAATATCTAGTTACTAGCCAAGTAATAAGTACACTATGATACACTACTGTTACTGTAACTAACATGTTTGTTTTAAGTATTTGTCAATGTAAGACACTTGAATTCGAGACGCTGCTTTTAGTTATAACATTAAATTCATTCTTATGATATTTTAAATTAGTATCTTCTTCTTTTTTTAGTTGATAATGAATAAAAACTGTCCTCGGCACAGGTGGAATTTAGTTTTAGGCCCGCTTATCATAACCTTGTTTACCCTTTTTGTGTTACTATGGTGACGTGTTATGTATTTTGATGACGCACGGGTTAACGTGCAGGCACGATATGTGAATTTCATACATTTTCAGCCTGTTTCTTTGAATAATGATACATATTACGTGTTCTTCTTCTTAAGTCGAAATGCCTTTTTCATAAGGTTGTAGACCAGTGTGTGGTTACGCTTACTCCCCTGTCATTAGCTGAGTTTAAAACATCTAAGGTACAAGAAGTTGTTCAGTTGGGGCATAACAGGAGGTGGTTTTATTGCCACATAATAGTAATAATATTAGGTTGTTTGTTGTTTCTAATATAATCAAAATTTAAAGAAGAAAAAGTCCAAAACTTCCCATTCTATCACTTGTTTTATAGTCAATAATGCCTATTAACAAATTAAACTTGTAAGAAAAAAACGTATCCTTTTTTTCAGAAAGCAATTAGCTGATTGTAGGTACAAATGCAATTTCAGTCATCCCATCAATGGAAGATTATCTCATTCAATTCAGTTTATACGAGGCACAAAAAGTCGGAAGCCACGATGGTTCAAGTACAGTACGGTACAATAAGCAAGGTCGTCTAGGTATTACAAACACATGAATAGTACAACATACGATTATATCATCGCAACATTCGCAACTAGTTACTACTCGATTCGACAGCAGTTGATACAACATATTATACTACAACAAAGTGTTATACAGGTGATATGATCAATGTTTTTATCATTAATAATTTTTTTTCCATGAAACAACACCATCACAATGTCGATGTTATTGTGGCAATAAATTTATCGACTTAACATCTCGTATGCCGTTGCAAATCCAAATCCTCTGACTACTCTGACCAAATATGGCTCTAGTAGTGCAGAGAGGATCGTGCTTATGCAGTGGAGACTAAGAGCTGATGATGATAATGATGATGCCGATGCATAGATCTACGCGAGAATGCATTGTTTAACTATTTTGTCTGATATTCCGGTATACAAGGTTTTGCTGCATATTTGTCATCTCTTGGTAAATTCAACATTTTTTCATTCATCTCATTAAGTTTTTCTTTTTTTATGAGTTGTAGTGTGCTGTAGATGCAATTAATAATTTATCTATCTAACTATCATGGCCTCTATTTTCAGAAACTCATGAAGTAAAGCAAGTTGGTCATTAATAATGATAATATGTGATGTAACAGAATTTAATTCAGCCGCCACGTCAGCCACTCTAAATCAGAATGATTTTACCGCAAAAGAGGTGCGGCGCCATCCATATCAGCTATAAGTATTGTTCATACAATTCCATACAACTCGTCAGGTTTATCGGTTCGAGTGCTTTACCTTCACTGTTTGCTCGCGTGATTCTTATCATAAAATGCCATCGACAATTTGTTAATTTTCGTAACGCCTTTGCAAGAGATAATTATTGGCTTACTGGGTTAGATTATTAGATTATGTACTTAATAACAGCTTGCTTGTTTATGTTGTCTTAATATTTCATACAAATGTAGAATTTAAATGTCGATCTTCTTCTTATCGTGTGTGTTAGTGACTAACACTAATGTCAGAGTTTTTAAACCGCCTTAAAGGCCTTTGACATGGTTGTAGGTAACGACCAATGTCAAAGACAGTGACCGGGACCGACGGCTTAACGTGCCCTCCGAAGCACGGATCATCTTACTTTATCAGACAATCAGGTGATCAGCCTGCAATGTCCTAACCAAACTAGGACAACAACACAAAGTCGTTGCCCCCGCTGGGAATCGAACCCGCGACCTCCGGGTATGAGCCAAACGCTCCAACCATTACACCACGGAGGCAGTTAAAATATCGATGATAACAAAATACAGATCTTCCAATTTAATTTTATCTAAATATTAGATCTACTTTTTTGAATTCTTTATCAGTTACTAAATAAAATTAAAAGGCTTTCAATTTTTAATAAATAATTTAAGTACGTTTCTATATCATAATTATTTGACCAATATTTAGGTTTTCAACAAAAAAAAAAACAATAGGTAGTTACTTTGATACAGATAGTAGGGGTAGACAAAGTCCAAGGCCTTAAGACCCAAGGGCCATGCTTAGCGTGATGGTGGACGTTAAGATGGAAAAAGGAATCAAAATATTTACGTAGTTACTTTGGTTTGTTGGAATCCTGTTTCCATCATTTTCAAAACTCTTTACAATTAATTTAAAATGTCTTCATAATGGAAAACTACAGTGTGTAAAGTACACAGTTCATATGTTAATGCTAATTAATCCATCATTACTTCTAGTCTCGATCTTGAACCGCACGATATTTCCTTCAAACCTTCATCGTCGTATAATGTGTACCTATTGCAGTATATAGTATTTAATTTAAAAGGCAAGGCTGGAATCGATTCTTTAATTAACCTATTTAAACTCTGATTAAACAAAAAGAAGCCATTGCAAAAATTTTGATTGATCCTTTATTCAAAGCAGATTGGAAACATTTCCCAAAAGTTTAAGTAGACATTTAATTGATTTCTTCGTAAACGTATACTATGAAAACTCGAGACAGTCATACGAAAGCCGTTTGGAAAGAAAATTCTAAACAACATCATCATCCGAGCGAATTTTCCCGGTTGCATCCTCAGCAGTAATGCTTCAGAGCCCGCGGTCCGTTACCTTACCAAGGAGATTTGACGAGGTTACTGGTTTTTACACAGAGCGAATGCCGTCTGATCTCCGCAACCCAAAGGGTAAACCAAAACCAACCCTTGGGTAGTTTGATGATTAAACACTAGCAGTCTTATTATAAAACCCAGACTAACTTTGTTACTAGGTTTAAACCATTACCCGACCAAATCAAGTTGACATTTTCAGATGAGACACTGACATATTACCAGATGTCAACTTGATTTAGTCGAACAATGGTTTAAACCTAGTAACAAAGTTAGTCTGCGTTTTATAATAAGACGGTAGATGGCGTTCGGGACCCACAGTTTATACTCGCCTTCGAACGGAATCATCTTTTTTTCGGATAATCAGGTGATTCAAGCCTGCAATATCCAAACCAAACTGGAAACTACTTTTCAAAAAGTGTAGCCTCCCAGTGGGATTCGAACCCATGACCTCCGGATCACAAGGCGAACGCCTTGACCACTGGACCATGGAGGCAGTCAAAGAAGAAAATTCTACTTAAAAATAATGAGAGTTCTAAATAAACCTACAAAGCTGGAATTTTATTAAAAAACAATAACAATCGCGTTGCAAAACCAACAACTTTCAACCGAATCCCTTGCACTTACAAATTGCCACACAGCAAGTGAGAACTTAGTATGACGCAACAGAGGGCACGAGAACAAAGGAGGTCAATTTTTAACACACAGATTAGCTGTTACTGCTAACGACATGACTAACAAAGCCCTGGAAAGATATGAGTTTGAGTATTGAGATTACTTTATGAAAGATTCTAAAATGATTGATATGGACTTTCTGGCTGCCGAAAAGAGGATACAACAGATGACGGTGCCACTTGTTTTGTTTTTCGTGTGTATAAGTGGCCAACACTGGAGTCAGCTTTTTCAGGCTGCCTAAAGTCATCTGACATAGCTTGCATGACGACTGCCATATGTACAATGATGACAACCGAGACCAACGGCTTATACGTGCCTTCCGAAGCACGGTGCCACTAAGGCAGTCCTAAATATAATTAATGGTGGATGAAATCAGAGGGCTGACATTGACATGCGTACAGCAGAGCTGCGAAAAATTTGGCCCTAGTCAGGGAAAAATCACTTACGGTATTCCACTTTTCTATATTTATGCGAGTGCTATTCGTGAATTAATTACTTGTTATATTCGTAATTAATGCAAATTAAGTATTTAAATATGAAAATTTTGTGTCACCAAATTGTCCTGAGACTAATTCAATTAACGCTGCTTGGTACTAGGAAGGAAACAGGAGTACCTATTTAATTGACTTCCTAAAAGTTATCTAAATGTAAAATAAAGAACTGCCACACTGCAAGAATAATAACGCTGGATGTTTTTGTAAAATAGACAAGTAAAAGAATTGGCAAGCAGTACAATACATGATGAACATGTAGTTTATTAAGGAAGGTCATGGTCTAGCTTTTAATTTTACACCAGCACGAAGTAACATTAGGTAGTAAAAGATACTCCATTCGATTAACTGTAGTCAATGCCAACCAAAATGCAATAAACATTATTGATTACAAATAACAATGCGGGCAATGCATGATTCCTGAGGTAACGATGGCATAGCAACCGGACAAGTGCAATGCAATATAAACACTTCAATGCCATAGTATTGAAGTTAAGAATATAACTTACTGAATTATTCTAGATAAGCCGAAGCCCGCGACTTCGTTCGCGGAGACTTTGTGAAAATGCTAATCAGGCATAAAAACTTTTATATTTTTTATAGTTTTTTTTTTTAATTTATTGTACATAGGATTAACAAACAGTGTAACCATACAAATTTCGTAATTAAGTACAAAATCCTAAATATTACTAATAGCTACACCAACGACGTTAACCTCATTTACATTAATTTGAGTGTAACAAAGTTGAATGCGGTGAACAACAACAAATTCTAGAAACAAAATGCTAAACAAGAAGCTGATATAATTAAGAAAGTAACTAAGTACATGCTTCAATAAAGTTATATTTATTTTAGCCTATATAAGTACTTATTTTAGTTTAGGTGACCCCATAGGCCAATGTTACCAATAAGGTAAACGAGGAACACAATATTGGCTAATGATGTACCTATATTATCTTATAGTTTTAATTTAACACTTGAAAATATATATGGTTAAATTGCTAAATCACAATAGTTTAGCTGGACCATTATAGTTTTGCATCAGGTGTTTCATTACCCAAAGTCAATTATACCCTATAATATGTTGCCCAGGCTAAACAGCTATTTAACAATAAAAGTTTTATTTAAATCCGTCCAGTTTTTCCGAATACTAGCGTGTACAAACAGACATTTTTTTTTTTAATTCTTACTCTATAAGGTACCATGATGTCTCCATCGCCCTAAATATGTTTTTTGGAAATATAATCAATGTACCTACTTACAGACATTTTTTTTACTGGTTTATTATATGTACAGATTTAGTCAACAATTACAATATGTTGACTAATATCTGGATTCCAATACATAACCACAATGACATGAGCAATCTGTTAAAAACGAGACGTGCTTTACAAGTCGGACTTTTTATTCTCTAGAGAAGAATTAGTATTTCTCAACGTTACCACGTCGGTTTTAGATTAGATAGCGAGTGGTTCAAACCCACAAAGGAATATTTTAATTATTAGGAATTCTTGAATTGTATTTGTATTATATATTGACAGTTTGTAATAAATTTATATGTAATAAAATAAATTGATTACGTTAAATATATCTTCTATGAAAATGTAAACTGTGAATTTATCACAAAACTAAGGAAGAGGACCACACTGGAAACCGAAAAAAGAGATATAATTATATTATTAAAGAAATGTATCTCCGTAGTTAAATACTCGTACAGACATACATTGCCGTCTTCAAGAAAGTACAGAAAAATAATAAGCTTATTAATAATTTAGTTTTGAACTTACAAGTTTTACGAAAACAAACTTTTTATCTGTATGTTTTATTTAGAGAACGGGTTACTCACGTATAGAGTCAGCTACTGCCGACATGTTGCGGTGTACGGGCCTCTCGTCATATTTGCCCTGATGAAGACCTCCGCATGAGGTCGAAACATGTCGGCAGTAGCTGACTCTATGTGAGTAACCCGTTCTCTAAATAAAACAATGATTGTATCTCACGTTAGTTTTAATCAAAAATGTTTTATCTGTATCAATCTGCCGCAGGTTCTAGAAAGGTTGTTGCAATCCCGGGTTGCAATACGGATAATCACAAGTTCATCAAATATACCTAAACGTTCTGCGAAATGTCTAAAATTTAATAAACCACAAACCAAAGGAAAAACAGTTAGAGACGGGCAAAAAAGTAGGTAAAAACAAATATGACGGCCGACTATTAGAGAACAAACTTGACAATGAAACAAAAAGCAGAACGGTGTTTTAAGTTTTTGTGAGATTGTATAATGACAACAATGCCCATTGAGGACACCTTTGAAATTAACAAAAAATGCATTATATTTGACTTATGGACGAAAACGAATGCCTCTCTTCTGTTTCTGCGAACCTAACGTTATTAGCGGATTAAAAATAAAAAGTAAGTCATGATAATGATCTTGCTGTTTCTGACCTGAGCCTTTAAATAGATAACCTGATGATGGAAACATCTGAAACGTTTTTAGGACTTCTTTGTTTCCTCCAGGTCGACTGTCGTGTTTTTATTTAAAGAGTAAGATAGATATAATATTGTACATACATAATATTACAATACGCTTTATATGGATGTGAATATTGGACAATAAAGAAGAACATAAAACGAATAGAAGCATTCGAAATGTGGTGCTGGAGGAGAACGGAGAAAATAAGTTGGATCGATAAAGTAAGTAATGAGGAGGTAATAGAAAGAGTAGTAGAAAGCCAAAATATTTTTAAAACGATTGATATAAGTAAACAGGAAATGAAAGATGACTGAACATCTTATAAGACATTGCAATCTCTTCAGAAGTAAAAGGAAAGACAGAAGGGATAAGAGGAAAAGAAAGATCAAAGATGTGGTTTTTCCAAGTTTTCAACAAATTAATGAACTCATGAGAGAAAGGTCCTGCTAGGACTTCAAAGGATGGCAGAGAGGAGAGAGGAATTGCAGCAGCTCCACTTAACTATACTGACCAGAGCAAGCTCTTAAATTGCAAGAAGATTGTAATACGTCTACCTTTATTACTATAAAGACTTTTAATACGTACAATACGTGAAGCGGGTGTTTTATTTTAATTCCCCACTGTGCCATAAAAAGAGCAATAATGCTCGTCAGAGGACCGATTGTCATCGTATCATGTAAAAAACATAAACAATGCTATCACACCACTAAAATGTGTTTTATTCTCCTAGAATAAAGCTCATTTTACACAAGCATTGTTAATTGTTGATAGTATTTCCGCTGGCTCTCCCACGGACATCATGTGTTCCGGTAAAATAATTATTATGACTAATGACAGACCAGCGGTTTAGTGGTGTTGTGTGGTGGCATGCAACGCACGCGACTGGATCGATCCCAGAGGTCTGTGAGGTGAACGGCTTCTGTAGCGACTTTGTTAGTGTAGAATTTTAATAATTTAGGTAGATAATATTTCAAAACTATAAACCGACTGCACCCTCAAACTACACAACCTACTTTGACATTTCTATGGGACCACCTTGCAAGTATACTCTTTCAAACAAAAAATAGAATTTTCCAAATCGGTCTAGGCGTCTTCGAATAATCGGTGTACATAGGTACATAAAAAAAGATCGCGATCGTAACCTCCTTGGAAGTCGGTTAAGTGGCCGTTGCTTTAAAATCGCGAAAAAATTTCTGGTCATTGGCACTTAAGTTTCCACAGTTGAACAGAAGTGGTATAAAAATAAAGATCCTCCGATCGAGCTCTAGAAGGCACATGAAACCGATTGTTCGAACCTTCCTTTTATAAAGCTTGAAAAATCTGACAAAGATTGGACACACAACAAAAGAGTATATTATCAAAGATTGACATTACATTGTTGGTATGACAATGATGGATGGGTGGAAAAGGGCTAGGTTGGATAGATCTTCTCCTGCCCGACTAGACCACTTGACTGATGCTACCTCTCACGTGCAAGGGTCCCGAAACTGGTTTCTGGATGGTAATGGATCTGGGGTGGATTTCGTACTCAGACTCTGGAGCCTGAGTAAAAAACCACCCTGGCCTAGATCCATTCCTTACTTAGTTGGTTCTAATGACTTCATTTCTATGCAAACTCGCGGACAGTCTACTTAATTCACAGCCGTAAAAATCGCGTTAATTCCGACAGTTTGCAGTTTAATTTCGTTTGCAAACAGAACGTGTCTTGTTGGACCGTTCGCAAAAAGCGAGTCGACACTTTCGCCGTCACGCTGTAGCGTCAGCAGAGACTGCACTTCCGTGTACAAAGAGTTCACACAAAGATGGGTAGTTTTTTCTGATTTGTTAACTTCGTGCTGAGAATAAATAGAAGTGGTAAGGTTTGACTTTTACTACCTATAAAAGTAAAATATCTGGCTAAGAAGATAGTCCATTTGGTAGAGGGCTGCAGAGGGATAGGAAGACTGCGAAAGATGTGGAATGAATGTGTAAGGTCAGAGGAAGGCCACGGAAAAGACGGATGGAGCGTGTAAAGAAGGATAGAGATAGGAATAATGTAATGGATGCAATGACAAAGAATAGAGGTAATGGAAAAGAAAAGAAAGAGTGGGACAAGGTGAGGAAGGAAAGAAAGTTATATTACGAGAATACTGATAAGACTGGAAGAGAAAATAAGACATAGGTCAGGCTTAAAAAACTTTTTAAAAGACTAATGAACAAAATAGTCTTTCAGAAAAAAGACAAAGGTCAGGCTTAAAAAACTTAAAAAAAAAAAGACTTACAAACAAAATAGATTTTCAGAAAAAAAGTGCAACTTATCCCGAAAAAAACTCTGTAACTATTCATTCCAAACATATTAGTAGTTTAGTAGTTACCATGCTTTGCAATTGCAATTAGTGACTGCAGTTAAATCACATTAACTATATTTTAACATGTCTAATTATAGAAATTGTCTAACCTAGTGCTAATAGTAACCATTAGATGCTTTATGTTACGTTATCACGATGATAAGAATACTTATTCAGGTCAATATCTCGTGATAACACTCATAGGCATCGTTGTATCACAAGTCGCAAGTAACTGAGAAGGATGCGTGCAACCTTGGTCTCCGTGATAAGTGACACTCCCATATAAATGGATTTATGTGTTGACTAACATATTAGCAATGTACCTTACATTCTTACTCACATAATAATTAAATTTATAGGAAGTTAAGTTTCCTTATAGCAAAATAAGGTACAAAATTATTTGCAAAATATTTTTTTTATTTAATTCTATTGTAAAATGGATTCATTCCAGGATGGGGGTAAAACACGAAGAAAAAAAAACAAAGAATGAACCAGTTGCTTCTCTTCCTACACAGATTAAAAAGGCGAAAATCTTAAGAATCCTTTTTATTTCCATCATCACACTGAATTTGATGCTTTTTTGTCTTATGGTTCACCCCTTTTTACCCCCTAACAAATAAAAATGTGATATGTGTATGTAAAATAAACTTACCCTTTATCAGAGGCTCAGCAACAACGTTGACATCCTCCTGTGGGATCATATCCATAAGGTGAGCGATGTCATTAGCCAGCATGTTGTCCACAACTTCTAACAGCTTAGGCTTCAGTGCGTGGAATTTCGTGAAATCGTGATTTGCTAATGACTCCTGCATCTTCTTAATATCCGGGAAGTCTCCGGGAGAAATCTGCTGTTCCTTTTGAATACGGTCATAGATCTGTCCTAAGTTTTTAATTAGATCTTTTTTCTTGCCATCTTTGCCAAACATTGAGGGCATTTCTTTCCTCAATTCACTGACAATGTATGCATGGACTTTAGCAAGGCGTGCTCTTTTGATTAAATCATTTAGTTTCCGTAGAGCAGCATTCCGTGGCAAAGACTGCATGTCTCTGAAGAGATCCTGCTCTTCATCTTCAAACAACCTCCTGTTCACATCGTAACGGAGGGGCTGGTCCCAGAAAGAACCGATATAAACACGAGCGACCTCCGGAGTCTGTAGTACCTTGCCGAGAGACCACATAAGAGCACCGTACACTCTCATTAACTGTTGGTGGTCAATCATATCAGCCTTGTTCAAGACAATTCGGATTTTATCATCATGTCCTCTTAAGGCTTCGATACTGCGTCGGAACTCGTCTGATATGTCCAGTTTATGGGCATCAAACAATAGGATGATACGGTCTACTCGCTCAGCAAACCACTCCAAAACTCCAGTGAAGTCGTACCCTCTGTCGACACGCTGCTTTTCGCCGGAAAGGATACCGGGCGTATCTACTATTGAAATTCCTTTTAGCACTGGCGACGCGACGGTCGAGCATTGGAATCTATTCAAAAAGGCATTTCCAAATTTACTAAGTGGCCTAAACTGCTTTTTAGGATCGACTACTAACGCGTTGCCGGGTATTACGCCCTCTTTTTCATCGTACATAACCGCTATGAACCTATCTGTGGTCGGCTCGGGCCCGATCCGTATGCCCGGAAAGTCTCTTTCGAGCAGATATTTGATAAATGTTGTTTTACCCGTTGAATATTGACCGACAAGCAGTATCATGGGCTTCGCATCAAAGTCTGGCTCCTCAAGTTGTGGAGAGTGGAAGTCGTGGAACTGATAATGCTGTTCCAACGGCAAAAGTTTCGTTCTGTAAATTTTTTTGAGGCCTTCCACAACATTATCGATGCTTTCGGACTTTTCGCCCTCCCTTCTCAGCCAGCTAAACATGGTTACGGTCACAAAACACTCTTCCAATTAAATACACGATCAACACAATCACTGCTGCACTTTATTTATGAATTTTACACTAAATGTAGATTCACCGCGATCATCCTCCTCCACGAAAACGAAATGAAATGAATGACACATGGAGTGACGTTGACGTATAGTGTGACGTATAAAAACGTGACGTGACGGCATTTTGTGTTGCTCTAAACAATTAATCTACTACCAACATTACAGTACAGTATTTACAGTTTACAGTACAATGTAGCGCCATTTTAGCACTGTTTAATATTTTTTATAGTGGCAGCCCCAAATTTAATGTCAGTGTCAGATTTACTTTACTTGACAATCTTGACTTCTTGACATTGATATTATCAAAAAAACACTTCGCATGTTTGTCATGTGTTTTTAATTTACATACTACAACTTACATAAAAATTATTAAAACTTTGAAATGACTATATTCCATGATGAAATTGAGATCGAGGACTTTGAGTACGACGAAGAAGAAGATATGTACTACTACCCTTGTCCTTGTGGGGATCGATTCCAGATAAGCAAGGTTAGATTAATTAGTTACCTATTTCCCATTGGAAACGCGAAAAACATTGAGATTTAAATAGACCAAATAAGTAAGAACTAGGTAGTTTTAACATATGAAACGATATAACATTCATTTAACAGCCAGATAGTAATCTTTTTATTTATAAGAAATTTATTTGAAACCATAGGTGCCATAGGTTATATGGCGCCAAAAGGTCTTAAAGCAAAGCACGCATGGGTTGTCTTTAATGAAGATTCACTTAAATGATGATTCATTTTGTGATCTCTCAAGAAATTATGGTATTGACTTCTTGAGTATGTAAGAGTCAGTGCTAGGAATTTAAGAAACATGTTACCATACTCCCTTTATCTATTTTCCGAGAAAAAATATCCAACCTGTTTCACTATAAAAAATTTATTCCTAATGAGGAAAAGCCTAAAACCGCAAGACCCATAGGCCACTTATGACCTAACCACTTTGCGAATACCTAACCACTCTTAGTGTACGGCTCAGGGCTTCGGTTGAAACCTAGACCCGCGCCATACGTGGAGAGATGATGTTATGTAGAGGATGTTAGATGTTGGTGTGGAGACACAAGACCATGTCACGTAGAAACTGTTTATTGTGATATATCTCGGCTCGTACAATTAGCACATAGTTTCCTGATCAGCAAATATACCTTATATACTTTTATGTGGCAAGAGGTACCATAGCCAATCGACTCAGTGCTAGATAAGGAAGACTAAAAAAAGGAAGACTTACCCAATAGTAAAACCAATAAGAACATTCCATTAATGAAGTATGCTGGTTGGTTTCAGGAAGAGCTGATCGCGGGAGAGGAAGTAGCCACATGTCCCAGTTGTTCACTGGTTGTGAAAGTCATATATGATCTGGTAAGTTAATTGAATATGTTATACTATAGCATTTAAATAGTAGTTGGCAAAAACTGTGAACTCAGGGACCTCATATCTCCAACCACTTTGACCAATTTGGCTAATGTTCAAACTTAAAAATTCTATTGGCCATATCTACACACTTAAAAAAATTCATTAAGTTCTGATTAAAGATAATTCAGTTATCATCAAACAAACTTTGGTCAGACTGTTAAGGTAAATGGAGCAAGTAGGCTTTTAAAAGTTGAAGTTCTCCAACTTTGCTTGCTTGTCCAAAAATCTAATAATTAAAAAAAAAAATTGGCCAGATTTATATTAAACTCGCTAAATTAAAATTATTTAATATTACAGGAAAAGTTCAAAGCAGAAGCTGAAGAAATTCACAAAGAGGATGGTGACAAGGAAACTGTGAAGGCGTAAAGACAGTCATACAGAAAGAGAAACTTGCTTTGCTTCAGCCGACAGTGGCTGCCAGGGCTCTTGAAGAGCTGGCGCTTCATGAGAGGGGTGTGATGACCTGTGATCATTTTGTGATATATGTATGAATAAAGATATTTAAAGGTACAAAGTGTTTCTTTGTTCAAGAAGTTTCATCATACCATACGGGGGGGGGGGTATCGAAAATATACCTACATTATTATGATTATTACTATGCGCGCAGCGAACACTCCGGAGTGGCAAATTCAGTGAAGAGAATCGTATGTCTAGAGTTATAAGAATGAAACTGGCTTGCAATGCACTTCTAGGTATCTAAAGTCTGATTTTTTATTCCGTAGAATTCTGACAGCTGTCATTTTTTGACATATCAGAGATCATAAACCTTTTTGGCTAGGCATATTATATATTAAATTTCAGATTTTAATAAGAGTGTGAACATCTGAGTCGAAACATTTTATTTGTTAATGAATGTAACCATTTTACTAAGTGCGATGCTCCAAATCAAAAGGGAATTTACAGCGAGCGATATTTAACCTCCCTTTTCATCACGAACAGTTCAATAACCGATATAAAATACAACTGTGAAAACTATTTGATTTTACAAACATACAGATAGACAGACAGACATACAAACTCTTAAATAAATCCAATTAGCTTTCCGCCGCAGCCAATTTGTGGGTAAATGGGAATAAGTCATTTTCCCGCTGGAAAAGTAGCTAATAAGTCCGTTGCAGGTTCTTAAACTATCTCTATATCAAATTTAATCTAAATCAGTTCAGAAAAAAGTTTTTTTCAACAAGAAAAAACTTAACATAAATATAATAACAATCAATGTGACAGCCGCGATGTGATAACTGATGGCCGCATACTTTATTTTTAAATTTATCTTCTTAATGGATTACGAAAATAAAATTTAATAAGCTTTTGACTAAAAAGGTTGATGATACATGAATTAGTAGGGAGTGATGCCAGGGAAAGAAAAATAACCTGCTGACTTAAAATTACTTAAAAATATAACTTTAATAATTCGGTATTAAAAAATGTTATAACATTTTAAATATACCAGAAAGATTAAAGTTTATCAATATCTTGGTAAACCATAAAAATTAATCAAGAATTTAATTTTTTATCGCCCTTTTACGGGTTCCCTTTCTAGTTGGAGAGTTTTTTTAGTAGCAACACTTATGAAATGTCAGAATTCTACGGAATTAAAAATTAGACTTTAAACGAAGTGGTTTCGAGTTCTGACGCGAGCTAAATTGAACCATATCGATAACGTCATTGAGTATATATTTCTTTAAATTCCTTCGCTGAGTAAGACTTCTGTACGTGAGTACTAGTCCTTATTCTGTGACGAAACTTATCAGCTTGCAACAATATACCTACTCTTTTGGAAGTAAGCGACCGATGGATATTGGTCCAAAGTTGCGAGTTGGTTAAACCTTGCTGTCAGAATTCAACTTTCTTAAAATCCTTTGGTAACTTGTGTAGAAATAAATAAAACAATGTAAGAATTACAAGTGATCTATTTTACACTCCTTATAAAATATGATAAACACATTCAACTTACTCAACTAATGTGTATATTTTAATTTCTATAGATATTTAAATAAGTCACATTGATAGTACAATAAACGAAACAAGTTGACTAGTTAGAATTATAATAGCTCACTCCTTACTAAGGAAATCATTTGATTGAGTACTTTGCATATTTTTTCTTCACTACCTACCATAATAAATACTCAAAAATACAAGTTGCCAGTCAGCTAGTCAATAGAACATTGACAACAATCTTTATTCGTCACACCAGCACATTATAGTGATATCCAGTTTCTAGATAAAACGGGTATATCCCATTCGTCCCCAGTGGGGACTACCCAACTGGGACAAATGGGACAATTTTTAATTTTGTGCGTTTTGTTTGTCACCACCGCGTGGTCCCTACTTGGAACGAATGGTAATGACTAAAGTTTCACTGTTCCATATTCCAAAAAATATAAGCGAAAATAATCGTTTTTTGGCCAGTCTTTTCAATCGAAAATACTTCTTGAATAAAAGCACCCAATCAAATAACTTCACTCCATACAATATTGTCATTCTTTAGATTAAGTTAGTTACGCAGCTCTAGTTCAATGATAGCTTCGTATCATCGGTGCATCGCATACGTCACGGACCACCGTCGTCGCCGCGCTGCCCCGCGACTCCCGCGAGTTCCGAAAAGCGCACACCTGCGCATGATTCACCAGACCGCCCGCCTTGCGAGGTTCGCGCCCGTGATTTTTCCCCAAATCTCGACACTTCTTGTTCTCATATCGAACGGTCGTCACCTATGTAATTTAGTGACGTATTTTATTGTAACTCGTAATTTTATCTTAATTAAATTCATAAGAAATCTTTTGGTTTTTTTTGCACCCTTCGGCTGTAGCCTTTCTAACTGGCGCAGTCGGAGCGGATTGTTAAAACTAGAATCAGTGAGTGCAATTCGCGGAATCTACGGAAGCTGCAGCTGAAGGAGTATCCAGACATTGATACCGCAAAGAAGCCAAAGATGTTCATGTAAGTACCTAGAATCGATCTAGAGTTGCTTTCCTTATAAGTTTTTCCATATTTTCCATACAAAATATCCAAGATTTTCCATCCTAGGCAATCGAGGTCCCTTAGTGTTAGTGGTAGAAGTAGGGATATAGATTTAAATAGGAATATTGAACCTGGTAGTTATAGTGATAGTGATAGCGATAGCGTAAATTTACTGCCAGTGAATATGGCCGTAAATGCTAATTTAGATTCCATATGGAAGGCCCTTCGATTGGTGCCTGATTTCGACGGAAATGTCAACGTTCTCACTAGATTCATAGATTTATGTGACCATCTAGTACAAGAATATGTAAAAGAGGAAACCCCGTTGCTGAGTTCTGCCTTACTTAATGGTATACTCAACAAAGTAACAGGCCCCGCAGCGCGCCTTATCAACGCAAATGGCGTGCCTAGCAGTTGGGAAGGAATCAGAAATGCTCTCATTAATAATTTTGCGGACCAAAGAGACGAGACCTCTCTATATAATGACCTCGCACTATTGACTCAGGGCTCATGCACCCCTCAGGAATTTTACGAAAAATGTCAGAACCTTTATAGTACTATAATAACATATCTATCTTTGCACGAGACAGTAAAATCCACTATTGAATCAAAACGAGAGTTATATAAGAAGTTAACATTGCAAGCATACGTACGTGGTCTTAGGGACCCTCTAGGGTCAAGAATTAGATGTATGAGACCTGAAACAATTGAAAAAGCACTCGAGTTTGTTCATGAAGAGATGAACACCCTCTATCTCCAACGCCGCAACGAAGGGTTGCCTGAAAAGAAAATCAACCCTCAATCGCCCAACATCCTTGCAGGTAAGTCCTTTCAGCATCCACCACCAAAAGGCTTTACTTTTAACATGCCTATGCCTATGCCTGGGCCTTCTCGCCCACAGCCTATGTACCTAGCGCCACGCCCTCCACCACCTGTGATGTGGAAGCCTAACTTTCCTGGGAATCAGAATAGTCAGTTCCATGGCCCAACGCGGACCCAGCAGATTTTTGGAGCTACCCCTCCAAATTACCACCCTCGTAGTAACGTATTTGGCTTACCTCCACGGCCACATAATTTTAATAACACCCCGCGTCCAATGAGCGGTGTTAGCCACTTTGTACCAAAAGTACTACCCCCTTCTGGGCATGACTGGAGAAAGCATGGTAATCCACCCCCGACTAATTACTTTAAATCAAGAGAGATGAATGTAACTGAATGTTACGACTACCCTTACTATGACACTTCTGACGACACTTACTGTTACCTACCCGAATATTACGACTATACAGACTACTATATAGAAAATCCTGATAGTACTTATATGCCTGATCCCGAAAGTTACCAGCCACCTGTTGTTACTGACGTTACCGAGAACAATCAGGATAGTTCCCAGCAGAATTTTCAGAAGGACGAGACATTAGGCACACAAAGATAGAAGTAAACCTCCAGACGCAACGGCAACTTCCTTATATTCAGATATCGAATCCCCCTGTTAAATTATTAATAGACACTGGCGCTAACCAGTCTTTCATAAATCCTGAAATTTTAAAACGATACTATCCACATGTACCCTGGAACTACGACCCCTTCGAAGTAACCAGCGTACACGCAACTTCACGTAACGACTACTCTGTGACGTTACCCTGTTTTCCTGAATTTCAAGACAATGACGACATGACTTTGCTACTATACAAATTTCATGACTTTTTCGACGGACTTATAGGCCTTGACTTACTTACTAAGTGGGAGGCTAATATCGACTTAAAGACTAAGCGGTTAAGAACTAAAAATACGACTAACCCTATCTACATGTATGACTCACGTAACTGTAATTGGTATGAGGACATAGTACCAGCTAACTCTTCAAAGTTAATTAAAGTACCTATAAATACACGTAATGGTGACGTAGTCATCCCCGAGCAAGTACTATCTAACTGTTTGATACGCGAATGTATTACTAAGGTCCATAAAAATCGTGGTATAGTTGAGATTATTAACCCCACTAGTAATGACGTCATATTCTCCATGGATAGGCCAGTTAACGCAGAACATTTTACAGCTGAGTGCCAGCGCACTATTCCACATGATCCCTCGCGTGTAACACAAGTTCTCTCTAAATTACGTACAGACCACCTTAATGATGAGGAACGTATTAACTTAGAAAATTTATGTACTCAATATGCGGACGTATTTTATATAGAGGGAGAACCCCTAACTTTTACTAATAAAATCAAACACCATGTCCGTACCACTGATGAAATACCAGTCTATACAAAAAGCTACAGGTATCCTTTTGTGCATAGACAGGAGGTACGTGATCAAATTAGCAAAATGTTAGAACAAGATATCATCCGACCCTCAGAGTCTGCCTGGAGCTCTCCTATCTGGGTTGTACCCAAAAAGGCTGATGCCTCTGGCAAGACAAAATGGCGTATCGTAGTGGATTTTAGAAAGGTCAATGAGAAGACAATTGACGACAAATATCCGATACCTAACATAACGGACGTCCTAGACAAACTAGGTAACTGCCAATACTTTACCACTCTTGATCTAGCCTCTGGGTTTTATCAAGTGGAAATGAGTCCTGAGGACATTCCCAAAACAGCCTTTAATGTAGAGAATGGACACTTCGAATTCCTTCGCATGCCGATGGGTTTGAAGAATTCCCCTTCTACATTTCAGCGCGTAATGGATAATGTGCTTAAAGATCTCCAAAATACCGTTTGTCTAGTGTACCTAGACGACATAATAGTGTTTAGTACGTCCTTACAGGAGCACATGCTTAATCTAGAAAAAGTGTTCATACGCCTGCGAGAATCTAACTTTAAAATCCAGATGGATAAATCTGAGTTTTTAAAGCTAGAGACTGCATATCTGGGCCATATTATAAGCAAAGATGGGATAAAACCCAATCCTGATAAAATTACGGCTATAAAAAAGTTCCCACTACCCCGCACTGCAACGGAAATCAAGCGTTTCCTTGGTTTGCTGGGGTACTATAGGAAATTCATTCCAGATTTTGCTCGACTTACTAAACCTATGACTCAATGTCTCAAGAAAGGTTCTAAAATCCCTACTAATAACCAAGAGTACATAAATTGCTTCGAACATTGTAAAACCCTCCTTACAAATGACCCCATACTTCAGTACCCTGATTTTAATAAGGAGTTTATACTCACAACCGATGCATCTAACCTTGCTATAGGTGCCGTACTATCTCAGGGCACTATTGGCTCAGACAAGCCCATAGCTTATGCTTCTCGAACGCTTAATACCAGCGAGACAAATTACAGTACTATCGAGAAGGAACTGTTAGCGATCGTTTGGGCTACCAAGTACTTCCGCCCATATTTATTCGGCAGGAAATTTAAAATAGTCACCGATCATAAGCCCTTACAATGGGTCATGAGCTTAAAAGAGCCAAGCTCTAGACTAACTAGATGGCGGTTAAAGTTGAGCGAGTATAACTTTACAGTTATATATAAGTCAGGAAAATGTAATCTCAACGCAGACGCTCTTTCTAGAGTAGAGATACATAACGAAGATGTTAACCCCTTAGTCGAACAACCCGTTGAAAGACCACCATCCACTGCTGGATCTAGTACACTTACAGCCCCCATAAGTGAAGAACCCTCCATTCTTGACAATAGCTCTGTAATTGTTCAGCCCACTGAGAGACCCCAATCTGTTAACCGATCTAGCACAGCCACAGCTCATACTAGCGAAGAGCATCCTATTTTAGAGATACCCATATCGGACGAACCCCTAAATAAATTTAGTAAACAGATATGCTTAACAGTAGTAGGAGATATTAAGAAACGCCCCGTAGTTAGTAAGCCCTTTGAGTCTCATATACGTACTAACATACAACTCTCAGAATCAAATCTTCAGCAAGATACTATTGATGCAATTAAAGAATACGTTAACCCCAAAGTTAAAACAGGTCTAATTATATACCCCACACTAGCTATGTATAAAATTATACCAATCATTCAGGAGAACTTTAAGAGCTCAGCCATGGACCTAACTTTAACGAAAACTGTACTTGAAGATGTTAAAGACTATCTACGTCAGCAAGATATCATTAGGAAGTACCACGAAGGTAAAACCAATCATCGAGGTACTACTGAATGTTACCTAGCATTATCACATAGATATTTTTGGCCTAAGATGCGAGAACACATCTCAAATTACATTAACGAATGTAGTATCTGTGGTATGGCTAAGTATGACCGTAACCCTATAAACCAAAGGCTATCTATTGTACCACCACCAACTAAACCATTTGAAACACTGCACATAGATCTTCTTACCGTTGAATATGAAAAGTACTTAACACTAGTCGACGCATTTTCGAAATATGCACAGGCTTACCATCTTCGTGACGGTACATCTCTTAGTGTAGTACAAGCTCTGTTAAAATATTTTACACATCATGGTGTTCCTATCACTATAGTTTCGGACCAAGGTCCTGAGTTCGCAAATCAGGTCTTCGCAGAATTTACTAGGCTTCACAAAATTCATCACCATAAGGTTTTGACTCATAATCCTAATAGTAATGGAATAGTAGAGCGTTTCCACTCCACTATCCTAGAGCACATTCGTATCTTAAAGATCGAACACCGTACTGATCTAGCTACCAATCTCATGCCCTATGCGGTACTTGCATACAACAGCTCTATTCATAGTTTTACCAAATGCAGACCACTTGATATTATCACAGGTCACTTCGATCCGCGTGATCCAGTCAGTATGAATATGAATGAGCACCTCTTTCAACAATATGTGATAGATCATAGGCGACGCATGGCTAAGGTCTATGATTTGTTGAACGAAGTATCTTTAAATAACCGCACTGAACTCACAGAAGCCAGAAATAAAGATCGCGAGCCCGAAAAAGAATATGCACCAGATCAGCAGGTCTTCATTCGGAACCCTATGGCCAGTAGGCAAAAGCTAGCCCCTCGTTTTACTCAAGATGTCGTTTTATCAGATCTACCCATACATATATACACTAAAAAGAAAAAAGGCCCCGTTGCTAAAGCGCGCCTTAAGCGTACCCCTAAAACTAAGTCATTGTTGCAGGATACTGGTACTGACGGCCATCCTCCATCAGACCCTGACGCAAGACGTAACACTTGACAGTCTCGACAATGGACCAGGAATACTTCCTTTCAAACTTGGAGCGACTAAACTTATTTCCCATTACCATTCTTTCCTATACTACATTGACCTAGATGACATATCCCTCAAAATTAGTACAGCCCAATCTCAGATAGACAAGTTCAGATCCGAACTAAATAATAAAACTTTTTCTCTATATGAACCTCACCTTTTACATCTCTACAATAAATTAGATGACATTCGTGACCAGTTGCATTCTTTCCAACAAAGTCGTAGTAAAAGAGGACTTATAGATGGTCTCGGTTCTGTTATTAAGAGCATATCTGGCAATCTTGATTATACAGATGCCATAAAGTATGACAGCGCTATAAAAGCCCTTCAATCTAATCAAAATCAGTTGGAGACTGAGGTAAATGAGCACATAAGTCTGGGTAAAGAATGGATAGCTCAGCATTCGTTAATTTTAGACAGCATAGTGGAAAATCAGAAGAACATAAGTAGTATAATTGACTTTATTTTAAATTCAGACACTGATAGGGACAATGAAATGATAAAATATGCTCATCTATCTCAATACCTAATGATTTTAACGGATAACACGAATAGCTTATCTGAGGAACTATATAACTTAGAGAATATGTTAGCTTTTATTAAGAGTAAGAGCACTGCACATTATATGTTAGATATAAATGCACTTAATAGCACGTTATCTAAACTCAGATCACTTTATCTTAAAGATGAGATTTTAGATTTAGACCTAAGAGATTATTTTGACGTTATTAAGACAGGATCTTATTACGTAGGAAATAAATTAGTTATAGTTTTTATGGTACCGATTGCCAATCCTATAACCTTTATCCTTTATAAATTATCTATCATCCCTAATCAACACAATCAGATAATCGTTCCTTTCCAACCCTTCATAGCAATTCAGAGAACAGGTTCTAGATACATAGAGGCTGAATGCCCGAAGGTAAGCGAGTGGTACCTTTGCGAGGAAAAGCAGCAGTACGAGATACCGGATACTGGAGATTGCATTCACCGCCTGATACTAGATCAACATGTCGCCTCTTCATGCCAATTTACATACGTTAATTTAACTAGCTCAGCTCTGGAGAAACTCGATGACCAGCACTACGCGCTCAGCCTACCTATTTCCACAAAGGTGCATATATCCTGTGAACATGAGCAGTACAAGACTCTCCGAGGTAGCTATCTAGTATCTATCCCAATGAACTGTATCCTGAAGACACCTGAATTCACCATTGCGAACATTCGAAACCACATCAAAGGTCACGCTGTGCAGATAGCCGAACTTCCACCAATCGAACCATTGCTATCTCACCATCAGCCTACTGTGAAGCTTAACTCTATTAATCTCAAGTACCTACATGAGACCAACACGAAGATATCACTTCAACACCCAGTAAGGCTACAAAAGGTGAACAGCGGTAGTCTCTATCATACAACCATACCGATCTACTCTATCATACTTGGTATCTGTGCACTATCTCTCACTATTGCACTATACCGGAAACTTCGAAGCATCCGCATGAGAACCATAACGACTCAGACTGCTGAACCTGACGGAAGCCGTTCATGCGTAGCTGAATTGAAGGAACTGAAATGCATTAGACCAAAAGACGTGAAGATCAACACCTGCAACATCACGGCAACATCCTCTGCGAATAGTTGCCGTTCTATGGAGGGAGGAGTTACGCAGCTCTAGTTCAATGATAGCTTCGTATCATCGGTGCATCGCATACGTCACGGACCACCGTCGTCGCCGCGCTGCCCCGCGACTCCCGCGAGTTCCGAAAAGCGCACACCTGCGCATGATTCACCAGACCGCCCGCCTTGCGAGGTTCGCGCCCGTGATTTTTCCCCAAATCTCGACACTTCTTGTTCTCATATCGAACGGTCGTCACCTATGTAATTTAGTGACGTATTTTATTGTAACTCGTAATTTTATCTTAATTAAATTCATAAGAAATCTTTTGGTTTTTTTTGCACCCTTCGGCTGTAGCCTTTCTAACTAGTTAACAACAGCGCAAATAGATATATCTAACACAATAATTATATTAATAGATAGATAGGTGATGATACAAGTGTCTGTAAATATTTCTATTGTTGACTGATATTAGTGTTTTACTAAGTTATACACATTCTCATTATACCAAACAAATGTTAAAACAACTTCCCCAAGGAATACTGAAACACAATAATATAATTACCTACATGACCGATCAGATAATCCCAGTTGGTGCAAAAAGCAAAAACACTTTTTCATATTTCGGTATGGGTACTTATTCCTTGGAGAATGTTGTTCTGTATTATGGACCGAATTTACTTTACTAGTTTCAGTAGATACGACTATTTTATAAGAATTTATACATGTGATCAAAAGATGGTATTTTCAATAGTCTGAACGACACTAATAAGTTTCTTTTGCACCATCAATAATTAATGGTTCTGGATAATGCTGGTATTGAGATATTGGGGAGCTTAGTAATACCACTAAAGCCAGCCACTAGTCGAGTAACAATTATATTAATCTTTGGATATGATTGCTTAAATCTTACAATTATTGCTGATCACTCATTTAGGAGAAAGTATAGTTTTAAATGGAGATCAAGGAAGGAATTTCAAGCTATATTAAGTACTTAAAACATACAAAAACAATTATAAAAAGGAGCCCTATAAAATTTATTATTATAAATAAAGTGTGTCTTTATAATTTTTCCGCAATATCGTACATATTAGGTTAATCTTTTTGAACTATTTTAGGTTAAACGTGTCTTCTATCTTGCTCACTTTTACATTCGGAAAACGAGAAAAGAGAGGGACCTAAACAAAGTTGCATCCCACTTTCTGTCTCTCTGTATGTATGTATGTACGCTTAGATATTTTAGACAAGTATTTTAATGTTGATCAAGGTTTTTTTTGTTTAATATTTATCTACCCATGCAAATCATGGGCGAGACTAGTCTCAGATATAAGAATCGGGACATGTATGTTTTACGTTTTAAAGGGCACCTGAACTGTAATGAGGGTTTTCAGGAATATGGGACACTAGATGGCAGCACAGGAAAGTCAGGTTCAATAAGCTGCTGTTAGTGGATATATTTGATGGAGCAAAAGAACCTGTCAGCTGATGGTCCAACTACAACAGTTGATCGGACTTGATGTCACTGTGCTGCCATCTACTGTTACATATTAAAAAAAAGACGTGTGGCACTCGGGGACTGCCGCGGTAAAGCTATTGCATTAAGGTGGTTCGATACAAGGAAGGACGGCAACGTCGCAAACGGACGACGGAGACGAAGCGGCAACCTAAATGGTAGGCGGAGTGGGGAGCGTGAGGTTTTTTCGTTACGGAATTTCTGGATTCGGTCCCCGCGCTCAAGGCCCGCGATAGAAGCTATGCAATAGCTAATAAAAACCCTCAATAAATTCTTTGATAACAGCTAATACAGATTCCATGCTAAATAACATCTGCATCTGAAGTGCATTCTGCATCTACAATAAATCAGAGTTTATACTCCAGGCCCTAAAATCAGAAAGTCCAAATAGATTAACACAATATGTGCCTAAAAATTCATTAGAAAAATAGCTATAAATTTACAAATGGGCAAGCGTAAAGCAATTAATATTGGAATGCTATTATTACAAGCTAAAACTCCAAGTGAACACATACAAACTATAATCACTCAATAACTTATGTTATTCTAACTTGGTCAAGCAATTTGATCAAGATTTTTATTTATACAGGAACAAAAATTTATTTTAACATTATTTCTAATTATATTCATATATTATGTTACTAGTGTATTATGACTTTATGGTGCATTGTTTTGTGAACATGTTTTAAAATACTTTGGGATTTTAAGCATTCGAGATGCAATATTGACTACATGTTTTGTAAAATAATAAAAAAATTAATCGTAAATGTGGTTACTACTAAAAAAAAAAAGTTAGTCCGTCTAGTTTAAAAGATGATTTCTTAAATTTACCACATTTGATAGATCTCGTTTAAAAGTAGACGGACTTCTGATGATACTTTCAATGGCTATTCATGAAATCATTTGAAAGGCATAATACCTAACATTTAGCAAAATGATAATAATTACCATATTTACATGGTTAAAAAATGTATTTTAAATAAGGGCGCCTCTTCTGAACGATTCTCGCCTTAATATTATTATTCCTTTCAGACCTAGAAAATATTTTTAACCTTGAAGATTTGGGGTGATCCTATTCTACTCTGTTATTAGTATTATTGGACTTAATTCCGCGATTAATATAGTTTTTTGTCAGATATTTCGGCGACCCTACTGCCGTCATGGTCGCTGGCCGACTATTCTACTCTGTCGGAAACCATACGGCAATGTCAAATGTCCTAAAGTTATTCTGCGTTCTATAATAAATTTTCACGATTAATTACATTTAATTTAAATCGAACGTGCGATACAAAATTAAGTTTTATTACGAATTTACATCTAATTTCCGTCTGCTAAATCACAGTCCTCTTACGTCTCAATTTACTAACAAATTTAATATTCAGAACTTTCACCCTCCTATATTGCGCATAAAAGCTATGTCTGGCAATATACAACGTGGAAGGGACATACCCGTAATAAATCGAACCACGGGCTATACTAGACTAGTATAATTAAATTAAAATAACAAACAAAACTGAAAAAAACATCGACATTTTCATAAAGTGTGCAGCCAGCATTTGTATGAAAAAGTTGAATTTTAGTCTTGATTTTTGCCTGTTATTTTATTATTATTATTATACTACAGATATCTTCCACGTTGTATATGACATAGTTAAATGATATAAGATCTTAAATTAGTTCCGATTACCTGTCAGGGGCCGTCCACATATCGTGACGCAGGCCACCTTTGTCACAATTCACCTTACGACAAAAACGGCTTTATGCTAAATATTATTAAGGTTTATATTGCACTGCTTTGATAAACTGCCTACGCCACGTCTCTTCTGTATCTTTAACGCTTAATATACAATAAATATCAGGCCCTTATATATTTTCAATGGCGTTGGGTATCTGTTACTTTAGTAATTATATTATCTTTGCCTTTTTTGATACCTCAACACTTTCTTTGTCACTTTTTTGCCGGTCGTGTGTGCTGCCATCTCGGTGAGAGCAGCTGGTACTAATTTTGCCTACTTACGGGTCCTCGAATGGTTTCTATGGCGATGGTTATCTGTTACATAAGTAATTATCTTTGACATCGAGAGCAAACCTGCACACTAGATAACAGTCATTGGGCTTCATCAGATGCTTTCAGGCAGCTCGAAGAACTTGTCATAAGTGTTATTGTTAAAACACTCGATATGATAGATATAGAATGACTGAATTTCGACTTAGAGTTCATGAATATGGTTACATTTTCTAATAGGAGAGTTAATTATCATCATCCGAGCATATTCCTGGTTGTATCCTCAGCGGTAACGCTTCAGAGCCCGGGGTCCGCTACCTAACCTAGGACGAGGTTACTGGTTTTTTACACAGAGCAACTGCCTTCTGACGTCTACAACCCTAAACGTAGACCAGAACCAATCCTTGGATAGGTAATCTAATGTAAATTTAATGAAAAAGATAATACTTTTGATGAATTTATTGAGATTGACTTTTGATTTTTAGATATTGAGCGTATCGATTATGTGGACGGTTGTATATGTAATACTTTTAATAAGTATATGAGCAGACAAGCTTCTACAATCTTGATTGTAAATTAATTCCTAACTTAAAATCTTGATAATCATGGCATTTCTGAAGACGCGGTGATTTAATTTTGTATTTCAAATTGTGCCAATTTTTTCAATCTTTGTCATAAACTTTCTACATTTCTAATGAGAACACTCATTTTCATTATACACAGTAAATTTGAATTATCAGTCGGTGATCCAAATGACATTCATTTACAAATATGAAATTAGAATAATGTATATAAGACTAGCTATAGAGATACAATGTTCTAACTTTTTTTGTGATTGTAATAAATTATGTTTTTATCCACAACAGATTTATGGAATGACTTATAACTTCTCTTTATCATACACAGATTTTGCATGCAAGCTATTTGTATATGAGGAAAACTGCGAGGGAATCATCAACAGTAACAAAGTAATTTATAATTTCGACCACCGACTAATATCGTTGATCTTTCAAAATAATTTACACAATCTCACCAAAGTTAAGCTATGATAATCCGCTGCTAGACGTCCGCTTTCTACGCGGTCCGCGGCAGCACTGGCGCGGTGCTCGGCAACGCAGTGGAGGGGAGGGCTGAGGGGAGGGCTGGAGGGGGGGAGGTGGGGGTATGGGTGTGGATGTTGAAGTGCCGCACGGCCGCTTCCAGAGCCACGTTGTTGCCGCTAAAGTACGCTGACACTGCGTTGTGGAATAGTAGTAGTTGTTTGTTCATCACTTTTACCTGAAAGAGAAATTGTTTTAATATTTTGTGAGGTTTTCGATGAACGAACCTACTTGAAATGATAAGGCCCAACGCAGACGACAGATATATGCAGTAACGCACACGACGCGCGCCGGACTTTTTGCGCGTCGTGTGAGTTACTGCATATGATTGCATGGGTTCTATTTTCACAGACTAAAAAGTGCATCACGGATTAGTCTGTCGTCTGCGTTGGGCCTAATGGAGCTTTTCTTGCACATCATCTTAGTAAATTAAAGCAAGAATTGAAATGAGAAAAATATGGGCCCTAGAATAGTACCTTGTAGCACTCCCACCGTAAAACACATACGAAAGATTGTTTTTTTTTTTTGCTGCTTGCTAATACATAATTACATAATACATAATTACATATATATTCTATAGACATTCATTATAAATACTTAAACATCATACAATTCTGATCCGTTCAACTAAAATTTCATGACGTACAGAATCAAAGGCTTTGTTGAAATCTAACAACCTCCAATCGCATAGTGATTGTCCACATATCTTACCCGATTCTCGTGTAATAGCTTCAACTTGACAGCAGAGTCGTCTCGCAGTCGCTCGTAGTGCCGCCGGTGCCGCTCGATGTTGGACAACAACAGTTCCGGTGGATTGCCTCCACTTGCTTCTAATTCACTGCGGTACGCGTCATATTCCACTCTGAAAAAGGTTTATTTGGTATAGGCAAATTAAAAAAAAAATAGTAATAAGTGGCGGAATCCATACTTATATATAAAGCTGAAGAGTTTGTTTGTTTGTTTGTTTGAACGCGCTAATCTCAGGAACCACTGGTCTGATTCAAAAAATTCTTTCGGTATTAGATAGGTCGTTTATCGAGGAAGGCTATAGGCTATATTGCATCACGCCCGCGACTTGATTCGTGTGGTTAACGCGGGCGAAGCCGCGCGCTGCCTCTAGTTACATAATATATTGATATCGTAGCGCCATATGTATTTACAAAACCCCGAATTTAAAGCGTTATCACCCAATAGCTTTTAAAGGACTAAACTAATTTTCATCAAATATAGCTAAGAACCACCACAAGGAAAATGCTTACACATAAAAAACTGCATCGAAATTGAGCGCTACGATGTCACACAGACAGACACTAGGGTCCAACTGTTAAAACCCCTCATTTTGTCGGGGGTTAAAAAAGCAATATAAATTGTAGTATTTCAGACAAATTTTTTTGGTATGATTATTTTCAACTTACGCATAGGCTTGCGAACACTGCTCGTCATCAACCGTTCGTGAAAATGCGTACGTAGTCCCCTACTATTGAAATTTTTTGTTGGTACTGGAAGAGCTAACTTGATATCATTTCAGCCGCATAACGTCCACTGCTGGATATATACGTCTCCCAAATATTTCCAAAATGATCGATCTAGAGCGGCTTGCATCCAGCGCCTTCCAGCGACCTTGGTCAGGTCGTCAGACCACCTTGTGGGTAGGTGTCCTACGTTTCCCTTGCCTGAACGCGGTCGCCATTCGAGAATCGCCCCATCGGCCATGGGTTCGTCGCGCTGTGTCCCGCCCACTAACTTGATAGGTCGCTTGTTTTTATTTTCTTACCGAGCTGCTTCATATTGTCGTATAGTGAGTAGAGTATCCTCAATGGTCTTGTTAGTGAGGGTGTTCAGGGAGTTGTTGAAGAAATGCAACGCAGCTAGCAACGTCTCGCCGTTGCGGGTCAGCGACCTTTGCGTGTCTGCGTTGTAGAGGAATCTGCAAAAAAAATATTCTGTAAGGACAATTCCAATTTGAACCTTGGTATGGTCCACACTTAGTTGTGTGAGTGATTCGTGATCAGTTGATCATCATCATCATCCAAGCGTATTTTCATACAAACCACTGTCCCCAGCTGTCAAACTTTTGACGTCAACCACGAAACAAAGGTGTCTTTGTTTAAAGCGGAAAGGGTACGGGGACGGTGCAAGGGCAACGGGAGCGGAGGAGCAGAAACGAGAGCGGAAACGGAAACGGGACCGGGAGCAAAGTTCGCCGGGTGAGCTAGTTACCGTCGTTATCATCATTTCAGCCGTATAACATTCACTGCTGGACATAGGCCTCTCCCATGGATTTCCAAAATGACCGATCTAGAGCGGCTTGCATCCAGCGCCATCCGACCTTGATCAGGTCGTCAGACCACCTTGTGGGTGGGTGTCCTACGCTTCGTTTGCCGGTACGTGGCCGCCATTCGAGAACCTTTTTGCCCCATCGAATATCGGTTCGTTGCGCTATATGTTAGTTCTTCTTAGCCGTACACTCTTGACAGAGTAGTCGTGATTATGGATTGGGTTATTCGTCTATGGCCGATGTTCTTGCGATTTTTCTCTGTCTGCGGCTTTGTGGCGCATTCCTTTGCTGGGCACTGTGTTACAGCCTTGACAAGATCTAACCACCTCGTTGGGGATAGACCACGTGAGCGCTTGCCTTCAATTCGACCCTGAATCACCAAACGCTTTATAGTTTTCTTTGCAGGTGACATGGCCTAAGAATTTAAAGATTCGTAACAGCACAATCGACGAGATGCATATGCTAGTTACATATAAATAAAGCAGTATGTAGTAGGTGCTGTGTGCTTTCCGGCAGAATAGAATAAATAAAGCCACTCCAAATCCTCCCGTGGATGTCGAAGAAGGCGACTTAAAAATACAAGCTAAACAATGCTCATATTAACATCAATGAGACCTCTTCAACCCGTCAAGTAAGCGAGGAGAGCGTAGGCCAAGTCCTCAGGCTGCTCTGGCTAAGTATAGCTCTGGTAGTACTACCAGAGCTATACGAGAGCCCTCTCTGTACGAGAGGGTCGTGCTCCTGGCAGTGGAGACAAAAAGACCTGATGATGGATGACGAAAGTAGTATAAGATTTAAGTGGTATACTGACTGGTTCTGCAGTTCAGGCGACTTCTGCGCAAGTTCCGCGAAGGCCTCCCCGAGCGCGCGCTGCGTGTGCCCCGCCGCCGTCAGCTGCGCCGTCAGTGCCGAGCTCAGTCGGAGTACGCCGTTGTATTTCCTCTGGGTTTCCCGCAGCATCTCAATTTGGGCTTCCAACTCTGAAATGCATGAAATATACATACTAATCAGGTTTTTTTTTTCTTACAGAGTATAGGCAGAGTATAGGCTCCCATGCTGGTCTGGGAGAAATAAAAAAACTTAGAATGTACCAGCTGCTTCTCTTCCCACGCAGATCGAAAAGCCGATCGAGGGAATGGGCAAAAATGCAAATCATGTTAACAGGCGATGCGGCTAGCAACCCATCACTGTATTGATTGCTTTTCCATCTTCTCGCCCACCATGACGCTAAAAGTGGCTTTTGGGTCTTGCTTGCGGCCCTGGGCTCTGCATAGAACCGCAAGACCCAAAATGCTCTGTCTGCCCCATTAGGGATAAAGACGTGATAGTATGTATGTATAGGCATAGAAATAATATAAGTATTACATACAGAACGGATTCTTCTAAGGTCCCCGTTCCCCGACCTCGCACCTCTCCCCCGTTCTCCCCTTGAGAAGGGTGTTAAGCGGGCGACTGCATTTCGCCTTCAGCCGCCTTGAAAAGGCGAGAACAGGGGAGAGGTGCAGAATTATGGTGAATTATATTGATACCGTATATAGTACCGATAAAATGCTTTTCGCAAATGCTTTTCCATTATTTGATAAAAATGTTGAAATTTTAATTTAACTCACAAAAGTAGGTTGTCGAGCGAGATTATTCTCGCTCGACAATCTACTTTTGTTAGTTTAAAACATCAAATGAATGAACACTCGCTCAAGCTCTGTTAACCCTTTCACCACGAGACTTTATATCAGTTGTCGTGCCACCAGCGCGAGACATGGTAAATCTAAAATACCTATCTACAACCAAAAACGGATATGGATACGTAACTTATGTGCCATACGAGCATTTTGACGTGACAACGTCTTATAAATTGGTTTGCCGGGTGACACTTCAAGAAACTGCGTTACGCTCCGCTCACGTTATGCGCTCACAATGAGAGCGAGTGAGAGGCACGCGTCCCTTCCACTCGGGCATGGTTAGCCCGCCTAAGAGCGAGAGAGACAGACATAAAAAGTCGTTGTCACGTAAAACTTTCGCCCGTATACCGACTTTACAGGCAACCAATTTTTTTTTTTTGTCGCAAATATGCGACCTTCGCGGTATGGGCCCGACAATGTTTGTCACATATATGCGACGCTCGCTGTTAAAGGGTTAAGAGTTATAAATAGATACACTTGCACGCTGCTTGCCGTACCGTAGTACCTCCGCAACCCGCACTTGGCGCCCGCGGTACCCGTGACGTGCGATCTGGCAACGTCGCGTCACATTCTAGCATATTGATAATTTTATTGACCCCCATTAAGTATCAGTTCTGGGTATCGATACAATAATCGATACTTTCATACCAGTACTCACTCATGATAGCAATACAAATATAGTTGAGTTCAAATGTAACCACCTGGTTGGATTTGACGCCACAGAAGTAATTCATTTCAGCCGCACAACGTCCACTGCTGGACTTAAGCCTCTTTCAAAGATTTCCAAAATGACCGATCTAGAGCGGCTTGCATCCAGCGCCTGCCAGCAACCTTGGTCAGTTCGTCAGACCACCTTGTGGGTGGGTGTCCTACGTTTCTCTTGCCTGTACGTGGTCGCAAATTCGAAAACCTTTTTGCCCCATCGACCATCTGTTCGTCGCGCTATGTGTCCTGCCCACTGCCATTTCAACGAGCGAATCCGTTGGGCTATGTCAGTGACTTTAGTTCTCCACAGAAGTCGTCACAACGAAATATATCTTTCTTATCTACTTATCACAATCTTATAACATATACCTGTATCCACAGTCCGCGAGCTCTTGCCTAGCTTCTCGTACAATATCTGCTTGGTGCACTTGTAGGTCGAGACTCCCCAGTTGCGAATGGACTCCAACTTTGATGATCCAGCTCGCAGCAAAGTACTGGAGCCGGCCGCACCGTTCTGAGAAACGTCTGGAGGTGCTGTGGGATAACAAGACATACGTTTAAAAACATATGTATAAGGTCTGACAAAATATACTAAAAGTATTTTAAGAGTGAATTTAGTCCATGATACTGAAAAACGTTCCCCAAGAAACACGTACCGAAATGTCAAAGTAATATTTGGCCTCCCATACAAGTTGACCGATCAGCTGATCCGAGTTTGTATGGACAGCCAAAAATAAATTTTCATATTTCGACATTCATTTTTTGGGGAAAGTTGTTCACTATCATGGACTGAATTAACCCTTAAAATAGTTTCAGTATATTTTGTTAGACCTAATATATTTTTGAAATGTGCTAATCAAGACCTTTCATTTGATACCCCACTTAATATCAAAACTATAAAATATGATACCCCACTCGATATCAAAACTATAAAATATTTTTTCTTGACTCATACTTTTTATATGTAACATTACGAATCAATTGACATATCATTTGTGAAAATTGGACAAGCGATTCAGATGCTGTGGTGGATCAGACATAAATACATAGACTGCTAAAATCATTACACCCTTCCTCTTGGCTTTGCCATAGTCGGGTAATAAAGATAAAAATTATTTGTAACTCTTTGAAAGGTATGATCCAAAGAATAAGATTTTAACATCAGTTTGACTCTATTAAACTTTCTGGTGGGACAAACATTAAGTACTGATTTTCAGTCTAAAATTAAGTATGCCTAGGTTGGCATGCAACACCTGCAAAATTTTCCTATTATTAAATATATTTTGTATTTGTAATATTTTACTAGCCTATACTGCATACCCGCTGCTTACCCCTGGTACTATCAGAAGTAAAATTATTTCCCATGGTACTACCAGTAGTCCTACTGCAATCAGCTTGATTTTGCATACTTATGTTAGGTAATTAAAAATCTATACTAATTATAAATAGAAAACATTGTTTGTTTGTAATGGATAAATTCCAAAACTACAGATCTATTTTTAAAAAAAACTTTCACCTATGGAAAGCTACAATATCAGCGAGTTACATAGTCTATATTTCATCTTTCAAAACATAATAGGAAACAGCTAGTCTGATAGAAACTAAAAGATTGTGAATAATTCGGATTTTCATTTCCTATAACTAATAACAATAAAGTTATTTTAGGTACAAAGAAATTGAATTGATATAAGTACTTACTTTATCATAAGAAACATATCTATCTCCATGTAAAAGATCTAAAATGATTTTATCTGAGATAAGTGGGCTGTTGAGAGGTCGACTTTGAGATTAGAATTACTATATGATTTATGCAGAAGAAAAATATTGTATGTGTTAATCTGATACAGTACTTGAGGCTCAATTTTGCATAGGTGTGAGTGAGCACCAAAAATAGAATCAGTCAAGAAATGACAAAAATAACATCAATGTTTTTTTAGAAAGAACCATTTTGATTATAAAATATAACACTTTAATATTTCAATTTATAATTTTTTTACTAATAATTCAAACACAACAACATTGGAACATCAAAGCTGCTAGCAGTACCAAAGACATGGAGATGACGCACGAGGGTCGTGCCTATAGATGTGAAGGCGGTTGTTATCGTAGTTGGCCAGCGGGTAACCAGCCGCTTTTTTCGCTAACAACGGATAACAACCATAAACAGCGGCTGTCTACGGTTGACATATCATAATGTTTTTATTAAATCCGTTTTAAATCCTAAGTGATTTTTTTTGTTTATTGGCCTACTTACTTTATATGTAAATTCAGAATTAATATTTCAAGTAAGCGTTCTTTCTTATTTCATAGTTGTGTCGATGTTATTTTGAAATATTTAACTTGTTTCATCTTACTCGGGTTGATAACATAATACCAAAAACACGAAACACAAAACGGACGTCGTAGTAGTAGTTTCACGTACCTACGACGTCAGTTTTGTGTTTTTGGCAAAGAGAAGAAAGCCGTTTTCAGCCATTTAACATTTTTTTGCGCAGCGCGGTGCTGTTTATTTCGGTATAATACCTACCTACCCTAATAGCGCTCGAGCGGAGACGAAAATCATGCAGGATATGAGTAAGAAAGATAACCTATCTCTTGAGGTAGGCCGAGAGGACGGAACGCCAAGCTTAGCATTATCCTACTTATTACGTTTGTATAATAGTAATAAAAGTGGTGAATCGGAGTTTTATACCTACAGATTAAATACCTATTATGTTCGGTATAAATAAGTAGGTTTAGTTGACAAAAATTAGTGTATTATCTGTCGTGTTGAAGAACATTCCAAAATAATTCATAATATTGAACATTTTATATTTTAAAGTATGACAGAGTAGGTAATTAATTTAGTAAAAGTACCTATTTGTATACATCGGCTCGTATATTATAACAATTTCGACTTAGGAACTGTAAAAATTGTAAGACCTTTTGGTACTGAGTCGGATAAGCAGCCGGTTGTCAACCGCTGTTCATACGTTATTATCCGCTGCTTTGGATAACTACCTGATAACAACCGCTGTTTTACAACTATAGTCGTGCCACGTCTCAGGCTGAGTTTCAAAAACAATATTTAAACCAGTGCACACCACACAAATGTTAAGATGAGTGTGCATCTCGGGAGCTGTAATAAGCAAACAAAACAAACAAACATCTACTTCCCAATGGTTGAAATTGATCTTTGCCAAAGAATAATACATGCCATGTACGAGCTCTGGAGTCAACTATGTTTAAACCATTTGTGTATTTTATTTAAATTATTTACATAAATACCGGCACTGCACGTAGGTACCTATTGTATTTAGTATTTAATGTTATTTAACACCTAACTTTTAAAGTGATGATTACAAGTACTTACCATAGGCAGGGGGAAAAGGCATGGAACGGGATGTTGGAAACTTGGCTTCTGTTCCTGATGTAATAGAGTCACTGGACTCTCTAATAGGCGGCGTATCTTTCAGCATTTCGTGGATACTTCTCTCCGATTGCCTAGCAATGAATAAATAATGTCTGTAACACTTCCAATCGAACAACAACGAAATAGGATTCAATTGAGGCTAATAAGAGGTCTACTGTATAATAGAACTTGATGATAATAAACAGATCGTAAGGAAACAAGTATGCCACCAACTATTTACAGAATTTAAGCGAACTAAATTGATTAACGATTTTATGACTCACCACTTCGACATCCTGCCGGATATACGTTTTACTCGCTTATCAAACTATGATAATTTTTATGCACTTATTAATTTTGAATAGATCTATGCACTAAACATTTTTCAGGTGGAAAATTGTGAAAATTATTTCAAGATCACGGAAACCTAAATCGACCGACCGCTTGACATGACCATGACAAGCCAACTGACAGCTGATAAGTTCGGATACATGCACCATGCATACACAAAAAATATATCACCATATAATCGGTATAAAAATCGATTACACACATTTCGCATTATTGATTGATTGCAACTTGCATGCAACCGACCAATAATCCTACTTGATATTATAAATGCGAAAGTAAGTTTGTATATATGTTTGTTTGTGACATCTTCACACTTAAACTACTGAACCGATTTGGATAAAATTTGGTATGGATATACTTAGTTTGATTCACGGCAAAGGATATAGGGTACTCTTTATCCCGAAATTCCCACGGGGAGCGAAACCCGCGGGTATAGCTAGTTATATATTAACTTTAAGTTATTGTTAACCTTATATATAAGTTATAATAGCACATCACTTGTATAACCCTTAGCCAGGTAGTGATCACATAGCGAACCACCTCAGAAATAATTTTTTTCTAACGAGCAGATGCTAGCTAGAAACCGCAAAATGTCATCCGTCTATTGTCTATGATACAGTTGATTTCTGAACGAAAAAAAAATACGCCTCTAGAAAAAAAAAACTTGACATTTCGCTTGTCAAAGTCAAAATATTGGTCGAACAGCGAATTTTTGTGCAAATTGAAAGTGTTTTTTAGTATTATGAAGGAAAAAATCCCGGTAAGTGATATTATTTGTGTTTTTATAATAGCAGATAGGTTGAATTATATGTAATATGTTTCGGTTTTACATGATATTTGTTTTTCTTTGAAATATTTACGCCGAAAGTTTGTGGTCAACATGTGACCTCTGCCTATCTGGAAAAACTTATTGTGGTTATTATGTGACCACTGTCCTACAAGCGTTTGTCCATATAAATAAAGGCAAAACCATATTTACACATCAAATAGTTTGTATGGTAGATAGATAGGTTCTTGGATCGAAGAATAACCGATACCCTGGTGTCAGAGTCTTTTAACCACTACATCACAGAGACATTAATATTTATTAATATTTTTATGCAAAGAAACACACAAATCTTTCCTCTTTTTAATATTAGTCTTATATGTAGATTCACCTTTATTTTTTCAATACTTACATGTTGTGACCTAACTTGGCAGTGGTCAGATCTAATCCACATCATGTATATTTAAATGGGCAGTGGTCATATCCAGACCAGAGGGTTTTTTATAGGAAATTGTAGGAATAAAAAAAAATTAAGAAATTAGTTTTTTTATTATCATCCAATCTACCATTATCTGTATATAAAGATAAAATAATCGCCAGGCCTGGCTAAGGGATAAGTTGTCTACATTGTCTTTTAAGTGTAGCTGGGGAGGATATATGTGGAGATGCTTGCATTTCTCTCTTCTCTCTGTCATCTTTTTGAAAACATTATGCCAAAGCTGAGCCAAGTCGGCTCATATTCGAACCGCATCTAAACTTTTTTGATTTGTATTCCTTCTGCAATAGTACCAGATTTTTTCCAATTATACTCAAAGTCAAAATCATTTATTTATCTTTGGATATTTGTATTACTTACTAATTGTCACTTTTTTTCTTTTGATTTCAGGCGTGTGTCCTGCGACAGCTACGACAGATTCTTCGAAACATTACACAAAAAACATGAAACAAACATATTATTTTACATACACATACTGTCTCCTGCGAATAATTTCTGTTTTGAATGAAACATTTTTTAACGTTAGTGTATATATTCTATAATATATATAAAGGTTAACCTCATCATGAGGTTCTACTTTTCAAATGCGGAGTCACTAAACGAACGGCTTTTTGTATGGAAAAACCATTCGTTTAGGTGACACCGCGATTCAAAAATGACACTCAAGATACCTAATAATTTTTATTTTTGATTACTGTTATCATCATTTCTGCCTGACGAAGAATTAGAAGATGTGTTCTGCGTTTTGCCAATTGCAGATAATAGATATATGATATTTATATGAATTAGACATTGTCATATCTATTTATGTGAATGCTGGCGGCATCTATGTCAGGTGAAGGAACTAAATTTTTTTTAAAGAAAACGCCTCGTTTATAAATAAAATATATAAACCAGATACTTAATTCATTTATTTAAACTTATGTAGATATACAAAATAATATACGTAATCTAACCATAAGTAAATCTTATTTGAAACCTTATACTAACTTATTATGCACATTTTTATTATAAAACTAAATCCGTAAAGTGCAAAATTAAAGCATATGAAGAGTTCCTCATGTTGTCTGTTCAGATTTTTTTACTTAGTGTTTACGTATAATTAATCCGTATCAAAATATAAAAAAAAAACAGAATAAATACCTAGCTACCTAAGCGAGTTTACGAACGTTACACATCATAATATGCAAATGCAAGCAGTACAAAATTGTTTGGTTTTGCTACTAACTTCTAATTTTGTAACGTACATGCAATTTATATAATTGGTAGGTTAGTAACAGTAAGTGTAGGTGCATAATTAATTACTGATGTAGGTAACTATGACCGTGTGTTATGATCCTGAGTTTTACTTACATAGTAGGTACGAGATACAACTGTATGCCTAATTTGTAAGCACTATGATCTTGGCGACTGACTAGAAAACATAAAAACCACATTATTATGTTATGTCAGACTCTTTCTATCGACGTAAATGCATATTATATCAATTAAGATGTATTTATAGGTATACTAACACCATTGTATGTCTGACGCTGTTAACAAAAATCAGAGCCAGTGATGGGCGGATGTATGTAGAAAACGGTAATAATTTTTTCTAGAGCTTTTGAAGTATGCACTTTGAAGCTCCAAAACTCAAATAAACTCCTAATAAACAACTCATGATTATTATCTTAATAATAAACTCATGATTATTATCTCACGTTAGTTTTAATAAAATAATTGGTTTGAATTTGACTAAAGTTTATAGTAACTTTACTGGTAACTGGTAAATGTTTTTGTAATAACATGGCACTGCATTAGCACCACAAATAAAATCATTTAAGTGTATTGTATTATTGTAGTGATCTTTGGCAGAATGATTTTATATTCTAATGACTAAATTGGGTACTGAAAATTGTAACTCTGTTATTGTATTTTTTGTAACCGTAACTTACAGATAAAACTTATCAGGTACTTACAATACATATATAGAGAGCTAATCTAATACTAAACACTAAAATATTATAAAATTGTAATGAGATTCAATAGTTTTATACGAACCACTACCCATATACACTGATATTAAATCATAGACTATCGAATACTTATTAATCGATTACAATCAAAAATCCAATTGATACTATTTTACGTCAAAGTATTCGAACGCACATGAAGCCCGCTAGATTTAAAATTTGAGAAAAGAGTTCTTATTTCACTTTCGTTCGATGTTCTCTTTTTATTTTTTTCGATGGAATTGTCCACTACATTGTGTAAAGAAAGGTTTTCGTCATTCATCCAGTAGATTTGGGCCTATGGGGCAGCTCGAATGCATCGGCCGAAGGGGCCGCATCTCGCCGGAGCTATCGCTTACAACCAGCGTCTCTTGCGGACAGCAGGACGTCTTCATAGTCATCGATTCAGTCGATGTCTTGTGACTCTGGAATCAATAAATTAGAAAAGATCAGATTTCAAATTTCTGATCCAATAAATAAATCCCGATTACCGCGCCTCCGGATGCCAAATGTTTATATTTCAGTTGTATTAAATTATATTCTGTGGCTGTAGTGACGAGTAACTATGGGGTATTTCTGTGTGTCAGCCCCCGAAGCAATAAACTTATTTAATAACGATGCGCGATGATACAGTCAGCCAACAAGATACTTGGCCGGCCCTCTACATATACTTGCCCACTTTGAATTTTCTCTTAAACTCAAAATAATATTGACACGAAAATGTATTCAGAAAGACTTCTGAATATACATTTTTATATTAATATTATTTTGAGTCTAAGAGAAAATTCAAGATAAGGTATAGTGAGACCCGGCCTAGGTATCTCATTAGCTGACTATAAAAGTCCGTCACGCGATACAAACTTTATCCGAGTCTATCGACGGTGCTATGCTAAGGGGGCATGTCCACTTGTTCTTATCGTGTGTGTTAGTGACTAACACTAGTGTCAGAGTTTTTAAACCGCCATAAAGGCCTCTGACATGGTTTTAGGTAACGACCAATGTCAAGGACAGTGACCGGGACCGACGGTTTAACGTACCCTCCGAAGCACGGATCATCTTACTTATCAGACATTTAGGTGATCAGCCTACAATGTCCTAACAAACTAGGACAACAACACAAAGTCGTTGCCCCCGCCGGGAATCGAACCCGCGACCTCCGGGTATGAGCCTAACGCTCTAACCACTACACCACGGAGGCAGTTCCACTTATAAATCGACATGCCTACAGGACAAATTCTATCTAACCCTTTTAAAGCAGTGCTCGATGGCCTGGCAGAGCGTGGTCCGCGTGGTCCGCAGGACGTACAGGATCGGATTCAGCACGTAGTTGAGCAGCATAAGCATGTCGGAGAACACGCCAAAGTTCTCCAGATACTCCCAGTATGAAGGGCCGAGCCCGAGGTACAATGCTGACGTCATCTGACAAGGGAGACAAGAGATTAGTTATAAGAAGAGAATATAGAAAATAGATCAACTTTTTACTGATTAGATAAATTTTCAAAATTAAAAACCACTTCACCCCCAATTTCTATGGGACTTTTTTGTTTGAAAGGGCATACTTGTCAGGGGACAAGAAATAATAATATAAAAAAGTTCAAATAGGTCCAGGCGTCTTCGATTTATCGTTGAACATAGGTACATAAAAAATTAAAGATCCCGACGTATTAATTACGATAAAATCTTTTTTTTTTTTAAGTCGGTTAATTACGTTAAAGAAGCAGGGTTGCAAAGCGGTTAAGGCACTGGCTCTGCATCTATGACGGTTATCGGTATACCTACCCACCAGATATAAACGGGATAGAAACATCTATCCAGTGGGAACATGTTGCACCTAAGTCCTGACGGATTTCCGTACAAACTCACGATATTGCAAGCTCGGTTATGAATGCATTAACACGTACATATCTTATACCTTTAAACGAGCAATTCTTGTATGTATGTATGTATATATATATATTTATTTATAAATTTCTGTGATCTCGAAAACGGCTCTAACGATTTCGCAGAAAATTTGTATATGGGGGTTTTCGGGGGTAAACAATCGATCTAGATTAGCTTTATGTTTGGGAAAACGCGTGTTTTCGAGTTTTCATGCGTTTTTCTTTCCACGCAGAATATGGTCGCTAATTTCGGCGCGCCGGCCGCCATCGGCTTAGCTTAGTGGTTAAGGATGCTGACCGCTAGAAAGAGTGTTACGGGTTCGAATCCCACTCGGTGACTTACTTTTGTTTTTTTTTATGTTCAAGTTTATATATAATTTTTTATTTTGTACTGTTTTTAAACAAGTTTAAAAAAAAAAGTTAATGTTTGAGATGTAACCGACCGAGCAAAGCTCGGTCACCCAGGTACTCTTATACCTTTAAACGAGCAATTCTTGTATGTATGTATGTATATATATATATTTATTTATAAATTTCTGTGATCTCGAAAACGGCTCTAACGATTTCGCTGAAAATTTGTATATGGGGGTTTTCGGGGGTAAACAATCGATCTAGATTAGTTTTATGTTTGGGGAAACGCGTGTTTTCGAGTTTTCATGCGTTTTTCTTTCCACGCAGAATATGGTCGCTAATTTCGTCGCGCCGCGACCGCCTTGATTTAGCTCAGTGGTTAAGGATAGCGACCGCTAGAAAGAGTGTTACGGGTTCGAATCCCACTCGGTGACTTACTTTTGTTTTTTTTTAAATTTAAGTTTATATGTATATATTTTTTTATTTTGCATTGTTTTTAGACAAGTTTAAAAAAAATTTGTTAATGTTTGAGATGTAACCAAGCAAAGCTCGGTCGCCCAGGTACTCTATTATTATATCTATACGTCATATAAAATAGATACGGACCATAAAATAATATCGATCTAAGAGTTTAATCGTCTGCCCACTACCTTCCACTTGACACATTTTGATTAGCTTTTATTTCTACAATGATCTTTTTGCATTTCATATCATCATCATCATTAGGTCAATTTTTTGGCCCACTGCATGTGCACGACCTACTATGTAGCCTATAATACTAGAGTCATATTTGGTCAGAGCAGCCAGAGGATTTGGCCTAAACTCTCCTCGCTGGTCAGACGGGTTGGAGAGGTCTCATGTATGTTTACAATTTTTGTTTAGCGTATTTCCTAAGTCACCTTCTATGACATCCACGGAAGGTCTTGGAATGGTCCTTTTCTACTGTACCGGAAATCACACGGCATGTATTTCATAATTATCATCAAACTTTACTTAGCAGTACTTAATTGAGTACCTAACGAAACGGCCAAATCTCACGATTAAACTATAGCGATGTATGGTACGAGTAAAGGGTTTGTAGAGAACTTGATAGATGAGTAAGAAAGAAAGAACGTTTATTGTTAGGAGTTCGGCTCTCCAAGAAATCTGTTAACTTTTACAGTGAACCTAAGCATTTTTTACTCGTCTTGGCTTAGGGCCAGTGGTATACCAACCGATACTTTTCAATGGTTACTTGAAAATGTTTTGGTGGGTGGTATAACGTTATGTTCCGACTCGATGTCACATCGAACTTTGTATAGTTTAGAGCCACTGCCATATTGGACACTAGAAGATTTATAACTCGAAAACAAAGCACAAAGCGTATTCAAATTTGCGGCACAAACACGTTTAATCAATTATCCATTCTGCCGAGTAATTTGTATGCGGTAAGCGAACGTCGCGAAAAATGTTTCATTGTTGCAATAAATGGCATTCCAATAAGGAGCTACGGAACCAAGTTGTCCAGTCCACTACTTCACACTGTTTTAGAGATAACAGCCAGTTTAAACACGGACTAACTTTATAACTAGGTCGATAATAATATATGGTTATTGGTATGAGGTTCTTTGGTTGAAACCACAGTATGTACCTAGGTTGAAAACATTATCGGCCCAAATCAAGTCGACTATATGTATAGATAGGTAGGTATGTGCAACAAATGTTTGAAACAACATGTACAAAGTTTAGTTCACCGAAAGTCATCCGTGTAGATTGGTAGCTGCCCCGACGACCGTTCTATGCGGGTTTAATGGTGGCCGTACTGTTGAATTTTAATTTACTTAATAAAAGGTAAGTCTGAATCATATCTATGATTATTACAAGGAGGTAATAATATTTATCGAAGCGTGCGAATATCTTGTGGTTACCGTCAAACTGCCGATTTTGTTAACTAATATGTAAACAATCGATCGAAAGCTACGATTTACAATGTTAAAGCACACGAATTCAAATCAAATATAGAGTAATAATGGAAAACATATAGACTTGTTTGTTTATCCAATCTCTCGTGTTGGCATAGCTTTTCTGCAAACATCATTGACCGAGCGATAGGTATGCAATTAATATTTGAAAAAGATTTTTTTTAGAATAACTTAAATTGTTAGCTGAAAAATCATATTTTTAGATACCTGTATTATAAAATTTACGAGTAAGTCTCGCTTGCCTATTATTGTTTACTCTCAAAAATAGAATTTAAATGAATATTTTTTTAAACTTACCCCTTTTTCGGTCATGCACCATTTACTCATGGTAAAACCATTAGGACCAAAGGGTAAGAATGTACCATTTTTTAAATAACACTATAAGTCAGAAGAGAAATAAATTTGCGCTAGAGAGTATCAAAATATTTTTTGATTTTATTCTTATTCTCTGAATAATCCCCTAGAATATAAATCGTAATGAGTTATGTATGGTCTCGTTCGACTTCTTAAAGTCCGGAATAAATTTAAGCCAGTCCATTTATGTATCTAGCGTTTATTTGCGGATATCCGCTTTGCCAACGGTTTATTGCAAATTCAACTTGAAAACGTAAGAGTTTTGTTACAAAATTGATTTATTGCCACAGTCATCAAAAGCTATAAAACTTGATGATTGATGACTATAAGTGTTTAAGGGTGGTCAAAGTATAGGTAACTAGCATGGAATTGAATGTACTTCGTAACTAGAGATTAGAAAAAAGAGTTTATTACTGTACATTTAATTCATGAGCTCGACAAATAAATTAACAAAACAAACAAGACAACTAAAATAAACTTACGACTTAAATTATTTAAATAAAAAGCCCTGGCAAATTGCTGCCCCATGGTAACGTGCTCAGAAGGCTGGCAGCATTGCCACGTTGTACGGCAATGCTGGCAGCATTGCCACGTTGTACGGCAAATCTAAATGAGCTCGTGGACCTTTACAAATTTAGAACACGTATCATCTTGTTCATTTAATTGCAGGCATAATTTATACATTCCCCATCCAGTGATATCAACTTAGCTACATCCTACGTTAGCCGTTTTCACAAATTAGGCTTGTCCTAGTAGACCTAATAAGTTAGTCCTACGCAATTTTTATCCTATAGTTGACTGTGTGTGATTGATAACAGTAAGCCAGACTGTATGTCAACGACCTAAGGACTATGCTAAGGGAAAGAATGCCAGAAATGTAACACAATGATTATCTGGAATCTCTGAAGGTCGCTCACTCTATTTCCACCATGTACCGACAGACAAAGTGTGAATGTAAATGTTGTATTGACGTTTACGACGATAGATATTGATGTATGCATTATGTGTTTGGAATTTATTATTATCGATTTGTTTGCATGCAGTCATTGTATGGTAGCAAATATTTTGGGCTCTATTTCAGTAGTCATGATAATTATATGCAGTCCATAACCATTAAGATTCATGAGTAAACCCTCTTGTAACTATACCTACCAGTCTTGATTGTTTGTTAGCATTGTAGTATAGATTTACGTTAGTAATTATATCATCTTTGGTATACCTAGATAAATTCATCTATCTAAGTATTTGCTTAGTTTGTGCACGATTCTTAGGATTGAGCTAGGTAGACGCAAGTAAAGATATTCCTTATTGACGAAAAATATAAGAAAATACTTATTTCAATGAATTCTGTCATCATCATCCGAGCGTATATTCTCGGTTGCATCCTCAGCAGTAATGCTCTAGAGCTTGGGGCCCGCTACCTAACCAAGGATAACGAAATTTGACGCGGTTACTAGCTTTTACACAGAGCGACTGCTGTCTGACCTCCGCAACCCAAAGGAGAAACCAGAACCAATCCTTGCGTTTCAATTAATTCTGTATTTTTTTTGTAAATTGACATGGCATTAGGCATGCGAACAGTTTTTTAAAAGTCTCCTAGTTAGATCATAAAACATTAACTTATCTATAACTAATTCTGCCTTATCATCCTCTCAGTCAGATAGTGTTCGTTATTATAATACTTATCTAATAGATACATGCAAAAAAGCTCCAACAGAAAGCTTACTCTATCAATCAAGAATTATATTAGGTAAAGGTAAATTTGAAGCCACCCGTCTAATGTAACTTCCGTATTTTTTTATTTCTTACCAGTATTATGGATCTAAAAATAATTTAAGGGCTAAAATATGTCTGTATCAATTTATTTTCTAATTTGAAATCTTCTGCAACCAAGTTGCAAACGTTCTAAAAAAGGGAGAGGTAAAAAGTACCCGCAACCGAAGGGCATGTATGAAGAGATTGATGAGTTTAGATGAAGCAAAAGAGGTTTGTCAGGATCGTAGCAAGTGGAGGTCCATAGTCTCTGCCTACCCCTGTGGGAAATAGGCGTGATATTATGTATGATGTATGTTGAAATTAAAGTGGACAGCAATGGGCGTTATAAAAGCTTTGAGACATATACTATACTATGACCTACTTACTACTATATAAATGTATACTTTCAACTACCAGTGAAAAAGTACACGCACGGAATGGGTATTTCCTTTAATTAGGCATCCAAAAAAAAAACGAAAATAATCTAAATTTCAGGGATTTAAAATTATTTTACTTTCATATCCCTGAATTTTTATTTGGTTTAGTTATATTTTTTCTTATTTCGCTAGATGAATTTTCATTATATTTTTTAGACGTTACCTGTATAAGTAGTTGGACTTACCATCTGCGGCAACCAGCATAACATGAACAGCCCCGACAGGGTCAGCATCAGCCTGCTGAATGCCACCTCCTCGGCCGTGGCGGCGTTGTGGTGAATGTGAAGGTTGTTGCCCGAGTTGATGCTCCTCTCCCGCTGCCGGCAGCTGCTCTTTGAGACCCTGGAATGATGATTTCCTTGCTCAAGCATCTAGTGAAACAAAAAAAGTAGCACTCCGGGAGTGCCGGTAGAAGTGAAAACTTGAATTGCGTCAAAGATTTCCAAAATGACCGATCAAGAGCGGCCTGCATCCAGCGTTTTTCCAGCGATCTTGGTCAGGTCGTTTGACCACCGCGGTGAGGGTGCCCTACGCTTCCTATGCTTGCATTCGAGAACCTTTTTGACCCATAGGCCATCGGTTTGTCGCGCTATGCGGCAGTTCCATTATCCTTAGCATGTAAATGAAAAAATTACCTATAGATGTATACATATAATGAAAATAAAATCCTGGCTTGACAAAAAAAATCTAGAAATAAATATGAAAAAAACTAAAATAATTCAATTTCACCCATGGCAAAAAAAAGCGCTCACCTTAAAATTATCTTTTGAAAATCAAGAAATCACAGAAGTAAATAATTTCAAACTCCTAGGCGTAACAATTTCTACATTGATTCTTACATTGACTGGAAAAAACATGTGACAAGCATCAAAAATAAACTATCAAAATTTGTATACGCACTAAGCATTCTAAAAGTAAGCACAAATTATGAAACTGCTCTGACAGCGTATTACGCCTACGCGTACTCCTGGCTAAAATACGGTGTTATGCTTTGGGGCAATAGTGTCCACGCGGACGACCTACTCCTAATGCAAAAAAAGTGCTTACGCATACTGTGCAACTTACCGTACAGACATAGCTGCAAGACGTATTTCATAAAACAAAATATCTTGACACTACCCTCAATTTATATCCTTGACATATGCACATTCGTGAGAAAAAATAAACACATATTTACGCAAATGAAAGACACACACAACATAAACACACGACATAAATATAGACTGGCACTACCGTCGAAAAAAAACCTGGACATATTCAATAACGGACCATATGTGAGTGCAATCAAAATATATAATAAACTACCCAAATCACTACAATTAGAACATAATGACAAAACTTTTAATAAAAAACTAAAAACATTGTTATTGACAAAAGGTTATTATTCTGTCAAAGAGTACTTAGAAGACAAATTACACAACTAGTTTAAAGAATTCTCAAGCCACAGCCATTAATATACTGACATTTATATTTATCTTTTTTTTTCCTCTTTTAAATATTTTTTTTATTGCAATATTATTGTTAAGATATTTTAAATGTTCGGATTTACAAAAACTACATCTCATTAAAATTAAATTAAAATGTAATCAAACTTAACTGAAATGAACGGCAATTATTTATATATATTTATAACATAAAAGTTCTATGTATCTCTGCTGACATTCAATGAAATCACTAACAATTTTTGACATATCCTGAATCTAAAACCACTATTATTATATAAACTCAACTCAACATACTTTTAGTTCGCAACACCCTGTCAGGGTTCATGTACTTATTAACCTACTAACCATGTAATGTATGAGTGCATGTAAGCGAAAATAAAGAAAGAAGAAAGAAATAAACTCTTCCTTGCTCCATATTAAATCAAGATTTCCAAAAACTTTTTGAAAACCTACGAGAGAAAACCTGTATCACATATTCCTACTTTTTAACAGACTTAAAAAATAAGGAAGATATCAATTTGAACGTAAATGTTTTTTTTTTAAATGTAATTTCCCCGATTCCTCCAAAGTTTGGCGAGCTTGGTGTAAAGCGCGTTCGCAAGTAAAGTGACACCGGGCGTGACCGGCACTTCGATGGATGACCACAAGTGACTTAAAAAAATTCTTGAGCTCCTTCATACTTCGGAAGGCTCGTATAAGCCTTTGGTTTGGTCCCGGCTGTCATCATTGTATGGCAGTCGGATGCTTTTGGGCAGCCTGAAAAATCCGTAAGTGGCCAACACTGGTGTCAGTTTTTTAAGGCTTTTTCTGCACACGTAAAAACAAAAAATTCAAAGACTCCTCAGCCAACCAGCTGTTTAGACGTATATATTCGGATTTGGTGGTAAAGTAAACATAATATATCTATCAAGCACCAACGACAGTGGCTAAGCGGGCTAAGTACGCCAATAAAATGCAGCTATTAAGTCATCCTTTGATATCTGTGGTAAAGTGATAGCGTAGATTAAAGTATAAGCTACTTAGTGCATAAATTGTGACCTTAGACGGTGACCTCGCCTAAAAGGTCAGCCAGACTAAGCGTCGCTAAGTTTTATTAAATATTCTTGAGGCAGCTCATCGAGCAGTATTCGGACTATTGATGGAGAAAATAGACGCTGCTTATTAGTTTTTGAACTATCGCGCCTTGTAGATACGCTTCTAACGCGTAATTATTGTTTATGGGGTGAGTTAGTCCATCAATTTGAACCACTGTTACTAATAAATGTATATCGAAATACGGATTTTATTTTTATTTTTCATACATAGTAACGATATCTTGGGACTACTGTTATTAGTATTACGGGACTTAGGTACCGCGATTCATATCGTTTTTAATACTTATACCAGTAATTGTGACCGTGAAACTCTAAAATCAATTATATCTTGGGACTACTTCGATTTGTATGAGAACCAAAAATTTTGTTTTCGTGTTTCAATATACAAAAGCTTTCAAAATTGTGGACTGAATCACGCCTAAAAATACATACATACATACATAATATCACGCCTGTTTCCCGCAGGGGTAGGCAGAGACTATGGACCTCCACTTGCTACGATCCTGACAAACCTCTTTTGCTTCATCTAAACTCATCAATCTCTTCATACATGCCCTTCGGTTACGGGTACTTTTTACCTCTCCTTTTTTTAGAACGTCTGCAATTTGGTCGCAGAAAGTTCGCCGAGGCCGACCTTTTCCTACTGTTCCCTTCACATTCGTCATATAAATATTTTTCGTCAATCTCTTTTCATCCATCCTTTCTATATGCCCAAACCATCTTAACATCCCTTTCTCTATTTTTGTCACAACATCCTCTTTTACTCCACACCGCTCCCTTATGGCATCATTCCGTATTCGATCTTTCAAAGTAACACCACACATACTCCTCAGCGCTCGCATTTCAACTGCATTTATTCTACTTTCATGCTTTCTCTGCCATACCCAACTCTCACTACCGTACATTAAATTAGGTATCAGTACTCCTTTATGAACAGCGAGACGTGCCTTGTCTGATACCTTCCTACTGCTCATAAAGGAATGCAACGCTCCATTCACTTGGTTACCCGCATTCACTCTTTTTTCAACATCACCCTCGTGCTTACCATCCCTTGTAAACATACATCCCAAGTATACAAACTCTTTCACTTGCTCAACTTTCACCCCATTTATTAAAATATTGCATTCTGTTGCACTATCGTCCTTTTCAAACACCATAACTTTGGTTTTACTGACATTAACTTTCATACCCTTTTTCTCTAATGCATCATTCGTAACAGCTATCATCTTCTGTAATTCCTCCTCTGAGTCCGCAAGTATTACTTGGTCATCGGCATAGAGAAGGCATTTGATTAATAACTCATCCATTCTAACACCACATTCATCATCTTTCAAATCTGTCAAACAACTGTCCATGAATAAGTTGAACAGCCAAGGCGACCAAGGAAACAAACCAGTATTTACCTTCGGACGATAGGTTCCTGACCACCTCGTGGGGCGGTGATGGCGTATAGAGCCCTGGATACTGCCAGGTTGCAGTACACCAGGATTACGCAGAGCAGCATGCCTGTATATCAAACGTAAATGTTTAGATTAGAAACAAATTGAAATTGTTTTATTTTGGGAGGTCAAGGTTATCAAGTTGGCCTCCAACCCTAGAAACGAAATAACTAGTAGTTCGTCCGTGAACTCGCGAACTCTATACTTCGGCAACCCCCTGACAGATTTGGCTCATGTTCGAACTTAAAAATTATAGTAGCTATATCTAGGTACACGCGTAACAAATTTTATAAAGCTTCTATCAAAATTACTAGAATGATCATCGAATATCATATACCTTTAAACAAGCAATTCTTGTATATTTATTTATATATTTATAAATTTCTGTGATCTCGAAAACGGCTCTAACGATTTCGCTGAAAATTGGTATATGGGGGTTTTCGGGGGTAAACAATCGATCTAGATTAGTTTTATGTTTGGGAAAACGCGTATTTTCGAGTTTTCATGCGTTTTTCTTTTCACGCAGAATATGGTCGCTAATTTCGTCGCGCCGGTCGCTATTTGGCTTAGCTTATAAGGATGCGGACCGCTAGAAAGAGTGTTACGGGTTCGAATCCCACTCGGTGACTTACTTTTGTTTTTTTTATGTTAAAATTTATATATAATTTTTTATTTTGTATTGTTTTTAGACAAGTTTAAAAAAATTAGTTAATGTTTGAGATGTAACCGAGCAAAGCTCGGTCGCCCAGGTACTGGTAATATTAGTTATCTAGTAATATTAGTTATCATACCTACATACATAGCTGTACTCACATACATAATATACAAATGCCGGATTGTTCTGAAATTTCGCTCGTTTAGCTCGCACAACGCCTGTCTTCATTTAATCTTTTGGTTTTATAAGACTACTTTTATCTTGGTTCCAGTGGTCTCTATAAGGTCATGCGGGCAATACCGCAGGAAACAGCAAGAACAACATAAAAAAACAAAAGACTAACTAACCACATATCAAGTTTAATATAAGAATTTATTGTATTGAACATATTTACGATCGATTTTAAAGACCACGAAATATTACGCATACCTAATTCAACATGGTTTATTTGTATTTTCATGATTAGTGTTAGAAATTTGGCAAATAACATAGCAGTTATTTATGTCCTCTTTGTCTTCTCTAAATTCTCAGACAGCTAGTCTAGAACGTGTATCGACGAATAAATTGATAAACAATATCGAATACATCAACATTTGTCGAATATTGGGCCAAGAGCCAAAGGTTCTTACGTAGGGTTGCCAGATTTATTGTTCGGGACAATCTAGACAGATTGGATTAGGTACGGTTACATATTACTAAATTTGACGCGGTATGACGCAAATATATTTCTTCTTAGGTGGTCGAATGGACATAGATAGGACACTCGTAACAGGTACTTATGTCCAAATCAACTTTGAACTGAAAGTCAATCGCATATACGAAACCTATATAAATTATTGGGCAAGTGCGTGTCGGGCCACGCGCAGTGTAGGGTTCCGTAGTTGCGAATGCCAACTTTGAGTTCTTGCCACTAAAAACGTTTAAAAACTAATATCTATTGAATTTGTATGAAAATGGCTCTGATAGTTTTCCTCCAAACTACATTAAGTATATATGCTATAATTGTGATTCTTTTCACGTGGCCATATATAACCGTTTAGCAGATAGAGGGGGGGGGGGGGGGGGGGTAGGGGATACTTGACTCGAACAAAAATTTGAACTTTAAAACCAAATATTTCAGAAACGGATCCCTAAATCGAAAAATGGTGTTCACAAGCTAACAATATTTTTGAAAGATCTATTCAACGACACCCCACTCAATGTGTTTGTCGAGAAAAAAAATATTGACTACGTCTTGACTTGTATGGCAGCTACACTGAAAAAAATTTTTTTTCCATATTGTATTTTACGACTTTTTCGCCATAATTAATATACATATCCATGCCAAATTACAGCTTTCTAGTACTTATAGTTTCTCTGTAGGACCGTGGACAGACAGACAGACAGACATGGCGAAACTATAAGGGCTCCTTGTTTACTACGGAACCCTAAAAAACGAAACTGCAGAATCGGGTGATGTCATTCGCCTGCATCAGTAACCGCCTAATGAAAAAGAGGATTAAGCTATCATTTCACGTTTATCATATTTATGTGACATAGGCTTATTTGCGATAGTCGACGTGTGTTGATAGGCCCCCAAATATTAAAGATAATAAAGCTTAACGTTTATTTGTCTCGAGGGATGGAGGTCGACGGCGTAGTAATCACATTCATCCGAAGTTACGGGATTATCAAAATATGTATGAAAATCTTGAAAACTCAGGCTTTTTAAGGACTATTTCTTTTTTAGGTACGGAATTATTTTTGACGTGATAACGTCTTTAAAATCGTTTTAGTCGGGTGACATGTTCAGAAACTTGTGTCACACCAAAACCTCACGAGCGCGATTGCAGGTATAACGAGAGAGAGACGGACCGATCTCCCGTCTCATCTCGAGCGCTGCCAGTCATTCCGTGAAACGACGTTATCACGTAAACATCTCGATCGTAAACCTACTTTACAAACAACCAATTTTTTTTATTAAGATTTTATTTCACCACTTGGTCGGCTCCATCAATATACACACCCATGCCTAATTACAGCTTTTTAGTACTAATAGTCTCTGAGTCAAACTACAGAATGCCGTGAGTGCCGTGTGGTTTCCGGCAGAGTAGAATAGGACCACTCCAAGTTTTCCCGTGGATGTCGTAGAAGGCGACTTAGGAAACACAAGCTAAACAAAGTTTACAAACATCATGAGAACTCTCCAACCCGTCTGGCCAAAGTAGATTGTAGGCCAAATCCTCTGGCTGCTCTGAATAAATATGGCTCTATAGCAGTACGGAGAGGGTCCTGCTTGCTCCTGCGGTGAAGACGAAAAAGACCTGATGATAATAACTATACAAACACAGATAGACATGGCGAAACTATAAGGACTTCTTGTTCACTTCGGAACGCTAAAAACATATTAATAAAAAACATTTACTTACCTTGCACAACATAGAAAATAGCATATGCGAAGTTAACACCACTGGTCGCGTTGCGGTATCTGATGCACTTCTTATGCTCCTCGTTGTAGTACAGGCCAAGCCCGAGCAAGGGCAGGCAGGTGAGCCCAGCTGCGAAGAACCAAGACACCACCAGGGCCATGCGAATCACGAAGTACGTCACTTGCTGGAATAAGAAAGGTTCAGTTTAGTACTTTAGGTATAATTACTGCGCCCACCTAGTATCAAATTATTATTTTCCCTCCCAAAGGTTGGCTGGAAGAGATTGCACCTTTGTGCCTATATTGTTTCTTGTTGTTGTTGTAATTGCACGCCTCATAAGCGAAGCGTTGAGGTGGGTACTGCTGTCACTTCGCGCAAAACATCTGATTTTTCAAACTTAAAATGTCTTTATGTATCATTTGCACTTGTAAGATAATATATACACACACATATTAAGAAAAAAAAACACTATTTTTAACACTCATGATATTTTGATGTCATTTTTGTTATTTAAACTAGTTAAAAAACAGTTTAAAAAAGTTCTGTCTTGGACGTCCGTGTGTCTGTATTATAATAATTTTCAAAACTACGGCTAAACTACTGATAATTTACATTTTTTATAGACAAAATTCGTAGAGTTCTCTTTTATAACTCTTACCCCTTTTATTAAAATTTAAAACCGATATAATCTAATATGTAGAAGTTTGCGGGGTGTCTTAGGTACAACAGATCACCCCGCACCTCATCCGATTCATCAAGGTAAAGCCTTTGAACTTGGACAGAATGACTCAGCCATTAATAACTATATTAATATGAAAAGCACGCGGGAAGTATCGTAAATATAACCGAGTGTTACGTAACGGAAGTCCGCCAGTACACAAACGATGACTAGCCGACCAATTGTTTACCAATCAAGCCCGATGTATTGTATTCTGAGTTTCTGAGCACATGTATTTGCAGCTTTTATTGTGCTTTATGATTTTATTCTAGTCCGAAAAGGAAGAGTAGAGAAGAATGTGTAATAGGTGGGCATTTCTTCAAATTTCGTTCTCCGCGTAACCTTCGTGGCGAAATTGAAATTACCAATAATCTTTTGAAAAAAAATACTACGCTATAGATGGTTTAAAAGCAAATAATATACTGTTTGAAACTTTCAAATTGACTAATAAATGATAAAGATATAAAATTCCGAAAAAAATCTGCCCACGAAAGTTACTATTGATACCACGAAAGTTACGCCAGTAAAAAATACAACTCAGTTGTAGCGAAAACTTTAGTTTTCGCTACAACTAAATATATTTTTGCATTAAATAACAATCAATCAAGACAAGCATATGCATTGCACCAGCGTTCAATGTTTAAATGTTGCATTAGCATCACTTTACTATTTTTTTTATGAATTAAAACTGCATAAATTTATAGTTAGTGTAAAATTAAACAAAGCAATTTTTAAAACAACATTTTTTAATCACAAATTGGAACATTATTTATTTTTTCTATTAATGGCTAAAGAATATGTGCGAAACAAAATAATTAAAAAATGGTTTGACATAAAAATTATTAACTTATAGGACGTTTTAGGCTTTCTATGACTAATTTTTAGATGTAATTTTTATTATGTTGGTCAATTGCAATTAATATAATTCACAGACAGGTATTATTTCTTTTTTTGCTTTTGTAGTAAATTTCTCTCGGCTTTGCTTTTACAATATTGTGTAATTCGGTATCTTTTTTTATTTTTTTCTCTTCTTATTTCGGCTAATCGCTTTTTCTCCAGATGTAATTTTTACGGCGGCATTCTTAATTTAAATACGTTAAACCATTAAATTCGTTAAGTTATGATAATTCTTTAAAAAAAATTACACACTTACAAATATGCATACAAAGTCACAAACGTGGATATAAACCTGTATACAAACTTGTCATAAACTAAAATACAGAACCAAATTCAAACTCTATATAAAGTAACATACAAACGAATACTTTATTAAAGCTAAACAAATCCAAAAACAAACTCCAATGGAAACTCACACATAAACTCACATTCTTACTATCATACCAATTCAGAAACTCACAATCAAATTCACAGACAAACTAACAAACCAAATATATAAAACCAAACACAAGAAACTAATTATACTTCTACTCGCGAGAATATTCTTCGGCCGGCTCATCGTTACTTACACATACTAACACTTACCAAGAAATACCAATACTTTCCAACACTGAAATACATATATTACAGTCAACGAATAATTGTGGATGGAAAAGTCGAAAGCAGAAATTTTGACTCGACATCTTTGTTAGGACTAGTTAGGACATAAACATAATAAAATTCCTTACCCCTCCGAGGTGAGCCCGCGAGGGAAGGCCCCAAAAAAAGGTCCCGTTTTTTGGTTTTTTGCTTACATCTCGAAAATGGTGCGTTGTACGAAATTTTGTTGTACTACATTATGAAATCTGTTAAAATTGTCTACAACTATGGCTTTTATTTTTGTATCTATCTCCAATTTTTACCTAGGTATGAGGTACGAAAATTTTTCGAATTTTTAAAATGTGTTCTGCACTCTGGGTGTATTCAGACGAAAAGCGCACGCCAAGCCCACGTCCAATGCATGCCTTTCATTGCGTTTCTATCCCCATAGTTCAGGAGGAAGGTGTCCAAGCTAGTCCTAACAAAGTTGCCGAGTCAAAATTTCTGATTTCGACTTTTCCATCCACATGCCCCTTTTGAGCACTCATTGACCAAACTAATACCAACCCATAGCAACACTTACATATACCATAACATACCGACACAAGCAAACATTGTTTGAGAAAATTTTAATAGATGTTTCATTGTATTAGATTACTCGTATATTAGAAACCGCTATAAGTAATATCACAAAAAAGATTGTCGTATAAAAAAAACGAAATAAACATGTTTTTAGTATTTTGTTGTTACGAACATAGTAAGGTATGATATAATATATGGAAAGAAATTAATATCATTGGTAATTTAGTGAGAATTAATAAAGATACGTAACTTTCGTGGCATGCTTTATAACTTTCGTGGCGAAATCGCCACGAAGTCCGCACCACGAAAGTTACGAAAATTTAACATTTTGTAAAATTACGGAGACAATTACGTATGAATTTAAAAACAAAATACTTTTAAATAAACTCGAAGGCATATTACATTTAAGGAGTGAATCGTTAAATGCGGAATAATTACTATTATTCTTCGAAAAGTGACCACAAAGGTCACTTGGGTTAGAGAATTTGAAAAAACTTAAAGAAATACACATCTGTATTTATTTGCAGACAACCGGTGAGCAGCGCATGAGTTCCCCACCAATGACGGGTCGCTACTGTTTATCCGCGCAACTAAAATTTGTACCTATGATTCAACTCGTTCCGAAGTTATGAGCTGTTTTGTATCGTTTTTTGAAAACTAGCAAAATCGTGTGACAGATACTAAATGCTTCATAACTTTTTTTATTTAAGAGATACAATTACCATTTTTTGTACAACTATGCATTGTTTAATCATAAACAGTTAGAAATACAAAATTTACTGATTGGGTGATAAACAAAAAAGTTATACGAGAAGGCAAAAGCGCGCGCGTAAGTGTGACACGCGGAGAACAGCAAATTTGCTCCCGATTTGGGCATTCAAATATTATTTAAAAAATTACTGTACATGATGTATCTTATTTAATTATGATTTTGTATAGGGGTATAACCAAAGTAACTCCTGCAATCGGTTTTAAAACCATACATTGGTTAAGTTAGGAATAAAGACCGTGTGACAGTAAAAAAAGGCACTCTGAAGAAACACCCAGGTACTATTATAAAATATTAATGACAGACCAGCCAATAAAATAAAAAATATGGAAATTAACTATATCTACTGTTTTATAAACTGACATAGTAACGTAGGACGGGTTTTAAAGTTTTTTTCATAACTTCATTCTGATTTTTCTCATATCAATAACGGATCACTATCTATATGCATACAAATTTAAGCTATAATATCACATAGCATACTGGTTTAATGCACAATCGTTTTTAAGCATAACGTCCTTTCGCATAATGGAGTATGCATAATAATTTTAAGCATAATGTACCTAAGCATAATCATTATTTAGCCCTAACATTTTAAAGCATAAAAGGATGTAAGCATAATGTCATCAAACCATAATTTATCAAGACATAACATTACTTTAAGCATAAAAATGATTAAGCATAACATTTTTATTCATTGTATATAAATTGTTTATTCCTTTCTGGTCTCACAGTTGTTCCAGGTGATCATAAAAAAAAAACTTAAACCCAACTTCCCTTTTGCCCTCACATTTGTTCTGGGTGGTCATTTTTTTTTTGCATGATAATTAAAAATTAACACTTAAATAACTTAATGTTGTTTCTGTTATTTTTAAAAATATTATGCCTAAATACTATTAGTCTTATAGTTATTACGCCTAAAGAGATTATGCGAATTAACATTATGCCGTAACAAATTAGCCTAAAATATAATTATGCCCAACTTACCAGTATGCCAAAAAACAACTTATGCCTAAAAACTATTATGACAAAATATTTTCTGCCAAACCCAGTATGCCAAAGCATATTAGGACAAAAAAAATATGCAAAAAAACAGGGTCCCATCAATAACTTATGTAACTGACCTACACAGAAACTTCTTTATCACTTATCAAATTCATATGATATACATATCTTAGTTGATAGCAACAAGGAGTTGATTCAGTCAGTCTGATCTCAATGCATGATGATTGCCCTTCATTCAAGAACAGCGATTTGTTCAATAAGCAATAGGACGGTTTCTTGACCCCAGATTACATGGTACCTGCTGCAAATATGAGCAAGAGAAGGCTAAGTGGACAACTAACCTAATAATAAACAACGTTTCACATTTTATAATGAATAAAGATAATCAATGTTTACTGACGTTTATGTGCATTGTATTTATTTATCATTCATTTTATTTAAGTATTTATCTTTATTACAAATGTAATAGGCGGACTTATAGCTTTATCTACCAGTTAACCTACTGGTGATGTCGAGAATAAAGTCTTTAGCAGGTAATTATATATAATATAACTATTAAAACCACAAACGGATTTTGATTCCGTTGCAGAAATGTGCGAAATGCTGTCGGTTTTTTCGACTAAAATAATTTTATCGGTAGGTTTATGTTCAAAATATTTGGTTGTAATTATTGAGGTTGTAATACTTTCATAGGCCTCACTACCTACTCACTATGTAGAGTTTGTAAAGTTACCTGGTAAGTTTCGTACTAATTAATATAAAGGTCCAAAACAAAGTTTACAGAATATTAGACCTCACCATCTTCATCTTACTTAGCGCTTTCCCAGTTGCATACTCACTAGCGATGCGCGACTTCGAATGATACTAATACTAATCATTCGACTGCGCGAATCATTCGACTAAGTCGACTGGGTTTTAAATTATTCGACTTGTAGGTCGGTTTTATTCGGCGGCGGTCGGCGCGCTCGTTAGTCGCCGAAAGCTCGGTACGGCCGGCCGCTCGGGCCGACTCGGGGCGACTCGGACGGAATCGTCGGGCCTCGGGGGACGCGTTCATAGGGAAGAATATACAGCGAGGACAATTAAACCAATTTCACTGCTTAAATTGAATTATACTCGAAGAAAAGCTAACAAAATACATCGATTTCACAACAAAAATAATAATTAAAAACAAAAGAACTATTGTAGCGGCACTGTGGTACAAAATGATAATACGCTTTCGAATTACGCGAATGATGAATGAATCCTTGTTCGACTTCGTTTATGACAGATTCATTGATATATGACGTTGACTGACATTAGTCGTTCGTTACTAATTAGTAGTCGTTATTCGAATTTAGAAACCTCATTTACTTCCCGTTAAACTTATCTTTAGCTGTGCTGCTTAGGAGCCCGGGTTGTGCTTTTTCACTTTCTTCTCCAAATATGATTCTTAAATAAGCATAACAAAACCCCGAATACACCAAAGTTTTGCGAGGTGGAGAAGAAATAGCTGAAACAGTTCAAATCACCGGATGCTTACCTGACAATACTATTCGGGAAATACAGACCTCGCCTAAAAAAAATCTATTAATTACTTCGCTTTGTCATCTCAAAATGCGATACAAAGCCGAGCTTTGAAATAAGGACAAAGCCTGTAACAACAGTTCAATGAAGTACTAAAGATTAATGAAATTAAGTAGATGAAATTCAGTCCAATCAACAGGCTTATATAATAGGTCAAAGTACTTAGGTAATTCGCTGGTTCCAAGAATAATTGAAATGTTCAGACTAATAAAAAACAATTTCTTCGTGACTCGCCCACGTTTCGTCCTTCCTATCTACTCTCCAATGTGCGTGCTTCATCATCAGATCGGGTCGATGATAGTCGCATTGACACCAAAACATGGTAATGTAAGGAATAACATTTTTTGCGTCATATTTTTTATTTAGGTTAATTCGAGCATTGTAATGCTATTAAAAATCAATAATTCAAACAATGCCTTATATACTTTAATCAAGTTTAATTATCTAAATTGAATAAATAGTGGGAAGAATAAAGAATAACGTATGCTTCAAATGCGTGTGTGCCTACTGCCACAGAATACATATTAGTACAAGTACAGAAGATTCACTCCGAAAAGTCAATTATAGGAATAGCTACTCTCGCTACGATACAATTAAGTTCAATTCAGGTCGCACATCCCTAATAACCTACAGTTACATTCACCTAGACGTTCCATTTTTTTCCGTCTCTTTTTATAGCGTAACGCTAGCTACATCAGTAAAAATTGTTTTATAAATAGTTAAGTTTCGACACTCAATGTCTGCATAATATAAATTTGTTAGTTACAATAAAGAGAAAAAAAAACGCTTACCTTTTCTGCCGCACTGATTAGCCACGCTGGCGCGGCCGCCGTACGTACTTTTTTGTACTTGCGTTTTTAATACCTACCGTGGAGTGAGGCAGGCCTGCTACTGCCTACTATGTTAAGAGAAAATTCAGGGGGATTCAAACGTGTATGTGTAACGTGAGGGTCGCGGGTTCGAATCCCACTCATGGTGAAATTTTTCATCACATGTTTTAATTTGGATGGTAGGTATCTAATCTATATATATTTATAAAAAAGAATCCCTATTTCTCTTGGTCTGATCACGCCATCACGCGTGAACGGCTGGACCGATCTAAATGAAATTTGGTATGGATATCGCTTATGAAAGATATATAGATACCGATTCCACATCGGGCAAGAACATAGGATAGTTTTCATCCCGAAATTCCCATAGGTAGCGAAGCCCGCGGGCACAGCTAGTGCTCGATAACTGGGGTAGGGTAGGGTTTAGTTTGTTTTTTCCCACAAGCTATTTGCCCGTGGTCAGAACAGAATCGTATATTAGCGACCTGATCTTACTAGCTAATGTCTGAAGCTCAAGTCCCGTACGTAGTGACAAATGGAAAAGCGAGGGCGATCATTTAAAAAAAAAGTCCGTCAATAAATGACTCATTTGGTTTCCCGACACTCACATTACTAGTAGTTCGCCGCGAACTTACACCTCGCGATTATTATTTGCTTTTCAGAATTCAGCTAGTCCCTGAGTAACAACACCTAGATGGCGCTATCCAAAGTTAGAACGCGCTATGGTTTCATTTGCTATATATTCGCGGACATTTTTATTAATATTTCAAAAACCACTGAACCGATTTTAATGCCCCACGAACTTGAAAATTTTATTGATATTTCCTACATGCCTACGAAGTTGTATCAAAATCGGACCATCGGTTCGGCCGTTATCGTAGTATAAACATACATACATACATACAATGTGTTTTCGCCCCCAACTCGATTTAGAGACCTCACTCACTACGCTCGCTCGGACAATAAACAACTTCACTCTCAATATGATTGGCGTTGCAGTAATTTTTATTATCTCTAAATCGAGTTGGGGGCGAAAACACATTGTATGTATGTATGTATGTATGTATGTATGTATGTATGTATGTATGTATGTATGTATGTATGTATGTATGTATGTATGTATGTTTGTACCGCGATAGCAGCCGAACCGATGCTTTGATTTTGATGAAACTTGGTAGGCATGTAGGAAACATCAATAGAATTTTCAAGTTCGTTGGGCATCAAAATCGGTTCAGTAGTTTTTGAAATATTAATTAAAATGTCCGCGATTATGTAGCAAACGAAACCATAGCGCGTTCTAACTTTGGATACCGCCATCTAGGGGTTATTTAGGAAACTGAGTTGCGAAAAATAATCGCGAGGTCTAAGTTCGCGGCGAACTACTAGTTTATATGCTGACTTGAGGTTTTCAAAAATAGTACCTTCAATCTAGATTTATATCTTACTAAACTAGTAGTTCGCCGCGAACTTAGACCTCGCGATTATTTTTCGCAATTCAGTTTCTTATATAACCCCTAGATGGCGGTATCCAAAGTTAGAACGCGCTATGGTTTCGTTTGCTACATAATCGCGGACATTTTTATTAATATTTCAAAAACTACTGAACCGATTTTGATGACCAACGAACTTGAAAATTCTATTAATGTTTCCTACATGCCTACCAAGTTTCATCAAAATCAAACCATCGATTCGGCTGCTATCGCGGTACAAACATACATACATACATACAATACATACATACATACAATGTGTTTTCGCCCCCAACTCGATTTAGAGACCTCACTCGCTTCGCTCGCTCGGTCAACTACGCACTGATGGAGTTTTTGATATGATGCTATAATATTAAAAATATCTGGCAAAGTGCGAGTGGGACTCGCGCACGATGGTTTCCGTACCATTTTTTTTTAAAAGGTCACGTTAGTTGTACTTATTGGGGTTTTAGTATTTGTTGTTATAGCGGCAACAGAAATACTGTGAAAAATTTAACTGTCTGGCTGTCACGGTTCACGGTTAATGAGTTCATTAATCCAAATGTATATTTATTTAATATATATATATGTATGTAGTTTCAAAACTAAAAACCGACTTCAACACCATACTACACAACTCAAACGATTTTTATAAAAATTCTATGGGATCACCTTACAATACAAGTATACCCATTCAACCAAAAAAATAATTTTCCAAATCGGTCCAGGCGTCTTCGAATAGGTGAACAAACATAAAAAACCGGCCAAGTGCGAGTCGGACTCGAGCACGAAGGGTTCCGTACCATTAGCTATAAAAATCAAGTTTGTTGTATGGGAGCCCCCCTTAAATATTTATTTTATTTTGTTTTTAGTATTTGTTGTTATAGCGGCAACAGAAATACATAATTTGTGAAAATTTCAACTTTATAGCTATCGCGGTTCTTGAGGTACAGCCTGGTGACAGACACGGACAGACGGACAGACAGCGAAGTCTTAGTAATAGGGTCCCGTTTTTACCCTTTGGGTACGGAACCCTAAAAAATCATCGCGGCGAATTGATAACCAATAAATAATTTTCATTTTCCATAGTAAGGATATCACGTGACTACTTCGATTTCTATGAAAACCTAAAAATTTTTTTTCCTATTTCGATATACATTTATTGGGAAAAGTTGTTCAAAATGATGGTCTGATTCACCCCTTAAAATATTTGTACTTAATAAAAAAGGACATTGTATAAGGTCTATTGTTGTCATAAAACTAGGCAATTCTTTTATGATGATTCATGGACACAAATAGGCACCTAAATTAAACTAATAGAATTGAAAATAACAAGTGCCGTTTTTGCCTTGTACTACCAGCGTAAGCGCCCTGGGCGAGATTTCTACGACACTCTAACAGCAATTCAAATTCATACGAAAATTAGATGCACGACTGTAACAAAAATTTGCAACAACTTCAACGAAAAATTATTATTGACCGAACGAGCGAAGCGAGCGAAGCGTCTTAGTTTCGAGATTAGCCAAAAATTATTTTGTCCGTCTGTCTGTCTGTCTGTCTGTTCTCGCCTACAGGTCGCATTTCTTAACCGATTATCATGAAATTTTGTAAGCAGGTTCAGCAATTGAATAGAATTTTTTTGTCAAACCACTTTTTCGAAATTTTTCAAAATGGCGGAAATATGGGGGTTAAAATATTAAAAACTGTCATATATCCGCCATTTCAAAATATTTTCAAAAATGTCATTAAACTTTTTTGTTGCCATTATAAAAACGCAATTTTTTTATTTGAACAACTTTCTTGTCTGAACAACTTTTTAATACGTTGTACGAACGGGTTTAGGGTGACTCGCGAAGTCTAGCTGACTAAGCAGTGACGGATATACGTACAATACAAATTTTCTTACAAAATATACTGAAACTATTTAAGGGTGAATTCAGTCCGGGTTACTGAATAACTTTCTTAAAAATGCATGTAACTCGGAAGTCGCGGGTTTGATTCCCACGGGAGAATCAAACCCGCGACTTCCGAGTTACAAGGTCAATGTCTTGACCACTATATTATTTTAAGAAAAGAAGAAAATTGACAATAATTTGTTGCGTACATTAAATAGCATATATTTCACAAAAAACAACGGATGTCGCAACAAAAATTTGAAAACCTGTAGAACTCGCTATGGTGACTTTTTCATAAGTTTACAAGATTGACTTGATTTTTTTTTAGAATTGTATGACTTCGTTGTTATGATTGTTTAAAATTTTGTTTAATTTGTTTGGTCAGTTAATTGTGTTCAATTGTGTCGTATTGCAATTGCTTGCTTTGCTTGGTAGTAGAAGATACTTTGTATGAGTAGAATTATATTATACAAAAATTAATTAAATACATACTTATATATAATAGTTTCTAAGCTTTGATTGAACTTTAATCGTTAATTTTGCTGCGCCATGCATTTCGGGGCAAAAAGGGGAGGTTTCAGTAAATTTTTAATGGTTTTGATCAACCACAAGAACAATGTTTCGGAATGGCTTTTTAAAATTATGATATCAATTACATTTTGTATTCAGGAGATCGTTAGGCGGTAGGCCTGTCTAATTTCTTTCCAACAGAATAGTTTCAAAACCCTTAAGTGGCTTTTGCCACGCCAGGAAAACGATTAAAATATCGGTTATTTCATGGTTGTAAAGTTGTAAAGGCTCGTGAGATCTACTGTTCTTACAGAACTACTAGTTTCAACTCCTTCTAATATCTTGATCGTGAGCCACATCCAAACATTCCCTCTCAACCTGTCGCAAGTCGTCACACCAACTTATAAAAAAAAGACTATAAATGCTTATATAAAATTCTTACTAATTTTTATAGCCAGAATAGCGTGGAAAATCGCTTTAAAATAATCTACAAATCCACTTCAGTAAAGTACCCGAATTGAGCTCCTCTCCCTACCAAGTGGTTCTACGGGCCCAAGTGTATTCGTGACCTAAGTGGTTCTAAGCACAAATTAGAAAGAGAGTCCTAAAGGAGTTCTAAGTCACGTCAGCCGCGGTCACGTCTCTCTCATCGCTCAACTGATAGTTTGCGGAAGATAATTATTTACTTTCACTATCTAGTAGAAGTTGTATCGTAGTCGTTACTGTATTTGTTAAGAACTTAGATATGTGCATACTTACAATATCAGGTTTAAGGACAAAGGGACCCTACAAACATGAACTTACCTACAGTATTGTAAATTCTGAGCAATACCTACATAAACTTAGGGTAATGTTAACTTATTGACAGTTAGTACAAAATTAGTACGCGCCAAAATGTACATACAAGTAAGTATGTAGCTATAATTGCAACTTTTTTCGCGATTTCGGGGTTGTTCCCGTAAAAGATTTTCATATTAATAAGAACATGAGCCTTTCACCCTCCTTGCCCTTGAATGCTATAAGACTCTAAGTTGATACTTCGTTTTCGTTACATGTTGTATAATATACAATATATAATATCCAATATAATACAATAATATACAATGTACGGACAAAGTTATGTTGTGTTCCGAATATCTAAAACTTTTCTATTACCTACTATGATTAACACAAGTATATCCATGCTTAAGTTATCTTAAGTACTGATTAAACTATTGTAAATTTAAATACATGAAGTTGTTGAAGATTAAAATTACACCAGTCGTTACACCAACTTGGCAAATTACACAACAAAATGGCATTATCTACAAGATCAAAGGAATTCCGAATTGCAAACTAACTGAAAATAAAAAGCATAATTACGCTCTTCGCGAAGTAATTGTACGCAGGGTCATTCATAACATAATCTAGATAGTTCTGTTGACGCAAACCATATATCCAAGTAGGTCGCAAACTCGCAAACAATATGCCATTTGCGCCTTTTGCGACCACCATTGACAACAAAACTGGACATGTCTTAATAAAGAACAATTACCTAGTATTGCCTGCCTAATAAGAGTTATGTTATGACTACTGGCAATTGTTTTCTATTATATTCCTGGCCCTTAAGACATGCCAAACTATTCTATTAACCTGCAGATTATTCGATAGAATTTCAGAAGTACGTATAGCTAATTTACATTGCTCTTTTGTTAGATTATGCCATCATATATAAGTACATGTGACAAACAACTACTCGTATCTCTGACTGCTTTGAATTATCGTCTGTAATCTCAATATGAATGATATACTCAAGTTGAAATAAAAATGCAGCAAAGTTCAGGACTAGCTCTAGCGACTGTGTTATTCAAAAACAAGACCGCGTAAAATTTTCTCGATAGGAAGAAATTGCCAAGTTGCCTCCAAATCACGTCTTATCTTTACCGAGTGGTAAAGAGCTAGTATTCACAAAATACACCAAAAAAAACCTCGAAAATGACAACTATTCTACGTCACTATATCAGTTCTTGGCAGTCGGGGGATATTATAATTTACCTGGCAAGTAAACTTGTTTTGGCTTATTTTTAAATAGTGCAATATGCGTGTAGTGATAATATACAAAAAAATATATATGTATACACGTCGAATTGATAACCTCCTCCTTTTTTTAAGACGGTTGAAAAAGACATTAGAGCATCAAACGAAGCAATCCAATTATAAATAACAGTACACGATGTGAACCCGACCTTTATTTAAAAGAGATCAATTGGTCAAACCAGACAATTGATTTGAAATTGGACCTGTGATTTGATTTTATAGATATATGTATAGTCACTTAGTGTAGTTAGGTAATTAACTATGTAGTTACGTCTTAAAACTTTAGAGCCTATTTCTGCAACTTTAATTTTCTTAAACGTATTTCTTATGTTTAGAAATACGTTTAAGAAAATTAAAGAAAATTTGCGTAATTTGTCCATATAATATTTATTATTTTGTTGAATTAATTTTAAAAAAAGGTTTGTATTATTGGCTTTAAATATAAGCACCAATTTGTAAAAAAATTACTTGTTTACAATACAGTACCTAGATACCTAGTTTTGTCATAAACTTTATCTTTGACGAAAATAAACAAAAGCAAAATAAAAATATAAAGGTTTGTATCTACTTAAAATCCTAATGGAGCTTTGGACTTGAAATTTCACACCGTCAAAAACACGTGCCCTATATTGACTCAAACTAATAAGGCCCTGTCTAGTAATTTTGAAACGTCACAAAACATATGTAGAGAGTATTTTTATAGCCTGATCAAACTTTAATTTCTATTATGTAATCTTCCACGAGAATACACCAAAACTAGACAAAATTTTCTGCATAAAATCGGGGTCTAATAGGACCTTGTACTCGACAGGCGCCCTTAATTTATACGCCTAATAAGGCCCTAGCCAAACAAACAAATGAAGATACAAAACATGTGTCCGAATGTAGTAGTTCGAATTGTTTTTCGTTAACCTTTCGTCGAGAGCAACATTAATTGATTTAATGGCCTGCTGGGTGTGAATGAGGTGCTGGTTAACGGCACTTTAATGAAACAATCAATAAATTCTTTTTCTGCAATAGCGTCCTGCGCTGCGTCAGGATATTTTTATCTTCTGCTCAATTGACGAGTTCCATGACGTAACGATTTGATCTATGGTTGGAATCCCAGGAGCAAGTACCATTAGATTGACCTTTATTAACCACCGACAAGAAAGAGGGGTGTCAGAAGTTTGGCGCTAATGTGTCGGTCTGCCTGTCTGTCTGTCTGTCCGTGGCATCGTAGCGCTCGAACGGATGGAGCGGCTTCGATGATTTTTTAACGTGAAAACCAGTTCCCCTGCGATGAAAATTAGTTCAGCCGTTCAAAAGTTATTAGAGGCATAAGAATGCCATCTTGTGGTGAGTAGTTTTTAATTAGATTTTTTAGTTTGCCTAATGGTAAAAGGGTATGTTTAATTGGCGATAGACTCACCTTCCAGCTTCACTTCAGTTTCGTTAGATGGTGTGTCCCTACCAGTCTGCTCCGATTTTCGATACCTCGGTTTTCTCTTGCGACGGCAATATAGACCGTGACGTAAAAACTCGTTTAAACGCAGCTTGGGCGGAATGGCGGCAAGTGACAGGAGTTATTTGTGAGGCGAGAATGCCTCTTAAAGAAAAAAATTATAAAAACGTAGTAAGACCAGTCGTTTTTTACGGTTCAGAATGTTGGGCTACCAAAGTGACAGAGGAAAGACGACTTCATGTAGCGGAGATGAGAATGTTAAGATGGATGAGTGGAGTGACACAAAAAGATAGAATTAGAAACTAAAATGTGAGAGGAAGTACAAAGGTGGCTCTAATAACGGAAGAGCTAATAAGCAATAGACTAGGATGGTATGGATATGTAATGAGGAGAGAGGAGAGCCACGTTACGATAAAGATGCTAAGTTTGAAGATTAATGGATATAGAAAGAAACGGTGGATGGAATGCGTTAAGGACGATATGGATAAAAAGAATGTAACAAATGACTTGACAAAGGATAGAGAAAAATGAAAAAGACTCACATGCTGTCCCGACCCCACGTAAAGTGAAATAAGGTGAGGAGAAAGAAGAAGAAGACTCACCTTCTGGTACAAGAACGGCCTGGTCATAGCCAGGTACCGCTCCAGCGCCATGGTGACCGCTATGCAGCCGCTGCCGATCCCGAACACCCTCAGCACCACCCGGATCCCGCAGAACAGCTGGGTCTCTCTCGCTCCCGGCACATACTCACCTACGATCATCGCGCTCATCATGCCCATCTGTGAACAATAAGGAATTTCCAACAACTCAAATCAGATCATCATTATCATCATCATCAGGTCTCCACTACAGGAGCACGACCCTCTCTGTACTACTAGAGCTATACCTGGCCAGAGCAGCCAGAGGACTTGGCCTACTACACTCTCCAAGCTGGCCAGACGAGTTGGAGAGGTCTGATAGATATTTATAAGCATTGTTTAGCTTGTATTTCATAAGTCGCCTTCTACGACATCCACGAGAGGACTTGGAGTGGCCCTATTCTACTCTGCCGGAAACCACACGGCATTCGAATCAGAAACATTTTTCTAAATGTCAAGTGAAAGATTAGAATAGGGCCACTCTCCAAGTCGTCCCGTGGATATCGTAGAAAGCGATTTAGGAAATACAAGCTAAACAAAGCTTATAAACATCAATGAGTCCTCTCCGACCCGTCTGGCCAGCGAGGAGAGTGTAGGCCAAGTCCCCTGACTGCTCTGGCCGAGTATGGCTGTGGTAGTACAGAAAAGTTAGTGCTCCTGCAGTGGATACAAAGAGACCTGATGATGATGGTGATGAAGACGATGTCAAAAGAGACATTTTTCTAAGGGATTTGTATGAAATAAAGACTAATGACGTCAAACTTTCTTGGAGTCAAATAATAAATGGACATGTAACGTTTTATTCTAACGGTACCAAATACTTTATTTTTGACTCAGGAAACTTCCTTATTATCAACAGACTCTCGTGAAATTTTGCGAGTACGTTACTCCATAAAATAATAAGTTAGTACGATATTGTACGATAGTGATGTCATTTCTATTTTAAACCAAATTAGACTCACGTTCATTAGTGCTGAATATGGCTTGACATTGAAACGCGGATACGCAGTAACGTTCGTCTTGCGTACGGTTTCTGGAGTAAACCCCTGGTTCGATAAGGGTCAGCTCAGACGGTGATTACCGCTTATGAGACATGGCGCCTGATTTTAAAGAAAAACAGAACTTTTTTACTATACAAAGATATAAGTACAACACAAAGTGCGCGGCACGTCGCGCCGCGACTCAGTCTGAGTTGACCCTAATTATTGAATAAAGGTATAATAACAAAGGTGTTTTTATATTTCTACTTGAAGCGCGATGGTTGCCACGGCATCGAGTGATAGTGACAGTCCAAGGTACAAATTTTAATAAAGTTATTGTTAGTCTAACAAACAAACAAACAAAGTCCCAGGTGCGCGTCGCCGCTACGGCAGAAATCGCTGTCTTGCTCGATGACGTAATGTATTAACGCTGTATAGTCGTAAGAACCAACAAGGCTTGTAACTTTAAAGGGTTTCTCAAGGTTAAGGTTTGAAGAGAAATTCAACCCAAGTTTTAGCTTAAATTAAATGCAAACAGTCCTTTTGCGTAATCATCTAAGCTGAAAGTTACTCCTTGGAAATCTGTAAAGAGCTTTTGAAAGAATTCATGTGACGTAATTAGAAATAAAATCTTATTTAATAACATTCAATCTAATAAATCTGCAAAATGTTTAAAAAAGCCACTTGTTCTCCAGTGGCTTTTTGAAAGACGACTGAAATAAATATTTAGATGCGTTTCGATGATTGTCCTTGTCGAGAAATTCTTATAAGTCGAGAATTTTTCACCCACCCAAGTGCGGACCACGCCCGGAGTCACTTTACTTGCGAAAGCGCTAGTAATGCGCACTCCCGCCGGGCTACCAAGTTTCTCACTTAGGGCTAGTGTAAGTAGAGTGTGGTTCATGGTACTCACCAAAGCCACCAAATCATTAGCCGCCAAAGAGGTCAACAACAGCAGATGCTTCCTATTCCGGACCCGCCGCTCTCCCTTCCTCAGGCATATGATAGCTGCAGCATTGCCGACGATGCCGAAAGTGTACACCACCAAAAATATGATCTTAAAGAGCTGGGAGTGTGGACTTTTTGGGTGGCTACTTGGTTCGTGACTAGAGTTGGATAAACCCGATAGATTCCGAAGCACCACGTTTGTCATCGGGAGTACTGTAGTTTCAAAGCCCATTTTTCTTTTTTTTCGTTTGGTTATTGATGAAGGTTTTACTTAGACTAGTCGCATTGTGTTGGATCTGAAATAAAAAGAAACCGTAGGTTTGTATTGGTACTCAAGTTAATTTTTCAAAACTAGAAACTGTCTTCAACTACATAACCGACTTTGATAAAATTACTATGAGACTACTTCGCAAGTGTACCCTTGCAAGCAAAACAAGAATTTTCCAATCGGTCCAGGCATCTTCAAATAATCGGCGAACAAACATACAAAACAAAGATCGCGACGAATTGATAACCTCCTCCTTTTTTATAAGTCGGTTAAAAAGTGTAATTATATCTGGATATTTTTTCAATAAAATAAATACTACAACAACATAAAGGAGTTTGGTCATTAGAGTTGTGCAAGGAAGGAGGGGAGATCTTTGCCCAGCTGTGGGGCAAAAATTCGGAGTTTTAGTCCATAACCGGACTTTCCGTCTCAGCTGTCCGGTGTCGCAAAATGTCCGTACAATTAAGCCTTCTGAGCCTTAGCTGGGTTGGGTAAAAATATTATCTGCTTTATAACCATACTAGCCGAAACCCGCGACTTCTAAGGCTTGCTAAGGTGTCATTTTTATATTTCTTATAGTTTAGCTGGACCGTTATGGTTCTACATCAGGTGTTTCATTTTCCAAAATCAATTATACCCTATATGATGCCCAGGTTTAAGAGTCCCCTTAACCTAGACCAAAATACAATTTTCCATACATACGTAGCCTACGTTTTATTTCGAAACGACATGCACGATTTCGGCAAAATGTTGTAATTTCAAAGATATTGCAATTATCTAGGGTAATAACTGGATGAACTTGAAATAGAATATAGTGTATTATATCATTTTTGACCATCAGTATGGGAAACTTCTAAATCGTTATATTTTCTTTCCAGTTCATAATTTACTGTCGGAAACCACTTATTACCGGGACTATATAATCAAAGTTATTACCCTAAAAAAATTAAATTCTTACTCTATTACTATGTCCCCCCCCCATCGCCCCAAATTGTTTCTTTTTTAATATATTCAATGCACTGACACATTTTTTCTATTGCTTTATTATTATGTACAGATAAATAAGTAGGTGAGCGTTTCGTCCCATTAATTTTTCGTCCCATTAACCCCTTAGTGCTTATAAAGTGGTCGTAAAAGTGATGTCACATGTGACATTGCGGGCCCCAGACGGAAAGCTACTTTCAAAAAGTTCAAAGTATGAGTGGTGCGATTCGTCCCAATATTTTAATAATTATATTATTTTAATTTATTTTGTACAGACAATAACACAAGGCGCCGCTGTAGCAAATGTAAATTTAAAAAAGCAACGAATAACCCTGAGACAACACCTAGTAAGCCTAATATATTAATAATATATTATTCGTTTGACTTTTTTTGCTATTAATATTTGATATTAATATATATTATTTGCTGTTAACACAGCAAATATATTGTCGAAGTTGGATTGTATAATGCGCTATCTCCCTCTATTTATGGCGGGCTATGCCATGGCTAATTTGTCATCCTAGCGAAGACTCCAGTTTCACTACAAATAGGGCGTGAACGAGTAGTCGTTAGGCAACGCATCAGGCATTGCATCCCACGATTCCCAAGTGGGATGAAGAGTTGAATACATACGAAGTGTAATAAAATACGAGTATATTTATCGGAGGAGAATCTAGGGCGGACAGTTCATTTTACTTTCAAACTAGTTTTCAGTAGGTACCTCCTAAAAAATTTATTGTAAATGCACCAAATTAAGTATTTTACTGTCTATCTCGCTCTTTTGATTTTTGTTTCTTTAACTATACAAGTCTGGCCTGTGCTGCTTTGTCTCTTGCAAATGAAAGGCTAAAATAATGAACAGAACAGTGGTCACCATGCTAGTCCGCTACCCAGAGGTTCCGAGTTCGACCCTCGGTCAGGGCAAGTTGGGAAATGGGTTTTCCTGGAGATAGAATTTAAAAGAAGTATTAAGCGCAACATCCATTCAAAAATGGCTCATAGCCTAGATACACTTATTACTTACTTTGAACAAGATGTTTCGAGAAAAGGAACATTAGAAGCTTTTGTATCGGTTTTCTTTCTAATCAACGGAACCCATGTACGCAATCGTAAAAGCCGTTACCGAGTGCGTGCCACGAAAGCGATATTAACAGCCATTATCAGGGAAGTGCATACTTTTGTAACCGGAAGGCCACCATTCCCAATTTATCGCACTAGAGCTATTTCGGCCGCTTATTGATATCTATATCTCAATATCCATTATATTGTTAGTTGACATTGTGTTGTAAACAAGGTCTAATAAGGAAGAGAATGTTAAAAAAATGTTTAAAATCGTTTGTTTTATTTTTTAACCCCTGATAAAAAGAGCGGTGTTATAAGTTTGACGGTAATGTCTGTCTGTCTGTGCCATCGTAGTGCTCGAACTGATGGACCGATTTCAATAAGTTTTTTTTCTACGTGAAAGCAACGCGTTGTTCTTAGCCATGTGTGATGAAAATTAGGAGTTTAAAAGTTATTGCAGATCGCTCTCTTTTTAGGAACTTTCAGCAACATCTATTTTGTATTTTTTAACCGAATTCCAAAAAGGAGCAGGTTATCAATTCGTTTGTCTTCTTCTTATACATTCACCGATTATTCGAAGACGCCTGGACCAAGACTAGAGGACTAGAAATTTTGTCAAAATCAGTTGTGTAGGTTGGGGGTGAAGTCGGTTTTAGTTTTGAAAAATTATTAACAACGCCTCTGTCAAATATTACAACCTATTGTCGTTTAGTTTACAGAGAAACAAACTTAGAAGTAATGGGTAATAAGATAATAACTGACCATAGAGACCTTCAGTAGGTAATATAATAACTGTCCATAGAGACCCCCGCCCGCTTCAGTAAAACGCAACCCTACTCCGGAGCGGTCGGGTAAACAAACAGTGAATGACCAAGGTTGTTCGGCTGTTTGTTGCTCATTTCTATTATACGATCTCCCACTTGATCGGACAGATGTTTGACATGCCCTTTGCGGTTTCCAGATGACGGAACTTTTCAATATGATATTGGCTCGTATTATTTTTCTCTGTCATGTTATATTGAAAAGCTTTCAATCTATTTTTGTTATTATTACGCTCCTTTATTTTATGTCTAGCTATTTCAGGAATTTATGTGGAGCTTTTCTGCCTTCTGACGCAAAAAGTACTTACGTAGAGAAAATATTATAAATAGGTCAGAAAGTATAAATACTTATACTTTCCTAAAGATAATCTGTTTATTTATGCGGGTTCCAAGTTTCTCAGTCAATAAGTTGTTTCAAAGTACCTACATAGACAAGTTCATTAAAACAACTTAAAGACTTAGTAAGTACCTATTAAATCCTTACTTATAAAATAAAAGTTAAAAAACTACTGTTTGTCGCATCGTACGATATGGGATAAAAAACAGTTACATATAATAACATACCTACTCGTTCCCTAGATGATTTAAACGTAGATAAAAATTAAAAACAATTTTCGTCATAATATAAAACGCAGACCACTTTGTTACTAGATTTAAACTATTATCCGACCAAATCAAGTTGATATCTATTATCATGTCAGGGTCTGAAAATGTCAATTTGATTTGGTCGGATAATAGTTTAAACCTAGTTACAAAGTTAGTTTGCGTTTTAGAATAAGACGGTTTAAGTCCAACAGGATAACTACTTTGGTCAATGACACAGGTTGCCTAGTCGTAGACGCGGTATGCCTTGTAAGTAGAATTTGTAGCCTTTTGGTTTTACCTAGTAGGTACCACCTTGATGTAAGTATAAATACTCACCTTCATATTCATATTGTATCTAAGTATTTAAATGGACGTGGATGTCCAATAGTGGACGTTATGCGGCTGAAATGATGAAGATGGATGATTCTTAATTAAATACCAATTTTTTAAGGCTTTATGTACTAGGTATTAGTTTGATCTTCTTTTAAAAGCAAAGAAATATTTTCGCTGTTAGTAAAAATTATAGACATACCCACCTATACGTATCTAAATGTCAAAACATTTTCACAAACTCATTGCATTGAAATTCAAATTGAAATGAAAATCACACGAAAATATGTCACCAAGTAATTTGAAATTCAATTCAGTGAGATTCTAAAAGCAAATGCGCAACATATTTGTCTTCTATTGGACATTCAGATTGTCCTCATTCACTAACTCTTGTCTCGGTACAAAAGTTACTGAATGAGAACTTGAGACTGAGGTTTGGAAAACTATACGTAAGTAGGTAATTAATAAATTAATAGTAAATATAGGTATATTGAGCTAGCCCCAAAGTAAGTTGGAGACTTGTATTATGGGATACTAACTCAACGATACTATATTTTATAACAAATACATAGATAAATATCCAAGACCCAGGACAATTAGAAAAAGGCCATTTTCCAACTTTCCATGACCGGGGATTAAAGGGTTGATAAGACAGATTGTAGTACCTCATGTAAATATAAAGATTTGATTTGATTACATATATATCATATTTGACGACCTCCGTGGCGTAATGGTCAACACGCTAGACCAATCCGGAGGTCCTGAAAATACGATTTGAAAATGGCCTTTTAAAAATCGTCCTGGTTCTTGGATGTTTATCTATATATGTATTTGTTATAAAATATAGAATCGTTGAGTTATTATCCCATAACTCAAGTCTCGAACTTACTTTGGGACTAGCTCAATCAGAGTAATTTGTCCCTATATATTTATTTATTTTTCATCGCCAATCGTTTAAAAAAGTTTGACACCTGTTCTCAGTGGAATGAGTATGTGGATTTGAAAGAGTAAGAATGGTTCTTATTAGGATTCCGTCCCCAAAGGGTAAAAAAGGGACCCTATTACAAACACTCCACTGTCCGTCCGTCAGTCTGTCTATCTGTTACCAGGCTGCATATCATGAACCGTGAGACCGTGACAGCTAGACAGTTGAAATTTTCACCGATAATACATTTCTGGTGCAACAGTGACTACCAACGTGATGTTTTTATAGATAAGGTATGAAACCCTTCGTGGGCGAGTACGACTCACACTTGACCGGCTATATTGAAATTTATCCTAATAAGTGGCTAGTAGTACTGTAGTCTATGAACGCCACACACACACACATGAAAATTGCGAATCCTGAAAAAAAACTTTCCACACTTTTTTTGAAGAACTTTATATACTGTTGTCTGTTTTCAAATATAGAGCTCAATCCATAGAAAATATCTTTGAAATCGTACGCATACCTAATGCTTTTATTACGTTCATATTGTGGGGCAATCGTTTGTTATTTATTAAAATATATCCAGGTCACTCAAGGCCGCGGTTTCATTATTCATAATAAATATGGGTGATTGATAAAGAAATATGAATGAGTGAATACCAAATGTACCTACCTATAATCAAGGTAATAAATTTTTAAGGCCAGACAGCTTATCCCTACCAAATAATATATAATACATACTTGGCCAGCCAAATTTTTGGAGCAAGTCCAGTCCATGATAATGAATTACTTTTCATAAAAACAATTAACGAAAAAACATATTCGGCTTCCCCATAGAAATCAGCGGTCGGTCTAATGGATTTTGTATGGATATTTTCATCGATTTTTAATAACATTTTTTATAGAAAATAGTTCAGTATCATAGACTGAACTTGCTCCAAAAATTTGGCAGGTGGGTAAAAAGTCAGTAAAAACATTAATTTATAGAGAATGCGCGAGTACTTTTCTAGTTTATTGAGAAAAAAGACTTTTTTATAAATACAATATATGTAGGACTAAACTTAAAAAGGGCTGGATTTATGTTACGCTTAATTTTATTTTTTACTCCCGACGCAAAAAAGGGCGGTTTTTTTTCATTTTACATTTTAAATTGCTTTTTTTGTTTTAAAACTGACGTGATTGAGATGATTATTAAATACTGTTTCATCGAGGGTTAGTTTTTCAACTATATTTCCTGTTATTATCTTTCATTCGCAGCTTCGTGTAATTTACCGAGCGAACGAAGCGTCTAAGTTTCGAGATTGGGCAAAAATGCTTGTCCGTCAGTTTTTCCGGCTTTTCTCGCCTACGGGTGTATTTCTCAAACGATAGTAAGAAAATTATTAACAAAAAAAAAGTAATTTAAGTTATTCGTTTAGTTAAACTTAGTTCTCGTGTTTTTTAATAAAGAAAATAAAGTTCCCATGTTTTGTTGTGTAACTTCGAAATTCTACTCTGAGCGAGGGGAGCGTGTCCTTAAGGACACCCTAGAACGACTCAAAAGAGGGAAGACGTAAGTTATAAGTTGAGCTCTATAAAGTTTGTCTTAGCGTTTGTTAAGTGATCCCTAAATGTGGTCATTAGTACCGAGCTGCATGTAGGTATATGACCACATTAACGACGATCTAGCACCTTGCTTGAGAACCGGATTGTTGCAAATTGCTTGCATCTTTGCGGGTTTTCCGCAAGGAAAATATGCTAAGTCATAAATCTGAGGTAACTAGGCTTAGAGGAGTGTGTTTTATTTATTAAAATGTTATACGTAAGTACGTAGGTCAGGTTACAAACATGGAGTCATAATTTTTTATACAATTAGTATAAAGTTACAATGTGTGATTATGACTTCATTTCTGAACCATGATTGTAGCATGAATCGATTGGCAATTCATGGGGTATATGTACGGGTGGGTATATAAACAGATTTTGGAGTATATTTCTACTGGTTATGGGCGAGTTCATTTCTAATACAAATCTCGTCACATTGTTTTTTGTTTGACAACATGACTTGTAAGTTTGTATACCTCTCTAACTTCATTGTGTATATGTCGCAGTTGGATTGTATAATCCGCTGTTAATCAAAAACTCTAGCTATTTGGCATTACAGCTCGGTTTTGTAATATAGCTGAAAATCGATCAGCTAGATCGTCCAATGTGTTACGTTTAACAAACTAGCTTACGTAAGATTGTAGAACGATTAGTTCCGAATTCTGCCACTTGTGGCTTGTGAAGTGTCAGTGTCATAACAACAAATATGGCCTCCCATAAAGTAAATTCTTCGCCGCGTTCCGGGACTAAGCTGTTTTTATCGAGAGATATCGGGGGCATCGTTTGTAATTTCGGAGTGCAAAAGATTGAAAAGAATAAAGCAGACCTTTAGCTTGGATCCCATATTGTTATTTCGACGCCCGCCTTCCGGCAAGATGGAAAATTCACGTGGATCAGTTGGCCGTAAGAAATCGCTGCGCCATTGAGTTGTCGGGTTTACAAAATTTCTATATTTCAGATTTCTAATCTAATTGCATCGAGCTGATTATCACTCTTCATTAGTGTTTTATGGTGTTGGAGACTGAATTATTTAGTAAGGAGTTGAATTGAAGTTTTATTTCCATCCCACGAGTAATATAAAAATAATAAAGAACAACTATTGTCCCCTCATACATTATTTTGTTTGGTGACACAGTTATTCAGTAATGGTAACCCTATATGCTATCTCAACGCTAGCTGTTTTGTTAAACGCAATTACGTAACTCATTGACAATCGAGCTGAACTATTTTCAGCTGTTACAAAACCGAGCTGTATTACCAAACAGCTAGAGTTTTTGAATAACAACGGATTATACAATTCAACTGCGACATATACATAAATTTATAAAAAAGAATACGTGTATATAAATGTATAAGAAGGATTCGTATCGAAAAATAGTAGCAAAAATATCGACTTTTCACACAAAAATGCGGTCGGCTATGCTCTCACTATCAGTGATTTAGTTTGGGAGGATGTTTCTAGGGGAATGTAATAAATGTCATGGGTGGGTTTGCTGCAAATGGCGCCGTAGAAAAAATATCCTGTATACAATATCTATATCTATATTCTATACTTCAAAAAAAAATATTAGGGGCGATGGAGTCATAGTAATAGTAATAGAGTGAGAACTAAAAAAAAATGTCTGTCTGTTTGTCTGTTTGTACACGCTAATCTTCGACAATACTAGACGGATTCGAATGAAACATTACTTATAAAACTTATTTTGTTATATAGCTGTTAAGCCAACATATAGGGTATAAATGATTTTGGGAAATGGGACACCTGATGCAGAGCTATAATGGTCCAGCTAAACTATAAAATATATAAAAATGACACCTTAGCCAAAGTTGTTCAGCCTGATGAGCATTTCCGAGAGAAAAAGTTTGCGCGAACGAAGTCGCGGGCTTCGGCTCAGTGCCGGTTTTAGCACTACCTGCGCCCTGGGCGAAATTTTTACGGTGCCCCAACCTAAATGCGATTCAAACCCATTCGGAACAAGATTTACGTTTAAAAAACTAATACCCGACTACAGGACCCATTCACAGCTAACAATATATATATTATTGAAATGTACTAATTAAGACCTTTCATTTGAAACACCACCCGAAATCGAAACAAACATTTTTTTTGCCTCGCAATTGTTGTATGTAGAATTCGTTATATACATTTATTGCATCCGTCAACATATGTCCGGGTGACATTGTTTACAATTTGTAGTAAACAATGTCACCCGGACAATAATGAAGAATCGATTGAGATCTCATTTGTGAAAAATAGCAAGGGGATATACAGGGGCTGTCGTGGCGCCCCTTTATACCTGGCGCCCTGGGCGGTCGCCCAACCGCGCCCGACCCTAAAACCGCGTCTTCTTCGGCTAGTATACAATAATATCTTGGTACCGCTGGTTTTACCTTATCTCATACAATCTCTGTATACAAGACCCGTAAGCAAAAAGCCTATGGATTTAAAGTAAAAGAACCTAGACACACGTAGTAAAAATCGAGTCATATTTACTAATCTTTATAACACTAAAAATAACTTTGGTTTTACGAATACTTTCTTCGTAGATTTGAGTGATGAACTGTTGAGGTGAAATGTAAAAAAGGTCGCCAACAGACCACGAAAAATAAATAAACATACCTAATTCACAATTTAGATATTAATTTAGTTTTTATATTTAGTTCAGTAAGTATTTATTTAAAGATATATATGCTTTCGAATAAATGAATTAATTCACAATAATATTAATATTTGCTTACCAGCAAAAATATGAAAATACAGCTAATATTTCACTTTATCACTTTTTAACTTCTACTGTATACTTCTATTAAAGAAAAACTTTATATAGTACTTTAATCACTTTCGTATACAAGCACGCTTTCCGCGGGCACGCAGCTACACACGGCACGAGCGTCGAGCAAGCGATATCCGACAGGACTAAGGGATAGGTTGAAGGCAGTATAAAACTGTTGCGTACTCTTATTAAAAATAAACTTTATACATTTGTTTATTACTTTCGTATCTAAGCACGCTTCCAGCGAGCACGCAGCTACGCACAGCACGAGCGTCCAGCGAGCTAAATTCGACAGGACTAAAACATAGTATGCTAAAGGCAGTATAAAACTCTTGCGTAATTTTATGAAAGAAAAACTTTATAAATTTATTTATTTACTTTCGTATCCGAGCACGCTCCACCCGGGCACGCAGCTACGCAAGGCACGGGCGTCCAGCGAGCGATATCCGACAGGACTAAAGAATAGGCTAAAGGCAAACTGTTGCATAATTTTATGAAAGAGAACTTTAAATTTATTATTTAAATTATTTATCACTTTCGTATCCGAGTAAGCGTTTGGTATCCAAAAGGACTAAAGGATAGGCCAAAGGCAGTATCAAACTGTTGTATACTTTTACTAAAGAAAAGCTTTATACATTTATTTACTACTTTCGTATCCAAGCACGCTACCCAGCGAGCATGCAGCTACGCATGGCACGAGCGTATAGGGTGCGATATCCGACAGGACTAAGGGATCAAACTGTTTATGCATGAATGTGAACTATAAGGTCCTATACAACAGGTTTTGCACCTATGGGTCTACGCCACCCCTTTTCAAATAAAAAGCCAAACAGATGACGTCATGCCGAGGATAATCTTTGAAAAACATAGGTACGCGAACTTGCGAATTATAAACCAGGTTTTTTGATCTACACTGTCCCACTGCTATCCAAAGGTCTCCTCCGTATCCCTCTCATCAACTCATCATTAAAAACGCAACCTGAGACAATTCCTCTCGAAAGACCTGACATGTAATATAAGGCTGAAAAACCGAAGTTTAAAATTGCTTACCAGCAAAAAATACAGTCAATATTCCACTTTAACACTCTTCAACTTTTACTGCGTACTTTTACGGAAAACTTCATTTAAAACAGAAAAAGTTTAATAATTAAATATTATTTATCATTTTTGTATCCGAGTATCGAGCGTCAACAGAGTCCATCGAGCGTTATCCGACAGGACTAAAGGATAGGCTAAAGGCAGTATCAAACTGTTGCGTACTATTATTTAAAAAAACTTTATAAAATTGATTACTTTCGTATCCGAGTACGCTTTCCGCGGGCACGCAGCTACGCACGGCACGAGCGTCCAGCGTGCGATATCCGGCAGGACTAAAGGATAAATACAGTATCACACTGTTTGTGTACAAACTACGTATACAAATGTGAACTATGCTACTATTAACAATTGTCATGATAGTTCCCAATAAGGTTCACGTTAGGCGACAGGTCTGCTATTGTTTTCGTACGTGGAAGTAACTACTTTGGTCTATCTGTCTGCCAAATGATGACAGCCGTGTCCAAAAGTTTCGAAGTACAGAGAAACTTAGGGTGATTTATGTCACTTGTGATCTTGTGGTCAATCTAAATGTGAATTACTATGCGAACTATAGTACATCCTCTGGGCCCTTGCTGGGTCATATAGGCTATTTTTTTTAATTATTTAAGAAACCAACTATATACTTAAAAGAATCACAACCTTCATGCGTTTCAGTAATTTACAGGTATATAATTATAAGGTCTAACAAAATGTACTGGAACTATTTCAAGGGTGAATTCGGTCCGTTGAACAACTGTCACTTTCCCCAAGGAAAATATAGCGAAAAATAAAAAATAATTTTTGGCTTTTCTTACTCTCTCTCGGATCAGCTAATCGGTCGTCCTGCTTGACCGATGAAACTAAAAATAAATAAAAAATAATTAGAACATCTTATAGTGTGTCAGATTTTTCGAGCTGCCTAATGGCATCTAACGTAGCTAGATGACTGTCGTCTAGTGAGAACAGTAGTACTACTGGTAGTACAATGGTACTACGAGTAGTTCTACTTGTTTTACAAGATTTTTTGAAATTAATTTACCCTTGATAATATTCTTTTAATTTGTAAATAAAAAAAAAACACCTTGTTGGTACCCGGTTGGACAACGGGTAAGCAGCGGTTATCTCAGGAAATACTGGACGGATTCGAATGAAACTTTTTGGTATGTAGCTGTTAAGCCTGAGCAACATATAGGCTATAATTGATTTTGGAAAATGGAACACCTGATGCAGAGCCTTAATGGTCCAGTTAAACTATAAGAAATATATAAAAGACGCCTTAGCAAAAGTAGTTCAGCCTGATAAACATTTTTTGTTGAGATATAAAAATCGAAGATCTATAACACCTGATCCAAAAACTTGATGGTCCAGCTAAACTATAGGAAATATAAAATGACGCCTTAGCCAAAGTAGTTCAGCCTGATGAGCATTTTTTGTTGAGATATAAAAATCGAAGATCTTGAACACATGATGTAGGACCATAATGGTCCAGCTTAAATACAAAAAATATAAAAATGACGCCTTAGCAAAAGTTGTTTAGCCTGCTGAGCATTTTTTGTTGAATTATAAAAATCGAAGACCTGGATCACCTCATGCAGAACCATAATGGTCCAGCTAAACTATAAGAAATATAAAATGACGCCTTAGCCAAAGTAGTTCAGCCTGATGAGCATTTTTTGTTGAGGTATAAAAATCGAAGTCTGCAACACTTGATTCAGAAACATAATTGGGTAGTCAACTAAAATATATAAAAGTGTTAAAGGTGCCTTTAATCGAAAATATAGTCAATTTAAAAAAAAATAATTTGAATTAAAAAAAATTACGTGCTATCAGGATTTTTTTATTTAATTTAAACATTACACCGGAAGTGACGACACACATCAATCGAAATTTACATTTTTCCTATGCCTGCAGTAAAAAAACAGTGACATCTGTCAACTGTCAATGTCTACTGTTTAAATTACCGCAGTATGTTGGTTGTTGTCAAGTTGTGTTGGTTTGGTAGATGACAGTGACAGTGACATATAATATAGTGGTGCCATTTTTGAAATGTGGAGTCACTTAACGAACGGTTTTTGTATGGAATAACCAATCGTTAAGGTGACACCGCGTTTCAAAAATGGCGCTTCAGTACAGTACTGAAAAGTGGAAATTGCCAACATTACTCAAAAAATCTTCATTGTGACATCACTACCTCAAATAAGCTTGACCTTGCTTGAAAATGAAGGTCAATGGGATTTTTGCAAATATCTAAATAAGTAAGACCTTATTTTAAAATCTGATTAGAGAAAGCTTCTCCTAGAGGCTATTCCTGGAAAAGGATTGTGAATCAGATCCTTTTAAAAATTACTTGACAAGCCAATTGTCTCTATAATAAAACAGTAAAAAAATGTATTTGTACATTAAATATATTTAAAAAAAAAGGGGCGATGGAGACTGTAATATAGTAAAAAATAAAATAAAAAATCTGTCTATTTGTACACGCTAATCTCCGAAAAGATTGGACGGATTTGAATGAAACTTTTTTGTCAACATATAGGCTATAATTGATTTTGGAAAATGGAATACATAATACAGAACCATAATGGTCCAGCTAAACTTTAATATGAAATATAAAATTGACGTCTTAGCAAAAGTTATTTAGCCTGGTGAACTTTTATTGTTGAGGTTTAAAACTCGAAGATCTGGAACACCTGATGCAAAAATATAATGGTCCAGTAAACTGTTAGAAATATACATTAATGACGCATTAGCAAAAGCTTTTCAGCCTGATGACCATATTTATATGCCGGAGTCCTAAAGTCCACGCGTACGAAGTCGCGGGTAATAAATATTTTTGCGTTCTTGACAGCGAAACCGTCGAGTCCTGGTCCTCGTAACACTCGCCCTGAGGATGATCGTCTAAACATGTTGCCACAAGTCGGCCGTATCCGACTACACTACGTAAAACCATACCACAAATCTCGAACTTACTTTGGGGCTAGCTCAATCAGTGTAATTTGTCCCTATATATATATTTTTTTTTAAAGTCCAAATGATAATGCGCATTGCGGATTTCGGAATTTTCCTTACCTTTTTTATAGAATTTCAGGCGCTGTCGTTTGTCTTTTTCACTGTCCACTCTACTCACTTAATAGAGTCGACCATCGTGAACTTGTTCATCAAAGAGAAATTGTTATGAAATGCCACAAGACTGCTCGTTGCCAATTCGAGAAAGTTAATTAATTTAGCATTTTTAGGGGTTTCGTGGTCTAAAAAAAACCACTTGTGCAAGACCAAGGACTTTAAATATTTAAGGTCAGTCTGATGAACTTTTCCTAATGAAAGCTTACATAGATCGATATAAGTAGGTTTTTTTGCTCTCAAATAATAAGAAAGTGATAAAATAGCCGGCCAAGTGCGATCAAGGGCTCAGATGAGGCCTAGGGTTCCAAATTTGCTCGATGCAATACAGTAATTTAATTTTCATAATTTTACATGTCACCTTTTTATTCCTTTGATTGAATGTTTTTTTTGGAGATCCCTTTGGTACATATTGCACATAAGTTAGGTAGTTTCCATTGTCCCATAAGAAAATTTTTTTAGCACGTCTAAAGTACACATATAATTTACGGTACTTGTCATAATATTGTCCCATAGGAAAGTGTATAAGACTTAGAGACTGAGTCACCACTCATCCAAGTATACTTAGTTGGAAACTAAATACGAGGTATGTAGAAGCTGCAAACCTGCAAATGCGTTATATAATAGCTACAATATTGCTACGAGTTTTTAGCTACGAGATTAATGCTACGAGCTTTTATGCTACGCTTTTTTGCTACAAGTACTTGCTTCGAGTTTTTTGCAGAGTTTTTTTTTCTGCGTAGTGTTTGCTGTTTTTTTTTCTGTGAGTCTTTTGCTACGTGTTCTTCGTTACGAGTTTTTTGCTTCGGGTTTTTGCTGAGTTTCTTTTGCGAGTTTTTTGTTGAGTTTTCAATTGCGAGTTTTTTGCTATGGATCTTTGGCTACGAGTTTTATGCTGTTTTTTTTTTGCTATTACTTTTTGGGTAAGTTTTTTGCAACAAGATTTTTTCTAGGAGTTTTTAGCTACGAGTCTTTTGCTGCGAGTTTTTTGCTATGAGTCTTTTGCTACGAGTTTATTGCTACGTTGATATGGTGAATTATGTTGCTGCTGCGAAGCTACGATCATGTAACAAAAAAAATGTAAATTTTTGCCTTACTAATTGCGTGGCAATTAAAATTTTATCTTACAGGCCGTTTCAAAGTTCTTGTATTTATATATTTAAAAAATCTTTATTGTGTATATAAATTACACATAATTTTAAACATACAAATGGTGGACTTTTCCCACTTTATTTTATATAGGTACTTGTTTTTCCCTAACTAACGAGTCCAATAAATTAGATTTACGACGAAATGTAAATGTAATCTAATCTAAAAATTTAACTATTTCTACGAAATAATTAATCAATGTTAAAAAATAAAATTTCTTCCATGCTGGTTTGGGAGTAAAGATATCTCAAATTGTGCCAGCTGCTGCTTTACCTACGCAGATCGTAAAAGCTAATCGAGGGAATGGGAATCTGAATCATATAAATCCATCACTATTTTGCTTCTTTTTTTCCATCTTCACGACTTTGGGTCTTACGGCCAGTGGCGGATTTACCAGCAGGCTGAGTAGGCTGGAGCCTAGGGCGGCACATTTAAGGGGGCGGCAGTATCGAATATTTCCCACCCCCTCCCCTTCCGCGCACCCCCGCTACCCTGGATAGGGCCGGCAAAATCAAGCGCTCCCAGGTTTTATTTTAAGTAATCAAGGCGGCGGACTGATACATACCTATTTCCACTTCTTCGCCACAAAAAAGCTGCACATGAAGGATCCGAAAGGGGCGGCAAAATATAATCAGCCTACGGGCGGCAAATGTGTAAATCCGCCACTGCTTACGGCCCACGGCTTTGTCCCCCGTTAGGGATAAAGACGTGACACTGACATTTACTACGATTATAAATTGAAGCAATATTTTATAACATCAACTTTAGACCTGCCTGACTATATATTTACATATTTCAAGGCAGCTTTAAATTAAAACTACAGGCTTTATTAATCAGGTGGTTGACATTTATTATTCTAGGAAACTATAAATTGAAGCTAGGTATATTTTACTATGTAGGTACTGTGACAGGTACATTTCAGGGCACCTTAACATAAAAACAATGGGCTTCCTTATCGGGCGCATGTTCAGTAGTCTTCCTTTACGGATATGGCATGCCACCATATCAGGGACTGGGCTGGTACACTGGCAGGCAAGGTTCACGTTAGCCAAGTTCACTGACCTGAGCTTCTAATTTTTTTATTTCGAGTCCTGCTCCAATTACAGAATTAATATGAGTATTACATACAGAACGAAGCCTTCTAAGGTCCGCGTAATATGCGTCCCCGTCTCCCATGCTCGCGCCTCTATCCCGTTCTTGCCTTGTGGAAGGTGTTGAGTCGGCTGGGGGCGCCCATGGTATAACAAAACAGGTATTCTCTTCCCGAGATGGAACTTGACTACGTCACAAAGTGTTGCCACTGATTGTTCTTTTCAGTAAATTAAAGGACTTTCTCAATTAGTTCATGAATATTAAATAAAATATTAAGCAACTTAGCTATTTAGTATCTCGCGATTCTCGCGTGATTTATCAATTCAATATTTTATAAATTGATATAATGGATTATTAATTCGAAAGTGGTATATAAAGTTCAAAAATGCATTACGCTCGGGTAATTCAATTTCACACAGTGGCAACATAACAAACTGATGACGTAGTCAAGTTTCACCTACTTCATCAGCTGTCACGGGAAGAAAATACCTTATTTTATTATACCATGGGGGCGCCTAGCCGCCTTGACAAGGCGTAAACGGTGGAGAGGCGCAGGGACGGGGGACGGGTCGCATATTGCGCGGGACCTTATGAGATTCAGTTCTATATGTAATACTCTTATATTAATTCTGTGCTCCAGTGACCAGTGTCGCCTCATTGGCACGCGCAATAAGTAGATTGGAAACTTCTAGCTACTTACTTGTAACTTTTATGCTTATCTGGGAGAAAAGAAAAACCTTAGAATACACCAGCTGCTTCTCTTCCTGCGGAAATCATGAAAACCGGGCGAGAACAAACGAGAAAAAACAAGGCGAATCATAATCACTATTTAGATTTTCTTCTATCTTCACGCTTATCATCACGATGGTCTATACTCTGTATGCCCCGTCAGGGATAAAGACGTGATAGTTTATTAGGCTCTGACTTCGTCCACTCGCCACTTGTCAGATATAATCGAACTGTTGGTCCTATTTATTTATGGTGGGCTAGGACCATGACGTATGTCTATAAATATTTGTTTTTCCGCCTAATTAGTCATGTCTCCACATTATGGATATCTGTTCATAGAAATTCGTTATTTATAGTTTGTTATCTGTAACTATTACACGATTTTTTCGGGGTCCTGTGCTGTCCCATTTTGAATAAATTATTTGAAAGGAAACGCGCCATATCGTTCTCGCCTTAGTGCGATTCCCATCAATCCGCGTCAAATTTTTGTTAACAGAAGTTGTTAACAAAATATTAAATATAAAGTTATCGGTCGGGGACGTCAAAATTCTTTCTTTCTTTATTTTTGGATAATCTAGTTGACGGACTTAATAAAATAATATACTTTTTACCCAGTCCACATCCCCATTTGGGGAGGGATGCGTGGCTAGGGGCGAGCCTAGTCTCGAGCGTGCTGTTTTACCCTGGGGTCGGGCGCCCCCAGAACAAGGCTAGCCTTCGCCTGACAAGGGGCTCTGTCAGGTGCGACCGAATAGATCCCCATTACTCGTGGGAACGCAATGATCCAGAAACATTTAAGCAATCAGTATGGCGGCGACGCGGTTCGCAACCCGTCACGTCCCGTTTCCCGCAGGTGCGAAAAGCGGTCTTTGGACAGCCGCTTGGCTACTTTGAATATAAGAGGAGGAATGAATGGTAAAATAGATGAGGTATATCAGATGATGAGTGAAAGAAAGATTGATGTGCTGTGTGTAAATGAGACGAAACGGAAAGGATGCGGAACCACTGAGAGTGGTTCATTCACGGCATATTGGTCAGGAGTACCAGAAACCGCCAAAGGCTGTCAAGGAGTTGGCCTCATCCTTTCCAAAAGAATGACAGAGTGTGTGAGTGAGTATGAATTTGTAAGTTCAAGACTTGTCTGGATTAGAATGAAAGTTGGGTTGAATCGAATATTTATATTGGGAGCGTATGCGCCTACAGAAGGTAAGTCTAAAAGAAAAAAAGAAGAAAGAAAGGAATTTTGGGATAGTGTGAATGATGTTCTGAGTGGTTGCAAAGACAATGAGAAGATAGTTATGCTAGGTGATTTTAATGGATGGGTTGGTATTAAGCGAGATGGTTATGAAAAGGTATTGGGTTTGTTTGGCGATGAAAGGGAAAATGAAAATGGGAAAAGTTTGCTTGAGGTATGTCTGCAAAAGAATCTTTGTGTGACAAACACTATGTTTGATCACAAAAAGATTCACATGTACACAAGGGAGGAAAACGGAGTGAAGAGTATGATTGATTTTATAATAGTGGACGAAAGAATGAAAAAGAATGTGATTGATACAAGGTCTTACCGTGGAGTAGGGATTTCTACAGATCATTATTTGGTAATCTGTAAAACTAGAAACATTTTTAAAAAATGGCGAAATTTTATATCTAACCCCTCCAACAGGTTGGAACGGATAAAAGTTGAGAAATTACAAGAGGAAGATGCAAAAAAGAAATATAAATCAATACTAATAGAAAAATTTAAAGGAATAGAGGACGAATGTGAGATAGAAAACGTGTGGACAGTATTAAAAGAGGGAATGATTGACACCGCTATTGATGTATGCGGTATGACAAAAAGAAGAAAAGGCAAGGATGTGGTAAATGTATGGTGGGACAAGGAAGTACAAGACGCTGTAAAAAAGAAGAAGAAAGCATGGAAGGATTGGTTGTCAGTACGAGCTGATCGAAGAAATCAGAATGCAAGGGATAGTGATGTATTTGCAGCAAAGCAAGAATATAAGAGGATGAATGTGATTGTAAAAGAGATAGTAAAAGAGAAGAAAAAAGAACAAAAGGATGATTTTGATATAAGGTTGTCTCAAGACTTTAAAAGTAATATTAAATATTTTTGGAAGAGCGTTAAAACAGCTAGAGGTAAAAATACGACCTCTGAGTTAAACAAGATCAGAGACAAGAATGGAAGATTATTAGTTGGGTTACAGAGTGTAGTAGATAGATGGAAGGAATATTTTGAAGGACTGTTTGAAAAAGATGAAATGAGAGTACCGGAGCCTGAAAATGACGCACAAGAGAGTGATATGCAAAATTATGATGAGGAAATAAGTATGGATGAAGTAGTGAAAGCATTAAATAGTATGAAAATGGGAAAAGCTGGAGGGTATGATAGGATTACTGTCGAAATGCTGAAGGCTGGACAGGGCATAGTAGCAAGTCAGTTGTGTCACCTTTTCAATCTTTGTTTTAAAAACTGTGTGGTGCCAAAAGATTGGTGCAATGCGGTAATTGTACCGCTGTATAAAGGAAAAGGTTCACAGCAAGACTGTAAAAACTACCGAGGCATTAGTCTTCTCAGCGTTGTCGGCAAATTGTATGCAAAGGTCTTGATAGAAAGGGTGGTGAAAAATACAGAAGAGAAGTTATGGGATGTACAAGCGGGATTTAGAAAGGGTATGGGATGCACGGATCAGGTCTTTTCTTTAAGATGCATTTTAGAGAAGCTTTTGGCCAAAGGTCGAAAAGTCTATTGCATCTTCGTAGATTTAGAAAAGGCCTATGACAGAGTGGTGAGAAATGAATTGTGGTCAACATTGTCTGCGTATGGGCTGAGCAGCCATCTGATCCGAGCACTGAAATCTCTTTATAGGAATTCCAGTGCTTGTGTCAGAATTGACGGCGAATACACAGACTGGTTTAACATCGAAAAAGGTGTTAGACAGGGATGTGTAGCGTCGCCTTGGCTGTTCAACTTATTCATGGACAGTTGTTTGACAGATTTGAAAGATGATGAATGTGGTGTTAGAATGGATGAGTTATTAATCAAATGCCTTCTCTATGCCAATGACCAAGTAATACTTGCGGACTCAGAGGAGGAATTACAGAAGATGATAGCTGTTACGAATGATGCATTAGAGAAAAAGGGTATGAAAGTTAATGTCAGTAAAACCAAAGTTATGGTGTTTGAAAAGGACGATAGTGCATCAGAATGCAATATTTTAATAAATGGGGTGAAAATTGAGCAAGTGAAAGAGTTTGTATACTTGGGATGTATGTTTACAAGGGATGGTAAGCACGAGGGTGATGTTGAAAAAAGAGTGAATGCGGGTAACCAAGTGAATGGAGCGTTGCATTCCTTTATGAGCAGTAGGAAGGTATCAGACAAGGCACGTCTCGCTGTTCATAAGGGAGTACTGATACCTACTTTAATGTACGGTAGTGAGAGTTGGGTATGGCAGAGAAAGCATGAAAGTAGAATAAATGCAGTTGAAATGCGAGCGCTGAGGAGTATGTGTGGTGTTACTTTGAAAGATCGAATACGGAATGATGCCATAAGGGAGCGGTGTGGAGTAAATGAGGATGTTGTGACACAAATAGAGAAAGGGATGTTAAGATGGTTTGGGCATATAGAAAGGATGGATGAAAAGAATTTGACGAAAAATATTTATATGACGAATGTGAAGGGAACAGTAGGAAAAGGTCGGCCTCGGCGAACTTTCTGCGACCAAATTGCAGACGTTCTAAAAAAAGGAGAGGTAAAAAGTACCCGTAACCGAAGGGCATGTATGAAGAGATTGATGAGTTTAGATGAAGCAAAAGAGGTTTGTCAGGATCGTAGCAAGTGGAGGTCCATAGTCTCTGCCTACCCCTGCGGGAAACAGGCGTGATATTATGTATGTATGTATGTTGAGACACCTAAGTTCGACGATTAAAGAGATGAAAATGTAACAACATGGTTATATAGGTGAAAGTCCGTGAAAGATGTAAAGTTTAAAAAACGTATTTATAATTTGAAGCGGATCAACAAAATCTGATATAAAACAATTAGTGGCATGCTCGAAAGCTGCAGCACAGGAAGAAATCTATAAACGATTAGAAAGCTCAAAAAGTGACAAAGAAATTTTCAAGCTTGCGAAATTTAGAAACAATCAGACCAAAGACATTAAATCAAATAAGTATATTAAAAACAATGACGGGAAGATCCTGACCCAAAATAAGGAAATAACTGCGCGCTGGCAAGAATACTACTCGGACCTATTAAATGAGGAGTTTTCACGTAATGATACACTTGAGTCACCGTGCGTCGCCGGTCCCATCGAAGCAGTGACACCGGATGAAGTACGAAGTGCAATACAAAAGATGAAAAATAACAAAGCTACTGGACCAGATGAAATACCAGCAGAATTCTGGAAACGGCTAGGTGACACAGGTGGGATGTGGCTGACAGACCTTTTCAACAAAATAATTGGAAATGGTAAAATGCCAAATATATGGAGGCAAAGTGATATTATTCCCTTCTATAAAAATAAAGGCGATGTTGCAGACTGTGGGAACTATAGAGCTATCAAGTTAACCACACATACCCTTAAAATCTGGGAAACAGTTATAGCTGAGAGAATAAAAAAGCTAATAACGTTAACACCAAACCAGTGTGGCTTTACCAGTAATGTGGGGACTGTCGACGCCATCCACTCGATCAAGATACTTTTACAAAAATACAAACTTAATAAGAAAGACCTCCATTTCTCATTCATAGACCTAGAGAAGGCCTTCGATCGAGTACCAAGAGACCTCATATGGACGGCCCTAAGAGCGCATCTTGTTCCGGAACAGTACATATATATTATAAAAGACATGTACCGCGACGTCACCACTAGAGTTCGTAGCCCCGCGGGTCTGAGCGGAGAGTTTTATGTCAGAGTGGGAGTGCACCAAGGTTCTACTTTGAGCCCTCTGCTGTTTAACACCGTAATGAATTATGTCACTGAAGATCTGCAACGACCAGCTCCATGGACTCTCTTGTATGCAGACGATATCGTGCTTGTATGCGAAACCCAAGAGGAGCTACAGACCGAACTTACATCGTGGTGTAACAGACTGGAAAGCAGAGGACTCAGAGTGAGTAGAAAGAAAACCGAATATATGTGTTGCAATTTCTCTGGTGCCGATACAGATGCGCTCCCTCCACACATAGACGGTGTTCCCCTTAACAAGGTTAACAAGTTTAAATACCTAGGTTCCATGATAACAAACAACTCCAGCACCAAGGAAGACATTGACAGTAGGATCCAAGCGGGGTGGCTTAAATGGAGGTCGCTGACAGGTGTGCTCTGCGATCCAAAAATGCCAGTGAAAGTTAAGGGTAACATCTATAAGCGCGCCGTCTTTTATATGGTGCGGAGTGCTGGCCAATGCGATGCCAAGAAGAGCAAAAAATGCACTGTGCGGAAATGCGGATGCTTAGATGGGCGGGTGGCGTGACGTTGCGGGATAAGGTTAGGAACAGGCACATCCGTGGGTCTCTTAAAGTGGCCAGCATTCAAGACAAGATGCGAGAAAGCAGACTCCGGTGGTACGGTCATGTAATGCGCAGGGATGATGACCACATGACAAAGAAAGTTATTAATATAGCCGAAGGACGTAGAGGCAGAGGACGCCTCCTCACGACTTGGTCCAGTACCATTAAGAAAGATATGAGGACGATGGGGGTAACCCCTGACATGATTTATAATAGGGAAAACTGGCGCGAGAAGATATGAAGAGCCGACCCCAAATGAAATGGGACCATGGCTAGGACTGATGATGGATCAACAAAATCTGAATCACACTAAATAATAGGTCACTCCGGAAAAGTGAGACTCATTTAGTCCTGCCTGACAACATTTTGTGCGAAGGGTGGCTAGTTAGATACGTATAATATAGTTCATACATCATCATCAATGATCTTGTGGTCCTAGTAGCTGGAACAAAAATATTCCGGCGACTGGGACCGCGGTCCGAGTTGATTGGGGTCCCAGTAAACGGCATTCTCGCAGAATAACCACTGTTTGACAAGGGTCTCTCCGGCAATAAGGCTTACCAAAAATACTGTTTTGTTTGTGTCTGAATGGAAGCGTTCTGCAGCCTGCAATTTCCAGAAACCGTGTATAAGTAATACTTACTCATTTTGGTAGATTTGTAAAGTAATCGCTTCTCTTTACCTTATCTCCGTACTTTTACTAGTATTATAATATTTTAGAAAAGTACCTACCTATCCAATTTTGTCAAGAAAGGCTGAGATGATGATTATCTTATACCTTTAAACGAGCAATTCTTGTATATTTATTTATATATTTATAAATTTCTGTGATCTCGAAAACGGCTCTAACGATTTTGCTGAAAATTGGTACATGGGGGTTTTCGGGGGTAAATAATCGATCTAGATTAGTCTTATGTTTGGGAAAACGCGGGTTTTCGAGTTTTTATGCGTTTTTCTTTCCACGCAGAATATGGTCGCTAATTTCGTCGCGCCAGCCGCCATCAGTGTGGCTCACTGGTTAAGAGTGTTACGGGTTCGAATCCCACTGTGTGACTTACTTTTGTTTTTTTGTATGTTCAAGTTCATATATAATTTTTTATTTTGTATTGTTTTTAGACAAGTTTAAAAAAATGTAGTTAATGTTTGAGATGTAACTGAGCAAAGCTCGGTCACCCAGGTACTAATCATTATATGATGAAGAAGTTTCAAATACTGATATGGTATGTACTGTTAAAAAAACAGTACACCGACCCAACGTAAGTACAATAACATTATTATAATTATATCTATTACCTTTAATTGTTTTTTAGTAGTAAGCAACTACTTAGCTGTAGGAGTTATGTACCTAAGCGTCCTTATCAATATAGTGAGACTAGTGAATTGTTATATATTATTATGTCCTTCTTAGTGACACAATAAGACCACCCACATTCAATTAACCACTGTGTATACTCACTAGAGATATTCGCTGTGGGTCACATATCAGGTTGAAAACTTATGGAACGAGAAACAAAATGTTGTAAGATTAATGGTTTAGGTACTTAACTAAGTACACTAAGTAGGTAGGTAAGTATTTTTCTGTCCTATCCACATAAACTTCATTGGCCACCAAATAGTTGGAAAATGCGAACCTAGTTGCTCTATTCTATAGGTACAAGTGTACCAAACGAAAAGGTGGCATCAAACCGAAAGAGAATAAACGTATTAATCAATGTGAACAACTTTAACTACGGGGACCACCCTTGAAACCGCAAAAAAAATCTTCAGCTCTGTACAAAATTAAATGCCTACCGAAATGTATAAAGTTGCAGTTATTTTTTGCGATTTCAGGGATTGTGTTCGCATTGATTAGTACGTAAACTTTCTTTCGGGTTGATACCCCCTTTTAGTTACATATTGTAGAATGTAGAGCTCGTCCTAGTTTAACCTACAAAGAACCATTATACATTGCTGCTTCTCTTCCCGCTCACATCATGAAAACAGATCGAGAGAGAATCATAGTAATAGGCGATGCGGCTATCAATCCATCAGTATTTAGATTCCCCTGTTCCACCCTGACGCCCGCCATCAACTGAACGTGGCCTTTGGGTCTTACAGTCCTAGCTCTGTCTACCCCCTAGTATCTATGTGTATCTTAGCGCTGGTATATGAATACTTAAAATAGCAGCTCTGGACCCGCATAAAATTCATGGATCCCTTAATTTTGCCGTTACAATTTTTTTACATAGGTAGGTAGTCCATCCACGTACCTTTCTCCGAGTACTAGTACTTATTCTGTGCTTTAACGTCTTTGATTTAATTTTTACGATTATGAGATAACACATAAATAAATGCTTGCTTTTTCATGTGTTACTATAAAAGGCATTACCACAGACATATCAATATCTTTAATATTAGAGTGGTCCTACCCATAAAAAATAAGAGGTCGTTGCGTTACCCGAGGTGTCGACGTGTTTGCTTTATCTGTTATCATTCGAGCACAAACAGTCCATTCAATTAATTGCTCTTTCTATTTAGAGACATGTCCAGTAAACGAGGTGCCTAAATAATTATCTAAATGTGGAATTTTTATCTAGTAGGTAAGTGCAGGTACAGTATTACTACTTGTACTATTATGTATTCTGTGGTATTACTTATATCTAGTATCTGGGTGACTCTTTTACCCCACTAACCTAAGTAACTTATTTGTAGGTACCTACTACACCAGTACTATCTAAACTTAGATAATATATTTTTGCCGCCGGTGGCCTGATGATGTTGCATGCCGCACCGTTTTGACAATTTGAAACCTATGCTACCTATATTATTATTCTGATACCTATATTATAATCTATGGTGTAGCAACGACCCTATTTTGAAGAACGAAGAAAAAACTTGAGAGGTTTGAAGGGACACCCGGATGGAACGAAGTTCGAGAGAGAGAGAGACTAGCCCCCTTTCGCAACGCGCTATACGGAACTTCGTTCCAAAAAAATGTTTACCATCGTTCTTCCGAATAATGAGCAAAAAAAATCTTAGCTTCCGAAGGTCGGAGATTTGGTCTCGATAGCAACCAGAAGACTGCAAACCCTCTCTTCATGGTTGCAAAGCAAACCTCAAAAATCCATTAAAAAAAGGAAAACACTGTCACCGATTTTTACTGTCATTAGAAATATATGATTTTGTCATTAGAAATGCCAAATAAATAAAATTACTTTTTGCCGCAAAATTTAAATAAAAATCGTAAAAAAATAATGTAAAAACTGAAGATGATCGAAATCACCGCAACCATGATGAAACTAATTCAAATAATGGGTGCGGTGATCACCGTTTTGCTGTTCCTTCTCAAGCGGAAGTGCAATGCTAGAGTGTGCGCAGTAAGTGCCTATATTTGACCATAATCCAGTAGGTACATACAATTCCATGTAAGTACTTCATGATGTGTACCTACAATTTTCGATAGGTATAAATACCATTGCGTAGTTATTCCTTAAAACCTCTAAAGTTACACTTCTACTACCAGGTGGCAAAGTAAATAAGCAACTGGCAGTTTATAATGTAACTGTAGCGTCTGTAGCTAAATATAGAAAAATAAACGAAGCATATTGTACATTGTACAATGAATTTCAAATTACGTGTAGCACTGAAGTGCTATTTTTGAAACGCGGAGTCGCCTAAACGAATGGTTTTTCGATACAAAAACTCGTTCGTTTAGTGTTTCCCCGTTTGATATAATAGCACCTCTGGAGAAAGTATGTGGGTTGCCCACACAAAAATTTTTGGGCGTAGTAGTAGAAACTCTGATGAACACTTACTTTACTTATACTTTGTTTTACTTACAGGCAAAGCAAGAAAAGCTTCAAGAATTCTTCGGACATTCTCGCTGTGGAGAGTCTATTTCGAACCAACCCACCTACCATGTGCTATGCCCTCGCTTTGATTGGGATGACAACTGTTGCAGGAAACGAAAATACAAGCGTAAACCTATTACAAGAGTCGATAATAAGAAAAAGATTACCGCCGATTAAAAGAAACATTTGATGACATATTATTATTACTATTCTGTTTTATATAAAACAAGAAACTTGGCAAAATAGTGGTGTCCTGGTGTCTACTAATGTAATTACTATTATTACGCAAAATGTGCTCGTTACTTAAATAAAAATACTTCACCGTTATTTTTTTAATTGTTTTTAAAAATAGTATCCGGTAAAGTAGGTAAAGATCGTGTAATTAAAAATTGCTCTCATAAGTTACAAACATGACTCCTAAGGTCGGAGATTTGGTCATGATAGCAACTAGAAGATAATAGCGTAGAAGTTTACAAATTTTTGAGGGAACCCTTTAGCTTCATGGTTACAAACCTCAAAAATTCATCATGAAAAGGAAAACACTGTCACCGATCTTGAGTCTTGACTGTCATTACAAATGTCAAATAATCAAGTGAAGTGTTGCAGCCAAAAAATTAAAGGAAAATCGTCAAAAAATAATGTAAAAACTCAAGATGATCGAAATCACCGCAACCATGATAAAACTTGTTCAAATCTTGGGTGCGGTAATCACCGTTATACTGCTCCTCGTCAAGCGGAAGTGCAATGCTAGAGTGTGTGCAGTAAGTGCCTGAACTTGACCATAATCTGCCTATATAAGTACTTCGTGTACAGCGGATGTGTACCTACCTACTTACAATATTTTAAGTAGGTATAAGTACTATTGCCACAGAATACATACTAGTACTAACGTTGCGTAGTTATTCTTTAAATTTCTAGAATTGCGCGATTTGCTTCTGCGTAAAGTTACACGTCTACTACCAGGTGACACAGTATGAAAGGCAAAAATAAGCAACTGGGGGATTACTCCATAAGATAATACGATAGTCATCCGATAGTGACGTCCTATTTCTAAGTCAAACCAAATTAGACTTTATCGTCATACATTAATGCTCAGTTACTCTTGACACAGAAATGCGGATGCGCAGTAGCGTCCGTCTTGCGTACCGCTTTTGGAGAAACCCCCCTGGGCAGTTTATAATGTAATTGTAGTGTCTGTAGCTAAATATAAAAAAAAACGAAGCGTATTGTACAATGTATTCTCATTAGATACAGTTTCATAGAAAACATATCTACTGAGAAAAAATATCTGACTAGATCCATGATGGATCTGGACATTGAATCTACTGAGATTGATTGGGAATAAAAATTCTCATCAGATACAGTTTCATAGAAAACATATCTACAGAGAAAAAAATATCTCACTAGATACATGATGGATCTGGATATTGGATCTACTGCGATTGAAGGATGCGCAGCACCGTAGAAAGCACAGGGAGAAAGCTTACCCAAACAACAAACTTTTTTTGTGCCCAAACAAAACAAATAATAAGCGGCCAAGTGCGAGTCGGACTCGCCCATGAAGGGTTCCGTAGTAGCAAATAACATAATATAAAAGTCTTGTAGTATGTTTTTTTAATTTTTATAATTGAGTTGATTGAATGAAAGGTAAATTGCCGTTTACGATTTATGACGTATTAAAAAAAAACTACTTACTAGATCTCGTTCAAACCAATTTTCGCTGGTAGTTTTCATGGTAATGAACAACATTTATTTTATTTAGTTTTATCATTCCCTTATTTTAGAAGTTACGGGGGGGGGACACACTTTTTTCCACTTTGGAAGTGTCTCTCGCGCAAAGTATTCAGTTAAGAAAAAAATGCTACTAGAAACCTCAATATCATTTTTGAAGACCTATCCATAGATACCCCACACGTATGGGTTTGATGAAAAATAAATTTCTGAGTTTCAGTTCTAAGTATGGGGAACCCCCAAAATTTACTGTTTTTTTATATTTTTGTGTCAAAACCTTAATGCGGTTCACATAATACATCTACTTACCAAGTTTCAGCAGTATAGGTCTTATAGTTTCGGAAAAAAGTGGCTGTGACATACGGACGGACAGACAGACAGACAGACAGACATGACGAATCTATAAGGGTTCCGTTTGTGCCATTTGGCTACGGAACCCTAAAAAGGGGGTTGCCCAAACAAAAAAAAAATGGGCGTAGTAGTAGAAAGTAGAAACTGATGAAGATTTTGTTTAATTTGCAGGTAAAACCAAGAATAATACCACAGTTCTTCGGAGATGCTCCCTGTGGAGACTCTATTTCGAATCAATCCAGCAGTTACTCGGTGTTGTGCCCTCGCTATGATTGGGCAGAGAACTGTTACAGGAAACCAAGATACAAGCGCGATCCTCTAATAAGTGTCGATAATGAAGATATAGATCACCGCCCATTAGATTAAATATTTGATTACATAATAGTATTACTTGTCTGTTTTATATAAAACAACAAGAAACTTGGAAAATATTTGTCTACTAATTTGATTACTATTAGTATGAAAAATGTGCGGTCGTTACTCAAATAAAAACACTTCACCGTTATTTTCTTTATTGAATGTGAAAATATAACCAAACCAGTAAAGTAAGTATAGATCGTGTAATTTAAAAGTGCTCACACACTCCTAGGTTTACACTCACAAACCAATTCCTCTATGTTAAAGGGATCTTTTATATCTTCTTCTGAATAATATAAGGGATGATCGATTACCAATAGGTACTTTCTTTGAGGACATCTTCTCTCAGAAACATCAACAATAGTTTCAGATCTGGGTACAGAATCTTCTTAATCCTGTATAACAGATTTCAAATCTTCTACTCTTCCATTTAGCAATTTCAATTTCATTCTATGCTTTAGGTAAGAGTACCTCTTCTTCAGTTACATTTTCTATACACCTCAGTTCACCTGTAATTTGAGTCGAAGAAATGATCATGGTCTTATTGTATTTCATGCAGTTCATTTACTGGTGTCTCTAAAATACACTGCTCGCACACGAATGAATGGTGAAAAAATAAGTAAAGGTCCGGCTTTTGGTCCATAGGTATATTTAGGAATACATTGATACCTTTCTTATTACGAATAGTAACTTTACATTATTTATATGGTAAAATAAAATATATTAATTTTACGAGACTATTTCTATTTGTATAGGTACAGTACATACTTACAAGTTTGTATGTGTTTCTGGATCTTATTAATACATAGAAAGTCAAGAGGTATATGGAAAGATATTTAATGAACTAGTAAAATTGATAAGAAAGTAAGAATAAATGTTTCCTAAATTAAGAAGGATGTCTGGAAGGTGAGGTGTAACTTCGTCTTCTAGTTGCCGGTACCATTAAAAACCTGGCATTCTTTTTGTAATACGGGCAGGCCGGTTCATCGCAGCCTAGTGCTTCAGCCTCATGCAATACTGGCCCACTTCTTTGTAGTAATTCGTCGCCTAGTATTAATCTTCTGGCGCATGCTAGCAAACAAGGTCCACAAAGGGCAACAGCACACAAGGCTGCTATAAACTCCAATAAAAACATTCCAGCCTCAAACCACATCATAAATACAGTATTGTTGTAAAGTTTCCATGTGGAAAGACAATGTTACCAAGAAATGAATTCACCGTACTGGATTCAAATATTTGCTTAAAATTGCTCCAAAAGTAAAAAAACGTATTTTAAAATTACTATTAACTTTATATAAAAATACGTCACTATTTTGCTTAAGTCAAATAAAAAATTTGACAATTTGATTTGTCACAATCACATGCTTTTTTGTATGTAATATAAAAAATATTTATGTATACCCAAGAGTTTTTATTTATGTTTATTTATGTTTCTTGCTATGGTTTCTTTAGGGTTTCATAATCAATTTTATATCTCTTCTTCATCTATCATCGGACACTTAATATAACTTTGTTTGCAGCACTCATAGCAACAAACACACAGATTTTTTTACTATAAGTAAGTATAGAACTAGTAGACCGCGCCGGTTTAAAATCCTTATGCAGATTTTTAAATGTCTTTTACATAAAGGCTAGGTACTGGCCAAGGAGTAAAGTACTTAATATAGTAGTACTGGCTACAAATGCTACATTCTACAATATTTTGAGTAGAAAATTCTTTAATCAGTGATATTTTGATATTAATAAATAGGATAATATACAGAGATGTGATTTATCGGCGTCATCATCATCATCATTTCAGCCGCATAACGTCCACTGCTGGACATAGGCCAGACATTTATCGGCGTAATGGAAACCAAACCTGTCGACTTTTTAACATTACTTTGAGGGGGGTATGAGGCCTCATCGAAGAAAAACAAGTTATAAAAAGTTTTATGAACTGGTTTTACTTAAGTCTCACGTAAACTTTAAAAATACAAAAAGCTAACGATATTCAAAAAACTTTTGTTTTTTTTTGTAGGGTAGGTATCTTGTACTTGTGATATCTTTTAAAATCATCATCATCAACATCGTGCTGCATAACGTCTACGGCTTTTCTCAAGGATTTCCAAAATGACCGTTCTAAACCGCCTGCTAGGCGGTTGCCAACAAGCACCTCCGACCAGCAGACGTATTTTTGAAATCACTTGTCACATTACGAAGGGTTTGCGCGAGCGTTTCCAAACGGGCGCATTTTTGAATCGGTAGTTTGCGAAGGATTTGCAACGAGTGGTCTGGCTTGACCACTCGTAATTTTGACATTTGTAGCGCGTAGATATGTCATCGAAACTAGAGTGCTATTTTTCATTGAGGGACTCAGCGAAACACAAAACGTGTAGTTTTCTAACTCACCGCTCACGTAAAATACAGATTGATTGTATTTTTGAAACCGTCGTGTCAGCGAAAACCAGTATTGTTTTACGCAGTAAACATCGATAATTTGTCTATGCTTTTCTAAAAATTCGAACATGAATAAAAAAGCAACGTGAAATGGGACGGATTTCCCATGATTGGTTTCGATGACATAACTACGCTACAAATGTCAAAATTGCGAGTGGTCAAGACCACTCGTTGCAAATCCTTCGCAAACTACCGATTCAAAAATGCGCCCGTTTGGAAACGCTCGCGCAAACCCTTCGTAATGTGACAAGTGATTTCAAAAATACGTCTCCTAATCATGGGAAATCCGTTCCATTTTACGTTGCTTTTTTATTCATGTTCGAATTTTTAGAAAAGCATAGACAAATTATTGATGTTTTCTGCGTAAAACAATACTGTTTTTCGCTGACACGACGGTTTCAAAAATACGATCAAATTGTATTTTACGCGAGCGGTGAGTTGAAAAACTACACGTTTTGTGTTTCACTAAGTCCCTCAATGAAAAATAGCACTCCTGGTCACCTTCGTCGGGTCCGACCATATAGACGGCCGTTGCCGAAAAATTTCATTTGACATTTCAACGCCCTTGGTCATCGGGCGTGCGCTACCGACCTGTCGGGACTGCCGGTTCGTGTTGCTGCAGTAGTTCTAGTTGCCGACCGCGCTAGGCCATTCGCGAGAACGGGTCTACGCGTGCGGAATTGCGGATGTGCGTGCATTAATGACGGCGGCGTATCAATCCCAACGTCATCATCATCATCATCATATCAGCCACAGGAAGTCCACTGCTGGACATAGGCCTCCCCCAAGGATCCCAACGTAAATGCTTTAATTTTATATCTCACTATATATTAAGGATATTAACATGAAGTTTTCTTTATAAAATACTGTAATTAATAGGCCACATGTACCTAATACAATATTTTATTTTTTAACATAAGGTATTATTTTAAAATAGTATAGGTGGCAACATTTTATCTAGTCTGTCAGTGTCATGGATCAAATGTCAATGTCACGTCTTATCAAAGAAATAGTGAGTTTATGGAATTTATGATTCGGATTGAATTATATTCGGATTAAATTTATACAAAATAAATTGAAATCTAGAAATATGACATAAATAAAAAAGGAGAGGAAATACAGCTGCTATATTAAGCGTAATAATACATATTTTTCCATGCAGTATTTTATTGCTTAATAAAGCAAAATGCGGGGAAAAATTATAGTTGGGTAAGTTGTTTTTAGCTGACCAACTAATATTTTTTATCATGCACGTAACCATGTAAATTATATCTAAGCAGACAAAAAGTTATCCAGTTAACTTTGCGCTTGTGTCATTATTTTAATTTATTAGGTATATAAGGTACTTTCTTTTTTATTTATTTAGCATATAAGCTGGTTTAAAGGTAGAAAAATGTCAATCAATATAATAATAGCTAGCTAGGGAAGAAGTTCCTGAAGCATTTTCTGTTAAGGAGTGATACCTCCTTTATACTTACTGCGAAACTCTTTGGTCAAGCACATTCAAATATGTTATTCTAAGATTTGATGTGAACTGTCATTGTAAATAATTCAAACTTTAATATGGTAGCAGAGAAAAACAAATATTAAAATATAATTTATTGACGCGAAGTGTAATTCTAGGAAAGAATTTTACGTAAAATTTTGTGAAAAACAAAGCACGAAAATTCATACTGTGAAATCTGTACCAGCTGTCTACCGCTATGGATAGGGCGATCGTAGAAGCATCGAGGGTGCAGATAGGACACCTGGATTCGAAAAACTTTAAGTCATGGAAATATAGAATACTGGTTGTGATAAAGGCCATCCCTGGAGCCTTGGAAGTCATTGAAGGTAGGAGATGTAGACCAGAACAACCATCGGCAGATGCCGATTCTGCCGTAAAAAGAAAGTTTGAAAAAGATTTACAAGAATTTACAAATATTGATAGTGCCGTCTTAGTTCTCATCACGACTAATATGACAGATGAAATACTAAATCATGTCATGCGTCTGACAAGTTCACGAGAGGTATGGGAAGAACTAAATAGATTATATGGAGAAAGTAGTGAAGATAAAAGCTATGATCTGTGTCTTCGATTCTTTAGTTATAAAAAGGAACCTGAACATGATATGGCAAGTCATACTTCTGCGTTAAAGAATATTTGGCATGAATTGAACAGTCATTTAGATTCAAAATTACCAGACATGTTATTGATCTGCAAGATTTTGGACACTTTACCGGCAGAATATTTCGCCTTTAAATCAAGTTGGTTACTTATGACTAAGAAAGACAGAACGGTTGATAATCTTACTACCCAACTATGTGCCCATGAAAAATCCCTGATGAACAAACCTGAGTCTGCAAGCACATCAGAAGCACTTTATGTAAAAACTATAAAAGGCAAAAAGAAACAAGAAAAAGATTGGAAATGCAAATATTGTGGATTGAGTGGACATCGAGTAAAACAATGTAAGAAATGGATTGCTGATGGAAGACCCCCTAAAGAGGCGACTTCAGTAAACCTAACCTTACCCGTCTTAGTCTTGGACAACGTAGTCGCAGACAAAGAACACTGGTTCGTAGACAATGGTGCAACTAGCCATGTTACGAATAGGGGTGACCTCTTTGATTATTTTGAGCACTTCAAGGGCCAACACACAGTCACAGCAGCGAATGGTCAGACCATTGAAGCACTTGGAAAAGGAACTATCCGTGTAGAAGCTGATGTATGTGGAAGACGAGAGCAAATCACACTCAAAGATGTTTGGTACGTCCCTGGCATAAAGATGAATCTTTTTTCTGTTCTTGCCGCACATGATCATGAGTACAATACAGTCTTCGAGTCGACGCCAGACACGTGTACTTTAAAAGTAGCTGGAACCATAAGACTGATCGGAAAAAGACAAAGAAATGGCGGACTGTACAAACTTAATCTCAGTTCCCTGATGCCAAAACCAGATGTCAACATGGTATTAACAAATCCACTACAAGTATATCATGAGAGGCTCGCTCATCAAAATAAGAGACATGTTAAACAACTCATTGAAAAAGAATTTGGACTGAAAGTAGAGGACAACAAGTCAGATCTATGCGAAGGATGTGTTTATGGAAAGGCCCACAAGCGACAGTTTGACACAAGGATAAGAGCGTCCCAACCAGGAGAACTTATCCATGCTGACATATGCGGCCCTTTCGCATATTCAATCCAGAAGTTTAGATATTTCCTGATGTTTAAAGACGACTACACTCACTATCGATACATATATTTCCTAAAGCAGAAATCTGAGGCATGGATGAAGCTTAAACAAATGCTCGCACAAGCCAGAGCTGCAGGACACACTGTAAAAGAAATATTAAGCGATAATGGAGGTGAGTTTGATAATGAACAATTTCAGAAAATTCTGACAGCACATGGCATAAGACAGAGACTGACGATGCCTCACACGCACGAACAAGCCGGATGCGTGGAAAGAGAGAATAGGACCGTAGTTGAAGCAGCAAAAGCAATGATGCACGCTCACGAGGAGATACCTCAAGGTCTTTGGGCAGAACTCATTAACACAGCGGCGTATATCCTAAATCGCACTGGTACATCAAGCGTAAAAGGAAAATCACCCTATGAGTTATGGCATGGAAAGAAACCTGGTATCAAACACCTGAGAATCATTGGTTGCAAATGCTACGCCCATATTCCTAAACCCAACCGCAAGAAGCTTGACAAGAAAGCTCAAAAAGGAATATTGATTGGCTATGAAGGCGATGAAGGATACAGAATTTGGGATAAAGTCAATCACAAGTTAATTAGATCTAGAGATGTAACGTTTGAAGAAACACCATTACTGGGATTAAATGACGAGAAAGACGATCACAGTTCACAACCTTCAACTTCTACCAACAAAAATCCAGTATTCGAGCTGCCAGATCTACAAGCCAAATCAACGGATATTGTACAGCAGAATGATACTTTTGATCAGGAGGGACAAGCATCTACTCCAAATCCGCCATCACGGTATAACGAAGTCGATGAGCAGGAACCATATGTAGAGCAAGAAATCCAGGAAGTACAAGATATTCAATCAGAGCAAATTGAGACAGAACAGTATGAAACTGGGGATTTTGATGACGATGAAGCAGAATCTACCGAGAACCGAGGTCTGTCTGCAAATGAAATAGAGCGAGAAGGCCAAATGACTCTGAGAAATAGGAATACTCTTAGACCTCCAAGTAGATACAGAGATCAAATCTGCAACATCAATATGACATTGAATACTGTTGAACCAAAAAGCTACAAGGAAGCTATGAATAGTGTAGATAGGGATAAATGGCAAGAGGCAATCAACAGCGAAATAAAATCCCTTAGAGACAACGAAACTTGGGAACTTGGAGAATTGCCAAAAGGTAGAAAAGCTATTCCTTGCAAATGGATATTCAAAATTAAAACTAACCCTGATGGTACTATAGACAAGTATAAGGCCAGATTAGTCATCAAGGGATATTCACAAAAAGAAGGAATTGACTTTTACGAAACTTTTAGCCCTGTGGCAAGAAGCAGCACCATAAGAGCGCTTATTAGTGTTGCAACCAAAGAAAAGATGTCCCTGTCACAGTTTGACGTATCAACTGCCTTCTTATATGGTAAATTAAACGAGGATATTTACATGAAACCTCCAGAAGGCTATACAACGAATCCAAAGCAAGTTTTCAAGCTGAAAAAGAGCCTGTACGGATTAAAGCAGGCACCGCTATGCTGGAATAGATGTATTACAGATTACATTGTAGAAATTGGCTTTAAACAAAGCAAAGCGGATCCGTGTCTCTTTATTCGGAAGAGAGGCAAAAATAAAATCGTTCTCGCCTTGTATGTTGATGACGGATTATTTGCATCTACAGGTGAAAATGAAACAAAAACGTTTCTTGAAGAGCTGGAAAAGCGTTTTAAGATAACCACAAAGCCAGCTAATTATTTCCTAGGAATGGAAATAGAGAGGAAGACAGATGGCTCTATCTTCGTTCATCAGAAAGCCTACACCAAACGTGTATTAGAAAGATTTGGCATGGAGAATTGTAAAGCCGTTGCAACACCAATTCTAAAGTCTGAAAACAAAGAAGAGACGGAGACTTCTGCATCTTTCCCTTATCGTCAAGTAGTGGGAGCATTGGCTTACCTTATGACTGGGACAAGGCCAGATATAGCCTATGCTATTAGTGTCGTATCACGAAATCTAGACAATCCGTCCAAGGAAGATATCCAAACTGCCAAACGAATTTTGCGCTATCTAAAAGGAACTATGGACAAAGGAATTGTTTACGAATGTGATAAAGCTCCCGGCCTAGAGAGCTACAGTGATGCTGATCACGGCGGTGACTACAGCACAGGTCGCTCTACCACTGGCATGTTGTGTCTATTTGCTGGAGGACCAATTTCTTGGCAGAGTAAAAGACAAGCTACTGTTGCGATCTCATCAACAGAAGCGGAGATAGTAGCTGCTAGTGAAACTGCCCGCGAAATTATTTGGTTAAAGAGAATACTAAAAGACATGACAGATAAAGAATGTTTGGCAACTTTATACATTGATAATGAATCGGCAATAAGACTAGCCAAACATCCACCATTTGAATTCCACCAGAGAACGAAACACATTAGAATTAGATCGTTCTTTATCAGAGAATGTGTTAATCTTAATGTTCTCAGTGTGTGCAAGGTGCCAGCATCAAGACAACTTGCAGACATGCTGACAAAGCCACTTTATGGACCCAGAATCGTTGAACTGAGCAAGATGTCTGGCTTAAAAACGGAGCCGGATGTTAAGGAGTGATACCTCCTTTATACTTACTGCGAAACTCTTTGGTCAAGCACATTCAAATATGTTATTCTAAGATTTGATGTGAACTGCCATTGTAAATAATTCAAACTTTAATATTTTCTTTTCTCCCAGACCAACATGGAAGAAAACACCTAAACTTTTTGCATTAAAAAGAGGTTAAATGATGTAAGGCGTTTACAGTTAGTATACCTATAACAATAGGCTTATTTGGTACTGCGGTTAATTTACAAGGGCATGCGTGTATTGATTAGTGATGGCTATGCATCATTTGAAAAGCCATGAAAGCAATCAGCAGTTGTAACTTCAACTCATAAAACTAAATTAGGCATTTATGATTGGCAAACAGACATAAATCATCTTCGGTTTCAATTCTAATGGCAATTTTTTTTCTGATACTTTATCAGCCTATAACAGTCCACTGCTGGACTAAATTTCTTTTCCGATATAGGGAGGATTTGCCCATAATCACCACACTGGCCGCAGTTGGCTTGTGATTGCTGTAGATGGTATAATATCAAACATTACAAAAAAAAACATCAGCTGTTCCATGCATTTTGGCTACTGCAGTAATAATTTACATTATAAAATATTGTACACACATTGCTAAATTAATGAATATTGGAATTAACACAAAACATACCTTTTTATATATTTTGTTGAAGTTTTATCCGGGTTGCACTGAACATGGTCTCAGTTTAAAAGTAGTTATATACATACACACTTTTTTACGAAAACGTATTTCAAGTTGCATTCCCACTTTATACTGGTTACAAAATATGCTATTTTGCAACAAGTCAAATCAGAAACTTTTTTTTAAACGTCAAAACAAACAGTTTCTATTATTATCAGTTTTCTGCAATAATAAATTTGAAATTACATTAAAATGGATATGTTCAAAGACAAGTTAAATTATTTTGCGAGGTTTTATTTTGTTATCAGTACAAAATAATTTATTTTTGGCTTAGGAAAATATGCAATTATTTCAAAAATAATTTCTAATCCAATTTGTTTTGTTGTAGGATAGTGAGTGTATCATGCATGGTGCTAATATGGGTGTTTGCGAGACTGTACCACGAACTGCTGATGGCTTACGAGCAGTCCGGCAGTCTAATGGTCATGGAGTATTCTTGGTAAGTATTTTCTCTTATTTCACCGTCAGGGACAACATATTGTCATATTCTTGTCAGGGGCGATAAATATTATATTTTCTTAGCTTATTGAAAATAATAATTTCTTAAGCTTCTCTGAATATTACAAATCATCAAGAGACAATACAAGAGGGAAAATGTTCCATCGTCTACTATGTCACAGTGCGTTCTTAAAAACTATAATTGAAGGAAAGATAGATGGAAAAGTGGAGTAGGAAAACTCAAAAGAAAATTTGTCAAACAAATAAAAGAAAAATTTACGTGAAAACATATAAGGAGGTTTAAGTACCAATTGGTTGCTAAATAAGCTATATGTTTAAATACTTTATGTCTACTGAGAGGTCAGTATTCTGGATAGTAGGATGTGACATGATTGAAGGTGGGTAGCCCACAGTCTAAAATGTCCGTCGCTTTCCGAATTATATGTTAAACTCATCAGACTATGTGGGACTGCCATTGCCAGCTCACACTTGTAATTTTTTTAATTGTGTGTTAATTGATTATTCCAGGATTATATGTGTTACACATGGCAGCACATTTTTGACGGCAACAAACTCCATACTAAATCCCAGAACGATCAAACTATCTTCAGATTAAAAATCACAATTGTGCTGGATCTCTAGGCTTTTTAGACAGCAACAAGAGCAAATAAAAAGTTAATTTTGCACAACCGTCGTGCATCGTCGGCGCTAGGCGCGATTATATAACGTTCGCATTTACAATATAAACCAGTGTCAGATTTACACATTTGCCGCAAGAAGGCTATTTATGTTTTGCCGCCCTTAAGCTGCTTTCACCGAAATATAATTACAAATTCGCCCTTCTACCTTCTCGACTGCAATGTTCGAAAAAAGTAGGGGGAGGGGTGCAATTGGCCTAAAATTTACCGCCTCCCAAAATGTGCCGCCCCTAGGCTTTAGCCTACTCAGCCTATTGGTAATTCCGCCACTGCTATAAACACAAAAAAATTTTAGAGTCAAGTACAGATGATTCACTTTATATAGTATGACTTTATTAGTTAAATTATAATTATAACTTATAAGGGTTTGGCTACTACATTTTTCTATGCTGCTATGCTTTTCTGGTGGAACTTTATAGCACGGTCCGGTGCTCTCTTTCCGTCGCTCTCTTTCAGTTTAGCTAATGGCAGTTCTGAGTGACAGAAAGGGATAGCAGCATAAAGAAGTGCTTTTCGTGCTGATAGATGCAGCCCAATATGTTTAATATTTTTTCAGGCTGGTCCGGCTATTACTGAACCTAGCTGGATACGCCACGGTCCTGATCCCTGGAGTCATCCTGTACAAGTACCTGGATAAAACGAATTATTTTGATAAGATAGGTGAGTCTTAGAGCGTTTGCTGCCTTCAGGTACTAAATAGAAATTCTACTATATGTAACGTGCTCAGTGTGTCTCTTTCACAAACTCTACGTGCAACAGAGCAATGGCATCGCGCGCCTCGACATTATTGATGCGGCAACAGAAATACATCATATAAAAATTTTAACTGTTTACCTATCACGTTTCATGAGATACAGCCTGGTGACTTTTTACCCTTTTGAGTATGGGACCCTATAAAATATATTGATTCGAATTGATGACTTTCTTTTTTGAAGTCTATTAAAAAATACATATTTAAGAACCAAAAACTTTTTTCTCAAAAATCCACGTCCGTATTAAAGTAAAGCTATTAGGTACATTTAAAAAATATCAAATTGTGTTGTATAGTTTGATTAGCAATCTTTATGGCCTTGTTACGGTTAGGGTGAATTCAGACAGAGGAGCATAGCGGAGAGTAATTTCTTATGATACTTGAAAATAAACTTTAAAATATCTGCATAAACTACAAAACGCAAGTATGCTCGTGCGCTCTCGAGATCACGCGAGCAAAGTTTAAATATTTATTTATACACTTAAGGCTATGGTAATACTTTTATATTCCATTGAGTTAATAAATCCGCTAGTTTTCAACCAGTCAAATTAGATACTTTCTTCTAAACGTCAAAACAAACAATGGCTGTTAGATTTGGATGAAATAGCACGACGTGACGACATATTTTCTTGAAGTCAAATAGCGCTCCTATTATCAGTTTTTACTTTTTCTGCAATAATAAATATAAAATCACATTGAAAATGTATGTGATTAATGACACGCGTGACATGACATTATTTTGTGACGTTTTATTCCCTTATCAGTACAAAACAATTTTTTATTGATCTTGGTTACTACCCAATTACTCGGACATTTTCCCCCTCTGTCTAAACTGGCCCCTATGAGTCCAGTTAAATGCAATGACGTGCCATGTGCTCAACTCATTCATTACGAGAATAAACACCCTGTCATTAGATGAACATTATATGATTGTACTGTACAGCTATACACTTTTACTACAGAGGATTATTTTGTAATTGTTTACCCAACTCTGGCAAAGCCAAAACCATGGTTATGGGTTTCATTGCTATATAAGGTGTAACAAAAAATACTGAAATTATTTCAAGGGTGTATGCAATACTTGTAGGAGGCTCAATCTTTAACAACATAAATTATGCAGATGACATGGTGCTTCTTGCGCCGTCTATTAGTGCCCTCAGAAAGTTGATCTCAGTCTGTGAGCGTTACGCCGAGGCTCACGGCCACAAGTACAATGGGACTAAGAGCGAATTTTTAATCTTTAATGCTAGTAGTAGACCGTATCGTTCGGTTCCGCCAATTTCGCTTGCCGGTACGCTCCTAAAACGGGTCTCGCAGTTCAAGTACTTGGGGCATTGGGTTACGGATATGCTAAGTGATGACATGGACATGGATAGGGAGCGTAGGGCGCTGTCTGTCAGGTGTAATATGTTGGCTCGTAGATTTGCCAAATGCACAAATAGTGTAAAATTAACCTTGTTCAAGGCATACTGCCAGGTGTTTTATACATGCAGTCTATGGGTCAAATATACACAGAAATCACACAGCGCCCTGCGTGTTCAATATAATAATGGGCTAACTAAGGGTGCTGTTGGGACTGCCGAGATACTGCTCCGCATCAGGTATGTTTGCAGAAGCCCAGGTGGATGCTTTCCAAGCCATAATAAGAAAGAGGGTGGCTTCCCTGATGCGTAGGGTGTACTGCAGTTCCAACAGCCTCCTCACCGTCATTGCTGGCAGGGTAGATAGGCCCATTTTGAGACACTGGACCCAACTGCATGCGAGTGTAAACCGCGTGTACACATACTAACATAGTAAGTAAGAACAATGTTACTAACACTTTATGGATTAATTTGTCCGAAATAAACGTATATTTATTAATACGTGTTCCTTGGGGAAAGTTGTTTAGTATTATGAACTGAATTCACCCTTAAAACAGTTTCAGGATATTTAGTTAGACCTTATGTATGTAAGTTCATCTGTTCCCTCGTATTTTAAAAGATATGCATGATGCCTTGGCAATGAGATATCATCCAAAGAGCCAAACCGCTTGGTTATTCACTAGTTATGGCTATGTGACGTATGTGAAATAAATAGGGACAAATTACATTGATTGAGCTGTAATATGGCGTACCGTATAGGGTATCCAATGAGAGACTTAATTAGCACATTTTAAAAATAAATACATCACAATCAAATATTGTATAAAATATGAAAATTTTCCAAAAACTTATTTCAGGCAACAACACGAGCTGTATATACAGATCGTTATTCGCATGTTTCGGAGACCCGGGGGAGAAGATACCAGAGTCAGTGAAACCTCCGAAGACCGACGAGAGTCCACGCAGGGAGGGGCTGGAGTTGGGGTTCTGTTTCGTGGGGCTGATGGGCGCGTACCTGGTGTGGGGGCTGCTGCAGGAGAAGATTATGACGCAGGTGGGTACGGGGCCCATAACCTGTATTGTTGTGTAGCCTAGTGTAATAAATATAGTTTAATTTTTGTACCATGCATAAAACGTACATTTTGCTTGAGTCCACGCAGGGAGGGGATGGAATTGGCATTCTGTTTATACATAACTTTCGCCGTTATAATATTGGTGTGTATATACTTATTGTAGACTAGGTATATACTTATTGTAGACTAGCTGAAGCCCGCAACTTCGTTCGCGTGAACATTATGTCTCTGGAAAATGCTCATCAGACTGAACAACTTTTTCTAAGGCGGCATTTTATATCTCTTATAGTTTAGCTGGACCATTATGGTTCTGCATCAGGCGTTCCATTTTCCAAAATCATTTATACCCTATATGTTGCCCAGGCTTAATAGCTATATAACAAAAAAAGTTTCATTCGAATCCGTCCAGTATTACAGGAGATTAGCGTGTACAAACAGACAAACAGACAAACAGACAGACAATTTATTTTAAATTCTTACTCTATTACTATGTCTCCATCGCCCCTAATATTTTTTTTGGAAATATATTTATTGTACAGACACACTTTTTTTACTGTTTTATTATATGTATATATGTATAGATATAGATTATACTTTTTTAAAGTGTTAAAGTGCCTGTAAAGTTCTAATTACTGAATAAACACTTTTTTAATTTTTTTTCGTAAGTACTCATAAAACGTTCTGTACGAGCCGATTCACACTGGAACCGCAAACGAACTATTTGCGATAAACTAAATAATAAATAAATATATAGCCCAAAGTAAGTTCGAGTTATGGGATACAAACTTAACGATACTATATTTTATAACAAATACATATACAACGTCCCTTTTAATTAACTACAAATACTTTAACTGCTGCTTCATTTAGGGTGGAAAAACAGTTTAGTCGCATAAAATAAAAAATCCGCAGGTTAGTTTTTTTTTTCACTTCTTCTAACAAAAATATTAAATTATTTTCGCCATCCCCTGTATGTGGTCTACTAAAATTCATTCATACTTCTCAACACTTATAGGCACCGCCCATCGCCATCTATCTCCCTCTTACTGTAGCAGATTGTGTGTGATAGACAGAGTCATTAATGTCAGTCATTATCATTAATCCTACGTACAGTACACATACATCTTTGTAAGTAATAGTAAATCAATATGAAATAAGCAAAGGTACATACCTGTTACAAATCAGAAAACCTCAAGCAGGTGCATGAGTCATGGCCTCATGGAGAGTATTCCGTCAATCTCCAAATGGACCATGAGGTCTTATGCGACTGCGCTTTCCACCCGGGCTTACACAAACATTCACACTGACACTTTAAGACCAAACGAGTTGGCATTCAAGCACTCAAAAATACTTCAAACGACGAAATTTAACTAACACACTGCACTGTAGTAGGTACAAATTCGTACATTATCTACGAATATTTAGAATCCCCTGCACTCTGGTGAATGCAGTACTTTTGAAACAGTTTAGATAGTTAGGTACTATTATCCTAAATATGTAAATACTTAGCACTTATCGGCGACACTACGATCAACTTCTGCAAAGCCGCGAATAGAAATTTTACCTATTTTCATGACGGAAATTGCCGGTTAATTTCCAATTAAAAATGGTTAAAACGCTTTTGTTAGTAATTAATTAATCACATCACATGCCACCTAGATAGGCCTATGGACTCAAACAGACTGAACGAAACAAACGGAAAGCCGGCTAGTCAAGGCTAGGTAGGTACATAGTGTCTTGGCGACACGAGGCTAGAGTGAGATGCGACACAAGGGAAGAGCGAGATAAAACTGTCGAGCACGTGTTTGTCGGCACTGTGTCGGCGAATGGTAAAAGAATTAAAAAGATACCGCTTTCGTTTACGATTGCCGCAAACGGCTATTAGAAAAGTACAAAGAAGTGCCGCAGTAGCAAAGAGTTCTTACAGTACAGATGTGACAATTGTTTTTTAACATCCTCAATGAGAATATTGTAATGAATACTTACATATTTTTATCTTTTATTTTAACTTGTAAAACATGTTTCCGATTTAAGATCTACTTAGGCATACTTACCTTTGAAGTACGTTTTTTAGTTTATACGATGGTATTAGTCTTTAAGTATGTGATGAACTACACAGTACATTAAAGCCACAACCTCCTATTTTGGGACCTATTATTGGGAAGAGGATTTTGACCTGGCATTTGGTAGTTTTAAATTTCCATAATGAAGAATAGTAAATATCTCATGACTTAATTTTTTTATAAAACGGATTGGTAATTGGTATGGTAATGGATACACCGATTTTAATTTATTTATTGTTTGAAAGGTGACTCAATCAAGAGTTTATTTTTTGCTAAGATTTAAAATTTTACTTAGCCGGTTTCGCTAGCTTATGTGCTTAATCGCTAAGAGTGTGATATATCTTACAATAGGTCTAATTGCACTGACCTAAACTAACTAAGGTGTCTAGTCGGAATGATATTGTGAGTGTGTACTACAATAGCAAAGCTATGGAACGAACCATCTGTATTTCAACTTTTCTATGGCAGTAACTTCGGACAGCTAAAAGTTCGATGACCGTAGGTATTGAATGGGTTTTGGAAGGTGATATTTTAAATTAATGAATGAATATTTGCGTAAAAGGGGCGTGTACAACGTAATAGTATAGTAAACAAATAGTACGCAATACGCAATGTCGTCTACAGGATGTTGTATGCGTCTCTTTAAGGAAAATTTGTAAGGGAAGTTATCTCGAAAACTAACCTGCGGATTTTTTATTTTATGCGCCAAATCTGTTGCTCCGCCTTGAATAAAGCAGCAGTTAAAGTATTTGTAGTTAATTAAAAGGGACGTTATAAAAATAAACATCCAAGACTTAGGACAATTTGAAAAAGGCAATTTTCCAACTAACCCTGATCGGGGATCGACCCCGGAACTTCTGGGTGACGAATTAGCGATCCCTACGCCACGGAGGTCGTCAATGAAATTAGTAACCATGTTTTTTTTACAGAACTACGTAATGCCCGACGGCACCTTCATCCGCTTCAACGACTCCCAGTTCCTGGTATTCGTGAACCGTCTGCTCGCGTTCTTAGTGGCGTTGGCCCGGCTCGTGTGCTCCAGACAGCCCTTGGTCTCGGCACCACTTTACAAGTTCTCCTACTGCTCGCTGACGAACATCATCAGCGCTTGGTGTCAGTATGAGGCGCTCAAATACGTCAGCTTCCCCACGCAGGTCAGTAACGTGACATTTCTAAAGCTCCTCGGTGCTTCGAAAGGCACTTTAAATCTTGCTTCGAAAGGTACGTTAAGCCGTGCTTCCTAAGGCACGTTAAGTCGTGCTTCCTAAGGCACGTTAAATCGTGCTTCTTGTGGCACAAAAACGTGTTTCTTAAGGCTTATGGCTCCGTCGTGGCTCGTGTGCTCCAGCCAGTCCCTGGTCTCGGCACCACTCTACAAGTTTTCATACTGTTCGCTGACGAACATCATCAGCGCGTGGTGTCAGTATGAGGCGCTTAAATACGTCAGCTTTCCCACGCAGGTCAGTAACGTGACATTTCTAGAGCACATCCGTGCTTCGGTAGGCACGTTAAGTCGTGCTTCTTGAGACACGTTAAGTCGTGCTTCTTGAGGTGCGTTAAGTCGTGCTTCTTGAGGTGCGTTAAGTCGTGCTTCTTAAGGCACTTTAAATCTTGCATTGAAAGGCACGTTAAGTCGTTTTTCTTAATGTACGATAAACCGTTGATCTCGCTATCATTATTGTATGGCATGGTATTATATCCTCAATTTCTATGTCACAAAGCAAGTTTCCTGGGTCAAAAATAAATTATTTGGCCCTGTTAAAAGAATAAAATGTCACAAAATAATGTCACTTGTCATTGATCATATCCATTATCAACGTGATATAATTTAATAATGCGGAAAAACTGATATTAAGAGTGCTATTTGACTCTAAGAAACAATGACGTCATTCGTTTTTATTTCATACAAATTCCATAGAAAATGTTTGTTTTTCTTTATTGTTAATTCCAGGTGCTATCGAAGTCGTGCAAAGTGATCCCAGTGATGATGATGGGCAAGCTGATCTCCCGCAAGAAGTACGAGCTGTACGAGTACGTGACCGCCGTGCTCATCTCCGTCGGCATGATGCTGTTCATATTCGGCAGCCACGACGACTACGCTGGTATTTATTTTAGATGTTTATCTGTACAATACAATACAAATATAAAATATAAAATTTTTATTTCACACCACAAGTTATAACAGTTATTTAAAACTGCCTCCGTGGTGTAGTGGTTAGAGCGTTCGGCTCATACCCGGAGGTCGCGGGTTCGATTCCCGGCGGGGGCAACGACTTCGTGTTGTTGTCCTAGTTTGGCTAGGACATTGTACGCTGATCACCTGATTGTCTGATAAATAAGATGATCCGTGCTTCGGAGGGCATGTTAAGCCGTCGGTCTCGGTCACTGTCTTTGACATTGGTCGTTACCTAAAACCATGTCAGAGGTCTTTAAGGCGGTTTAAAAACTCTGACACTAGTGTTAGTCACTAGCACACACGATAAGAAGAAGATTTATAACTTATGGGAGCATTGGAGACACCAAACCGAGGCCTGTATCTGGAGCCACCAGGTTCCCTATATGACGTGGAAGGGACATACCCGTAATAAATCGAACCACGGGCTCGTAATTAATCGAATACTAGATCACTCACTCATTTCCATACTAAAGTGCGCAGCTACCCGGGCAATTTGTATGGAAAAGTCGATTTTTTTTATATTTTTCGTTTAGCAAAGCAGTCAAAATTCACTAAGATACAGCACTTAGAAGTTTCGTCAAAAATCGTAGCCAATCGTGACGTCACGCGAAATTTCAATGCTCTATATCTTCGTCATTATTTGCTGATGAGAGAAAAGAAAAAACACGTATACGATACATTTTAATAACGCATACAATGAGCAAAAAATTTTTTAGTCCACAGTAGTATTGCATAACGCAATACAGATGTGGTCTAAAAAAAATTTTTGAGGACTCAAACAACAGTATTGTTGTTTCAGTGTCAACAGTGACGACGATGTCCGGCCTCACCCTGCTGGCGCTGTACATCGTGTGCGACAGCTTCACGTCGTCCTGGCAGAGCGCGCTGTTCGCCCGCTACGGCTGCTCGTCGCTGCAGATGCTGTGCGGCGTCAACCTGTTCTCGTGCGCGCTCACCGCCACCGCGCTCGCGCAGCGCAACACCGCCGCCTCGCTCAAACTGCTGCAGGTGAGGCTTGTGTCTTAGCAGCTCATAAAGGACCAGTGTTAGACAGAATAATGTATCTTGTCAGCTCATAAAAGACCACTGTTAGACAGAATACTAAATATCTCCTGCAGTGTAGGGAGGATAATGAACATTTTCACAATGTAAGGCAGGAGGATTGGTGATCGCAGTAGATGGTATAAGTTTGCACAGAGGACGTTCCTCCACATTCTCTTTTACCTACACCTCCCTTAATCGCCTCTTACCCCCGAGGGTGAGGAATTAGTCATTCCAAAAATAAAAATAGTTTCTATTCTGAAATCTAAAAATAAAACAATATTATTTGTTACAACCCGTAAATTAAAAAAAAATCTATACTTATAGTTAAGTAATGCCGAATCCTATTGGTAGCTTTAAAATCTAACTCAAAGCTTTTTTTGTAAAATACGCCCAAAGGGCATACTGACGTACTCACACGATCCGAATGGTGTAGTTACTGCATTCTTATCTCATGACTAGTCTCATCCATGATCATCATTATCAAGTTATTTTGTCTTCACTGCAGAAGCACGACCCTCTCTGTACTACCAGATCCATACTTGGCCAAAGCAGCCAGAGGACTTGGCCTACACTCTCCACGCTGGTCAGACGGGTTGGAGAGGTCTTATTGATGTTTTTAAGCTTTGTTTAGCTTGTATTTCCTAAGTCGCTTTCTACGACATCCACGGGAGGACTTGGAGATGATGACTAGTCTGAAATATGATATTTGTTTCCAGCACCCAGTGTTCGCGTTCGACTGCCTGCTACTGTCAGCGAGCTCGGCGATAGGGCAGCTGCTCATATACCGCACGATATCTAAGTTTGGCGCGGTCGTGTTCACCATCATCATGACGCTTAGACAGGTATACATTTAATGAAGTTCCATTCTTCATGTTCTTACTCACCTTCTTTCTCTATCATTTCATTCTGTCGACTTTTTCATTTCTAAATTTAATTTTTGAAATCCATCCTTTGCCTATCAGTGGGACGGTAAGGTTAATTTTAAAAAAATAGCTGAACGATTTTCAGCTGTTTTACAAAACAGAGTTGTAGTGCAACTGATATAATATGTCGCAGCCATCTGGTTAAATCATTACAACTACGGCAACTGGACATTAAAACTAGGCATCCAATTAAACAGCCGATTACTCGAAGTTGGCTGGTCCAACCAGAATTTTTTTTTTGCCGTGCAAATTTTATCAAATCGGTTGTGTGGTTTGGTGTACCCGGTTTTTGTTTTAAAAAATTTTTGTTTGCAATAGGCGGTAGCGATCCTGCTATCGTGCTTGGTGTACGGGCACGTGATCTTCCCGCGCGGCGTGCTGGGCGTGACGTTAGTGTTCGCGGCCATCTTCCTCGGCCTGTACTGCCGCCAGCGCAAGCGCAAGCGCCGCCCCGCCGACGTGTAGCCGACGCTGCCGACGCTGCCGACGCTACCGACGCTGCGGACGCTGCCGACGCTGCCGACGTGTAGCGCTACCGACGCTTAGGTAGGAACTGATGAAGAATGTTTTGATTGATTGAGTTTTGATTTTTAATCGACTTTAATAAAAGGAGGTTCTATGTTCGACTATAAATATACTAAAACTATTTCAAAAGTAAAATCAGTCCGTGATATTGAACAACTTTCCCCAAACAACACGTATCGAAATTTTTAAAGTAATTTGAGGCCTCCCATACGAGTGATCCGAGTTTGTATGAATAGAAATATTTTTTATATTTCGACATGTTTTTTTGGAGAAAGTTGTTCCCTCTCACGGACTGAATTCACCCTTAAAATAGTTTCAGTATATTTTGTTAAACCTTGTATACACGGTGATTTTTTATTGGTTTTGCAGTCGACTGCTACTTCATAAGAATCGTTAGTAAGAACTAATTAGCTAGTTAAAATAGACATTCAAATCTATTTTTTTTTTACTAAAACTCGAAAGTAAAATCGTGAGATCAACTAGTTATTCCGCCGCCAGGCACCGCCGGCCAACAAGTGTTATTACGTGGTCTCGATCAAAAATCATTTGCGTCAACTTTTTTATCTTATGTCATACTCAAATTTGGATTAAGTACGTATATAGATAGAGTATTTTTTTACTATACGACATTTTCTTTTCGGCCATCTTCCTTGACCTGTACTGCCGCCAGCACACGCGCAAGCGCCGCCCCCCAGACGTCTAGCGCTACAGACGCTTTGGTACGAACTGATGAAGAATGTTCACAAGTTTTGATTTTTTAATCCACTGCAAAATATACTGAAACTATACACATGGTTTTAGGGGAAAGACACATGTTTCTTGGGGAAAGTTGTTCAGTTTCATGGACTGAATTCACCCTAAAAATAGTTTCAGTATATTTTGTTAGACCTTATATACAGGGTGTAACCTTGCCATATTCTCAGACGTAACAATACCAATCATACTGAACAACTTTTCCCATGGAACATAGGTCGAAATATGAAAAAAAATCACACTAAATCGATCAGCTAATTAGCAATTTTTTATGGGGGAATAAATTTTTATTCATAATTCGACCTATGCTCCTTGGGAAAAGTTGTTCAGTATGATCAGTATAAGTAAGTCTGAGAATATGGCAATGTTACAGATTGAGACTCTGTAAATATTTTTTATGTATGTTTACCGATTTCTCCGTCAATTGTGGAACGATTTTCAAAATCCTTTTTTATATCAAAGAGTATACTTCCGAGGTGCTCCCATAGAAATTTTATCAAAATCGGTTGTGTATTTTGGGGGTGAAGTCGGTTTTTAGTTTTGAAAAATCTTAACTCATCGTATTCTTGGTTAAAAAAAAAAGGCTTTTCATTAGTTTTGGAAAAAAATCGTTTATTAAAAAATTAATTACTCTCGTTATCCATATACGTAATCCAAATGTGTGTACGACTTATGATAAAAAGTTGTGAAAATGATTTTCGATCGAGATCACGTGGTTACGCCCGTCCAAAACTGCCGCGTGACCTCGATGAACTGCGGCTGGCAGGCTGGCCGCACCTAGTGTTGGTAATACTGATTGATCTCACGATTTTACTTTCGGTTTTGAGTCAACATTTTTTTTCTAAATATATACCTATTTTGACTGACTAATTAGGTCTTATATTAACGATTCTTATGAAGTGGCCTTCGGCTCCAAAACCAATGCAAAATCACCGTGTATGTAAAGAAATTATTTTTATATCTTGTTTGGATTGCGACATATGACGCCAGATTCCATCGGGCCGGCATTTGATGCGGTGACGTCACACTGTACTGGCGGGCTAATTTTGTAAGGGAAGGCGAAAATTTTACATTGTAAATATCGGAAAGAACTTCATTATCATAAACTAGACTTCTTCAAAAACTGATAACAGTCAGTTGAAAAAGTCACTTTGTATTAAATCCAAGAAATATAGACTTATCTTCTCCATTCCACGATGAGAAAGAAAATTAATCATGTGTGTAGTTTTTATCATCAAAAGTTAAGGGAGCTACCTAAATATTCCGGGGTCCAGTGCTGTCCTCATTTGATATAAATCATTTTGTAAACTAATGTTTATAGTTTAAAGTGAGAACGTAAAACTTTTCTACGCACATTAGCCAAAAGTGGCAGTTTTTCGCAAATGTGCGTAGAAAAACTTTAGGGTTTCACTTTTATCTATAAACAGTAGTTAAAAAATACTCTGAAGGGGTATCTAGCTAGAGCTTGGTCAAGACACAATTTTAAATGAAATCTCCGTTTTCTTTCAAGTGATATATTTTAAATGTAGGAAGCACTGGACTCCGAATAATTGAAGTATGAACTAATGCAGAAGCATGTTTGTTTGAAAATCTCACAAACGAACAGTAGTATCGTGATTATTAAAATACGTCCAAAGGTAATACAGAGATACAGGTTCGACTCTTCTTAATAGGAAAGCAGGTGTTACCAGTTACGTGAAATTACCGTTCTAATATTGATACCATGAATGTCACAAAGTTTGATGAAGTGTGTTTGTCAGTTAAATTGAATTTAGACTGGAATTAGGTTAGTTAGTTTAAAAATTGAGTAATAATAGTGTGAAAATAGAACTGATCTGTAAGACATATTTGCAAATGTGAATTTAAAACAGCCGTAAATAAATTATAAACTAAAAATGTTATGGAAATAAAAACATATTATGGGTCTACTTAATTCGTTAATACTAAGCGTTCATTGTTTGTTTTAATGATATTTTTCTCTCGATACTCTGACTATTGACCATACCCCATTACCCATTATTTGTTGAGACCTAAAGAAAATTTGGTCCATAGTAGAATAAAGAAAATAGAAGGCCTTGACCTGGTGAAGCAAACCTCCAGTCGATTCTATCCTTAGCCTTTTCTCGCCAATTCCGTAGTAGAATGGTATGCAAGAAGGAAGAATAGCAATACGTTTTACTGTGGGAATAGAACAGCTTAAGGGGATACTTGAATTTTATAGTTCAAAGTTTTCTATTTACTTACTTATTGATATCCGATAAAGTATTTCATTAATCAAATACGTTATATTTTGATTGAATTTGAGATAGTCAGTCAAAATAACTTTTTATCTTTTGATATTTTATCAACTGATAATTTATCATTGTCAAAGATTATAAAATATGGAAGTTACTAATTATTATTATAGTTTTATCTAATGGCAGTAACAGTTGAAAATGGAGTCACAAATGAAATGTGCTTATGGAAATTATAAAATCATAAAATACCGGTATGACTTTTTGCTAGGCGAAGATATAAATTAAACTTTATCACGTTGAAATAGAAGTGTTTTTGCACGTGTGGCAATAATGTTCCAACTTTGTTTTTATTTATTTCTGATCCTAATACTTTATGTTCTGTTGAACATTGATTTATTTAATTAGAATTAAGATAAGTTGAAATTGAGAGGTATCAGTAATTGAGTAGCCTAATATATACTGTTCCGAAACTGGGGTTTGAGATTTGAAGAAAATCCCTTAAGTTCGTGCAAGAGTTTCTATTTACTACAGAATCGTGGTTGACACGTTTTATGAGTGCAACCAAGTCGAAAACCGACCAAACAGGTAAAAATTGCTGTAAGGACATAGGCCTAGTTTCGCTTTCTGATTCATTTTTATACAATTCTGCTCGCGAATATTCTGCGTCTTATCTCGTTTGCGTCAATATCAAAAAGCCGACAACTGACTTTGTATATTACAGTTTTTTTTACCAAACTGACAATCCGATGTCCGGTGACATCATCATGGTGGAAATTATTTCACACCAAATATATAGTATTTACAAGTATTTATAGAATTGCCACCGAGCGACCGGGCGCAACAGAAAAACATATTAATAATACTAAGTATATTTGTTCATGTTCGAGTTATAGGCACACTCGAAGTGTGCCTATAACCCGACCATGAACAAATGCTCGGTCAGTGATAAGGACAAAACAAGGCATTCTTTTCTTTTTCTCCTTTCACAAATCGCGATAAGACTATCTCGCTCTATCAAAGCGTGTCAGGCCCTTGTTTTACACCAATATTTTCGATATTAACCTTTACATACTGGGTTTACTATCTAGCTACTTAATTTTCAACTTACCTAGTGTTCGCCGCACTATTGCGTATGGCGTAATTACGCTGCCGAATACGAAAACAATTAGGCGCCATATTTACGGTTTTGGTTTGGTTGCCGAGACGCATATTAAGTCGCGTAGTATCTGTACAAAAATGACATATTTTTTATTAATCGGCCTAATGTTGCAGTAAGTTTCGGTTTTACCTCCCAGTGTGGCGAAACACGTTGCAATGACAAGTATATTTGGATAGTTTATTAGCTTATTTACTTTGTAGAATTATTGCCATGATTAATATTAGTTCATGTTTGACATAGGTATATGATACTCATTATACAGGACTACTTTTTGATTACCGGCAAAATTGTGGACTGCCACTAACTGGACTGTTTTTCGTATTTTACCAATTAATTTTGTAATAAGTAATCACAAAAATTATTGGTAAAACTATAAATAACATCGTTCTTCCTTAGAATATCCGAAAAGTTTTAAAATCAAAATTTTTAATTAATGTTCGTACATTTATTTCTTTTCGTTCGATGTTTTTAATGGAATTCAGTGACGTAGACTAAAGTTGCTCTTTAAGATTTGTGCACTGGATCCAAAGTAGACCTGTATGATAGTACACTCAATTATAGACAATAATTGCACAGACGTGGGCACTATTAGAAGCGTGCGCTTAAACGCAATATTATTATATGCCAAATTTTTATTACTATATTGTTTTAACTATTTTAGTCATATTTTAGTATCTTGATTAACATTACTGAGAGATGTATTATATAGTTTATTTTTAATAACTCTGTTACGTAAGAATACGTAATTTTGTAATAATTATGAAAATCCTTGACATGTATGTATATTTGTACAGTCACAGATATATGTATGATTGATTATATATTATTGTATTTAACTAATCTTCTGTGTGGCTAATAAGTCAATTTGCTATTTTAGGCATATCAACCTCTTGTCATCTCTATAACAACGTAAAAAAAGATTTAGAAGCCTTTTTTTTTGTTTAAAAGCTGTCATCATCGAGACTGTTCTTAGCTACAATTGTGTGTGCACAGAATTAATATAAGTATTACATAGAGAAAGGTCCCGCGCGATATGCGTACCCGTTCCCCGTCCCGGCACCTCTCCCCCTTCTCGCCTTGAAGAGGCGGCTGCACAAGGCGAGAACAGGGGAGAGGTGCAAGAACAGGGACGCATATTCTGTTCACACTGTTCTCTCCATCAGCGATTCGCACTAAAAACTATACTAAAAATGCTCCTACGACGAGAGCCCTGCAACTACTTGGGGACATGCTCGTTATACACTTTGAACTGGATGTAGTGACTCAGTAAATGTATTTATGCAAAATTTATTGACATATCTGAATTCAATTAATTATATAATTTGACTTATTGTTAGTATAGTACTCAATGACATTGTTTATTTGATTTTTTTAATGAATATTGATTGATGTGCATGTTCTTTATATTCTGTTTTATCATTTTGACTATTAATATTGTACCTATTTCTTGACTACAGTGCAGATGCTTTGGTGAGTAACTGTCAATCTGTATGTGATTTATAAATAAATAAATAAAATAATAATATTGCGCGGGTCTCTAAGAGTTTCCGTTCTGTTTCTCTCAATCATCATCATCATCATCAGGTGTTTTTTTGTTTCCACTGAGCAGAGTAGGAGCATGACCTCTGTACTACCAAACCAGCTAGAGGATTTGGCATGTATGTACTACATATATTAACTCTGTGTCAGGGGTTACTTTAAATTTAAATTTAATGTTTTGTCTTACTTACTAGCCAGACTTCTCAAAATTGAATGTAAGTTAAAATGTTGAGTCACAAAGTTTATTTATTTCATTCGATCTAAATTTCTTAAATTGAGGAAGACCAATCGATCGCTGTGATTTCTAGTTGAAGGATGTAGCGTAAGGTAGTGAGTTTTACTTGGATACGAGTAAATAAGTGAGCATTGCATTGTTGATGGACTTTTGAATGTAGTAATATGCCATCGATGTCGGATGTTTGGGACGTCCCGAAAATATAGGGCACCAGATGGCAGAAGAGTGAAGTCAGGTCCAATAAACTGATGTTATTGGATACATTTGATGGAGCAAATAACCTGTTAACTGATGGTCCAATCACAACAGTTGATTGGACGTGACGTCACTGTGTTGCCAACTGATGTCACATATTTTTGAAAATCCTTGTAAAAAAATACCCATTTTTTAAGTAAGAAATTTTTTGTTTTGCCAGCGTAGTGGGAATTGCTATTTTCGTATTGAATAAGGACTAGTTTCCATTAGCCACCACGTGGCAATTGAGTTGAAATTTAATCAGATTCAATTCCCACTGTGAAGGCGAAAAAATACTAATGCATAAACCAAACATATCAAAATGCTGACAACCTTTTTTAACATTCTAATAAGCAATGTGAATATTTAGACTTTTTAAATGAAGGTTCCTCACTGTAAATAATTTGTAAAAATCAATTCGTTATGTTGCTTTTCCGATTTTAATAAATATCAATCATGTTTTGATGCATGAGGAAATTCCGTACTTATATAAGATATTCTGATTGTCATTTTACTGCATTTTAATTTTTAAATTAAAGCTAAATGTCTTTATTTTATTGTTTATATAAGTCAGCAATACCCACAATAATATGTGAATATAGGTTGTGTGTTCTAGCATAGAGTGAGAAAATATATTCGAGTTATGAAAAGACATTTTGTTTTTTTCTGTGTCCCAATAAATTTACAGTTATATCGGTTGTACATAAATGTTTCTGTTGGATGTTTTGACTATGAAAAGTTTCTCTTGACCTCCGTGATTGAAGTGCTGGTTTCTATAAATAAATATACCTGTAGGTAAAGATGGAGGGACCATATTGAATGCTACATGAGTGGATGGCAGCAAGCTGCCTTAGATCGTCAATTGTGGAAGCAAGAAGGGGAGGCCTTTGCCCAACAATGGGTAACTTTATAGGTTATGAAAAAAAATAGAGTTAAGTCACACTGATTAAGCTAGCCCCAAAGTAAGCGTACGTACGTACTGTTTATAAATAAGTACGTAAATTTTATAGATAAACACCCATATTGCTATTGCTAGCATGGCAAAAGTATCAAAAGTAAGCCTTGTGCTTCGTTAAGAGTTCGGTAGTAAACAAGGAACCCTTTTAGTTTCGCCATGTCTGTCTGTCCGTCCGCGGTTTTACCACTATATATTAGTATTTGAAAGCTGTAATTTGGCATGGGTGGGTATGTGTATCAATCACGCTGACAAAGTGGTAAAATAAAATCTTTTATTTTTTTTAAGATTGCTCCAATACCTGTAAACTGGGAATTTTTGACCCATAATTTGGGATGTTGTTAAATATGTCTTTCAAAAATATTGTGTTAGAGATCCGTTTGTAAAATAGTTTCTTTTTAAATTGTAAATTGTGTTAATTTATAAGCAATGGTTTAGTACTGCATTACAAATTTTTCGTGTAGTAGGTAAATATGCAAACAAAAACGTACACGTACCTACCTATATAGTAATATTGAATCTAATATGTTTAACCAGTATGAGCTCCTACCTACGGAAGCATACAAAATGTAAGGTCCTGCCAAAGAATTACCCCCTTATTCATAAAAAAAATTAGTTAAAATATGTTTTGTCTCGTTTTTTCAATGTCAAATATTCAAAGGAAAAGAGACAAAACATGTTTTAACTAATTTTTTTTATGAATAAGGGGGTAATTCTTTGGCAGGACCTTACATTTTGTATTTAAGGTTTAGCAAACGGTTGTAAATTTTTATCAATGCTGTTGTTTTAATTCGATTTGCCGTAAAACAGCCAGTACGCAAAGAGTATATAATCACTTTGTCCCAGTATGGTAGTATTCACCATAGAGCCGTCAACATTTCATCTCGACAGTTTCTAGAGTAACATTTTTCTATGGTGCGCAAATTCTTGTCACTTCTATCATTGCTTTTTTTAGTACAAGTCATTATTTTGTGTTGTGTTTGTAATGTTATGGTTTGCAAACCCTATCAGCATCAACAGTTACTTCGAATTCAAACAATATGAGGCAATAATGTTCGAGAAATCCTAATACGTAAGTGCACCTTGTCATCACTGTCATCATCATCTTCAACCCATTTCTGACGATTTTTTTAAATTCTATGGTCCGGTGTCTAGCACCCTGGTTTCAAAAGTGGCGCGACAGACATACGTAAATACGGGTCCGCATTTCAGTTTACATCCCCAGCCGTGCTGTTTCGGAGTCCGTCGTGTGTTTTCCCGCGCTTTCTTCTCCAAATGTCAATGGGCAACCTACTATGCTATGCGAAATCAGCTAAAGATTTAAACTATAGTTACTTATATAGGCTATAGTTTATATAAATACCTATCAATGTAATAGCCTGTATGCCTCTCTTACATAAATATCTTTCACAGGCCTACTGGAAGAGATCTCTTTTGAGATAAGTAGTGCCTTTGTACAACTTTTATTTTATGAATTCTCTGTACATATACATTTTCCGTGTGCATAAATTGGTAAATAAATAAATATAAATATGAGTAAGTCCGCGATAGATGGGGTGCAATTGGTCTAAAATTTGCCGCCCCCCAAAATGTGCCACCCTAGGCTATAGCCTACTCAGCCTATTGGTAAATCCGCCAATGGCTCCTTCCACGTTGTATAGTCATAGATATGTTTTTACGGAAAGGTGTCCACGTGTGTCAGTAGCATGCTCATCCAACTCCTCGTCACGGTCATGGTGGCCATAGGGCTGGCGCCCTGTATGTTGCAGAGGCTGTGCCCGGCGCACAGGAAGTCAGGGTGCGGCCCGCCACCCTCCAGCGTTTGCATGCATCGCATCGAGGGAATGGACGTGTGAGTCTTCTTGTTAATTAGTGGCTTGGGGCCGCGCTACATTGGATTGGCATGGCATGGCATCGGAAGCGACGCGTCATTTCGAAACAAGCTATTATAACCTTTTTGTCTCGTGTTATAAGATGCATAATTGGCAGGCCGCCGGCCGGCGTCCTGCGGCTGGCGCGCGCTTCCGCGGAAAAGACGGCTCGCAACGTTCAAGCGGTTATGCATCTTATCTTACTAGACATAAAGGTTATAATAGCTTGTTTTGACATGACGCGCCGCTTCCAATGCCATGCCATGCCAATCCAGTGTAGTGCAGCCCTTGGAGACCTGACGTCACTGTGCTGCCAGCTAGTGTGCCATATTTTTGAAAACCCTAATTTCCAGCTTATTATAGCACAGGCCAGCTGCAGGTCACTGGCAGCCTCCGCGCACTGCACTTGATTCAGGTTACTTTATGGGATTTTTAAGATTTATTTATAAATCAGGGTCGCTGAAAAGCGCTGCAGGCCGCTCCTGATCGGTCATTTTGGAAATCTTTGGTTGAGGCCTATGTCCAGGAGCTTAAAATGCCCTAAGAATATCGAGTTTCTTTACGATAATCTTGTCCAATTGAGGCTGGAAGTTCCATCCGGCTTGACTTACAAATTCAACTGTACTGTCATAGATGTACGGATAAAACTATGATGTGTTTGAATGGTTAAGAAAAAAACTCCGGATTTTACATACGTATGTTACCAGTTATTTAGAGAAGAATGAAAACTGGCACAATCGTTATCCTGAAAAGTGACATACTTTTAATTCTTTTATCGAGTTGAAAATAGCTCAGGTAGATTAAATTTATCGTCTATTTTCAGGATACGAAAAAAGGCAAAACGACAATGTTGAACTCAACGTTATTCGCTCTGAAAATTTATCGAGAACAAATCTTAAGTGCCTCTAATATTTCAAACTAAATGTGCATCGATGCAGAAGACAAACAAAGGTTCCTAGATATAAATCAGGTAAGTGGATCATCTTTATCGTCAGCATTTTAGTAAGGAAATGCAATTTTTTTGTTCTTTTACTGCTATTCCTACATATGTGATCTAGTATAGCTTGTTGCTGAATTTTTTACGGGTATGTCCCTTCCACGTTGTAGAACTAGAATTGGATTAAACCATAATTATGAAGTTTTAATTATAATTTGAAAAAATAATTTTAGGCCTTTTTGACGAAATTTTCATACGAGTGAAGCTGGAACCAACGTAAGATAATCTAAAACTATGTTTAAATAAAAACAAATTTAAAATAAAGTTGCATTGATAAACGTAACTTTCGTGGCAAAATTTACCACAAAGTTATGCCACGAAAGTTACCAAAAAATTTTATTTTCACAATTTAATTTTTTTTATTAAAAAATAACCAGAAAGAAACTCTAAACACTATCTTATATATATAGCTTAAGTGGAATTCAGAAGAAAAAAATCTGTCTCAAAATTGTAACCATAAAAGTTACTAGGTACTCAATAAGGACATCAGAAAAAAAATTAAGAATTCAAGTATTTATAGGTGTATCTCGAATAGAAAACTGAGCTAGTATTTGCCTGTTTTATACAAGCATTTGGACATATAACAGGCAACAGGGGAATGTAAGTGTTATAATTTTAAATAATGGCATTTGAAAGTTATGTATGATTTAGCGAACACCATTTTCGTGAAGTTGCAAAAATGATGTGACAAGAACATTTGGTCTATTGCATTTTAAAATTATGATTTTGCAAACAACATTTTCGTCTGAAGTTGCAATAATTGCATTTTTAAATTATGATTTAGCGAACACCATTTTCGTGAAAATGCAAAAATCGTGTGAAATGAAAATTTGGTCTCCTCTATTTCTTTGACAACTTTACAAATATAAAAGAAGCTTTATTAAAATGAAAACTAGAACTATTTCTGTTTATTTTAAGGTATATAACAACATTCCAAGTATAAAGATACAGAAGATATACGAATTCCAAAGCAACAGCAGAGTGTGACACGCGGAGAACTACCATTTTGACGCCGTTTTTGTGCTTCAAGTATTTTTTAAAAATATTGTACGTTATTAATTTCAGAGAGAAGAATAGATGAACTATCTCATGAGTTTCAAAGCTATATCTTCAATAGCTTAGGAAATATCAGCGTGAGACAGTCAAAAATAATTCTCTAAAGAAACACCTCAAACATCCGAACTATCCTTAGACTATATCATGAAAAAGTTTGAAAGCTATATCTTCAATAGCTTAGTAAATATCAGCGTGTGACAGCCAAAAATAGTATTCTGAAGACGATGAACGCCTCAAACACCCAATATCTTATTAACCGACTTCCAAAAAGGAGGAGGTTATCAATTGGTCCCGATCTTTTTTTATGTATTTTTACTGATTATTTGACTGCTTGAAAAAAATATTTAAGTAGGTATACTTGTAAGATAGTCCCATTGAAATTTCATAGAAATCGGTTGTTTAGTTTGGGGGTGAAGTCGGTTTTTAGTTTTGGAAAAATAATTGATTTATTTGATTTCAATCCAGACCTCAATATTTTATTGCAAACCATACAGTACATAATGATTTCTTAATATATGATTACTTTTACCTATTTACGACTTACGATTTACCTATAAGGTTAATTATGGATCGACAGCAAACTTTAGCACCAAATGTGACTTACCTAATTCTTTTCCGATTACTCTATTAAATTTAAAGTATTACCATTATAAATAATTGTAATTTTTTAAACAAACATATTCTACAGCGAATTTTTGGCTTGATAAAATGTTAGCAGTAGAGTTGACCATCGACGCTTCGAGTGAATTTAACCAACTGCGAATAAAGGTAAACAAACGCCTGTTATTGGCATTAGTACAAGTGTTCCTCGGGAAGTGTAGAAAAACAAGACAATGGTTTGAATGGTGGAATACTCGGTGGATGAGTGTGTAATGTTGACATTACGTGTCCGCGGGGTGTTGACAAAACATATTGGTGTATTGTGTTACATCTCACGGGTAATGCCGGCCCCTACTATGTAGAAAGCAGGATTTCAATGTATATTTGTAAGTTTATTATCATCATCATCAGGTCTTTTTAGTCTCTACTGCAGGAACACGACCCTCTCTGTAATACTAGAGCCATACTTGGCCAGAGCAGCCAGAGGATTTGGCCCACTCTCTCCACGCTGGCAAGTTTATTATACTAGAAACAAAATATATGTTTCATTGAGAATTATAAAATGTATGTAAAAATGTACAGAATGTGTACCTAGCTGATACATTCGGCTGCAGGGCAAATCCGACGAGAATTTAGACGACCGAGTTGTCGTTCGCAAGCCAAGCAAGCGCCAGCTTCTGTTATGGTCTGGGCTGCAGTGACCGCAAACGGTCGCTCTCCACTCGTGTTCATCGAGAAGGCGTCAATCAACCAGCAAGTGTGCCAGATAAAGGTGTTAAATGATGCGCTTATACCATGGGCACGTAAGCAATTCGGTAAAAACAGCTGAACGTTGCAACAAGACTCAGCACCATCCCACAACGCTCGCCTGACACAATTATTTTGCATAAGTACGTTCCTCTCCAGACTTGAATCCAATGGGCTTCTCGGTATGTTCCATTTTGAAGGCTGACGACAAAAAAGTATGAAAGTGTGGATACGCTGAAGGTAGCGCTCCGTTGGGAATGGAACAAAATACCGCAAACCCAGCTTCGTGCAGCCTGCGATGCCCTCGACGGAAGACTTGGTGCCACCAGCCATGCCAAAGGAGGATATCTCGAACAATAACAATGGTTGTCATAAAATTCAATGTTTTTTTTGCATTTTGTTACGGTTTTTAATAAAAATTACTTTGATTGACTAAGCAACATCATTTTAAATTGGTAACATTTCGAGTGAAGGACCCTGTATGTACCTATATGAAAACTTTTTGGAAAAAGTCCTTTATACGTACGCTATATTATAATCAAAATATCTTAATTATGTTGAGCCTTTACCTTTTTCTAAGTTAAAAGGCTTTAGGTATAATAAGAATTTTGAATAGTTACTAGAACTGTATTGGTTTAACAAATAAAAAAATATTAGGTAAAATAAAGTTGACAAGTGCTTGGTTTTTAGGGTGGTAGGAGGCAATTACGCCAACTATCACCACTTCCTTCCGGTGAAGGAAAACATCGTGAGGAAACTTATTCACTGTGACAGTAATTGAGCTACGCCATTGCCTTTGAGGATTTGTTTTGAAAGCAGCTCGAAAAATATGACACTGGTGCACAAAAGAATACTTAGAATGATACCATCTAAGGCCATCGTGTAATTTTTTGGAGTCCGCACTCAAAACAGGTTCAAAACTACCTCTGCAATGTAAAACTCGCTCCTAACTCACGGCAACGTTTCCAGCTCACCAAAACACTAACCGGTAGTACGGCCACACACGCCCGACAAACATGCGAGTCCCAATAAATCATGCCGCTCATCGCTGCACGCGCGATTGGAATTGCAAACGGTGCATCGCCTGCAAGTTTTTTACTTGCTGCTGTCTCTGTCGCTGCGCCTGCCACAACACCCGCTCATGAGGGCCTGGATATCTGTCGGGCTGCTGGGCCTGCTCGCCTGTGTCTACACGGTTAGTCTACAACTCGTCTTATTTTTCTCACTTAAGCGCGTTCTCGGTTCCTTTCTGAGTGTCGCATCGGATATTAGGGTGTGTTCTTCGGCTTTTTCTTTAAAAGACTGTGCGAAGAACAAACGGTGCTACGTCTGAACGTTTTACCTGCTACATTCACTGTCGCTGCGCCTGCCACAACACCCGCTCATGAGGGCCTGGATATCTGTCGGGCTGCTGGGCCTGCTCGCCTGTGTCTACACGGTTAGTCTACAAATCCTCTTATTTTTCTCACTTAAGCGCGTTCTCGGTTCCTTTCTGAGTGTCGCATCGGATATTAGGGTGTGTTCTTCGGCTTTTTCTTTAAAAGACTGTGCGAAGAACAAACGGTGCTACGTCTGAACGTTTTACCTGCTACATTCACTGTCGCTGCGCCTGCCACAACACCCGCTCATGAGGGCCTGGATATCTGTCGGGCTGCTGGGCCTGCTCGCCTGTGTCTATACGGTTAGTCTACAACTCGTCTTATTTTTCTCGGTTGCTTTCTGAATTGCTGAATCGGATACTAGAGTGTGTTTTTCGGCTCTTTCTTCAAAAGACTGTGCGAAGAACAAACCGTGCTACGTCTGAGAATTTTACCTGCTGCATTCACTGTCGGTTCGCCTGCCACGACAACTTCTGATGAGGACCTGGATATCTGTTGGGCTGCTGGGCCTGCTCGCCTGTGTCTACACGGTTAGTCTACAAATCCTCTTATTTTTCTCACCTGAGCGGGTTCTCGGTTGCTTTCTTAAGTGCTGAGACTAGAGTGTATTTTTATTCGAAGAACAAACAGTGCTACATCTGAAAGATTTTGCTGCGCCTGCCACGACAACTTCTGATGAGGACCTGGATATCTGTCGGGCTGCTAGGCTTGTTCTCTTGTGTCTAGTACATGTACATGGTTAGTCTACAAATCCTCTTATTTTTCTCACTTTAGCGCGGTTTCGTTTACTTTTAGGTGCTGCATCTGAAAGCGCAGTGTGTTTTTCGGCTTTTTCTTCAAAAGACCGACAACTGATCATGAGAGCCTGGGTTTCTGTCGGGCTGCTGGGCCAGTTCGTCTTTGCTGTTTTGATGTTTTTCGAACAGTCGAAAACGGTGGAATAGTTGCCTAGGTAGTTGCAAAACTTAGAACCCAGTTAATCCTTTAAGACTAGTAGTATATGCCAGAATGACAATTGACGAAGTAGTTTCGACGCATCAGCCCTTCGCCTAACGATTGTTTACACAAAGCGCCACATTTCAATGGAAATTCTTCTATTGAAATACTGTTTCTATTGTTTTCTTCAAAATAACCAGGTATAAAATAAGTACTATTACTAAACATTACATCAGGAAAGTCATCTCATTCACAGTGCGTAGCTCGTCGCATGTCGTTTATTGCAATCAGATCGCTAAGAGAAAATCCAGAGATTGATAGTACATTTTATTGTTGGAGACATGGCTGCTGTTTCCTTCCATTTAGCTGCTTGGGTAGCTGGTATTATTACAGCCACTTACACGGCTTTAAGATTCTTGTATCCAGTTTAAGTTGACACTCACCGCGTATCGCCCAACTCCAATGCAGTACAATTTTTTAGGGGTAAGATATTGTATATGTAACTTTAATCGTTTTATAAAGGCAATTAGGATCATGGTTCATTCTATAAAACCAAAGAACTTCTAATAAAAGTTTTGGAGAACATTTTAGCGAGAGATTTGAAGGGGTATAATTTTATGATAATGAGTAAAAAGTATTTTATCTTTGTTAAACTGTCAACTACCGGAATCGCAGACACAATAGATTTTCTATTGTTTAGCGGTTCACATGTGAACCGTCGGGGTTTAATGGGTCCCATTAAACCCCGACGGTTCACATGACGATTAATTTTATTGTTGAAATAAATAAAATTATTTGTTTTTTGCAGGCAACGCCAGGATGTAAGAACTGCATCGTAAGTATTTTTAAATTTTATTTAATAGCCACAATTTTTATTTAGCTAATGCCTTTATTATTGTACTAGCCAAAGCCCGCGACTTCGTTCGCTTAGACTTTATGTCTCTGGAAAATGATCGGTCATTTTGGATGATCGGTCATTTTGGAAATCTTTGGGAGAGGCCTATGTCCAGCAGTGGACGTTATGCGGCTGAAATGATGATGAAGATGAGGAGTTCAATTTTCCAAAATCTTTACACCCTGTATGCTGCACAGGATTAACAGCTACATACTTTCAGAGATAAGCGTGTACAAACAGACAGACATTTTTTTAAATTCTTACTCTATTACTGTCTTCATCGCCCCCAATGTTTTTTTTGGAAATATATTTAATGTACACACTTTTTTACTGTTTATATGACACGACGTATAGATGACACGACTATTTCCTGGGTAACCTTGATATATTCGCAAACTTCTGAACTAGCGCAATTTTACTTCAACTTTTTTAGCATATCTAAGTCCACTTATGTCTGTATAAATTTTCAGGCGCTAGATGTTTAGAAAAGTATTATTTTTACAAATTTCAGTAGACAGGTATTATTTTTACAAATTTTTAGGCGCTACGCAAATTAGAAATTGCTATATTTAGACAGGTATTCTTTTTACAAATTTTCAGGCGCTAGGCAAATAAGAAATTGCGATGTTAAGACAGGTATTCTTTTTACAAATTTTCAGGCGCTAGGCAAATAAGAAATTGCGATGTTAAGACAGGTATTCTTTTTACAAATTTTCAGGCGCTAGGCAAAAAAGAAATTGCGATGCTTAGACAGGTATTCTTTTTACAAATTTTCAGGCGCTAGGCAAAGAAGAGAAGGCGATGTTTCGAGCGCACTCCGAGGCTTGCCTGCCGCAGTCTCAAGCCGATCCAAAGCTGATCGATGCCATGCTCAACGGCGAACTAGCAGACGACCCTGGGCTAAAGAAACATGTGTATTGCGTCCTGTTGAAATGCAAAGTGATCAGTAAAGACGGGAAGTTGCAGAAGGCTGCTGTTTTAGGCAAGATGTCTTCGAGGACCGATGGAAAGAATCATACAAAGGTTAGTAAAAGTTTTCAATTCTGTTTTTACACCTTATCGGACTGGATCAAGGGTGAATTGACTGTTCTTATTCTAAATAATGCTATATTCAACGGCGAATTGGCTGGATTTTGGGCTTTGAGAAAAAGGCGTCTACTGCGTCCTGCTGAAGTGCAAATGATCAATGAGGACGGGAATTTGCAGAAAGTTACTATTTTAGGCAATATGTGGACGAGGAATGATGGATAGACCTATGTATATTTACGACCTTTTTATATTTACGCGCTTTGTAGTATGTAGATAATAGCCTAGACTAGATGAATAGGGAATTGACTGTCGACAATGAGGAGCTCGGTAGTCTACTGGAGTACGCGAAGCTAGCGCTTTCGCAAGTTAAGTAACCTCGGGCAAGGTCCACACTTGGATATCACAAGTTGCATAAATATTTTTCGAGCTCCTTTATTAATCAATATCTTTGCAAATTACAAAGTAATTATGTAATTTATAATTTATAACATTATCACTTTGTAATTAGCAAAATTATTGATTTATAAAGTGTATATTTCAATAAAAAGACATGTCAAGATTGTTAACATTTATTTAAATACCTTACCAAATGGAGTATAGGTACGTTTAATTTTAAAAAGAGATATTCTCAATGCCTTGTTCTTGTTCTTATCAAGGTTTTAAGAAACATTTAGAAACTCTGTTCTTTACTTCGACTAGTCAGTAGTTTTCATTTAATTTGGTTTCAGATTCTAGAGAGCTGTGCTGAGCAGACCGGAGATACTCCTGAAGACTTAGCATGGAACCTCTTCCGCTGTGGGTACGACAAGAAAGCAGTTCTCTTCGAATACATGCCGCCAGATGGTCCCGCGGATTTGGAAAACAATTCCAAGTAAACTAAAAAAAAAAAATTTTTGACCTGTTAAATTTTGAAATGTTTACTGTTATTATTAACTTTGACCTCTTTTCTCTTGATCTCTGTTTTGTTCCATTCCGATTTCATACTTGGTAATAATAATGACATGTACTTTATAGCTGCTGTTTTATTTCATTATGCAATGTCTCCCAAAGTTTCAGTAACAATATTGGTATTTTTAGATAAATATGCGATTTGTTTATAGGATGTAGGAAAGCAAAATCATCTCAGAGGGATAAGACAGTCATATATTACGCCCACATAAAAATAAGTAGGTAATCACTTCTCAAATGTTCTCATTGAATTAAAGTATTTCAAGTTTTATGACATTTCTTCCTTTTTTGCGCTTTTCTAAATTGTGTAAAATTGGGTAAGTAAGTTGTATCTATTATTCGTTTGACTCTGTCGACATCTTGTCGTCTTAGCACCATCGCTTTGATTTACGTTCTGCCTTGTTCTTGGGTCTATAGGTATGTAAATGATCTAAGGGTGTATCTTGAAATCAAAATCAAAAATTATTTTTTACAGAACTATATTTTTAAAGATGATACATTATGTGGTAGGTTTGCTTCAACAGGTCAGGCATGCAATAGTGACATAACAATGTAACGTAATGACAAATTAGTAGGTACGGTCCATCTACACTTTCGAAGATTGTTTCGAAGTTTGTAAAATTGTTTAAAACCTTAAAACATAATTTAAAAAGTCCTTGTCGATCCGGTATATATATAGATTATTACTTACATGATCTACAATTTTAAGATAAGACTTAAGTACATAACGTTTTGCTGAAATCGCTCATTTTTTACCTTTGACCTTAAATATTTTTTTTCCAGGTAACAGATCGATGTGGACTTTTTAAATTTAATTTCTAATCATGTTTCAATTTTACCAACTTTCAGCTTTTTGTGAATTTTGGTAGGTACCTTTCATTTTTATATTTTAGAATAATTTGACCGGACTAATATTTATGGAAACGAAATCATTTACAAACAAAATTTTAATAGTTTTAATAATATTAAAACCTATTATATAAAGATAAATAACATTAACTACATTATACATAACTAGCCAACGCAACTGATGGTTACTAGCCCAACAATGATGATTTCATCGGGTAATGACACTCGATGACGAACAACTGTGATTCTAGTGTTTTTATAAGGTGACTCAAATCTTAAATAGGGTGATCGATCAACTTTTTACAAGATAAAGATGGAATTCCCTAGGCAAACTTTTGGTAAGTGTGCTGAAACTATTTGCACCAGAACCAAATCATCATTTAAAATGTAATAAAGGAGTACTGGGTAAGTAGCTATCTTAAGCGTAAACTGACTTAACTCCTCGAAATGTCCTGCATATAAGTAGATACAGAAATTCGTAGGTGTACTCTATAGGTTATGAAAGGGGATTTTCTATGTTTTTTAGTTAATCACTAAACTAAACAATTCTATTGCATGTCTCATAAGCAGAGCGAATGAGGTAGTGCATTACTCTTAACATTGATATGTAAAGCACTTTTTTATTTTTCTTTTATTAAGGCCCACCAATTTGTCAGTATACTGTTCTGAAACATGTAAATTCCAGGCCCTTAGGGCAAGGTCAGCCACTCCATTCCAAGCAAAATGCATTTACATCCAGCAATGTTCACAATAACACTTCAAATCGAAATAACGGTCAACAGCGTCCGTTTTAGTCGCTCTGCTACTAAACTACCATTTCTATTTAACATAAAGTGACAAGCGGAGGCTGAAGGTACAAGATAGTTGCACTGCGTAGTGTAAATTACTTATATTCGACACAGCTTTATGATCTCACTGGAGGTTGTGGGCGGTTGACCCACAAGCCACAACACGGCAGAATACCTGAGCGCTGGCAGTATGGTCATGCGTCTTTGCCTATGCGCGCCATTTTTAATTTACGCGCCAAACTGGAGTTAATTTTTATTGCTGTTTTAGTGATCATTATCTAGTGACTGTAATAAACTAATTAATGATGGAAAATAATTAAGAATTTATAGTGGTGTTTTGATATGGAGTAATTTTGTCGTGATTCTGATTAGTTAAGTATTTAATTGCAATATTTTCAATTAATGGAAGTAATTATTTGAGTTTTTGGATTTTGAAGTGCGATTGTGTCTAATGTGTGCAGTTGGACGCAAGATTCGGAATAACTTGGCTAATCGTAAGTTATCTGAATATTATTGGAACAAAGTTCCTTTTCTAGGTAGTAGGTTTTCTAGCTAGGTGAAAAAAGTGTAAGATTTTTCCGCCACTTTTTAACGTCACAAACGTCACAAACTTTTTAAGAGACTGGAATTTTTATAGAGGTTTTTATAGGGCCTCCAATTTTCGTTCCAAGTGAGTGTCCGACGGCACTCACGTTTTTACACTAAACTTATAGTGTGCGGATACAGTAATTATCATAATCAGATCTTTTAGTCTCCACTGCAAGAGCACGACCCTTTCCATACTACCAAAGCCATACTTGGCCAGAGCAGCCAGAGGAGTTGGCCTACACTTTCCTCGCTGGCCAGACGGGTTGAAGAAGTCTCATTGATGTTTATAAGCATTTTTAGCTTATTTTTCCTAAGTCGCCTTGTAGTAGGTTTACCATCCGTTCGGATTAGTCCGGACATTTCCGGACTTTGTCCGGCCCTTTAATTTGTCCGGATTTATGCATTATGCGGAAACCACACGGCAACCGGAAATCACAACCAAAGTTGCGGATACAGTGCTTTTTTTTAAGAGCGTGGTAAAACATCCGCCTTTTTTATACTCAATGAGAGTTGCTCTATACCGTTAAAAGTTTAGAGACACCTAAAAGAAAAATCTTTGTTGTAATTACGTAAGTACTCCTTAGTAGTTATAGGCATTTGTCTGCTATTCTTGGTATGGTGTGCTCAGTGAGTTGGGAAGTTGCTGGTGTCCATTGGTTCTACAAATAAAATATAAGTACCTGGGCGACCGAGCTTTGCTCGGTTACATCTCAAACATCGAAAATACGCGTTTTCCTAAACATGAGACTAATCTAGATCGATTGTTTACCCCCGAAAACCCCCATATACCAATTTTCAGCGAAATCGTTAGAGCCGTTTTCGAGATCACAGAAATATATAAATAAATATACAAGAATTGCTCGTTTAAAGGTATAAGATACTTAAGAATTATTTTAGTTAATATTAAGCATTAACTAAAATAATTCTTAAATAATACTTAAGTAGTAAGATATAAATATTCTATAATACTTACTTAATCTAGATGCCATTTTCACAATAAGGTAAGCCCTTAGGGAAAGTTACCTATCAAAAGATTTACACTACTAATGTCCTGAGCTTTGTAATAAAATGCTTTAAAAGTTATTCTTCGTACAATATACATGCAATTCTAAAGCACGTACATATCGTACTCATAAATTTAACAAATACTTACCTACCTACTTAACTTAACATATAACAATACTAGGTACAATAATTTATTAAGCTGGGCACCAGGTCAAAATCCATACATAGGTTAATTTATCAATATTTTCTAACTTTTTTTCTTTATCTCATCTGGCAATGAATATGTGATATGTCATTTAAAAGGAAACGGAGATATCATTCAAAATTGTGTCTTGGTCAAGTTCTAGATACCCATTCAAAGTATTTTTTAAACTACTTTTTGTAGTTTAAAGTGAGAACGTGAAGCTTTTCTACGCACATTTGCGAAAAACGGCCACTTTTAGCTAATGTGCGTAGAAAAGCTTCACGTTCGCACTTTAAATTATAAACAGTAGTTCATAAAATAGTTTTCAGGGTTATCTAGGGCTTGACCAAGACTCAATTTTGAATGATATCTCCGTTTCCTTTTAAATGATTTATTTTAAATGGCAGCGCCACTGGACCCCGGAAAATTTGGGTATGGCCTTAAGATCATCCCCTTGTTACTTTTCTATTACGTTCCTACTAGAAAAATAATAGGAAAGTAACAATCACAATAGGCTATTACAGCTTAGGTCATAACTGAAGTAAACAAGTGACGTGAGTGTATTACATGATGATTGGCATATTATATAAATAAATAAATATATATGGACAAATTACACTGATTGAGCTAGCCCCAAAGTAAGTTCGAGACTTGTGTTATGGGATACTAACTTAACGATACTATATTTTATAACAAATACATATATAGATAAACATCCAAGACCCAGGAAAATTTGAAAAAGGCTATTTTCCAACTTGCCCTGGCTGGGGATCGAACCCAGGACCTCCGGATTGGCGGTCTAGCGTGTTGACCATTACGCCACGGAGGTCGTCAATCTACAGATGGGACAAGATAGCGAAAAATGTTGAGTCCAAGTAAGTACTCACGTTTCGTCTTTTTGACCGTTTCGGCACATAGGTTCAATCGAGTACTGTTTTTCAGGGTTCCGTACCCAAAGGGTAAAAACTGGACCCTATTACTAAGACTTCGCTGTCTGTCCGTCTGTCTGTCTGTCCGTCTTTATGTCACCAGGGTGTATCTCAAGAACCGCGATAGCTAGACAGTTAAATTTTTACAAATTATGTATTTCCGTTGCCGCTATAACAACAAATACTAAAAACAAAATAAAATAAATATTTAAGGGAGGCTCCCATACAACAAACGCGATTTTTTATAGATAATGGTACGGAACCCTTAGTGCGCGAATCCGATTCGCACTTGGCCGGTTTTTGTTTGTTTTTCGTGTGTGTAAGTGGCCAACACTTTTGTCAGATCTTTCAGACAGCCTTAAGGTATCTGACATTGCTTGACGACTGCCATACATACAATGTTGATAGCCGGGACCAACGGCTTATGCTTGCATTCCGAAGTACGGAGGAGCTTCAAAAATTTTTATGCCACTTGTGGTTACCCATCTAACTGCGGACCACGCACGAATACTAAAAAAAAATATAATTTAAGGCCATACCCAAATTTTCCGGGGTCCAGTGGCGCCGCCATTTAAAATAAATCATTTATAAGGAAATGGAGATATCATTTAAAATTGTGTCTTGGTCAAGTTCTAGATACCCATTCAAAGTATTTTTTAAACTACTTTTTGTAGTTTAAAGTGAGAACGTGAAGCTTTTCTACGCACATTTGCGAAAAACGGCCACTTTTAGCTAATGTGCGTAGAAAAGCTTCACGTTCGCACTTTAAATTATAAACAGTAGTTCATAAAATAGTTTTCAGGGTTATCTAGGGCTTGACCAAGACACAATTTTGAATGATATCTCCGTTTCCTTTTAAATTATTTATTTTAAATGGCAGCGCCACTGGACCCCGGAAAATTTGGGTATGGCCTTAAGATCATCCCCTTGTTACTTTTCTATTACGTTCCTACTAGAAAAATAATAGGAAAGTAACAATCACAATAGGCTTTTACAGCTTAGGTCATAACTGAAGTAAACAAGTGACGTGTATTACATGATCAATTCATGAATTACCACAACCATGTTTTGTTTATGTGGTTTCAATGTTTTCCTCATCCCAGATGCCCTATTCATAACATTAATAAAATACCTAATGATTACATTGATCTATCAAATTGGCTTAAACGTGAATTGAAACTTTTCAAAAGTATCATTTCTTTCAAATCATACCTACCTAAGTCTCAATAATATGAAAGTTGATAAAATATGCGTTGTTACCTATATACAATTTCTCAAACTTTATAAATGCCCATTTAAGTTCTGCTTAAATGAATTAATTGTATTCCAAAACGTAAAGCATTTTGAAAAACAACAATAAACCGTTTTTCAAGAAGTTAATACAACAGGTAATACACTTCATGGATATTTTTTCTAAATAAAAAGCGACTTCACCCCCAACTACACCACCGATGTATAAAATTTTAATGGGATCACCTGACATGACAAGTATGTCCTTTAAACAAAAAAAATAATTGTCGAAATTGGTCCGGGCGTCATCAAATAATCCGTAAACATAAAAAAAATCTGATAACTTCCTTCTTGTTTTAAAAGTCGGTAAAAAAGCACGTAAGTTGTCCATGTCCAATCCCATACCAAGTACCTCCCATACCTAAGGTGCAGCTATGTGAAACTCGAATAAAGCTAACTCATATCTCTCATATAAATATTTGCTAACTCCGGCGGCATCGCGCTACCTCCCTATACGGCGATACACAAATAATCAAAATGCCCTCCCAAAAAGTACACTACCTTAAACTAAAACATCTTTAATATTGTATTCAAACCGAACGCTGTAGCAGCAGTCATATCTCCATCATAAATCGATTAAAACACCAAATTTGTGCGCAAAATCGATTGCGAGCATCGATACAGCGCTCTCAGATAAACCAGGAACCAATAAATATCGTACATTTTAGTATATACCCGAATCGGGCTGGACGGCCTCGTCGATATTTCCTTAAAGTTAACCAATAAGCCCATACTTATTGGGCATTCTCCGCAGATAGCATTGTCTCCTCCGGTTATGGTTTATGGTCGCCTGCCATGATGCGACCATCTTCGGCAATCGGTTACTCATTAGTATTTTTGGCGCGAAATCAAAAGTATTGTTCTCCATTTCGTTCCATGTTTACGCTCCCTGAAAAAATTGATTAATTACCATTGACACTTGTATACAAGTGAAAGTAGACAGTGTTCCCCGACACAGGCAGAAGTTTAAGCATCTGGGTGGATCCTACAAAATTGGTTCTCACCAATCTACCGTCGATTTTCATATGAAATTTTCGTTTTTCTAAATTAATTTTTATTGCATATTATGTGAATTGGTTTATATTATCAAGGTAAGAAAGTCTTACTTGTGTTATATTTGCATTTAAAGAAATAAAAAAAAAAAACTACGCAAAACGTCATTCAGACGTTTGAAGCCAAGCGGTCTCCTTGGCAACATATAATAACAAAAAAAAATCTATAAGAAAGAGAAAATAATAAAAAAAAAATACTTTAAATAGATAAATGTCTCATTCATTTTTTTGACATGATAATATATAAAAATTAATATTTAAGAAAATAAATGAGTTCAAAGTTTTGTCACTGTAAACCCGTCATTCAGTTCACGATGACAATTCGACATTTGATCGTCTCCAATTCATGTTTGCTCGTGTCGAGACGCTTCGAAACCCCATGGAACACCCGCCCATCGGCCGGCGTTCATTTGCCGCCCGTAGTCAGTGGGAGAAAGACGTGTCTTATAGCTATTTCGTCGACCAAGTTTCGTTCGCAGTGTTTTGTCACACCTTTGCGTCATTCAGCAAAGTGCGTGTAATTTCAAAAGGATCAACCATAAATAAATTCGAATTTATGCATATGGTAGACCCTGGTGGTCAACGATAATTGTGTGTAGTTTTACTCTTTACACACACAATATATTCTTATTACGTTAAAATTAGATATTTTGTAATGACATTATCGTGAACGTAATGACAAAATATTGTGTGATAATATAAGTTCTTGTTAATCGTAGACTATTTACTAATAAACAAACAAGATTTTTTCATACTCATGTGTACTGTATATACGCTGCGCCCGCGACATCGTTCTTGTGACGTATTTCGTATATTTCCTTAGGAATCAGATATTTCTCTTTAATAAATTGCATATTAAATGTTGACCTCATCATTTAGCTACCAACATCCCAAATATCATAAAAATCTGCCATAAATATAGTTTTTGCGTGATGGGTGAAAAAAACATACATATAGACAGACAAAATGTAAAAAAGATATTAAATATATTTAATGGTACAAACAAAGGTTATTTAGTAAGTATATTTGTAATGTATATTGTAAGTTTGAATTATTCTTGATTGGGTAAAAAAATAAGTCAAGGTTGAAATTTAGAACTTTATTTAATTTTGTTTATTTTTCATTTAACTTGGTGATCTCCTGATGAGACTAATACAAAAAAAAATGTTATTCTGATTACTCAATCTTAATTGTAATATTAAGTAATAAACCAAGTACTGATGTTACTTTGTCTTTTATTTAGTATAACTAATTCTTATGAAGAAAATAAGACCAATACGTATAAATGTCATTACGCTCCTTTAGACGTCATTACGTTCACGACAACTTACATAATTTTTTTTATTACTCAAAATCTATAACGGATAACAAGGTCCAACTACTTGTAAAAAGTTGTTAGTAAGTTATACTATAGAATGTATGCCAAAAGCTTGATATTAGAGAGAAATTCCTGTGGAAGATAAAAAATGCATCAAATTAAATCAATTTGTAGGATCCACCCATCTATACTCAAAAAATACCAAAAAAAGGAGCTTATTAATTTTTGGGATGAAGTTTCTTTCATACGGTTCGGACTTGGCAGATGGCAAAAAAAGTGTAAAAAAATTTTAGGGTCTGGAATTTTGTGGGGGTTTTTAGGGGCTAGAGCTTTTTTGTATTATTATGAGCTTTAAGAAAATTTTATCTCTGCCAATGTTTATGGATTCCCTTTTAATCGAAATATCTCATTATGATAAGACTGAAAGTTATAATGCCCATGCTGTTAAACTCCCATGCTGGACTGGGAGAAATAAAAAAAACTTAGATTGTACCAGCTGCTTCTCTTCCCATGCAGATCGTAAAAGCCGATCGAGGGAATGGGCAGAAATGCAAATCATGTTAACAGGCGATGCGGCTAGCAACCCATCACTGTATTGATTGCTTTTCCATCTTCTCGCCCACCATGACGCTAAAAGTGGCTTTTGGGTCTTGCGGCCCTGGGCTCTGCATAGAACCGCAAGACCCAAAATGCTCTGTCTGCCCCAGAGGGGCATTAGGGATAAAGACGTGATAGTATGTATGTATGTATGAAAGTTATAAAAATATGAATTTATGTTTTACTTAATAAATAACTTTTATACTTTGTTTATCCGGTTTAATATTCACTTTTCAAGAAAATTATATATTACCTTATTTAAAGAAATTAAAAAAAAAACATGGTTTTATCTTTGTGTGTGCAGTCTTATTAGCGATGAAGAGCCAAAATACACTTTTACAAATTTTTGTTTATTGATACTAAAGATGGACGTTCTCGCAAAGGCAAACGGGTGTGATACCTACTCGCACTTCCTGACCTACGCTACGCCAGCTGATATGACCGGTAGCGATTAATTGTGCCAGTCGCGCTTGAACTTTGATTATTTACATTGCTAGTCCTTTTGACCTCTCACTTCAACAACCTAAAGAACATTGACTTGTTTTTATATTTCGGCCAGAGCTTGCCGAAAACATAGTGCTCAATTCCTATCACAGAATTAATATGAACAGAGATATTATTAATAGGAAGCTTCGTTTTAAATTTTCTTTTTCATAAATAGAACTTTCGTCTTTTCGTCCCGTTTCCGAGTTGTTGGTTTAACTTCGTCATCTTTGTTACAACAAAAGTTCAAAGAAAAAACAAAACAAATGATTCCCAACGATTTAACGCTTTCTATTGAAATATTCCAGTAGTATATGACAGAGTCAACAGATCAGCTCTATCCTTCTCGTCTCCCAGCTCAATCAAATACCACTGCAGTCATAAAAACTTTATTCAGGAGGACAAAGTCGTATCTGGGAAAGGGTCTCATACTCTGTGTCGAATGATGCTGAAGCGACGCACTTGTGGCGAAAATATTTTAAATCAATTTTAAAACTATAAATCATTTCATTTTTGAAATGACGTTCCTTTTCGGAAGGTACGGACTCAGCGGATACCTAAGGGAAAAAACGTGTAAGACTTTTCCGTCATAAACTTTTTTTGGGGCTGGAATTTTGTAACTTCGGTACAACAAAGTGTACCAGACTTAGTTTTTGTTTTTAATCATAGCTGTGTTCATAATACTTTTAACTGCAAATTGCAACTATGCATAAGTAAGGAGCCTGGTATAAAACATGTACATTATAGCAGCGCGTAGGCAGGCTGTAGTACTAGACCAGCTAAGCTCTACTTATGGGATCGTCACGTGAGCAAAATATTCCGCATTCCTTTGGCATGAGCCGTACTTTCTACAGCGCATCCAAATTGGAGTGCTACTTTGTTGCAAAATATAGCTATTGAATGACGCCATTTTATATCCGTAATAATAACAAACAGAGCTAGGAAAATGAAATTCTATGGCACACCTTGGATTGAATGATTGTAGATAGGTAGTATTATAAGATAAAAAGTTAAAAAATTTGGACATCGTTATAACGATGCTGACGCTATAGATGTTGATGTGGCATTGTATAAGACATGCTGGGCTCTGGATTGACCATAGGGGACTTATTTCTTCGTCGTTTTTTGCACATGTTTTTTTAGCCTATGAAGTAACAATCTTGGGCTATATAGGTTAGATTATTAAAAAATATTGTTCTTTTTCTGATGAACAAAAAATGGCAAAGATACAGCGCATTCTTTGTTATTTTTTGTTTCTCAGAAAGTCACAGCTAGGTACGATTTTTACCTAGCGGTGACGTCGTAAGCCTCTACTCCGGAACTTACATGCTCTGTATCTTTATGAATGTTAACTTTGTTGGTTAACTGAAATATATGAGCCCATTATTTTTGGATAATCAAGACGGACTAATTACAGTCATACTTTTCTGACCATGTCGATCTAAGGCAACACAAGTTTTTACAAACCAGAAATCATAGAAATACCTCCATACAAGATTTAGCTTGAACATTTTTGTTTATACTCAAATGGAAACAAATACGTGAATATTATGACTTGCAGTGGACGTTATGCGGCTAAAATGATGATGACGACGTAAATACTATTTGACATGTCGAACGCGTTAATGTCTTTTACTTAAATGATCTCGACTTTCGAAGCCTGACAGATCGACGTCATTATTAAAGGCTTACTTACTTGGCAATCATATTTTTCATACCGATAACTCTTAGTTACCTCTCAAAACTTTAAAAAAATTACCTATCTCAGTTGTGTTTGAGTTCAAATTAAGACTTGAAAGTCTTGAAACTACTCGTACCTACGTTTAATTAATATTTGATTATTATTTGTTTATTAACCTTTATTAACCCATGCTGGTCTGGGAGAAACGAAAAAACTTAGAATGTACCAGCTGCTTCTCTTCCCGCGCAGATCGTAAAAGCCTATCGAGGGAATGGGCAAAAATGCGAATCATTTTAACAGGCGATGCGGCTAGCAACCCATCACTGTATTGATTGCTTTTCCATCTTCTCGCCCACCATGACGCTAAAAGTGGCTTTTGGGTCTTGCGGCCCTGGGCTATGCATAGAACCGCAAGACCCAAAATGCTCTGTCTGCCCCATTAGGGAAAAAGACGTGATAGTATGTATGTATGTATGTAACCTTTATTACAAAATTGTAACAGACGGACATAAGTTATCTTAAACCTCATACAATTCCGTCGCTCTACACCTGTACGAGGAGCTTGTGGCTCGGCGGGAGTGCGGATTACTAGCGCTCTCGCAAGTAAAGCGACGCCGGGCGTGGTCTGCACTTGGATTGGTGACCACAAGTGGCATATAAACTTCTCAAGCTCCTCTATACCTCGGAAGGCTCGTATAAACCGTTGGTGCCGGCTGTCATCGTTGTATGGCAGTAGTCAAGCTATGTCAGATGCCTCAAGGCAGCCTGAAAAATCTGACAGCAGTGTTGGCCACTTGCACACACGCATAGCAAGCAACCAACACATTTACCTATTTTTGGTCGGACTTTTAACTAGTAAGTACACTATAAACCAGACAAATTGTCATGTTTTATTATTGATGTCTCAGTACATGCAGTGCCACGTAGGCGCATCTCTCAAATAGGCGAGCAATATCCAAAAGACGATCCCACGCCGCGCAAAAACTGACGACCATATCTGTCATAACGATATATAAAGAGATCTTCATGTGTGGACGTGATTTTAGGTACCTATGTTTACTCGGAATAAGTACACTTAATCTTAAGGATGATGTTTTTAGTTATCTGCTGTACAACGTAGAAGAGACATACCGACATACCCGTAATAAATCGAAATACGGGCTATACTATATATACCTACTCCATTTGGTTAGGTATTTAAATAAATGTAAACTATCTTGACATGTCTTTTTATAAAAATATACACTTTATAAATCAATAATTTTGCTAATTACTAAGTAATTATGTTATAAATTATAAATGACATAATTACTTTGTAATTTGCAAAGGTATTGATTTATAAAGTGTATATTGCAATGAAAAGATATTTCAAGATTGTTTACATTCATTTAAATACATAACCAAATGGAGTATAGATTACTATAGCATAATGAAATGAAAATAAACAGTCTTAATATTCATATTCATGTTAATATTCACCCATTAAGCATGTTGAAGATCTTGCGTAGTGGATTGAAACAGCTGGATTGGCATTGAACATTTTTACCAGCGGCCTGCCTGTTTCCCTCTTTGGGAACGAATGAAAAAAAATTTTTTTTTTAATTTTTGAAATTATAACGAGAAGTATCTAGGTATTTTAAAATATCATTAGCGATGGTTAAGTATCCAATGAATTTGACCGTAGGTACATAAACAACAAAAAAACTGACGCCCATATTTGGTGTCATAACAAATAAAACCTCTTCAAGTGCTACGTGAGTAATGTTACATTTAGTCGGAATACTTGTATAAGTACTCTTAATTTAAGTGCGTAGGTACTAAAGTCACAGAATTTATCATTTTTGCCGCATAACGTCCACTGCTGGACATAGGCCTCTCCCAAAGATTCCAAAATGACCGATCTACAGCGGCTTGCATCCAGTGTCTTCCAGCGACTTCCCAGACAACCCCTGTAAATAATACTTAAATTAATTCTGTACCTAAGTATTTAAAATATAATGATGATGACCTTGCAACTATCGCAGCAAGCTGTGCGGATTTTTAAATATACCAATAATTTTTTTTTTATTATAAAAAATGTTAATTTGTTATTCAGTAACAATTATAATAATTCATCATTAGCCGCCGCATAACGTCCACTGTTGGAAATAGAATTAGTGTCCCAAAGATTTTGGAAATACAATAATTAAAAAAACAAATTTAAACTTAAAAATTAACTAAATTAAAACCAAACTAACTAAAATATAAAAGTAAAAATAATTTTTTTTAGAAATATAAAATTTATTAAAAAAATAACCCCTCGGCTTGTCGACGCCGCTGGTGACAAGAGGGCTGGCTCATATCTCGCGCAGAGAATTGCAGTAGCTATTCAGCGCGGGAATGCAGCCAGTGTTCTTGGCACCATGCCACATGATCAAGATTTAGATTTTTAATTCAGTTTTTTAATTTAGCTTGTAATTTAGATATTAATTTAGATTTCTACAAATTGATCGATATAAATAGTTATGTAGTATAAATAGTTGGCCACTTATGAATATTGTATAAAAATAAATATATACTTTTAACGAGTTTAAAGGAAAACTATCAGACCTAAGTAGGCTTAACAAATTAAAAAGTTATAAGTAACATTCTTTTCATCATATTAATGAGCAAATTAGGTAGACAGCACCTTTTTAACGATAAGTACATTTAAAGCTCTTCTAAGTTGCTAAGAAAAAAATGAAATAAAAAGTAAGTAAACAAAAATATTTTTTATTCCTAAAACTTTATTCAAAAGCTTTTAAGCTCATTCAAAGTTTAATATGCATAACTTGAACGCAGTGCAGATTGCAATCGCAAATATTAAAATATACCTGGATTGGAATGTAGCGAAACTGGTATAAACTTTATGAGTTAACATAAGTGTTGACTTCAAGACATTCTTATTTGAGATTTTTAGTATTCTCAAGTATTCAAATGTCATCAAAATCGGTGTTTCGCTTTTTGCATTTGAGAGAGTCGCACCTATTTTTTGAATAAAAACTTACAAAATTATGCCTTTAAATGAGCTTTCAGTGCACTTAGATAATTTTAAAAACGAAATGAAAATATAAACCATTTTGATTTATGATATAAACACATGCTCTCATTTTAGCTCAATTTCCTCGGGACCCATTAAAAAAATTATTTTTGATTTTTAATATCTTAATCGGTTCCGATTTGAAAGAGGAAATTAGAACCACGAAACACATTATGCCAAAAGATATCTAATATTTTACTTGTCCATTTGTGAACTATTTTCTTTCGCTGTGCTTGAATGAGATACACATTACTACAGCACTATCACACACATAGAGGCACCGGTTACTAATACCAGTAAAAATGTTTCTAAATTAAGTATAAAGTCTACTCAAAGTATACTGAAATAGAGCCATTATAATACTGAAACGATTTTTTTGTTAGATGTTTCTAGGTAACACTTAAGTTAGACAGAGACAACATTCTTTTGAATATTTGTTTGTGGCCGATCAATTCGATGTTTATCGAACCGTTTCATACCACGTGGGGGGCCGTCCCACACTCCACCAATAAATTAATCATACGTTTCATCATTCAACTGACTACTTTCTACACAGTTTATTCTAGGACTCTTTATTATGATCCTTGCCTTCTTAGACTCAGCTTAAAGATTTTTGTTTTTACCTATTAATTTTATGTTTGGAGTCCCACGTCCCACAGAACTCAATAGGTACTTGATGTATTGTCATACATTTCAAAATGAAATTGGCTAGGTACCTACGACGTACTTTGTACTGTCTTATTAAAATAACCGGCCAAGTGCGTTTCTGGCCACGTGCAATGTAGCCCGTAGTTACGAATGTCGACTTAGAGTTCACACGACTAAAAACGTCCAAAACTTTTATTTCCTAAATTTTATTTTACCACTTTTTCGGCATGATTAAAATATAGGTACAGTACATACGCCAAATTACAGCTTTCTAGTAGTTATAGCCTTTGTCTAAAACCGCGGACAGACAGACAGACATTGCGAAATTATACGAGTTCCTTGTTTGCTATGAAATCCTGAAAAGTGAGCTAACTTTAGACAACACTATCCGCCCAAAACCAGTCGAGTTCCCGTAATGTGTGACATATTACAAGAACTTGACTGGATTTGGTTGTGTTTGGGCTTTTCTTTCGACACTGTCGTTTGGGTGAATAATAAGTTTAAACCAATTCCTAAGCTCCTAACTGTTCGTCAGAGACCTGCGTTTTAAAATAAGATGGGTAGAGTCTACAATACCTTAATAACTTAGTTAAAAATAATAAAATCGTATAACCCATCACACGTAATCCTACTTATCATATTCCTACTAATATTATAATTGCGAAAGTGAGCTTGTATATTGTTTGTTTGTTTGTTACCACTTTACGCTTCCACCATTGAACCTATTTAAAAGAAATTTGATATGGATATAGTTTGATACCCAGGGAAGGATATAGGATAGTTTTTATCCCGAAATTCCCACGGGGAGCGAAGCCCACCGGCACAGCTAATAAGTAAATAAATTTAATTTTGCCTTATTGTAAATAAATATTAAGTATGATTGGTTTGAGTCTATTAATTTGTCGTGTCTAGTGAAGCATACTATATCATAGCCTCCCACACTGTGACTCAATAAATCAATCATACATTTTTAATTCAATTAACTTTCTACATATAAACCTACACAAGTTAATTTTTATAGTTCATGAAATTGGAGCTTGTCATCGGCTGTCATAGCTCGTTGCGCGCGGGGGAGTGGGTTCGAGGACCGGTCCCATCCCCGTGGGCGGGTGTACATAGACCCTTCGTCTTATTATAAAACGCAGACTAACTTTGTTACTATAAGTTTAAAACAATTATCCGACCAAATCAAGTCAACATTATCAGATGAGACAGCATATTACTAGATGTCAACTTGATTTGGTCGGATAATGGTTTAAACCTAGTAACAAAGTTAGTCTGCGTTTTATAATAAGACGGTATTATAAGTGTAATTTGTGATTTGATATTATTAATTTTGTATACTTTAAACTCTTGTTATCAGTTATTGTCCTATGTCCCCTGGGTGGGGCAGAGGGCCGCTACAGTACTTTTCCATCTCGTTCTGTCTTTAGCAACGCGCTTCACTTCAGGCCAGGATAGCCCAATTGTCTTCATTTCCGCTGTTACCGACCGTCGCCAGGTCTGCTTTGGCCGACCACGCTTCCTCTTGCCTTGAGGAGTCCATTCTAGGGCCTGCCTTGGAATGTGAGTGGGATCCCTTCTGAGCGTGTGGCCAATCCATGTCCATTTGCGATGCGCTATTTGGTGATCGATCGGTGTTTCGCCACAGAGCTGCCACAGGCGTTCGTTAGAAATCTTATCAGGCCAAAAGATAACTAATATTTGTCGAAGACAGCGATTTATGAAGACTTGGATCTGCTGCGTGATGTCTTTGGTGACCTTCCACGTTTCGCACCCATAAAGTAGGACTGTTTTTACGTTGGAACGAAAGATTTTGAGCTTTACTCTACGAGTGAGTTTCCTAGAACGCCATATGGGACGTAGTTGCGCAAAAGTGGCCCTAGCTTTAGCAACTCGCGATGTGATATCCTCTTCAGTTCCTCCACATTGCGACACGACACTACCAAGGTACGTGAACTGCTGCACGCGCTGTATTTGTTTTTCTCCGAGCGTTAATGGCAGCAAATTCTTTCCCTTTATACGCATCTCCTGGGTCTTTTGCACGTTAACTTTAAGTCCAACGTTCCCTGCTTCACGCTGAAGGTCATCTAGCTTGGATTGCATATCACCGTGTTTGTGGCTAAGCAGACAAAGGTCGTCAGCATAGTCTAGGTCGTCCAGCTGGTCCGTTAACCCCCACTCTATACCTCTTCGCTTGCCTTCATTCACTTTATGCAAAATACCATCCAACACGATGAGGAAAAGCAGAGGTGATAATAAACAGCCCTGTCTAACACCTGCATGAACCGCGATGTCTGCCGACAGCAAACCGTCGTGAGCTACCTTGCAAGAATATTTCTTGTAGACGGCTTTTAGCAGATCCTTGATTTTCGGTGGGACTCCCATTTCATCAAGTCGAGACCAAATACTGGGCCAATGTAGAGTGTCGAAAGCTTTTTCGAAATCCACAAACGTGAAGTAAACCTCACGTTGCCATTCTGATGCTTCTTCAATTATGATCCTCAGGGTGTTGATTTGGTCTGTACAGGAACGATTAGGGCGGAATCCAGCTTGTTCACGTCGAAGTAGAGGCTCAACATCCTTCGATATTCTGCACAGGAGGACCCTGCAGAAAACTTTCGATGGCACAGAAAGCAATGTGATGCCCCTCCAGTTGCTGCACTGGCTAAGATCTCCTTTTTTTGGGACGGTTATTAGCACACCCTTGTTCCAGTCATCAGGAATCTCTTCAGTAGCCCAAATTTTCTCTAAGAGTGGTGTTATGACATCAACAGCGGTCTTCAGGTCAGCTTTAAGCATTTCAGCAGTAACAAGGTCGAGTCCTGGCGCTTTACCACTCTTAAGAGTTATAATGGCAGCTTCAACTTCATCTCGTGTAGGTGGAGATATATCAATATCCAGCAATTGTGGCGGTGTAGTGGTTGTCGGTGTGTCCGGTAGGGCTGAAACTCTTGTTATGCTTTTTTGATATCTTTTAGTCAATGTCGTGTATACCTGTCATTGGTATTTACATTTATTAGGCTACTTAAAGGCATCTGACATAGTTTGACGACTGCCATGCAATTATGACAGCCGGGATCAACGGCATACACGACCTTCTGAAGCACGGAGGAGCTCAAGAATTTTTTATGCCACTTATGGTCACCCATCCAAGTGCGAACCACGCCCGGTGTCGCTTTACCTGCGAAAACGCTACTAATGCGCACTACCACCGCGCCGGACCACCGAGCTCCTCACTAGTAGGCCCCAAACCTCGTACGAGTAGTCATATACGGAGTGAAATTATTAAATGATAAAATGCCTAGTTCCTCGTTATCAAAAAGGATTTTCCAAATCAGCCCAGCCATTTTCGAAAAAAGGGTCCCAATTAATTGATAACCTCCTACTTTTTGAAAGTCGGTCAAGAATAATACGAAGGAGTAGTTAAGTATGTACTTATTTAAGTGTATGATGATTGTACGATGGATGTTATTATGATCGATCCCAGGTCAGGGCAAGTTGGAAAATGGCCTTTTTCAAATTGTCCTGGGTCTTGGATGTTTATCTATATATGTATTTGTTATAAAATATAGTACCGTTGAGTTAGTATCCCATAACACAAGTCTCGAACTTATTTTGGGGCTAGCTCAATCAGTGTAATTTGTCCCTATATATTTATTTATTATTTATTTATATTTGTACTGCTTTCACGCCAAAATGGCTAACCGGATTAAAATGATACTGTCGTATAACGAACTACTCTTTGACCACGCAGACAACACCGCGGGCGTAAGCTAGTCAAACTAGATTTACGTATATGATAGTGGTATATGATATTACCTTTCTACACACCAGTTAATTTTTATACTTACTTACCATTACATTGGCGAATGTTATCGATTGTCGGTGGTTGTCATAGCTCATTACGCGGGGGAGTGGGTTCGAAGACCGGCCCCATCCCCGTGGGCGTAGCATAGACCCCTTTTATGGGCATGTGGGATCATACCATTGTTAAAATGATCGCTCACTTGTATCGGTACCTAAGTAATGGTGACGACTAGCTTTCACAAACTAGCATCAAATGTTGAAAATAGAATAATTTTTATTACTTACTTACATTTTTTAATACTCTCCTTTAGTTTTAAAATTGGAATTATTGATATAGATACATAACATACCCATGCCAAATTACAGCTTAAGTAGACAGAAAAATCTAGGACTATGGTTGAAAAAGACCGTACATAATGCAGACTAATAGGCATTAAAGTCAAAGTCAAAGTCAATTATTTTTATATTTCATGTAGGATAAATGTATCTCTTATTGAAGGTCATTTTTTAAAATAAATATTATTTTCGTTCAAAAGCTAAAAACTACTTGCGTTTCGGAACTTGGTCTCGACTCTCGCCTATACATTTGGCTCTTATACTAACTCATCTATCTCCACATCTTTTCTGGTCTTTCCAGCTTCCGTCAGCATTTTTTGACGGTCCGAGGATAACGAATATTTTGCGTTCTGCTACCAGTAGTTGCAGTTTTCCTCCTTTAGTGTTAGCGTCCAGTGAGTTTCTACTCCAATATTTTAGTAAGTATGAAATTAATGATAAAGGCGTGACAAACGCTTTCATAGTCCATAATAAGATAAGAATCTTGACTCTAAGTACCTAGTTGTAGAGCGGGGGTGTTAACTTACAAGCGCAAGCGCACACTGTAAGCTATAATATTAAATAATAGAAAATAAGTTTAATCAATTGAGTTAAACTATAATTTACTAATATTTCAAACTAGCTGCGCCCCGCGTTTAAAGTAGCCTATGTGTTAAGTTAATCCAGGATGTCAGCTTTCTACGTACAAAATTTTATTAATATTTTTAAAGATTATTTTAATTTATTATTTTAATTTAGAAAGATTAACAAACATCCATCCATACTTAGAAAGTTTCGCGTTTATAATCATCATCATCATCAGGCCTTTTTGTCTTCACTGCAGGAGCACCACCCTCTCTGTACTACCAGAGCAGCCAGAGGACTTGGCCTATACGCGTTTATAATATTAGTTGAATAAAAGCGTAAGGAATAAAGGTGTATAGGTACTTATTTATACAAAAAATACATTTTATTTAGTAAAAAGCATTGTACTTATTTTGTGTTTTACTGTAACATGGTGTGGTCGGCACTTTACTACTCAGTCACGCCCCTCTACACGTACGCATGTGCGGTCTTATTCTCACTATTAGATTTAAATGTTGCCAAAGACTTGAAAATATTTGTATATTTTTTTCATAGGAACAAGACGCAAAGACGTTATATTAGCTGTATACAATTCTACAATCCGTACATTTAACCGTCAACAATTTTGACAGTAAACATAGATTAAGTACGTGTCTGTTGCAAACATGAAGTTTTTTATCCACTAACTATGAAGTTGAAGAGGGGGTTGCAACGGAAATGGGATGCGATGCTCGAATCCCATAAATTGCAGGTGCAATTTTTCATATGTAAACATTAATGACGGACTGAATCAGTTACTTGTTCATTACAAAGTTCATTGTACAATTACTCGAGTTATTATAACTTTTATGTAACGTTTCAAGCTGGCTCGGCACCTGACTTAGGCCTGACATCAAATATTAGACTGGGCCCTCAGTCAGTGAATTAATTTTAGAAGGTACTGCCACCTACCCACCTCGGAATTGGGTTAAACTGCGATGTGGGCGCGCACTGCTGCGGCGACTAGTCGCTAATGTATACAGTATTCATTTAAATATTGCCATGAAGTCCCTTTTATGCTGTTCCAGTTGACATCAATCACTGAGGAAACTTATTTCTAATAGCTACTGTCATATTCATAAATAAATATAGAGAACTAGCTCCGCCTCGCGGTATAAATATCAGGCAAAATATCGCGCAAAATAGAAAACTCTGGCGCTCAATCTTAGAAGTAAAAAAAGAAGAGTTAGGTATAGGCCACTTTCGGTGCAACCCGGAAACATCAGCAAAAAAATTGTATGTTTCTGTTTGCATTAATTTAGTAAATATCCACTTCCGGTCATTGAGACATACTATCTTATTTGTGCACTGAGCCATGGGTCTTAGAATAATAAAATAATAAGTATAAAGGCGGGTCTCCTGCACCAGAATTCTCGAAACATTACACAAAAAACATGAAACAAAAACAAAACAAAAATATTATTTTTCATACACAAACCGTCTCCTGCAAATAATTTCTGTTTTGAATGAAACATTTCTTTATGGTTGACTTCATCATGAGGTGCTACTTTTCAAACGCGGAGTCACTAAACGAACGGTTTTTTGTATGGAAAAACCATTCGTTTAGGTGACTCCGTGTTTCAAAAATGACACTTCAGATACCTAATAATATTTATTTCTGATTACTGTTATCATCATTTTTGCCAGACGAAGAACTAGAAGATGTGTTCTGCGTTTTACCAATTGCAGATAATAGAGATAGGCTCCAAAGGACTCGTACCCAAAACCATAAAATAATTAAAAAAGAAACCCTTCCCCTCTCGCCCCGCGCAGCGCATGTTTTCCATCTGCTTTGGAAAGAAGAAACATGTGTATGCCATAGACAATTGTGTATAGCCACGCCCCTTTGTTTGCATGTTTTTGTGTAATGTTTCGAAAATTTAGGTGCAGGAGACCCGGCTTAATAATGGAATCATAAAATACTTAATATTTTGTCTTAGGCTCTAAGTATCGGCCGTATAAGTAAATCTTTGCATGAACTCTGAAATCCAGTGCTTTAGCGTTATCCCTATTTCAAATCCCTATTTATGACAAATACAAGGCAGAAGTGGCGCATAACATCTGAAATAAAAAAATTAAGACCATCAGGCATTACATATACTTACCTTAAAACTTTTTTATGAACAATAAATTACTTAATTGTGTTGGTTCTAAAACGAGTTGTTGCCAAAAGTTACCACTTTAGCAGAAACCTTCTTTTAAAACTAAACGGATACCAATGATACTTTTAACGATTATTCATAAAATAATTTAAAGGCCTAATATAATGCCTAAAGCTTAACAAAATGTAATTCGAAGGGCGCCACTTTTGCCCTGTATTCGCCCTAATTGTTTTTTGTGCTTTGAGGCGGTGTACGTCAACAGATCCTAAATAACCACACGACACGCACTGTAAGTGGAAGAATTAATGTTTTGCATGCAATTACAATGAAAACTCAAAATAGCTTGGCCATTTTAGAAATGTCAAAGAGCTTGCGGCAAACAGGGTTCCTCTAAAAGGCAATTTGTACGATTGGATAATGACTCTATTGGACGCGGAATTCTTGACATTCGACAAAAGCGGATTTGCATTTTAGCCATCGCCTCTTGTAAGGTTTTCTGAAAGTATTCTCGTGAACTGGCCAAAATAAAATACTGTTTTTATTCTATATTTAGTATTTTTAAGGTATTTTTATACATCCCAATAACTTTACCAATAAAATAAATGCATTTTGATGTTATAGTAAGTATAATAAAAATAATTTTGCAACTTGCAACCTATGTTCGATGACTTGACTGAGTTTTTTTTTAATTTTAAGAAAAATAACTAGATGTTTATAGCTGAAGAATTCAAGATTAGGTATGTGATTTTGAAATCATCTAAACTATTGTTTTATCTAAAGAAAATTTCACTTTGGTGCCAAAATATAAAGAAAATAATATTTTTCGACAACATCAAGCAACATAGCGCCATATATGGCAAGCAGACAGGAGATGCATTCGCATCATGATTTTAATTTATTTAGGTATCTAATACAAACTTCCTCCATTAGGGAAGGATAAATCCATGTAGGTATCTATAAATCTATAAATAATTATAATAAAAATAATATTTATTTGGGCAATATCGGGCAACAGCTGCCATATACGGCAGCAAGCAGGTGATATGCATTCGATCGCAGCCATTATAAACGCAACGGAAGCTCGAAAATAGCTTGGGCAGCGAGCGCCGTGCGCCCAGGCCGAAACTAAATACCCAAATGCGAGAGTCCGGCCAGCGGTTGCCAAATATGGCACGAATCTCGAGTTACGCGCGCGTCTCTGGCACCCGACTCTGCAAAAACGTCCTCTATTCCCGTCTAATGCGTGGAAAACACGTAAAAACAGTTTTTATTTCTGTAGCGAGCGCCCTCTAAATTTAGGTATGGAAACCGAAAGTAATACGAGTGATTTTGGTTCGACTCGCTGTTGTCTGTATTTAGTTTAGTGGCCGCGGCGGCCGGTGATAGCGTGCTATGCAAGTGCAGTGTTCTGTGAACTGTGATACCTCTCATGCTGTGAAGTGCCGGTAAAGGGATTTGGATGTCACAAATGCTGCCTGAAGGTGGAGGTGATTATAGATTGTTTTGATTGATTTAATAATCGTTTTGTTTATTGATTTGACGAAGATAAAGTCAATCATAACTTGAGTTTATCAATGTTTTTGTATGATAAGGTTACTTGAATTCAATTAATTAGGCTTGTTTAATTTATATATGATAATTTGCATAAGCAGGAACTGTCATTGATTTTAAGAGTTTGCGTATTTATTACTTATGAATTTTTGTGCAATACTAATCCCTGTATTCAGCTTTTGTTATTTAAAATTACGCAGACTTACATAAAATACAAAAGTTACAACATTTTTGACGTAGACTTCAGTTTGGAAACCATTGCCTTAGGACATGACTTCTGAAGTTGAAGTTTAAAAAATATTTTTTTTTTTTTTTTACTAAATCGTTGATAAAACAGTTAATTATTTGTTCTATTATTACTAATTATAATAAAAAAACATTATTGATTAAAAACAATTGGCTGAATTAAAAATTATAGGTACCCTATCCGGCAGCGAAGACCATAGAAATTATAGAAAATATTGTAGATAGGAACTAATACAGAAGTATACTGGACTTTGGGTCTTATTGGCTTCAGACTCTGTCCACTCCGTAATGGATGAAGACGTGGTTGTACCTACATTACAAGTACGTAAAGCCAACAACCCGTGGGTCGTTACTCGTTACATGCAGTCCACTTACGCAATGAATGCTCTACTTGTTGAGCTGTTATTATGTCATAGGTTTTCAATGCATAGAGAAAAATTAAGAATGTGTATAATGATAACTCTATAAGTATTATATAACGTCTAACAAAATATACTGAAACTATTTCAAGGGTAAACTCAATCCATGATACAGAACAACTTTTCCCAAGAAACTTATATCGGAATATGAAAAATTTTTTTTTGCTTTTCATACAAACTCGGATCAGCTGGTCGTTCAAGTTGTATGGGAGGTCAAAAATTATTTTTCATAATTTGCTTTATGTTCTTTGGGAAAAGTTGTTCAGGATCATGGACTGAATTCAGTCTTAAAATAGTTTTAGTATATTTTGTTAGACCTTATATTTATAATTTAATTTAAACGAAAATATAGTTTTGAATTTACACGCCTTAATAGGGTTTTTACATGCTTTTGATGATGGTGACACACTTAATCATCAAACATATCTAAACTAGCCGTGCCTGTGTAGCCCGCAGGTTTCGCTCCCCGTAGGAATTTCGGGATTATAAATATTTTATGTCCTTTCCTGGGCCTCAAAATATATTCGTACTAAATTTCATCTGAATAAGGCCAGTGGTTGAAGCATGAAGAGGTAACAAACAAACAAACAAATATACAAACTCACTTTTGCAATTATTATAATTTTAGTTGGGATGGGTGGGATTCGTATATCCATATAATGGAATACCTACTAGGAAAGCATAAGAGAGAGGAGGGAGTTGATATACGTGAGGTCGGTCGGTGGGATCCCGTACATGTGCAGGCAGGGCCGGATTCAGAGGTCTGGAGGCCTAAAGGCAACAAAGGAGTGGAGGCCCCCAGGCCCTAAAAAATTCCAGTTCATTTTCTTCACATAAAAGAATATTTTTTTACAAGCTTTTATTTTTCAGTAAATAATGTATTTTGTAACCAAAGGTGAAACAGTGACAAAAAATCAAAGGAAAAGTTGCTTACTAGTGCTTATTATTATATTAGTCGGAATTCTATTGTCCCCTCCCCTAAATCTGGGCCGGGCATTTTAAAAAGAATTAAGGGATGTTTGCAGGGTAGGACACCCTTCTAGGTGATCAGAAGAAGCAAGGTTGCAAAAAACCGATAAGCAGCTGCATCCAGTTTCAATTTTTTTATTTTGATGATACTTGGGACGACCAAGGTTCAGCGCTGGACTTCCTCTGGCTAGAATGACGACTATGAACGACAGAGTGGTAATAAACGTTTGCATTCCTGCTTTTTTATGTTACGGGGATAATATAAAAGCCTATTACATTTTATTTATCAAATAAAAACTAGGTACATATAATTTAAGGTTAGGTAGGTTATGGGTTTTCAAACATCTACTGTTGCCATTGAACTATCACTTGACAGGGATTATTTTGCTTCGTCAAATGTATCCAATAACAGTAGCTTATTGGACCAGAGGTGCTATTTTTGAAACGCGGAGTGACTAAGCGAACGATTTTTTGTATGGAAAAACCATTCGTTTAGGTGACTCCGCGTTTCAAAAATAACACTTCTGACTGCACTGTGTTGCCATCTGGTGTCCTATATTTTTGAAAACCCCCAAATGATGGTTGTGCGGATTATAAATAAACCCTTAGTCCTGGTATTCACGCTTGCTACACATAATATATTGAAAAACCTAATCTCACACATTGGTAGGTCATCATCATTTTAACAAAAAATAAACTCATGCAAATTAACAGAACGTTTAATTCTTATTAAGGCACGCAATCTCCCGCGTACTCAGCGGCGGAAATAACTTAGTTCATGATATAACTATCGCAACTAATTAATAACACAATTACTTAGACGGAAACCAACATATCTTACTTGTTGTTACACTTATTACATACAATATTAAATACGTAGCACGTTGGTGTGATGAGTTGCGACAGTTTGAAAGTGGTACACGATCGACCGAGATTTTGGGATGAGATATAGGAGACCTTTGCCCAGCAGTGGGACAGTATAGGTTTATTTAAAGATAAAGTACGTAATTTAATGATTTATCTTAATGATAAATAATAAATTCCTAATTTTGTTATATACAAAACGTGCCTCTCTAATTTAAAATTTAAAATACTTAACTGTTGTGAATTGAGGCTTATCATATTATAAGTACTACAATCTCTTCCTATCTTTTTTAGTAGTTTCCCTAACATGTTCACGAGAAATTAGTAAAATTTGGATATGCAAATAATTTCTAAGTACAGTCTTTTCCAAATTGCCACGCATAACCGTTAATCAAATTCTAGCGAAACCTTCTTTACCTCATTACCCGATGTGTGCCATGCGTGTGTACAGAGATTGTCAAACTGTTTGCCCATCTCGTTACTGCAAGAAAGCTATAGCGGCCAATGACCATAAAAGGGGAGTGTCAATTGTAATGCCATATCCCGATATAACTATGTCAATTTTAGCTGGTATGATTGCACCGTTGTTTAAATACAAGGTCTTGTTCGGGGAAACAATATGCAACGTGAAAGGGAAATACCCGTAACAAATCGAACCACGGGGTATACTTGATCACTAAAGCATTCATACGACATTCCCATACAAATTGCCTGGGCGGCCTGCACACTTCTACGAGTATGTATGGAAATGCAAAAATTTCATTTTGTTTTTTCTCTGTAATTGCAATTGCATAATATACTATAGTGAACTAGTATAGGCCGTGGTTCGATTTATTACGGGTATGTCTCTTTCACGTTGTATAATCATACCTACATGAAAAGATACATCTTAACGCATTCCTGGTTGCATCCATTCCGTGCTACTTCTGAGACAGAATATCGCTGGCAAAAGTCAAACTAAACTTTTTGTTTAGTTACTAGTAGAATAACGTACTTAGTTCCAACCGTTATCCACCCAATACAAAAAGACACTCGCAATATTACAGCTTCTCTTTTATCACTGTCAATTTAATTTAGACGAAAAATGGTTTAACAAATTCCAAGACACGGCTGTACGGTGGCACGTACGTAAATCATTTTTTATTTCTATTGTCTCTGGCCGATCGAGTGTCTCGGAATGTGTAAACCAAGTCCTAAAGTTAGCCTGAGTTGCTTTTTAATTTTATTTTATAAAATATGATTTAAATTTTTATGTATTAGATTGAAGATTTTGAATTCTTTTTTTTATTTTTATAATTTCTAACACAATGTACCTACATTGTTCCAAAAATAAGTAATTGAAAATTGAATTGAACTTAAATTTATATCTTCTTTCAAAAGTATGAAAAGCTACTTTATCAGATGCCACAGCAATATTTACATCCTAAAATAGATAAACCAATTATTCACATTAACCATCCTACTAATCGCCCACTTAGACTTATTAATAAAATCATTGTTTACATATTGCGCCAGGCGTTATGTAAAATAGTCTTCCTACAAAGGTTTATCCGTTTTAGCTCACGATTTGGTCGTTTTCTAGTAAAATAGCAATAAATTACGCTCTTATACAATTAATACCATTTACAGATCAACAACGCAATTGTGATCTTTAAGTTCTTTGTGATAGAGTGTATAAGCTAGGTTGCTCCTACGCATTTATGAATCATTTGTTCTCTCATATTTCTGTACTCAACATGGTCGGTATTAGCTATTAGCATGCCCTTAGCCGGTTGTTTTATCTCAATTTAATAACGCATAACAAGCTATGCGCTAACTGCGTGTATTGCTTTAGAGTCGTAATATTTGGCGAGCTAATTAAAGCCGAAGGCATTTAAATTAGTTTTGAATAAAAGATACAAACACCGTAAATGGACATGACGGAAAAGGTATATTTGAATTGTTGAATTACATACATAATATCACGCCTGTTTCCCACAGGGGAAGGCAGGGAATATGGACCTACATTTGCTACGATCCTGACAAATCTCTTTTGCTTTATCTAAACTCATCAATCTTATGTTGAATTCGTTCTATAATGAGAGCATGTAGCAGACAGACAAGAATAATGAGTGTTGACGAAGCGAAAAAGGTTTGCAAAGATCGTAGCAAGTGGAGAGCCATAGTCTCTGCCTATAGCACCATTAGAAACAGGCGTGAGAATTAAAATGTTTGTATGTAATAAAATTGTTGGCTAAGCTCAAATATTAGGTCACCACCCTGCGTTCTTATGTATGTCACAATGTTTGTCCATGTTTTCGTGTTTTCATCATTTTCATTAAAATAAATGTAGATATGGTAACTGGATATGGTATTGGGATACTATACATTTCTATAAATTTAATAAGTCTATACATTTCAAGATAGCTAATGTCAAATATATTCAAACAGCTGCGTTCACCCCCGTTGGTTATAGATATAACATTGTAATTTTTTTAATACTTAGATATACCTAATGTCATGGTAAAACATTTCCACACTGTTATGATGACTGTTGTAAGGTTTTCATTACATTAAAATATATTGCTCACCATGTCATGATAGTGATTCACGGAAACCACATGTTATTATATCAGTCTTTAAATAACGAATAATGTAATCCTATCTAGTTCTAACGCAGCCATTGAGAAATTGATAAAACAGTCATAACCTTTTAATTTACGATCTATCTCTATTCTACAAACTTTAATAAATATTTATACACTTCCAATCTACCACCATAACTGATAAATAGATTCATTATGAGAGGGGTCGATACGATAGTATAGGAATCAAGTTTTTATGATGTGTGTACCTTTAAAAAACCGTAAAATCTTTTCTGATAAATTTGTGTTTTCTAGGGTTCCGAACCCAAAGGAAAACCTATTACTACGACTCCGCTGTCCGTCCGTCTGTCTTTCCTTCTGTCCGTCTGTCACCAGGCTGTATTTCTGTTGGTAATTTTTGTAGACTATGTATTTCTGTTGCCGCTATAAGTAACAAATACTACAAACTGAGTTACTACATATTCAGTTGTATAACTTGTATATGGTACGGAACACTTAGTCCGACTCGACATGGCCGGTTATTAGTATAAAAGAAGTTGACATTTTTATAAGAATATAATTTTTAACAGTTTTTCCTAGCCAGAAAGTTTAGCACCTCACTGATGGCCAAAGCCCCAAGATATGACAATTTTGCTTTTTTTATTATTATTAATTTATTATTGCAACTACGACATAATTAATAGATTTTCTCGAACAATTTACTATTGACACTGGCATCATTCGCTCAATTCACACGAATTCAGTTCATAATACATCGCCAATGCTTATTTTAAACATCCTCTTCGTGTTTATAGCATGCCAATGTGCAATATTTGCATAATGCACTTTTGGTGTTTCACAACCAATATCTTCTCTAGTTACGTATCCAGATTGTGTGTAGTTAAGTCTAAGTTAAGTTTGGAGAGGTGGCCCGGCTGGAGAGCGCATTACTAGCGCTAACGCAAGTAAAGCAGCACTGGGCGTGGTACGCACTTGGATCGGTGACCACAAGTGGTATAAATAATTCTCGAGCTCCTCCATGCTTCAGAAGGCACGTATAAGCCGTTGGGGCCGGTTGTCATCATTGTATGGCAGTCGTCGAGCTATTTTAGATTCCTTTAGGCAGCTTGTAAAATCTGACACCAGTGTTGGCCACTTACCACACGGTAAAACAACAATCCTATACTCTACGGCACTACACAATGTTTGTAATATGGAAAGTACGACATGAAGCACAAAATATCACTACCTACCATTTTAATAAAAACTAATCTTTCCCCAGCAATTGATAATACAAATACCCCTTTTTGTAATAAAAACCGGCCAAGTGCGTGTCCGGGCCACGCGCAATGTAGGGTTCCGTAGTTGCGAATGCCGAGTTCATGATACAAAAAAGTCTCAAAAACAATTTTTAAATGTCTTTGATATTTTCATTTTCCGAATACATTTTAAAGGTATCTACCTAGTTGGTCGCTTTAAACTTCTGCCCGCTCAACACCCTCGATAAGGCGAAACGGGGGAACGGTGCGGGTACAGGGAACGGGGACATTAGGAGATTTTGTTCTGTATTCTGTAGTTATGTAGATAATACTTATATTAATTCTGTAAAAAGAAGAATAATCTTTCACGCACCTTATTCTTTGAAAATTAGGATGAATTGTTGGTGTCATTCCAAAACAACCTTTATTAACAACAATGCCATATTTTTGTGTATTTGGTAAAAGTAGCCGCCCACCAGTTAACGCATTTTTCGAATAGTTTTACTACTTGGCTGCTGGCCAAACTACGGCGGTTGTGACAGTAAGATAATTAGCGGAGTCCTGACCAAATTTAATTAAAACTAGACTACCTGTTTTCGGAATATTAGGTAAAGATCTACCGCAGTTCTTTGTTCATGGAAAAAACTTTATTGAATTTCATTTCATTACAGTTGACTTAGGTACTCATTAAAATCTACTACTTTTTGAATTAAGATTTCTTTATAGTGATGATAATTAAGGGGAAGAATTCAGTATTTTTCAGAATTTCAAGTAGGTGATGAATGTTATGTTTCTTTTTTTGAGATATTATAAATATCCTAAATAATAAAGATACATTTTAATTAAATTGAATTGAATGATATGGATTCGTCTCGTCTAAAAATCACATATATAAAATAGGTCACAAATACACTCTTATAAAATAAAAAAGTAGAAAAGAGACAAAAAGGCTAACAGGAGAGAATGCTTTAGTATATCCTTTATCTCAGGCTTTAGAATTCCACCTATTGGGTATATTGGGCCCATTTGCCACCAGTGACGGACGCCACCATGGTGGCAGACGGGACAATTTTTATTTAAATTAATAACACAATTACTTAGACGGAAACCAACATATCTTACTTGTTGTTACACTTATTACATACAATATTAAATACGTAGCACGTTGGTGTGATGAGTTGCGACAGTTTGGAAGTGGTACACGATCGACCGAGATTTTGGGATGAGATGTAGGAGACCTTTGCCCAGCAGTGGGACAGTATAGGTTTATTTAAAGATAAAGTACGTAATTTAATGATTTATCTTAATGATAAATAATAAATTCCTAATTTTGTTATATACAAAACGTGCCTCTCTAATTTAAAATTTAAAATACTTAACTGTTGTGAATTGAGGCTTATCATATTATAAGTACTACAATCTCTTCCTATCTTTTTTAGTAGTTTTACTAACATGTTCACGAGAAATTAGTAAAATTTGGATATGCAAATAATTTCTAAGTACAGTCTTTTCCAAATTGCCACGCATAACCGTTAATCAAATTCTAGCGAAACCTTCTTTACCTCATTACCCGATGTGTGCCATGCGTGTGTACAGAGATTGTCAAACTGTTTGCCCTTCTCGTTACTGCAAGAAAGCTATAGCGGCCAATGACCATAAAAGGGGAGTGTCAATTGTAATGCCATATCCCGATATAACTATGTCAATTTTAGCTGGTATGATTGCACCGTTGTTTAAATACAAGGTCTTGTTCGGGAAAACAATATGCAACGTGAAAGGGACATACCCGTAACAAATCGAACCACGGGGTATACTTGATCACTAAAGCATATTCATAATTCATACAACATTCCCATACAAATTGCCTGGGTGGCCTGCATACTTCTATGTATGGAAATGCCAAAATTTCATTTTGTTTTTTCACTGTAATTTCAATTGCATAATACTATAGTAAACTAGTATAGCCCGTGGTTCGATTTATTACGGGTATGTCTCTTTCACGTTGTATAATCATACCTACATGAAAAGATACATCTTAACGCATTCCTGGTTGCATCCATTCCGTGCTACTTCTGAGACAGAATATCGCTGGCAAAAGTCAAACTAAACTTTTTGTTTAGTTACTAGTAGAATAACGTACTTAGTTCCAACCGTTATCCACCCAATACAAAAAGACACTCGCAATATTACAGCTTCTCTTTTATCACTGTCAATTTAATTTAGACGAAAAATGGTTTAACAAATTCCAAGACACGGCTGTACGGTGGCACGTACGTAAATCATTTTTTTTTTCTATTGACTCTGGCCGATCGAGTGTCCCGGAATGTGTAAAGCAAGTCCTAAAGTTAGCCTGAGTTGCTTTTTAATTTTATTTTATAAAGTATGATTAAAATTTTTATGTATTAGATTGAAGATTTTGAATTATTTTTTTATATTTTTATAATTTCTAACACAATGTACCTACATTGTTCAAAAAATAAGTAATTGAAAATTGAATTGAACTAAATTTATATCTTCTTTCAAAAATATAAAAAGCTACTTTATCAGATGCCACAGCAATATTTACATCCTAAAATAGACAAACCAATTATTCACATTAACCATCCTACTAATCGCCCACTTAGACTTATTAATAAAATCATTGTTTACATATTGCGCCAGGCGTTATGTAAAATAGTCTTCCTACAAAGGTTTATCCGTTTTAGCTCACGATTTGGTCGTTTTCTAGTAAAATAGCAATAAATTACGCTCTTATACAATTAATACCATTTACAGATCAACAACGCAATTGTGATCTTTAAGTTCTTTGTGATAGAGTGTATAAGCTAGGTTGCTCCTACGCATTTATGAATCATTTGTTCTCTCATATTTCTGAACTCAACATGGTCGGTATTAGCTATTAGCATGCCCTTAGCCGGTTGTTTTATCTCAATTTAATAACGCATAACAAGCTATGCGCTAACTGCGTGTATTGCTTTAGAGCCGTAATATTTGGCGAGCTAATTAAAGCCGGAGGCATTTAAATTAGTTTTGAATAAAAGATACAAACACCGTAAATGGACATGACGGAAAAGGTATATTTGAATTGTTGAATTACATACATAATATCACGCCACTTTCCCACAGGGGAAGGCAGGGAATATGGACCTCCATTTGCTACGATCCTGACAAATCTCTTTTGCTTTATCTAAACTATTCAATCTTATGTTGAATTCGTTCTATAATGAGAGCATGTAGCAGACAGACAAGAATAATGAGTGTTGACAAAGCGAAAAAGGTTTGCAAAGATCGTAGCAAGTGGAAAGCCATAGTCTCTGCCTATAGCTCCATGAGAAACAGGCGTGAGAATTAAAATGTTTGTATGTAATAAAATTGTTGGCTAAGCTCAAATATTCGGTCACCACCCTGCGTTCTTATGACAATATGTCACAATGTTTGTCCATGTTTTCGTGTTTTCATCATTTTTATAAAAATAAATGTAGATATGGTAACTGGATATGGTATTGGGATACTGTACCTTTCTATAAATTTAATAAGTCTATACATTTCAAGATAGCTAATGTCAAATATATTCAAAACAGCTGCGTTCACCCCCGTTGGTTATAGATATAACATTGTAATTTTTTTAATACTTAGATATACCTAATGTCATGGTAAATCATTTCCACACTGTTATGATGACTGTTGTAAGGTTTTCATTACATTAAAATATATTGCTCACCATGTCATGATAGTGATTCACTGAAACCACATGTTATTATATCAGTCTATAAATAACGAATGGGTGAATTTCAACAAGAGATTTTTAATTGTCATTTCGGTGGGATTTTTTTAAAACAATGCTATCTATATATATTGAGTAACAAATAAAACTTTAGCCTTATGTGTAACATGTGCGGGAGTGGACATCAAATATCATCAAAACTTACTGAAATATTTAAGGTTGAATTTTTGTGAATCCACTGAAATGAAAAGTGTCCACCGAAATGATAAAAATGTCCACCGAAATGATAATTATGCCACTGAAATGATAAGACTGTGCACCGGAATGAAATTAGTCCACCGAAATGATACAGCTAAGAACAATCGTTTGCGAAGTTAGGGTTCCTTTCTGTATATTTGTTAGGTTTGATTACCACATTCTTAAGTCTCAAACTTAGGTACTTTGGGGCTAACGTCCTATATGTAAAATACATTTAACTCGAATTTCACGCGGACGAAGTCTCGGGCAACAGCTATTGTTACTTCTACACTAGTAGTATTAAATCAATATGGCAACCCCCCTATAATATATCCACAATATAGGACCTACACTCTAAGCAAAAGTTCATCACAAAACTGAAATGATTTATTATTTGACACAAGGATCTCTAAAACTTTATGGATTTATCATTTCAGTGGTACATTTCATTCCCGTGGACAGTTATCGGTATTATAGTCCACCGAATCCACTGAAATGATAACACCGAGATGATAAAAAAAGGTTAGTTTTACATTTAACTCCGAATTAAAATCATTATTAAAATTTCAACACTACTCAAACAAAACAGTACTTAGGGCAAATTTAAAACACAATTTTGAAATAAATTAAAATGAACCTAGCACGAGTAATAAGGGCCACCGAAATGAAACCATTTTTGTCCCCATACCACCGAAATGAGAAACTTACTTTTTGGTGGGAACCCACAATGACGTTGCGACCAGTGCGTGTACTTCGCGAGCTTGAGATGGACGGATCCGAAGTGAAGAAAGGCAGGGGGGGCGCAACAACGCAATGTTGACAGGATTATTCTACTAAAACTTACTGTCCTCTGAAATGATAACTTTTTTCCGGACAAAAGTTGACTGCTTGTCAAATGTATCAGAAAGAAGATAAACAAACAATAATTGTTTTAATTGATAGGCTATATTATAATTTAACAATACTGAAATCAATTTTATTCCAAATAATGGATGTATTTGCAGGGGAAGATATTTTATGAGCGGAGTTAGGTTCAGGACAGGCCACCGTGATGATAAAATGACATTTTGACATTTTTTATTTAATGTAATAGAGGCCATTTCTCAATGATTTTTTTTTGCCAAGGTAGAGAAGTACTTACTTTACTAAGAAAAAAATTAAAAAATCATAAACTAGTACATTGCACTACCGTTCTCAGGATTGCCGTGTATTTTTTCTGCTTGGGCAATTCACCCGAATAATGTAATCCTATCTAGTTCCAACGCAGCCATTGAGAAATTGATAAAACAGCCATAACCTTAAATTTACGATCTATCTCTATTCTACAAACTAATAATATAAATACTTAATAAATACTTATACACTTCCAATCTACCATAACTGATAAATAGATTCATTATGAGAGGGGTCGATTATGAGAGCCGTCTGTCTGTCTTTCCTTCTGTCCGTCTGTCACCAGGCTGTATTTCTGTTGGTAATTTTCGTAGACTATGTATTTCTGTTGCCGCTATAAGTAACAAATACTACAAACTGAGTTACTACATATTCAGTTGTATAACTTGTATATGGTACGGAACACTTAGTCCGACTCGACATGGCCGGTTATTAGTGTAAAAGAAGTTGACATTTTTATAAGAATATAATTTTTAACATTTTTTCCTAGCCAGAAAGTTTAGCACCTCACTGATGGCCAAAGCCCCAAGATATGACAATTTTTTTATTATTGCAACTACGACATAATTAATAGATTTTCTCGAACAATTTACTATTGACATTGGCATCATTCGCTCAATTCACACGAATTCAGTTCATAATACATCGCCAATGCTTATTTTAAACATCCTCTTCGTGTTTATAGCAGTGCCAATGTGCAACATTTGCATAATGCACTTTTGGTGTTTCACAACCAATATCTTCAATAGTTATGTATCCAGATTGTGTGTAGAGTAAAGTCGAAGTTAAGTTTGTAGAGGTGGCCCGGCTGGAGTGCGCATTACTAGCACTAACGCAAGTAAAGCGGCACCGGGCGTGGTACGCACTTGGATCGGTGACCACAGGTGGTATAAATAATTCTCGAGCTCCTCCATGCTTCGGAAGGCACGTATAAGCCGTTGATTCCGGCTGTCATCATTGTATGGCGGTCGTCAAGCTAAGTCAGGTGCCCTTAGGCAGCTTGAAAAATCTGCAGCAGTGTTGGCCACTTAACACACGATAAAACAACAGTCCTATACTCTACGGCCCTACACAATGTTTGTATGGAAAGTACGACATGAAGTACAAAATATCACTACCTACCATTTTAATAAAAACTAATCTTTCTCCATCAATTGACAATACAAATACCCCTTTTTGTAATAAAAACCGGCCAAGTGCGTGTCCGGGCCACGCGCAATGTAGGGTTCCGTAGTTGCGAATGCTGAGTACATGATACAAAAAACGTCTCAAAAACAATTTTTAAATGTATTTGATATTTTCCTTTTCCGAATACATTTTAAAGGTATCTACCTAGTTGGTCGCTTTAAACTTCCGCCCGCTCAACACCCTCGATAAGGCGAAACGGGGGAACGGTGCGGGTACAGGGAACGGGGACACACATTGCGCGGGACATTAGGAGATTTTGTTTTGTATTCTGTAGTTATGTAGATAATGCTTATAGTACCTGGGCGACCGAGCTTTGCTCGGTTGAATCTCAAACATTAATTTTTAAAACAGTAAATTTTATGCCTATTGGGATTTGAACCCGTAACACTCATTCTAGCGGTCCGCATGCTCAACCGCTAAGCCAAACGGATAGCGGCCGGTGCGACGAAATTAGCGAACGATAGCGGCGATATTCTGCGTGGAAAGAAAAACGCATAAAAATTCGAAAACACGCATTTTCCCAAGCATAAGACTAATCTAGATCGATTGTTTACCCCCGAAAACCCCCATATACCAATTTTCAGCGAAATCGTTAGAGCCGTTTTCGAGATCACAGAAATTTATAAATATATAAATATACAAGAATTGCTCGTTTAAAGGTATAAGATTAATTCTGTAAAAAGAAGAATAATCTTTCACGCACCTTATTCTTTGAAAATTATGATGAATTGTTGGTGTCATTCCAAAATAACAACAATGCCAAATTTTTGTGCATTTGGTATAAAAGTAGCCGCCCACCAGTTAACGCATTTTTCGAATAGTTTTACTACTTGGCTGCTGGCCAAACTACGGCGGTTGTGACAGTAAGATAATTAGCGGAGTCCTGACCAAATTTAATTAAAACTAGACTAGCTGTTTTCGGAATATTAGGTAAAGATCTACCGCAGTTCTTTGTTCATGGAAAAAACTTTATTGAATTTCATTTCATTACAGTTGACCTAGGTACTCATTAAAATCTACTACTTTTTGAATTACTAAGATTTCTTTAAAGTGATGATTATTAAGGGGAAGAATTCAGTATTTTTCAGAATTTCAAGTAGGTGATGAATTATGTTTCTTTTTTTGAGATATTATAAATATCCTAAATAATAAAGATACATTTTAATTAAATTGAATTGAATGATATGGATTCGTCTCGTCTAAAAATCACATATATAAAATAGATCACAAATACACTCTTATAAAATAAAAAAGTAGAAAAGAGACAAAAAGGCTAACAGGAGAGAATGCTTTAGTATATCCTTTATCTCAGGCTTTAGAATTCCACCTATTGGGTATATTGGGCCCATTTGCCACCAGTGACGGACGCCACCATGGTGGCAGACGGGACAATTTTTATTTACACGTGTGCCAGATGCCGTGGTGGCAACTGGCACAACCAAAACATAAATTATTAGTCCCATACGCCAACAGTGGTGGCCGCCCCCACTGGTAGCAAATGGGATATACCCCAACTATTGTAGCTTTTGGCTCAATAAAAATTTCAAATAAGTAGATAAAAACGTAAGTAGTTCCAATACTATAAAAATAATCCCAGATTTATGGAACAATCGTGCATTATCAGACAAGATGAACTCTCGTCCCGAAATAAACATTTTGATCCCGCGCCGTCGCGTCGGGCCCAAACCGTACAATTGGCAGATTGCCAGACAGCTCTTCTTTTCCACGTAACGAATGCGACGTGAGAGTATCGTAGTCCAATCTGTTTATTTTTAAAATACGGAACACCAATATGGCAACCAATGTATATTCTCTTATCGAGTGCTCGTACTCGTAGCTAACACTGGTACTTAGATTTTTCGTGTTGCTTAATGGCATCTGACGTAACTCAAAGACTTTCATCTCGTGACAAGTCATTATTAATTAACTACACACTAACTTTAACCCGCGACTTTGTCCACGTAGAAGTCGAATGGTTCTAATAGGATTTTAATTGGTTTTTTATTTTAATAATTTTGTTATAATATGTAAATTATTATGTTAACATTTTTAAATACTTATAATATATAACAGTCTTTATTATAGTGTAGAGATTTAAGGATTAACAGACCCGGCGAACACCTAATCTTGTTTCTCCATACAAACTTTGGACCCCTGTTTTATCCCTTTAGGAGGTGAGTTTTGAAAAATCCTTTCTTAGTGCACCCCTACATCTTATAAGGAACCTATATGCCAAATTTGGAATCCTTAGATCCAGCGGTTTGGCCTATGTGTTGATACATCAGTAAATCACTTTTGCCTTTTTATATATATAAGCAGTGGCGTAGCTATCATAGGGCCAGGTGGTGCAGTGCACCAGGGCCCCGGAGCTCAGGGGGCCCTCTAGCCTCAGCTTTGAAAAAAAAATGAAAAAATATAAAAAATTCAAAAAATTGAAAAAAAAAATTCTTGTGAGCAGGCTCGAGCCTCGAGTCTCGGAGCCTGCTCACAAGATTTTTTTTCAATTTCAATTTTTTTTTATTCAAATTGTAGTTTATGGGTGGATATGGTGCTTATAGGTACCTACGGAGATAAATGATAAGGCGTGTTCGATGCTCCAAAGTAAAATGTCGAATGAATAATGCACCAGGGCCCTTGTCCCCCTAGCTACGCCACTGTATATAAGGTCCCTATTTCTGTATAGAAGACAGAAGATTAATGTGTAGATTTCCTCACTATGTTTTCCTTCACTGGAAGCAAGTGGGGGTAGCTGAAAATACCGTACCTGAATGATAATACTTAGAGTTTATACGTACGATCTTTGGTTACATGAGTACCTATAACGCAGCCTATCGTGCCTCCTGCCTAAGCGCACTTGGCCACAACCACTTCATATATTAACTTGATCATACGAAAACTTGGCCAAACACTTAATATGTACCTATCTACCTACAAATATACAGTGCTGTCAACACATTGAATTGTCAATGAAGATAAATAAGATGGGTGGAAGCAATCTCAGCAATGTTATTCATTCATTAGATCAATTCTATCAATAGATCAATATTTTGCCAAGTGCATGTTCATGTCATCACGAACTGTCGCGTTCATTCATTACTGCTTCAATTTCAATTTATTTATTGCTTTTCACATTATACATATATTAGATTACACTACACAGTCACTTCTTAGGTTAGTAGGTACAACATGAACCATGTTAGGGCATTGCAACAGAAAATAACGGGACGGCATGCGGATTATTTCTTAGTATGTATCAAATTCAATGTTAACAACGAACAGTAACAACGATTACAGCGTCGCACTTGTCTAAATTCTCATTGAAATCTGCTTTTTTTGGCGTTCTGGATTTTTCCCTAAGATGATGTAGATATGCATTAGTGTATTAGGGACTTTTTAGAAGATATGTGTAACTACCTAATAATCCCTATGCTTACTACTTAGGTAATTAATCAGTACCTAAGTATTGTGGACGTAAAATTTCTGTGAAAATATACGCTTGTAAGTAAGTAGATATAATAAGACAGGATTTTTTCTGAACATCTGTTGTCACCGACACCCTGACACCCATATTATACTCAATTAAGAACATCATATTTAAATGTTAGCTTTAATACCTATCATCGAGGTATAAACACAAATTATGTGACTCATTTGAGGCGGTAAGTATGGGTTCCGCGACGTCGTGGGAGGCTCACTAATTTATGCATATATATCCTTATTGATATACAAGGTCGGACATATTATGAGAAAAAGACGCATAAGTGCGACGTAGACCCGCCCCCAGGGTTCCGCACCAAATATAGTCAGTTAATTACAGACGCCTGAAATATATTTTGTTGACAGCCTGTTTTTCGTTAAAACATTGTGTAGGTACTTATATAATGTCACGTTGCTATTAACTAATGAGACAATAATTAAATTGTGGTAATAGCTAGTGGTAGGTGAAGATCAAGGCCTTGTTATTATTTTTTTGTAATAAAGCGAAACAAAAAATATTTAAAGAATGAGATTATAATTATTTTAGCATAACGACAATTCAGATGAGCGATATTTTTGGCACTTATATGTATATACATATAAGTGCCAAATAAACGTCATGGGTACATATGTACCCATGACGTTTATTTATATATGCATTTGTTATAAAATATAGTGTCGCTGGGTAAGAATCCCATAACATAACAAAAGTCCCGAATTCAGTTTGGGGCTAGCTCAATCAGTGTTATTTATCCCTATATAAGTATATTTATTGATTTATATTTATTAAACTTAATATTTTTTATCTATTCAACTAGATAACGAAGGCCAAATAAGTAGTAATTTTCATACCTAAACTTCTTTTTGCAACTATACAGTTGCTAAAAAAGTTTATACATGGTTTAAGTTTAACAAACGTTTATTTATTTATCTAAGTACTTTAATAAATTAATATAAGTTACTTATTCTTAATAAGAAAATGTAATTAACAACTTGAATTTTATTCAATAAATGAGGAGTAAATAAGTTAATAAAAAAAAACAAAATAACATAATTAATAAACCCAAATTTAAAGAAACGATTAATGTCAACCACAAATGTCAACGGTCAACGGAACCCAAATAAATATTTGCTGACTCACTGTAGGTACCTCTCTGTGGTTAAATATTTCTACGAAAGGATTATTTATAAGGAGGCAGGAAGATAAAGCATTTTTAAGATGTTTCAGTTAAAAAAAAAGGCAGTCATCAAAAACTGATGAGGAAAACATTAAGTTATTAGTTGCTCAATTTTTTTTAGATTGATTTGCAAATTTTGCCCTATAATTTCTATAGGCCCATGATAGTCCGATCACGTAGGTACCTACTTATGACCTAATTACGCTTCTAACGATAAAATAACGCTCTACGAATTAATAATTGGACTAAGCTAAGCAGTCGAATCAACAGTTCAAGAAGGAAAAAAACAAAGCTCAGTTTTGCGGTGGAACTTGATTTTTGGCCCATGGTTTTTACACCGTGTATAGGGCTGTAGATCTTGTAGCACCGAGTTGAATCCTGCTAATATTACCATTTTTAGGCGAAGTAAATACAGAAAGGGCAATTCTTGTAATGACTAATCAAAATCTATTTTTATATGATCACTCCCTAAACGCATAAAATCCGATACCGTTACATGTAAGGAGGCGCAGACGCATTGCGAAATTGGTTTCGTCTTGAATTTTGGCCGCGCGGCCGCCTTTCCCGGCGCGGGTATTTCGGGCGCCGCTCGGGTTTCAGACCTTTTTATTTACCGCACGCAGTTTTAGGACACATGATTCATTTGTTAGGTAATCTGGATAATGTTTAAATTGGTTCATTAAGCAGGCAAGTTTGCAGGATTTTTGGTTTTTGAAAAACTGTTATAGCAAGCAATTCATTGTCCTAGACTTAATGTACGTATTTAATACGTTGATATTATTATGGCCTATATTCCGTTTAGATTAGTTGCATAATAGCGTACAAAAATTACTACCTAAGTATATATATTTTTAACATATTAAAAACGTAACGCAAATACAGAATTTCAATGAAAATAAAAAGATTTCCATTTTTTTGGCTTTTGGCAGCACATAATAATAATAATGTTTATAATAATAAACAAAGCTGTCAAGTATATGAATATAATAACTCTTTGCAAGGAATCTAAACAATAACAAAAGTGAAAAGTGAATAAAATATACCATCTGTTAAACGAAACGATACTCCTTTGTGTATTTCTGACTACAAAATCTGATCGCGATGATTCATTTGGGATGTCGGAAGCGTCTCAAGTCCGCGCAAAAATACACTCGTGTATGAGAAATGCATTAGGTCAGCCTTATGTCATTGATCATTTTAGGTATACCTATATTATTTTTTCCATTTTAAGTATTTCGTATTGGGTCTCTCCTTTAATTTGCGCCAGTCTCAGTTCTTTGTGTGGTATAATATATATATAAATATTAGGTTTGACAATCAACTTTATATTCTTTCTATATTATGAAAATTTCGCATATTTTACAATTAAATGCTGTTTTCTAGTCTATACAGGCTGACTAGTAAGTCACGTTACATATTGAAAGGGGGCTCTCAGTACTCGTTTATCGTTTCAAATATTTTATATAAAAAATAGGTGCTTATAAGTTGACCAAATTATCTAATAAAAAGATAAGTGTCAGACACTCCAATTTAGGTAGGAACCTATCGAGCCCGTAGCAAGCGCGCGGTTTTGCAAACATTCCGAGACTTTACACAATATTTCTTTTTTTTTTGTATTTATAAGTATTTTGTTGGTTTTATTTTTTGACGTTACCTAGATGATCATGATTTAATGTTCCCTTAATTAAGTATGAGTACGACACGTGGTTTACCAGTCGGCCTGTATAACTTAAAGGACCTACGTAGGTATATTTTAAAAGTGGTAGTGGTTCAAGAAACTCATTGTTTTTCATTTATTGTTACAGAAGTGATGCGCCGCGTGGCGTGCGCAGACGTGTGTCCCGCGCCGCCCGCCGCGCCCGCCCCGCCGCACGCGCAGCACACGCCCAGGTAGAGATCCTAACTGCGTTTTACAAAGGTACCTACACCAAGCAAGAAACCCACATAATAACGGTTTAATCAATATATCAGCAACTGAAAGTGGAGCCACAGAAGTTTGAAAGACGTTACATTGTCCCAGTAACTGCCTGTCATGCAAACATCACTATAAGTCAATATTAATAACACTTCAGATACCTCCGCCATAAGACAAAAAATGAAAACTGGAGGGGAAGAAACCTAGCTAGTTGAGGGTCAACAAAAAAAACCCTATTATCTTGCAACTTTTGGAACAACTTGTCACTAACGCACCGTACCTTAAGGGCCGCGCTACACTGAATTGGCATGGCATGGCATGGCAGAGACGCGCCTGTGCTCACGTTTTGGTTTTAGTTAGAGTACTAGTATATATACCAGATATGTTTATCGTAAATTTCATTCATCGATAAACATATCTGGTATAGTCAACATTTATTTATCGACACTGTTCCGCTGCGCGGGAAATGCGCACAACCAAAAGCACTATTCCAAATTAATAGCACAGAATAAGTACTAGTACTCTAACTAACCAAAATTTGTGGTAAAACCTTACTTTGGTTAGCCAGATTTAGTGGAAATTCCACTAAGGTGGCAATACTGCAAGCATGGCGTGCGTCCGCCGCGAGTTGGCTCGCGACTGATCGAGGCGACGCGCGGCGACCGAGCACAGGCGCGTCTCTGCCATGCCATGCCAATTCAGTGTAGCGCGGCCCTAAAAGTTCGTTTCCTACCCCATCATCATTGGATAATATTGCTTTCGATTTACATACAATAAATATATATACCTAATTTAAAAGCTCACGTAACTATTTTTAATTTTCAGGTCAGAAAACAAAGAATTGCTGAGGCAGCAACTTCTGTCGGCGAGTAAAGAGCGGCTCGCAGAGAAGCAGGAACAGCCGAAGCAGAAGCACGTGAGGAACCGGCAGAAGAACCGATGGAAACTCAAATTCCACCACCAGGCGCTGCCCCAGGAATACCTTGACCACTACGAGCAGAGCCTGCAGAAAGCCAACGCCAAAGCCAAAGCCCAGAAACCCCCGGAGAAACCCAAACAAGAACCAACCTTTGACATCAACAACATTACGAATGAAACCTTCAAGATATGGGCACAGAGGCTAGCCGGCATCCAGAATGAAACAGGAACGATAACTGTACCCAACCCTGTGATAAACATGTCTTCCAAACCTCCGAGTAAGGCAGACGACAGGAAAAAGAAGAATCCAGCCATCGCTCCCAGCAAAATAATGACCTATGAAGACCTGCCTTACATGGGAGAAATGACGCTCAACAACTCCAAACCTAGAAGAGGACGCAAGCCGAAGAAAGCTGATATATGCCACTTAATTTATGAAAATTATGGAACAGTGGTGCCGGGGCAACCACCCCCTGCGCAAGATAGAAACAATCCACTCAGTTTATGTTCACAATTTAGAAGTGACAATCCTATCAGTTCACCCAAAACTGATTTGCAAAACAAAATTATTTCCAATTTACTCGAAAGAAAGTTGTGTGCTGAGAACAAGAGAAGACTAGAGACGTTGTCGCCTCAAAGGTTCAATAGTCCAGACGAGCCTATGCCTGAAGCACCGCTGACTATCCCAGGACCTCTCCATAGCGACGATGAGCCTCTAAATCTCTGCATCAGAGATCTTCATGAGTTAAAAATCCAGATACAAAAGAAATTCGGCAACATTTACACTTCAGCACCAGAAGTCAAGACTGAAGTTGATGCCGAAACCCCAGAGCCCATGGAGGCAGAAATTAAGACTGAACAACCCAATGCCATATCTGTTATCCAGAGGAATACGAATCTTTTGCCTTCCACTGCTAGCAGTTCGCCGGATCTGTCTCGGCAGACAAGGAATGTCTCGCCAACACTGTCTGAACCAGCTCAATCTACTTCGTGTCCTGACGGTGACGGTAAATTCCCTGGATACGTGTACTGGCCCAACGCTGGCATCTACATGCATCCCTTAGCGTTACAAACACAACTGCTGTACTACCAAAGGCTAGCAGCAGGACAAATTCCTTTTGAAGACCAAGAAAAAAGCCCGTCTACACCAAACAGTGCGAGTGAAACCGCTTCAACGGAAGCAAACTCTCCGTTAGACGACAGCAAAAACAAGTTAGTTCTCAAACAAATCTCTGAACTGTTAGACCCTAAAGTGATAAAGCAAGTGGAAGAAGTAAAAAAGAGTCCAGATCAGACGAAAATGAAACGGACATCTCCCAATCCCGTACAGGGGCCAGTGAAGCGCAAACGATCAGCAATATTCATACCTCCTATTCCTACAAAGACTAATTCAACCACACCTACAACTGAAGTTAGCATCTGCAAGTTTAAATTCACTGGCGGATTGAAACCGTCTTTGCAAGAAAAGAAAATGCTCTCGGTAGATTCTGGAGGCAATTTCAGGTACTACAGCGGCACTGGTAATAAGGGAAATAAAGGCTATGACTACCTTCACAGGGATTCAAATCAAGGCAGATCAGCAGAGCCCGAAGCATCTGTATCTGCTCCAAAAGCTGAAAGCCAAAGTACGAGTAAAGAAGATCTAAGTAAGAAAAAGAGGAAGTCTCGAAAAAGTTTACAAAGAGAAAAGTTAGAACAAACGTTCAAAGAGAAGGGGTTTTTGATCCAAACGCAGCAGCTACAATCTGCTGAAGGCGCGACGTATTGCAAGTTCAGGCAACTTAGAAAATTTACGAGATACCTCTTTAGGAGTTGGAAGGACTATCTTCCTGGAGAATTGGACGAACGAGCCAATGCGGAATCTGCGCCTGAGCAACAACCGCCGTCCAGCGAAACGCCCAGTGAATGGGGCTGATTTTTCAGTACTTCTATTAAGGCATTAAGAAAATGTGACGTATGCCAGTCGGTGATATAAACATTTGACTTCTGGAAGTCACCGGTAGCTTGCGTGTAGTATCCAAAGTGACGCACCGACGTCATGATTTAGTGTGAGATGGCGTATGTGTGTTCTGTGAAAGTGTAAAGCCGCACTGGCCTCGCATTAAGTGAAAACATTTGTGTTTTCAGCAGTGAGGATATTTGTTTGAGCCAAAGAAGTGACATAAAATTTAACCTGGCTACTAAAATTGTTGGTGGCTAAAAATGCATTTATTGAGTACATAGTGAGATTTACAAAAATATGGAATTGTACAGTTGCCACTCCGTCCACTGTTTTGTTGTGTGTCCCGCTTGTTGCTTTCATATTAAGTTATGTTAAGTTATAGGCAGTACTTGAAGCTTTAGAAAGATCTAATCAGTTACCAACAATATAGACGTTTAACCTTTAATAAATCTAATTTCAACCTTGTTCTAATCGCTGTAGAAGCCACTGTTCCATAAATATGTAAATAACGACTCATTGCTTCGCGATGACGCTCGCTCTATTATATTACAAATAGTCGATTGTTTCTTTCTAAATCTCGATATGTATACGCATTTGTACTGGTTTGAATATAATTTTGTTAGGCTTATAAATTTTGGCACAAAGTGTTTAAGATAACGTTTAAATCCACGGGATTGCTTTTCCCAATAACTTGTGTTTTGAAAGTTCCTTACTAGAAATTAAATGCCAAATTGAGAACTAATGCGTTGTACTTACAAAATCGAGCCAATAATGTTTTGAGGCGTTTTTCGTTAACTGTGAGTACTTGTTTTGTATAGAGGCTTTATAACGTTACGCAGAATGAACTGTAACCGATACATTAATTTTATCAGAAAACTTGACTCCTTTTAATGCTAGCTCCACCCATTTGGCAAACTTTTACAAACCTTTACAAATTTAAACGTGTGCATTGGGCGTTTGGCGTGTTTTGTGTAGGCCGCCTTTCGGACCGCTGTCCGATTGATGTACAAATCAAATGTAGTTTGTTGAAGCGTTTGCGTGCCATCCACACGTTTACATGCGTTTGTGATTGGATTGTGGACGCGTGTTATTTCTCATTCTTTCAGAGAAGCATAAAAGTTTAAATAATGGCTAAGTTAGTAATGAAAATAATGTTTTTCGTCGCTTTTAAATAAAAATAACAAATAATAATATTAAAGCAAAAGTGGCAGCCGCAGTAATTTCGATATCCGCCATGTTTGCTTTAAAGCAGTGCTGGCGTTTGCGTTTTCAGCAAACGTCTGGACGTAGCATTACAATGACAGTTTTACATGTCACATTATTGTGTCACTGTTACCAATTTGGTTACAGAAGTATCTGAGGTCATCGTGATTTCTTAAAAAAGAAATACTATATTTAGTTAAAAATTAAAGTTTTTATACATAAAATTAAGGACGCTAACCACAAAGAATCAGTGCCCGCACAGCGACTGTTAATGCCACTGTGCAAGCGAGACAGCAATAAAATTATGCGCGAGCGATAGGGACAGGAAATGGCTTGTCAATAATGTCAATGTCCGAAATTCTTTGTGGTTAGCGTCCTTGCTTTAGAAAAGATACACTTGAGATTTGACCACTGCCATCTATACGCAGGTGGAGTAACTACTGTGAAACTGTTGTATCAGTCAAGAGTCTTAGAATGTGTATAAGCCATAGATAGGATATAATTTTATACTGTATACTGCTACTAAAAAAACTAGTCATTGACACCTCTAACTTAGTTTAAGAAACAAATCACAATGTACATATGAAATTCAGAGGCATTCTAGTCACTACTTTAAGCTCATATTGTTGTTAATACTTTGTACAGTTTATATAATAAATTAATATATGTTTTATACGAATAAAATACAATTTTATACTCAAAAAGTTTATTTCAGAAATTGTTGATTCTGTGATGAAAATATATGAAAAAAATGCAACAGGAATGTAAAATGTCCCGATTAAACATTAACCAAATGAATAAAGTCTATTATTTAATAACAATCAAAAGGAAGCCCCTTACACTCGAAAAAAAAAAACATTTACACATTTTGATTTTCTAATTTTCCGATTTGTGCAATGAGTTTTTGAAAATGCATTCACCAGGTGGCAACATTTAAATATCAATAAGGATTTTCAAAAATATTGAGCACCAGGTGGCAGCACAGAGAGTCAGGCCCAATAAACTGCTGTTATTGGATACATTTGGTCCAAAGACAATAGTCGATTAGAGCTGACGTCATTGTGTCGCCATCTAGTGGCTCATATATTTTTGAAAACTCAAAAATTACCAATGCTATGTATTGAAAAATTGATAACGACCCAATGCTGCCATCCGGCTTTTATTTCCTAAAATATACAAAGTTTTTTTTATATTTCATGATTTCACAGAATAAATCGCTTTGGCCCCACATCTAATGCCAGGCAGTTTTGAAAATGTATCATCCCAACATACGGAATATAACAAACACTATAACTTACTCGCTAACCCTTCAAAAACCTTTCCAAAAACCTTCAACAGTCTATATAAACCTTGTGCAGCTTACATATAAAGGCACTTATAGATATATAAAAAAGATAGATTTCTTCATATGTAAATACATAACAAACAACTTCGATAATATAACCGACAAAAATTACACTTAGGAACTAACGGCCATAGACTCACTGGAACCATAGAGATGGAATATCTGTTGTCTATGGAATAGGTAAAGTTACTGTTCTTGTAAATCGCTCACGCGTCACCATTCACGCCATCTGAACGTGGAATGTACTTGATACATTGTCAATAAGCATCAGAGAATATTTGCCCGCGATATGTTTCTATATCGTCAACAAACCTTATCACAGAACACAACCTTTAGTAATCTAATTACAAATCAAATTTCACAAACCAACAATAGTTATAAGACTTCTTTTCTTTTTTAATATGTGTTATGGGCGGTGCCATGTTAAAATTAGTTCTGGTTTTTACGCAATATGGCGAGGCCTACTCGCCTCACCTAGCCTACTAAACTATTAGCCTTTAAAACCAATTAGATCCTACATCATATACAGTTGTCTGTCCGATTGTAACCCTCATATGCATAAAAAAAATATAAACGGTTGCTAGACCTATTTTAGTTAAAATATGTTTTGTCTCTTTCCTCATCTCAATATTGACAATTGAAAGAACGAGGTAAAACTATAACCCTCCAGTAGCGCCCCTAGCGAGCGTACAAAGAACTAAGTCGGCTCGATACAAGAACAGCAACCAACCGTACGCTCTACGCCTTGAGCACGGCCTTTGCGGCGGCGACGATATGCGGCGCGGACAGCCCGTACTTGTCGAGCAAGGCGTTGGGGGGGCCCGAGCGCGGCACCTCGCGCACGAACACGTGCTTGACCACGATGTCGCGCTCCAGGGCCACGGCTGAGAGGACTGCTTCGCCGATTCCACCTGCGGAAGGATGTAATTTTCATCATTATTGCTCACAGTGTGTAAATAGTAGTTTATGCGACTGTACATAATGAAGGGCATTACAACACGAATGTGGGTTTTGTACGAGTTTCATAATAACATCACATGAGTGTTGTAATGCCTAATTATGTATAGTTGCATACACTTCTTTATCTACACACATAATTATCATAGTGAACATAATTCGTTTCAACTTTTCACACACGGAATAGCGGCGTTTCGAAATTTGATTCTGTAATTTTTTTAATTATAGAAAAACGAATGAACGCCCCTATTCTTGTGTCACTCGAGATCAAATGTCGTGCGATTTATATTAAAAAATATACTGAATTTGGCATTCGTCTTGATAAATGTTTTAATTCTATAGATACTAGAATAGACACCCATTTGAATTTGAGAGCCGTTCCAAATTTAAACTATATTTAAACCGAAATCAGTACGTAATGTTATCATTACGTCTCCGTTAATTCCTACTGGTTGGTAATGCTGGTCATTACCAATGGTTTCTGGACGCATTTAAGAGCACTTATGATATGTGCGTAGATAAAAAATATTATAATTAAGAACAATTAACCCTTTTACCGCGAATATCGGTATCATCCGACAGTGAATTTTCTTACTGAAATTACAAAAACACCTTAGATTCTGAAATGGACACGAATTTTTTTTTGTCGTATAAGTTTTTTAACTGACATTTGCGGTTAAAAGGTTAACGCGGCTTGTGTACTAGTTCATAGTTTTAATAAATCTCATCTGTTTGAGCTAGTCCCATAATATGGTATGTTATGAGATACTGACTCAACGATACTATATTTAATATAAAATGAATACATATACAATAATACATACACGGTGATTTTTCATTGGTTTTAGAGCCTAAGGCCACTTTATAAGGATCGTTAGTGAAACTTATAGAGCTAGTCAAAATTAAAATTCAGAAACAAAAAATGTTGGCTAATACTCGAAAGTAAAACTCGTGAGGTGAATTAGTAGTACCAGTAGCCAGGCGCCGCCGGCCGTCCAGCCGGAGTTCATCGAGGTCACACGGCAGTTTTGGACGGGCGTAACTTCGTGGATTGAGCAAATTATTTACTTTTTTATTATTTAACATTTTTTATCTTTATATATAAAAATTAAGTGTCACGTTGTTTGTCCGCGATGGACTCCTAAACTATTGAACCGATTTTAAATTTGATTTGCACACCGTTTGCAATTTGATCCAACTTGAAAGATAGGATATTAAATAAAAGGGTTGAGGTATTTCGGAAGGGGTCTAACCACACTTTTTTAAATATAATTAGTCCAAGGTAGATAGATGGGTTTGCCCAGGGTGATTTCCGTTCCAGCTCCTTTATTGACATAAAGCATTAGAAGCTATACTAACCAGCCTGGTAATGATCCTCGACGACGACGACTCTGCCGCCGACTGCGCGCGCGTGCTTCACCACGGCCGCCTCGTCCAGCGGCTTCACGGTGAACGGGTCCAGCACACGGGCCTCCACACCTGGGGTCACAAATATACTTAGTTATGATGCTATACGTGATAGCCAACGAAGCAAATAAAAAAAAACACACACCTTTCCAACGGCTAAACGGAAAATGTGAGATTCACGTGGCATTGTTAAAAATTGTACCACGTGGAATTCCGAAAATTTTACTGAGGGATTTAAGAAAAAAAAATTCTAGGGGGTATAAAAAAATTAACACGTCGATCCTTAAAAAAATGACGTGGGCTTCCTAAAAATTTTACCGCGCCTAGTCAAGTCAAGAAAGCTAGTCAAAAATAAATTTTTAAATGGAAATTTCAGCATTTACCTTCCTCCTTGAGCTTGTTAGCGGCTGCCAGCGCCTCGTGCAACGTGATGCCAGCACCGATCAGCAGGACCTTGTCCTTGCCTGACTCCCGGACTATCTTAGCTTGCCCAACCTAAGCAGAACAAAATGATTTTTCATAACTAAAAACCAACTTAGCTTCGATTAATCAGTGAACATATTTCTCGAGCTCATTTGTGTCGAAAGGAATAAGCCGTCAAGCTTCAACGGATTCCTTTAGGCAGCTTAAAAAATCTGACCAGTGTCACTTACACACACGTAAAACAAACATCTCTGTTTGCTACAGTGTGTGAATTAACCATTATGACGTCACACGCACGCTCGGGCGTTTTTTCGGTACTCTATTCAGAAATTTATTTTAAACTCGATATAACTTTTTAACTATAGGGAAGCAGGGGAAGAGGAAAGCCCAGGCACAGCTTTTGAAGCAAGTCAAGGAAAAGGTGACAGGAGTGTCGTATCAAGATGTCAAAAGGTTGGCGGAAAAAATAACAGAATGGAAGAAACTACACCGACAAGAGCACCGCTCTTAAATTATGATACTTTTTGACTATAGCGATATTTGGATGTTAAATGTATTGTATACTTAATGCACAGAGGTGATTTTACCTTGAAGACATCGTCGTTGGGGTACAGTATGGCGGTGTTGGGCCGCGAGGTGCGGATGTAGCAGATGCCCTTCGTGTTGGCGGCCAGCTCCACCGCGCGCTCCGTCGACACCGCGTCACTACAGACGTCACGGAAAAACATATGTTCATTACTTTTTTAAGTTGAAACTACTTTAGGCGCGTTGAGAATGCACGGAAAGCATTTTTTAAAACTTTAACCGCGAATGTCAGATTTATCCACTTTCGCGGTTAAAGTTTTTTTTTCATTCCACGAACGTCGGATATTTCCGACAAAAAAATGCTCGTTTGACACAACTAACGTATCCATATCAGTTTTTAGTTGTAGATATTTAAGGCTCCTCCCTGCGCTAGCGACCTCGAAAACACAAAAAAATTAATTTCTCTTTCTGTAAGTGAGATTATTAGAAACCCTCGTACAACTTTTTAGCTAGTATTCTGAAGTTTCATTAGAACCTCGAAAGTTATTGAAATACTATCCGGTTTAGAAACCTTTACAAAAAGAGTCAAAAATGGCCGTTTTTAGTATTTTTTGCAAAGGAAAATTCAGGGTATTTTATTTCAATGATTTTCGAGGTTCTAATGAAACTTAAGGATACTAGCTAAAAAGTTGTACGAGGGTTTCTGATAATCTCACTTACAGAAAGAGAAATTATTTTTTTTGTGTTTTCAAGGTCGTTAGCGCGGGGAGGACCCTTAAGATTTATTATGCGTTGCGCTGGGGGCACGACCACTGATATAAAGTCTCGCGGTGAAAGGGTAGATGGGGAATAGTACATTACTGCAGAGGACGGGAAGTTGGGCATTGCTGGACGAGTAGTTTCCAAGGCCGAGCGTTAGCGAGGACTTAATATAATTACGAGTTCAGCAATCCCATTCCCGTCGATGTATGTATAGTGCTTTTTTAAATAATTGTGAGGAAATAATAAAAGAATTAACCAACTATGCAAATATTTACCAAACGCAAATAATGCATACTGCTAAGTAAATATTTTTATTGAATGGAGAACAATAAATATATTTTTATCTTTTAATTGTCAAGTAGTGCAAAGGAAACAGCCCATACAGGGCTGTTTCCTAAATTTTTAATTAAACCCAGTCATATTTTACGAAAAAAATGTAATACCGTAGATTATTGTTTTAAAGGTTTTGAGTCAGTATGCCATAACACAAGTCTCGAACTTACTTTGGCTTAGTGTTATTTGTCCCCATCTATTTATTTATTTATAATCCAGGGTCAAAATAAATTATTTTGTACTGATAAGAGACTAAAATGTCACAAAATAATGTTACTTGTCATTGAATCAATACATTTTCAATGTGATTTTGGATTTATTAATGCAGAAAAACCAATATTAGAAGCGCTATTTGACTCCAAGAAACTATGACGTCGCGACGGAGTATTTCATACAAATCCCATAGACAATGTTGGTTTTGACGACCTCCGTGGCGTAGTGGTTACAATGCTTGTTCGCCACCCAGAGGTCCCGGGTTCGATCCCCGGTCAGGGTAAGTTGAAAATTGACCATTTTCAAATTGTTCTGGGTCTGGGATGTTTATTTGTATAGTTGTATACGTATTTTTTATAAAATATAGTATCATTGAGTAAGTATCCCATAACACAAGTCTCGAATTTACTTTGGGGCTAGCTTAATCTGTGTAATTTGTTCATATATATTTATTTATTTTAACGTTTAGAAAAAAGTATCGAATTTAACTTGTTGAAAACTCGCGGATAGAACTTTAAATACTCACGATGGGTAGAAGACGGTGGCCGTGGGGACTGCCCTGAAGAGAGCCAAGTCCTCCAGCCCCATCTGGGACGGGCCGTCCTCTCCGATGCTTACTCCGCAGTGGGACCCCACTAAGTTGATGTTCGACTGGCTGATGGCACCCATACGGATCTACAAGATAAAAAAACATGTTTAATCCCCTCGGGTCTTAAGGAGAGTTTTACACCTAGGGGCGAAAAAAAGCACTGCCTAGCTAAGTAAGTCGTAACCTTGTGAACATGCCTGGGGGTGTTGGGGAAGAAAATCAATCTAGCTAGGTGTTATTTCTACAAACCTTGTTTTCTTTCTTTTTATTATTTTTTTTTTATTTAAAAGTAAGCTCGGGCCAGCGTCGATAAAAGTATAAAAATAATCTAAATAGTTAGTTGAACTTCTGTGAAGCTCTACGGCCTTTTTCTTCTGCACTTCGCACAGTCTTGAGCATCCTTGGTTGTAAGACCATTGTAATAATCTAATTAATTAATAATTTAATCAATTGGATGTGAGTGAATGAGCCCTTATAGGAATACTTGTGTGAATGCTACTGCCCACATCAACCAACGGTGGTCGCGTGAGTACGACAAACAAGTTAATCTTGCACCGGGCTAATGAATACACAAAATATAGTTTTGTGCATCAAATATATACCCAGTGCTAATAACTTCTGAAGCAAACTTCCTGTCACTAACTAACAGAGTGTTGTTTTTTAGTCAGCAAGCCCCTACCCCGAGAAATGAACTGGGTTTCTTTCGGCGTAATCTTCCCAGCAGTGGTCGTTCCGAAACGCTAGTAGTTTTTAGCATTTGCACTAAAATAATATTTAAAAAATGACCTTCAATAAGAGATAAATTTATCCTACATTGAATTAAAAAAAAATTTGACTTTGACTTTGACTTTAGAAGAAAACAATTTGTCACCACCCCTTTCCTCTTCTCAGGCGAATGAGGGAGGTATAGGTGATAGGGTGCGGGCAAAAGCGTCCGTTTATTTGATGAGGCCTTTATAGTCAGTCCAGCCGTGGAATGTCACAGGCTGATAAAATAATAGATTGTTAAACCAGGGTTGTAAATGATCAAATTACACCCGAGATATTTAAACATATTACTTTTCATCATAAAAGCGAGAAAATAACAAAAAACTGTTATAACAGATTTGGTTATTTAAGAAGTAGGTATGTATTTAATGAAAATTTCTGTTGGTAAAAATGGTAATAATTTTTCTATGACTGCATTTGCATCTATTATTTTACCGATTCAGGCGTCAAATCTAAATTTTCTTTTAAGCTCATATTATTTGGTTAAAAATTTATTTTATCAAGGATACAAGAAAATTTAGAGCGCCAAGCCGTATTTTTAATGGCCTTGCCTGGCCTCTTGGTGCATTCAGCCATTCGTGGCCAATGTGCTCGTATTAAAAATAAAACTAAATTCATGCACCTAGGCTCCTGTTGGCTGCCTTCGATTTTCATTTTATTATTTATTGTAGAACACACTAGCAGATTATTAGGCAGTTACATCTGCGTCTTGATGTTTGGAGATGTTGTTTTTGTCTAGTCTAGTTATCTATATCTATACATATAATAAAACAGTAAAAAAAGTGTGTCTGTACATTAAACATATTTCCAAAAAAAATATTGGGGGCGATGGAGACGTAGTAATAGAGTAAGAATTTTAAAAAAAATGTCTGTCTGTTTGTCTGTTTGTCTGTTTGTACACGCTAATCTCCGGAAATACTGGACGGATTCGAATGAAACTTTATTTGTTATATAGCTATTAAGCCTGGGCAACATATAGGGTATAAATGATTTTGGAAAATGGAACGCCTGATGCAGAACCATAATGGTCCAGCAAAACTATAAGAGATATAAAAATGCCGCCTTAGTAAAAGTTGTTCAGCCTGATGAGCATTTTCCAGAGACATAAAGTCCACGCGAACGAAGTCGCGGGCTTCGGCTAGTTTGTCATAAATGATTTAAAAAAAATTAAGTTATCACAAGTGATTAGATATGTTACCTGGTCGAAAGTCCTGGTGAAGAAGGCGGCGAAGGTGGAGGCGAACACGACGGCGCGGTCGCGGCACGCGGCGCCGGTGGCCACGCCCACCAGGTTCTGCTCCGCGATGAAGCACTCGATGTATCTGTGAGTAAGTAAAAACACTTTATTGCACCAAAACACATGATAATAACAATTAAATATAAATTTAAATGTACAAAAGGCGGCCTTATCGCCAAGGCAATTTCTTACACGCTACCTTTGGGGACAGGATTGGCAAATAGGAATAATAGTAAATGAGTGCGATAGTGAACATAGTACTAACTTAATTATATCGTGATATGGTAAGATAAACTAAAATACATATAAGGCAATACGATAATAAATAAATATTTACTATACTATACCCCATACGATATAAAATAAATATCTGTAAGGGAGTAAGGGGTATAGTATAAACTTGTATAAAATGTCGCTAGCCTTACATTCTCCAACCGGCCACATAGATCCAGTCGAGACAGACGAATCTCAACCTTATTGCATTGACATAAAGTTTCAGTTTATCAGGCAATTTTTGACCTTGGCAATGGAATGGCTAAAAATAAATATGATTCGCAAATCATTTCGAGGAAAAGCCTCTAGGAAAAGGTTTCTCTAATCAGATTTTGAAATTAAGTTTTACTTATTTAGATATTTGCAAAAATCCCAATGACCTTCATTTTCAAGCAAGGTCAAGCTTATTTGACGAAGTGACGTCACGATGAAGATTCTTTGAGTTCAGTAGGCAATTTCCACTTCCAGTACTGTACAGTAAAACTGTATTGTCACCGTCACTAGCATTTAAACCAAAACAACAACTTCGCAACAACCAACATAACGATGATAATTTAAACAAGAAAACTTGACAGTTGACAGATGTTATTGTTCTTTTAGTGTAGGCATAGAAAAAAAGTAAACTTAGTTTAAATTTTTCGTCACATTCGGTGTATATTTAAATGTCTATATTTTTGATTAAAGGCATCTACAACACTTTTATATTTTTTAGTTCATAACCTAATTGTGTGCTTTACACTCGTGAAAATAAAATCAAAATTACTACATGTCGCCACTGGCTCTGAAGTGCAATATCGATTTATAGCACAAACATCGCATGCAGGCTAGACAGAGGAATCACGCGATGTGATCCCCGCTTTCTCCGAAATAGATTTAAAAAGTGAATCAGTAATGTTGTCTGTAGGTTTTTCTTGTCTTGCGAATCACTATGTTTAATTTTAAAACTAAATTATTAATAAAAATATTTGGTGACACTGCTATATTTTATCAAAAAGGCTAAGGAGATCGTAAAACTACATAAATTAAAACTAAAACAACAATACATAATACAAAAAAATCAACAACACACACATAAAACATATACAAAAACATTCAACAGACCTTTCAGGGTAAGCATTGCGCAGTTTGTCACTGAAGGTGGAGTTCTTGGTGTCTCCATCCAACGCGATCACGCTGTAACAATGAGAAGAACACCAATAATTAAAAACTTGAACCATAAAAATTGATTTCAATCGAATTATAAGCTAAAGACGTCATATATAGGTACATACAATAAAGCATAGGTGTACTAAATGTAGCATAGGGGAGGGGGTTTAACCCCTGGGGGGCCCTTAGTGCTTATAAAGTGGTCGTAAAATTGATGTCACATGTGACATCGCAGGCCCATGGTGGAGACAGAAAATAATTCTGGGTACGCCGATGCCATCCTACTTCCTACTAATATTATAAATGCGAGAGAGAGTTTGTATATTCTTGTTTGTTCCCACTTCACGCTTCAACCACTGAACCTATTTAGATGTTTTTTTTTTATATAGATATAGTTTGATATCCACGGAGGGACATAGTATTCACAGGCACAGCTAGTAAAGGAATATTGTATGAATGCTACTGCCCACATCGGCCGACATCGGCCGCGTGAGTACGACAAACAAGTTGATATTGCACTCAGCATAATATAATGCACAATAATACATTATATAATAATAGCTTCGTGCTAGAGAGAAATTGTTATTTGTCAATAGTTATAGGTTAGGTTGAACGTGTCGTGTGGATGTCGTAAGAGGCGACTAAAGGAGGGATCATTATCAATTGTTATTAGTCAAATAGTTATTGGTTAGGTTGAGTTCATCAGGTCTTTTTGTCTCCACTGCAGGAGCACGACGCTCTGTGTACTACTAGAGCCATACTTGGCCAGAGGATTTGGTCTACACTCTCCACGCTGGCCAGACGTGTTAGAGAGGTCTCATTGATGTTTACAATCTTTGTTTAGCTTGTATTTCCTAAGTCGCCTTCCACATCCAAGGAAAGACTTGAAGTGGTCCTATGGATTGGATTATGTATAAGCAGCCCTGTGTCATTCTTCGTTTAGGTATCGAAAATATACCTACCATTATATGCACACGGCGACCACTCCGGAGTGGTAAATTCAGTGACATAAATCTTATGTCTACCGTAATAAGAATGAAATTGGCTTGCAATGCACTTCTAGCTAAATGAACAGGTGCTGAGTTCTGGCGCCATAAACCATATCGCTAACGACATCGAGTAGATATTTCTTTGAATTCCTTTGCTAAGTGACTTACGTACAGAAGTCTTACTCAGACTCTTAGACTTAGAATAAATACTAACTTACTCTGTGGTTTAGGGTCGAAGTCGGTTTTAGTTTTGATAAATTATGCGCAATACCCCTTCAAATGTCGGCATAGCAGACACAATAGTAAAACAATACATCAGACGCCCGCTCCGGGCGTCCGACATTTAAAGGGATAAAGTGTAAATTAATCTCACCGCATGTTGGTGTCAGCGATCTTCTTTAAGGCAGTCCCGTACGCCAAACGGGTGGCGACTAGTTCTCCCGCCTTGTACGCAGGGGGGGCGGAGAGGGTGATGTCGCTCAGGTGGACTTTGGGGGCCTCGGCCAGGGGGGCCTTGGGCTTCAGGGACACGTTGTTGTTCTTGATCAGGGTTTGCAGGTGCTGTGGACAAGACAACAAGATTTGCATATAAAAATTTAATACCAGACTATGGAAGCCATTTACAGCTAACAATGAATATGTTTTAGAGATGTGCTAATAAAGACCTTTCATTTGATACCCCACTCATACGAGTACACGAAACAAAAACAAAGCAGCTGGTTAATTTTAAGCTTTTCTTTTCTCCCAGACCAGCACGGAATTAAAATCCAAGGGGCATAAAATGAAGTTGATAGGCTTTCCAGAACAAAATACATCTTATTAAAATGACACATGAGTCAAAATACCTTGATAATCTTCTCTCCGTCAGCTCCCAAGGCCTTTCCGTGCCAGTTCTCCAGATCCTCAATGCCAGGGAAGCCCTTGCCCTTGAAGGTCTTGGCGACAATGGCAGTGGGCTTGCCGGAAGTGCTGGCGGCCTCGTCGAACGCCTTGACGAGCTCGCTGACGTCATGTCCGTCCACCACGAGAGAGTGGAGACCGAATGACTTGAGACGCGCGTCGTATACGTTCAGCTGGAAAAGATTGGTCAATTAATTATTATGCTAGCTCCAGACGTTTAGAAAACTTCCACAAACTTTACAAATTTTATCTGTGGATCAGGCTTTTGTGCTGTCGGTTTTTATGCACAAATCAAGGGAAGTTTGTTGTGCGTTTGCGAGCAATCCAAACAATTGAAGGAGTGTTTTATTTTTTTTTAGATTGTGGGCGCTTCGCATTTTTTGTTATTTCACAGAAGCACAAAAGCGAAGATAATAAAATTATCGACGTAACAGATACCCAATGCCGCGAAAATTATCAAAGGGCCCGTAAGTAGGCAAAACTGGTAGTTGCGGGTAGGCTCACAGAGATGGCAGCACACACGATCAGCAAAAAAAAAGGGACAAAAAGTAAGTAGGGCTCTCATAATACAACAAATGTGATTTTTTATAGATAAGGCTGTATCTCATGAACCGTAAAAAAAACAGAATGCAATAAGTATTTAAGTGGGGCACCCATACAACAAACGTGATTTTTTATAGACAATGGTACGGAACCCTTCGTGCGCGAGACCTACTCGCACTTGGCCGGTTTTTTAACATTTGCCAGGCAAATAAACTTGTTATCTGTTAGTACGAAATCGATGATAATAAAAATGATATCGTCTTATCGGTCAAGATTTGTACTCGATTATATTGCACAAGCTGTCTGCAGAACACATGTTGAGTTTGATGTTATGCTTCTCCTTGCGCTATAGCAAAAAAGTTGGATAATGGTCTTTCCAAATTGTTCTGGGTTTTGGTAATGAGAGTTTATGATAGACAGATAGATAAAATCTTTATTCACTAAAAGTAGAAGGCTACATAATATACATAGTACATATGTAAAGCACATAATGATTAAACAAAATATAGTATGTTATTATTAGTAGTATTGCATTTCATTTATTGGTGTATTTCATTTCATGTCATTTCATTTCATTTCATTTCATTTCATTTTATTTCATTTCATTTTATTGCAATGGGTGGTGGCGACAGGGTCAGAAAAGTATGATTATAATTAGTCCGTCTTTTCGATTATCCAAAAATAATTAACCCATATTTTTCAGTTTACCAAAAAGTCAAAAATTACAAAGATACGGAGCATCAAAGTTCCGGAGTGGGGGCTTGCGACGTCATCGCTAAGTAAAAATAGTACCAAGCCGTGGCGTCATACGAAATTTAAATGCGCTGTATCTTTGTCATTTTTTGTTTCTCAGAGAAAAGAAAAAATAAGTGTACAATATTTTTTAATAATCTAACCGATGGGCCAAAAATATTTTTTCACCGTCATGCCTATTGTGCTGTCATCATCAATACATATATATGTATAGTTATAAAATAAAGTATCGTTGAGTTAGCATCCCACAAGTTTTAAATTATACTTTAGCTGTGTGATTTGTGCAAAAAATAGTGTTGAAATCTTACCTGGTGCTGCAGAGAAGTCGGCTCGGACTGACCAAGGCGGTTCACGTCGAAGATGACGACTAAATTGTCTAGCTTGTAGTGGCTGGCGAAGTGCAGGGACTCCCAGATACTGCCCTCGGCCGCTTCTCCGTCACCGACCAGGCAGTATACTCTGACAAAACGAATAAGTCAGGTTAGAAGTATTCGTAGTTGGTTATCAAAATAAATATACGTGATGAATGATTCTTAGGTAATTTATACAGGCTGACTTTAATTGGTTTTGGAAAAAAAAATCATAGTAAATCAATTCTCTATCCATATATGTGATCCAAATTCGTATATGACTTATGATAAAAAGTTGCTAAAAATGATTTTAGATCGAGATCACGAAGTTTTACGCCGGTCCAAAACTGCCGCATGAATTCGATGATTGATCTTAAGATTTTACAAGTTTTAGTCAACATTTTTTATTTTATTTTGACTAGCTAATTAAGAGTCCCCTTACCCTAGACCAAAATACAACTTTCCATACAAACGTAGTCTACGTTTTATTTCAAAACGACATGTCCGATTTCGACAAAATTTTGTAATTTCAAGGATATTGCAATTATCTAGGTTAATAACTGGTTTCCAACGGTAAAAATATGAACTTTAAATAGAATTTTTGACCATCAGTATGGGAAACTTCTAAATCGTTATATTTTCTTTCCACTTCATAATTTTACAGTAGGAAACCAGTTATAAACCAAGATAATTGCAATTTCTTTACAATTACCAATTTTTAGCGGAATCTGACATGTGGTTTCAAAATTAAACGTAGACTACGTTTGTATGGAGAAGTCTAGGATAAGGGGACTCTTAAGTCTTACTAGCGATCTTTATGAAGTGGTCTTCGGCTCCAAAACCAATTAAAAAACACCGTGTATATGTCGCAGTCACGTAATCCTAATATTCATAAAAATTAACAACTGATTGTTAAACCTATTTTAGTTAAAACATTTTTCGTCTCTTTCCCTCTTTTAATTATTTGTCATAGAAAGAACGTGACAAGACATATTTTAACTTTTTTGTTATTTTAACGTGTGTATTGTTTATGAATAATGGGGTAAAAGTTTAAGATTTAAGCGATGTCGCCTAAGTCTCAGAAAATAATACCAACTAGATGGACACCACGATTCAAAATCGATGTTTCAGATGGTTTCAGGCGACCGCCTAAAAAGCGTGTGTGAATGCTACTGCCCACATCGACCAACAGTGGTCGCGTGAGTACGACAAACAAGTCAATTTTGCACTTGATTCAAAAATACACAACATTGGAACTGTGTATTAAATACGATCGAGTGCATTTCCTTCAAAGCTATAGCTATGTGATAAGCAGTTTAGCAACAAGTTTTGAACGCTTTATGGATAAGTATTGTATACGCTCACATAACGTTGTCAGAAAGGTCGACCAGCGAAACTGGTCGGGTAGCCGGTCCTGTAGGGACCCATATTACGTGAAACATATTTTCCACTTTTTTTACCCTCCCTCCCCCACTTCTAGACCGTCCGTATTATATGCTAAAACCCCTCTTCACATAACAATTTATAAATATGGTATCAAATCATTTTTGCAAACAAAAAGTAAAAAATAATAATGGATGTTTTAAAAATGCTGAGTGCTGCATGCATGGAATTGTATCGTGGCTGAATGTGAATACAACTCGAAAGAGCGTGATCTTTCCAAGAAGGATATTGACTACGTGACGAAGACCGATACAACCTCTTTCACTAAGCGTGGTTATTTAAAGACCCCTGTAAGGGTCACATATAGTATGGGTATGTTCCCTAACCCTAAATATCAACCTAAAATCTATGGGAACGTGGTCGGCCAATCCGACTACGCTACGTAAGTAAACGGTATACAATATTTACAGTAAACTAGCTAGTGTCCGTGACTTCGTCTGCGCAGGACTATCACACAATATCTTTATAAATCGTAGCGTATCGTAATCGTGTTATTCTGATGTATAAGCTATATTATTGCAAAGTTTCATTAAAATCCATTCAGTAGTTTTTACGTGAAAGAGTAACAAACATCCATCCATTACTTACAAACTTTCGCGTTTGTAATATTAGTAGGAAGTAGGATAGTAGGATTTCTCTCATGTGAGTTTTGAACTCTTACCTGTACGGAGCCTGATCGAAGTACTTTCCGACGTAGGCCATACCGGCCGCGACGGCCAGCCCCTGTCCCAGGGAGCCAGTGCCCACGTCCACGAAGTTCAGTCTGGGCGTGGGGTGGCCCTCGAGGTCGGAGTCCAGCTTGCGGAGGTTCTTGAGGTCGTCCACCGGGAACAGGCCGGCCTCAGCCCACGCCGCGTATAGGATGGGGGCGGCGTGACCCTGAAGAAGACAGATACAAGATTAACTAAAGTATTTATTTAAAAAAATTACACTCCTTATTGGTCTAGGCTTCGATTAAATGTTCTTTAATCTGAGTGTCTAGGGTTGTGAATCGCGTAAAATTAGTAGGCAGGTATTAAAAAAGGAAGTGTTAAATATGCTTTAAAAATATTTATTGCATTTCATATAAGTCATATATTTATTTAATGAGAGTACTTCTTCATAATATATCGTAATAAAAGATTTTAATATCCTTTCGGCCTAATTTGCACACCGGTGATGGTAAACATGATTGGACAAGACTGAATGTAATGTCTAAAATTTGAAATGAGAATACACTTAATCCTGAAATTTTTGAGTTGCATTACTTTGAAAATAATGAGACTGAAATGATGGTGATGATGATACCTTGGAAAGGATGAACCTGTCGGCGGAGGCGTCCCTGGGCGCAGAGATCTTGTAGCGCATGGTGTGGAAGAACAGCACCGACATGATCTCTGCCATTGACGCGCATGATGTGGGGTGACTGTAAAGAAAGTAAAAGAAATGTTAATTTTTTTTTAACATCACAAGTCTCGGCTCTATTGACAAACGCGAGGGCTTCGCCCGCTTGTTTGTCAACCCACGTCGACTGTAATGATCAATTTACCACACTTGTATCATAAACTACTATATTAAAACTAACGACAGATAATTTCATAATTAAAACGGTTAACTGAGTAACTACATTAAGTGTGCTACAACAATTACTAACGTAACCGATACCCAACGCCATAGAAACTATTAGAGGTAAGTAGTAAGTTTAGTAGGCAAAACTGGTAGTTGCGGGTAGGCAAAATGGGAGCACTTTCTTAGTCACTTTTGCCAGTCGTGTGACTAGCAAAAGTGACAAAGAGTGTTGAATATGCTATAAAAGAATTTATTGCATTTCATATAAGTCATATTTAAATAATTAGAGTACTACTTTATTTAAATAATAGTTATAAAAGATTTTAATGTTTTAAATATTACATATCTATACCATCTAGTAACAAGGAAGAGATATGGGTAGGCATGCTACTGCTAAGCACTGGAGCACCGAGCAAAGGTCAAAGATCTTGTTAAACAATGAAGGTCATTTAAAAACTATACTATTGTTCCGAGTTATGAACCTGAGAGCATTATTTCTGGTAGGGTATAAAAAGAAACTGAATAGCCAATACTTGTTTATAACCATCGCTGGGTGGATGTAAGTGCAAGTATTTAGAGTTCCTCAATATTTAGAGCGTAAACTGCAACAAGTGGGGCAACGCGACGTGTTCAGTCTATCTCTTTTACCAACTACGTGCGACAGAGATAGCAGAACACATCGTGTAGTCCAGCTTGATGCAGTTTACGCCCTTAGGGTCAGTTCAAACATAGAGCAACGCTTATTAAATTCAATAAACGGGTAACTCACGTATAAAGTCAGCTACTGCCGACATGTTTCGACCTCATCCGGAGTGAGTTACCCGTTTATTGAATTTAATAATGATTTTATCTCACGTTAGTTTTAATCAAAAAAATAGAGCAACGCTGCAAAGATAAATTTTTACAACACTCGAAAATAAACTTTAAACTATTAGCAGAACTGCAAAACGCGAGTATGGTCTCGAGACCGCGCGAGCATTTTGTCATTTTTAAACGTTTATACATTTTAGTCTATGGTAATACTTTCTTATTTAACATTGAGTTAGTAAATTTTTCCTCTGGATAGAAAAAAAAACTATCGAGAGAAGCATAGTAATATGTAGTATCTACTCGTAAGTATGTTATGTAATAAAAATACATAAAACGTAATACTGCAATATTCAATACTAGCCGAAGTCCGCGACTTCGTTCGCGTGGACTTTATGTCTCTGGAAAATGCTCATCAGGCTGAACAACTTTTACTAAGGCGGCATTTTTTTATCTCTTATAGTTTAGCTGGACCATTATGATTCTGCATCAGGCGATCCATTTTCCAATATCATTTATACCCTATATGTTGCCTAGGCTTAATAGCTATATAACAAAAAAAGTTTCATTCGAATCCGTCTAGTATTTCCGGAGATTAGCGTGTACAAACAGACAAACAAGACAATTTTTTTTAATTCCTTATCTATTACTAAGTCTCCATCGCCCCCAATATTTTTTTCGGAAATATATTTAATGTACAGACAAACTTTTTTTTACTGTTTTATTATATGTATATAGATTGCAATAGCTGTAAGCCGTAACTAATTAAAGTAGGTATACAAATGTGATTAGAAAGGCAAATACTCTAAAAAGTTATACCTCTAATTGTGTAACGTCTATGCTCCAATTCTTACTGCATAATATTTATAAAGCATCTAGATTCATTCTTCATTCTAGTATAAACACAGAGTAAGGAGATATCAATACTTCAACGCAAATATTCGTTTTAAGGCTACTGGTTGCAAGGTTCACATATATTGTAAAAATGTATGATAGGTATACAATATTAGGTGACTTTTAGCAAACGAATACTTCTTCACAATCAGATATTGAACTTGAATATACCCATTGTGATAACCGTCATGATAATCAATAGTAACATTATCAAATAATCATCCTCACAGCATGTGATTCCCACACTGATAAGTAAAGACTATCAGTATTACGAACGAATAATGATATAATTTTAAGGCTAGCACAAAATAATTTGGTTACTTAAGAGGGCCCTTCCCGGTCCGTCTATCGTCAACGAGAGCATGGTTGTAAAATGCTTGTTGTTTCATCCAGCGCAATGATAGAAAAAAAAATCAAAGTGAAAAGAGAGAGATAGCACCTGAGCGCTCAGTTTGCATTATATTGTACGAAATTAGTATTATTATTTACTATTCATTGAACGAATATTAACTTTTCATAGGGTGCGGAAATTTCATAAAACTTGTTCCAGGTAATGCGTGTTTTTCAGTAAGTCTTACGAGTGTGTGAAATAAATGTTTTTCATTTAGAATCTTCATTACATTTGCAAGGTTTGTATGCAAATATTTTCTTTACTTTTACAATTCATGAGTACTATATGATTGGCCGAAGTTCAGGTAAAATTTGTACAAAAAAGCAGATTTTTTGAGACTTATACTGAATTTGTTTTTCTAAATTTTAATTTTTAATTTCGATAGAAACCTAGATATAGCGCACAAGATTCTTGTCAGTTCAAAACTTTCCAAGAAAGATCTGTTACAACCATAGATCTACCATAAAAAAATTCTATGTCTATGGTTACAACGCCATAATCACGTACGAGCGTTTGTATGAACGAGGGTTGGGCGCCCTTAACTGAGCGAATCTTTAGGGTCAGTCCAGACAGAAAGAAAGTTTATTAACTCAATTGAAAATAAGACTGTATTACCATAGCCTAAAGTGTATAAACGTTTAAACATGACAAAATGCGCTTGCGACAGTTCAAAGTTTATTTTCGAGTGACATTAAAAAATCTTCTCCTCTGCGCAGCGCTTATCTCTGTCGGAACTGACCATTATAGCATTATTTGAAGGTTTTTAAAATTTTCATCCTTTCCTCATTGAGGTTTTCAATTATGGGCAGTAGATGGAAAGTTGGTTGACCTTGGCTAGTTTTAGCATACCTACTTGTATATGATGGCTAATCAATACATTTTAAGATTCAATTCTTCTACATGTTGAGAGGCTTAATTCTTCAAAGTTAAATTTGACCCACTTCCCGGTTCCTGATCGAGCTGCAATTTTGCATGGATACATATATCGCGTGACAATGCAATATTATGATGACATGAAGCTGATCTGATGATAGAGCTGGGAATTAGCCATAGGGTCTCTGTAATGAAACGACGTAACCCTATCGAGCGCACAGTTGATTCGTCTAGAGAAACACTTTAACCTTTTCAGTACATTGTTTCAGATAAAAGGTTGTTTAAAAATATATATTTTTCCTACTAGTTAGGTACTTGTTTTTGTGCTAAAGTCAATGATATCATTTTAACACTGACTTAAAACACCGGCAACTGTTTACGCACCTCTTTACACTATTATGTAAGTAAGTGGTGACTGATACTGGAAAGTCAAGGTTGGCCTTAATGACAATTTGAGGTCATTGCTGCGCTGGATTATGTATTTGCACATGTCACACAATTTTATTATAAAACCTCTTTGTTAGTTGGGAAGAACAGGAAAACATAGATAATGTAAGTAATGCTTTATGTGTATGATGAACAACATCCATTGGAAGACTTGGATGTCGTAGAAGGCGATTATTTATGAATTTCAACACAATTGTACAATGATGAATCACATTATTTATTAATATAATATTATTAAATAATATGTATATATTTTTTAATGAGCTGTAATGATATTGCCACAGGGGAAGGACCTCAACTTGTTAAGATCCTGACAGACCTCTTTTGATTGATCCGCACCCATCACTCTCTTGTATCATTACTAATCAATATTAGCATTTAAAAAAATATTTACACTTTATTTAATACAGTTTCATTAATAGTAAAATCTTTTGTATAGAGAGCGGGTATCACTTACACAAGCATATCCAGGCTTAAAAGTGATTCCCATCGACTTTCAGACAAATTGTAAACTTAAGTACTGAATAACCATTTTTGTTTTTTTTTATATTTAATAAATTTGTACATTACAATTTGAACACAGAAATATCAAGATACTTAAGTAACAAGATTTAAAAAACTAATGCCAATCTCTGCTCATATAAAAAGAAACAGTTTTATGTTATGTTGAAACCTATTTTATTTTTGTAAAGTTGAAAAAAGATTTTAGACTGTTTTACTATTGTTTAAAATTATAAAAACAGAAATGTGTGGAGATAAATATGATAGATTTTTCTTTGCTATAGGAAAATAAAAAAAACCCCGACAACACTATCTCTAGTAATAATTGATTCTAGTGATAATTGATATATTTGTCAAGTAAATTACAAAACCACGAATTTGAAGTGTTTTCTTCCAATAACTTTTAACGACTGAACCGATTTTCATCAATCATGACAAGAAAATCTGGTTAGTTTACGTGAAAACAACTTCCCTTGAAATATGGAATTGGTCCTTTTTGGATTGAATTGGTGAATAAAAATTCAAAATTCCAAGCGCTACGATGCACAGACAGACAGACTAGCGTCAAACTTATAACACCCCTCTTTCTTGTCTGGGGTTAAAAATAGAATATTGTGAGTTACAATCGCATAATACAAGTTTAAACTTAGTTTTGGCGTAAGCAGTGTGATTTGTTTTTATCTAGTTATCAATAAATAAAATAAAATAAAAAACATTTATTTCGAGCAACAAGGCCCGTATCTTATACAATTTTACAACTGTCTCACCGCACTATGCTAGTATAGCTGTGTGTAGCTTATTGTAAATCTTATAGACATCAGCATCCATCCTTCCATCAATAGTCAATGTGAAGGCAGCCAGTTTTAGAGCATATCATAGGGATGACAAATTGATGCAATCAATACAAATAAATAACGATAAATACTGCTTGGTCAGTAACCTTGAAACTCGAGTACCTACTAAACACTCAGTAAGCGTGATATCACGTGGTTGTGTAGGGTTATGATGAGGCGACCACAAAAGTCATTATAAAATTTCGTTCTACTGTTGAGTAAGTGAACATAACACCGGCGGAATGTTAAGTAACAACTTGCGACCTACTGTTTGACCTCTGCACTGCATATCCGGTAACCAAGCCCGGTTTCAACGATCAAACATTGGAAAAATAACAATATGTCTGATTACTTAAAAACCTACTTTAAGCCTAGATATACTTATAACAAGAACAATAAGACATAAAATATTCCAATTGGAACCCAGTAAGCATGAAAAATTCTATATCACCTTCATTAGACCTTCATAAAGCGGTGCTTTGAGGTTATGTTGTGAACTCACCCGGATTTTGAAGCGTTTGTAGCGACAATGCTGTCGATCCTCAGCTTGTTGGCGATGTCTTTGAGAGCCTGGATGTCTACGTTTTTGTCGCCTTTCATTTTGTTTTATTTGTTGCACTTGTTTATAAGAAAAATTAAATGCAACCACGCTACCGACCGGTCACTCACCCGCCGCGTTTATCAATGAAAAAAAAAACAACCAATCATAGTAAGGTTGCCAGATTTCACGGGTGAAATTACCCCGATTGGGAAAATTTATAGTTATCGAGGTTTTTGTTTTTGTACAGAGCTTTGACTAATATCTCAACAAAAAATTCATACGAGACGAGCATACGAATCAAAAATAACAGAAGCACGGAGCACGTTTAAATTGCATATTGTTTAACATCAATAATTGTTTAATATTGTATAAACAAAATTGTATTGTAGTGTAGAATTTTTTTTTGATAATTAGCAAGCCGCAATTTTTAATAAGTCAAGAAACTCTGAATTTATTAACTCTCCGCGAACAGACTTTTATAATGCTATATGTGGAAGACTTTTTTATGTACTAAAAATGTGGTAGATGATTCTCATAACAGTTTTTGTTACATGAAAGTTGCCAAAAGATGTTTAACATCAATAATTGTTTAATATTGTATAAACAAAATTGTATTGTAGTGTAGAAGTTTTTTAGATAATTAGCAAGCCGCAATTTTTAATCAGTCAAGAAACTCTGAATTTATTAACTCTCCGCGAACAGACTTTTATAATGCTATATGTGAAAGATTATTTTATGTACTCAAAATGTGGAAGATGATTCTTATAACAGTTTTTGTACCATGAAAGTTGCCAAAAGAATTCTGCAAAGGCACAAACATACCTACATATTATTATAATAGTGTAGTAAGTGTTGTCTTTCAGAGTAACTAATATACATATCTGTAATTCAATGTGATTCTAGGGTCTATATTAAGATCCATAAATATTAAAAATGCCTACTCATAAAATCACATGCATAATTATTTAAATCTATAATCCTAAAACAAATTTTACAACACTATCTCTAATATGAGTAATGTCAGTACATATGTTTAACGATTTAACATAATTTAATATGTTTTTACAACAATGATTTTAAAGTTTAAAAAGTTTAGCTACCTATATGTATAGCCTTATATTATTATATTATTAGTATAGCCTTTATAGCTAAACCTAGGTTATGAAGTATAGCCTGTATAGTTAAACCTAGGTCGTTTCCATGAATTTGCAAGAATACTATTGGCGGCTAGCACCAAGACCACCCCCGCTGCGCCATAACGATACGCTACATGACCTATGTATGTGGTCTACATAAATCCGCATGAACACTTATTGAAATTAAGGCCATACCCAAATTTTCCGGGGTCCAGTGGCGCCCCCATTTAAAATAAATCATTTGAAAGGAAACGGAGATATCATTTAAAATTGTGCCTTGATCAAGCCCTAGATAATCCTTTAAACTATTTTATGAACTACAGTTTATAGTCTAAAGTGAGAACGTGAAGCTTTTCTACGCACATTAGCCAAAAGTGGCCGTTTTTCGCAAATGTGCGTAGTAAAGCTTCACTTTCTCGCTTTTAACTATAAAAAGTAGTTTAAAAAATGCTTTGAATAAGTATCTAGAACTTGGTCAAGACACAATTTAAAATGATATCTCCGTTTTCTTTGAAACGATTTATTTTAAATGAGGGCGCCACTGGACCCCTGAAAATTCAGGTATGGCCTTAATGGCAGCACATATTATTACTATAATTACCTAGAACTATGTATTTATGTCACTATTATCTGTTTATGATTTTTGAAGTTATAGTTTTTAAAAATGTATATATTTAATTCAAAAGTGTTACGTAAAACAAAGAAAAGACTCATTAAAACGTACGTTTGGAGTATTGCGCACTGTGCGGTTAAAAAAACATGAAACATGGACAATGAACCAAACGGATCGGGAAAGACTAGAAGCCTTTGAGATGTGGTGTTGGAGACGCCTGGAAAGGATAAGCTGGACAGAGAAAAAAAATTGGTTGCCTGTAAAGTCGGTATACGGGCGAAAGTTTTACGTGACAACGCGATCATAGTTGAGTGGGAGAGAGACGCAAGGCATTCGGCGGGCCTCTCTCTCGTTCGGTGACTCATCGTAACGTTACCGAGCGTTACACTTTTTCATAAGTGACTCCCAGCCGCAACCTAATTTAAGACGTTGTCACGTCAAAAACCAACAAAGAAGTGCTGGAAAAGGTCAATGAGAACAGAACGATTATGCATACAATAGAGATAAGACGAGGAAGAATGTTTGGCCACCTTGTGCGGCATGAAAACTTCGTAAAAAACATAATGGAAGGGAAGGAGGAAACCAAGAGAGGAAAAGGAAGACCAAGAAGGTCGTTCATGAATGAAGTAAAAGAAAAGGCAAAAGTTGTGTCGTATAGGGAGGTCAAGCATTTAGCAGAAAATAGAGAGACATGGAAAATACTCCACCGACAAGAACCTAGTTCTTAAATTTATTGATGATGAGCTTTTATAGGTAATTATAGATTTTAAAGTGATATTTCACTCGATGCGCATTCTAAAACGGAATGGCAATATATAACCGCCGCTTCCGCTAGCCCGTTCGGGCCCTGCGTTGACAACATCTGCGTACCTCGTACCTATCACGAAGAAGGATAAGCGATATTTATCATTTCTTGGTAAACAGTTTTAATTTATTAATAATAGTAACTTTTATTTGTTATAGAAAAGTGTTCCCCAAAATGGGGGAAAATATTTTAAACTGGTAACACAATATGAAAATGAGCTGCTCAATTGACATTGACAGGACACAAGGTGCCAATCATTATTTATCTGCTAGAGTAGGCAAAGAGATCTAGCAGAAGCAACCAGAAGTAAAAAACCATACGTTTAGGTGACTCCGCGTTTCGTTAAAATTACGGCCGGCTGGCTGCTAAAGTTCAGTGCAAGGTTATATCTCCTTAGCTTATAATAATCTTTTTTGATCTTCAATTGAAAATTGTATAACACCTAAAGTTATAAACAGTATTTTCTTGCCTCTGGTATGGCAAGGAAGGAAATACATTAGCCATGGATAAAGTTTATACGTTTACGTAACAACTGCGTAACAACCAGCGAAACGGTACTATGGTGTTATTTTTGAAACACGGTGTCACCCTAAACGAATGGTTTTTTTCTTACAAAAAACTGTTCGTCTAGTGACTCCGCGTTTGAAAAATCGCAACATAGTATCGTTTCGCTGGTTGTTACCTATATATACATAGAGTGAGATGGCTACAGCGAGATAAACCTTGTCGCCGATGATATGCTATAAGGTAGAGACTAGGGTGGAAAGTGATACATTTTAATTTGAAAAACAATACTAACTACAGATTGTAATCGTAAAAAGCCTTTATTCAGAAATACGACTCAACATACTATGGTACACTCTATGGCACGTAGACAAACAAAGCGCTACATCACAGGCGGGGCACCGCGTGTTAGTTTTCTTATGACAGAGATGGCACGACTTCTGTATTTTCTGTCTCGTTTTTCCAGTCACTACACCAAACTCTTCTGGAAAATGTTCCCAATACGAATCCGGTAGTATCGCCCTTTTGATCGGGATTTCCTGCTTCACTATTGAAGGCAAAACTGTGTTTATTTCTTTATGTCTTTTAACCAATTCACTGATCAATGTAAATCTATGTTTCTTATAGCTATCGGCTGAAAACTCAGTGTTATACTTATGTAGGATTAAAGAATTGAACACACTGATGTTGAGGAGTCGTCTAAACATTTTCTGTATCCATTTCGTACAATCAGCACCTAAATTATAATCAGCTAAGATTAGATCTCTTTTGTCTAAACTTTCCACAGCATTCCTATAATCGACAAATGCAGTTGGTGTTATTTTCCCGTTATCTTTAGTCGTAGTCTTGCCATGGTAGGATGATACAAGAGAGACTACTTTCTTGTGTCTCCACGCTATAAAATCGAGGTCACCGCTGGTACAGCCTATAATTTCTCCATTACCCTTTGGAAGCGCATACTCTGTGGCTATTATGTCTTTTATTCGCAACGTGCCAACAGAGTTAAAGCCTATGTGCTTCAAAATCCTGGCCAGTAGTAAGCGATGGACGGCATTGTTCGTCCAAATGGTATAACCTTTAAACTGTAGTTCGTCTACGAGTTTTAATATTAGATATGGAGGTATACCGCGAATCACTTTATAATCCTGCGTGATGACGTCAAACTTCCACACATATCCAGTTTTAGCATCAGAAACGTCTATCTCTTGCATTTTACACTTGTTCTTCAGAAACTTATATCCACCGTCGCTTTTACACATAAAAGTAGGCTCGTCAACGACTATATCCCGTCCTATTCGAAACAAAGTGGAGAAACTTTTATTTAAATGGTCGATAATAGGTTTGATGTGAAACAGTTTCGCTTGAGGTTGGCTGTACAAGTCCATATTCCAATCAGTGAAACTCAAAAACTTGTTCAAAACCACGAATCTCTTGTAAGTCATAACGTGCGGAAAATGCGTCCTATTTGTTGAATCTAGCCAATATCTCTCCAAATGCGCACAGTCACTTGTAGCTAACGTTATCGCAAAGAACACATACAACTCATCGACATTCGTGTCTGTCCATTTGTCTTTCTTGCTAAATTGATTTCCGTTTTTGTTAGTTGCGCGGACAATATCCTCCATAACTGATTTGTTCCAAATCGCTAAGAATGCTTCGTACGCAGTAAATTCTTTAATAGGTCCAATAGGTTCTGCAAATTTTACTTTTTTTAATTCAGGATCTATTGGTGGATCCAGGAGTGGGAAGAAGAAAAAATCGCACATGCTCTCTGGATCGTCATGTGGGTATTTTATAACGTATTTCTCTATTGCTTCTATTAATTCTGGTTCGAATAGCTCGTAGCAAGCTTCCTTCTCCGTTTTGCTGATGTTGTCCATTTTGAGCACCATATCTGCGCGAGAGATGTACGGCGTTTCTTCAAAGTCGTTTGCGCCTTCTTTGTTGCTGTCTGAAACATTTATCATACATCATTATTATCAGGTCTTTTTGTTTCCACTGCAGGAGCACGACCCTCTCTGTACTACCAGAGCCACACTTGGCCAGAGCATCCAGAGGACTTGGCCTACACTCTCCTTGCTTGCCAGACGGGTTGGAGAGGTCTCATTGATGTTTATAAGCTTTGTTTAGCTTAAAACATTAAAACAAGTTTATTTGCTAGACAAATTAATAAAAACCCCGACGACGCCATCTAGTGATAAGTGGTGGAACTACATAATATTCTAGCCCATGTTAAGTTGAATTGATAAAGAAAGTGGAAGACCAAAGAGATGGATGGAATGCGTTAAGCATGACATGAGTATAGTTGGGGTGGATGAAGGAATGACGGGGAATAGAGGGATAAGTCATACTACGCCGACCCCAAATAAAATGGGAAATGGTAAGGCAGATGATGATCTTTTATTGCCAGGTAAATTACGACTGAACCGATTTTCGTCAAACACCGCAAGAGAAGTTGCTTTCACGTTTAAAAAACCGCATTGAAATCGGTACATCCGTTCGAACGCTACTATGCCACAGTCAGACAGACTGACAGACATTAGAGTCAAACTTATAACACCCCTCTTTTCTGTAGGGGGTTAAAAAAATAATAACCATTGACGTGTATATTCTATGGAGAATACAAATCAATCAGCAAAGCACACTTAAACACTTAGCTACCGACCTGTATCATCAGTGTCCACTTGTCCAATATTCTTGCTGTTTGCTTCATCCGTTTTCCTGAAAACAGATAGAATAGAAAATGTAAGAACTTATTGGCACGGTCCAGTGAGGCCTTCATTTGTATTAGGCTCTATATTGAGCCAAAAGTGACAACTATGGACAGAAACCATTAATCAGGACAACAGAATCCGTGATCTCTATTTATTTGTGACAGAAACTTTAAAAAGCTAGACCAGCCCACGTAGCATGACACCGTGGATAAACGTATATAAAGTTATGTCGCGCGATGGACTAGTTACATCCCGATCGTTGTTATTACGCAGAGCGTGATAGCAATAGATGATAGTGTTCGATAGACATTGTCAAGAGGGCAGGCCATGTGCACTCCGCAGATTAGGTATGCAGCTAGGCAGCCTCACAAACGACGTTCGCGGTTAAATGGTTCCAGTGTATAACATTTTGTAATAATAGAACACGATAGTTTAAAAGCAGTTAAAAATATAATATTTGTCTTTGTGATACAAAAAGATTTAAGTTTAAATGACTTATCTATCACTGATAAGTCATCCTAAACTTTTTAGATTCAGTACATTCGATCAGATTTTAAACTACTATTAGTTTTAAAACAAGTAAAAAAGAAAACAGTTATAACGAGGTTATTTTCTCCAGCCGGTATTTTCGGTCAACTGTTCCAGAAATAAATACGAAGTCTATTATAGAAAAAAATATTTATTCAAGAGGCACCAGGTACCTTAATACTACATAACATTAAGGTATAATATAATCAATATACCAATAAAAAAAATCTGCGCGATAGAAACATGACACGAAGGGTATACAAGCATGTCTCTACTTTCGTGATATAACCCTATGATATTTGTAATCATAATCTATTGATATTAATTTATATATTTATATAATTATCAAGTGATACAAATATCCAAAGATAAATAAATGAATTTGACTTTGACTTTGACTTTAAAAGTGAACTCCTTTCACATTACAAAACTATTCAATCATCAAAACATAACACACCTACTTTGGTACAAACAGAAAAATATAAAGACAAAAATAATACCTTATGTTTCATTCATTTTCTAATTTCCTAATTACTATTACTATCTCTCTCTACTAAATGTGACATTGAATAGAGAGTAGCCAACCTCTACAAACATTAAACATACAAAAACCTCCCCTACCGAGATTTTTGGTATTCATTTGTAGATGGTATTTTTTTGTTTATTTATATTATGAAACAAGATAATTTGTAAGGGTTGGGCTTTCTGTCGTTCAGAATCGTCATTTGCTAGAGCGAGACGGAACGCCTCGGAATCCTCAATGCCACGGAATTCCGTCTCTTTCTCGCAGCAAAAGTAGAGCAGCACAGGAAAGAACTGTTCCGTGGAGCCAATCATAGCAGCATATACAACGTGGAAGGGATATACGCGTAATAAATCGAATCACGGGGTACACTAGATCACTATAGGATTATAAAATAAAATAACGGTCAAAATACAAAATAAAAATTCGACGTTCTCATACAAAATGCCCGGGTGGTTGCTTACTTTTGTACGGAAGTGCCGATTTTTTTTATTTGTATTTTAACTGTTATTCTAATTTCATTATACTACAGTGATCTAGTGTAGCCCGTAGTTTGATTACGGGGATTTCCCTTCCACGTTGTATATTTTAATTTCACATACAGCTAGGTGGTTAAAAATTACACCATTTGTATGACTAAGTAAGGCACTATGCGCGGTCTATATCACTAACTTATTGACTACAAACACTTCAAATTCCAGAATGTGTATATTTTGAAAGTGGAGTTTTTTCATTTAAAATCACAGAACGTTTAATATAATACTATATTATTACTTAAGCTATCACGATTAAAGGAATCTCAGACCCTCAGTACAACTTGATCACAGAAAAAGCCTTAAGTACTACTAATGTATTTTTTTATTTAACCTATTTTAATGGCATACTTGTGTTAAAAAAGTGGTGACGAATATTATGACTTCTTGCTTATCTAACTCTTATTATCATGACTCTTATAAATATCCTAAGATAATAACAATTAAAAAAAATACTTAATAGAAATGTTTTTATCGTTAGTGTACAACGCGGTCACATTAACTTGACGCATCGCTGGAATGCGAGGCCCTGCCCGCCATGCGTCAAGTTAATGTGACCGTGATATATGTGATGCTACCCTTACGACGAGTTAAGCCTAAGCCTATAGCCGATAGCCTAATATAACAAATTATTTAGTCAGATAACATGCTATGATATAGTCTATGGCACGATGACAAACAGAGCGCGGCACCACACGCCGGGCAATACGTTTGCGAAAACTTCTGACAGAGAACGCAAGCCTTTTTAATCTTCTGTCTCTTTTTACCAGGCACAACACCATACTCTTCCGGAAAATGTTCCCAGAACGACTTGGGAAGAACAACCTTCTTTTCTATCTTTTCTTTTTGAACTGCTGAAGACACCAGTTCTATTGTATTCAATAGTGGTTCTGAGGGTATGATATTGGAAGCTGCCAGTTCTGAAGATAATATAGGTTTATTTGAAGTCTCAGGGTTTATAACCCCATGTCGTGTGATCAATTCTTGGACCAAATCAATTCTATATTTTCTATGACTATCAGGAGTGTGCTCTGTTTTCTTACAAAGAACTGACGAGTTGAATACACTGACATTTAAAAGTCGGTGAAACATTCTTTGAGTCCAATCTTTACTTTCAATGTCAACCAAGTATTCAGCCAGAATTTTATCTCTTCGATCTAAGCTGGAAACAGTATTTTTAAAATCAACAAAGGCTTTGGGAGCCGTCCTGCCTATTTCTTCATTAGTAGCCTTGCCATGATAGGTCGATGCAAGGGTTATCAAATTATCTTTGTCTCTCCATAAAATATAATCTAAATCATCACAAGCCCCAGTTACTTGGCCAACTTTTAAATCTTCCTTTTTTACATTCGTATATTTCGAATCAATATTATCTGTGATACCCAACGTGCCAACGAAGTTACACCTTAAGACATTACGCGCAACTCTTACAAGGAGAGGACAGTTAAATATACTGTCGCACCATATAGTGTGGCCTTTATCTTTATTTGCTTCCATAAACTTCAAAATGAGAATCGGGGATATGCCACGAGGTGGTATGTAGGAATCGTCTTTTGCAGCTGTGACTATAATCGACCTGACGTATCCAGTCTTACCATCACAGATGTTAACCTCCTTTATTCCAGCAGTCTTTTTTATTCTTAAAAACTCACCATCCTTTTTGCAAATGTGGTAAGGTTCATCAAACACTACATCTTGTCCGAGTTGGTATAAAGTGCTGAAATTTTTATTCAGCCTATTTATAATAAATTTGATCTCGGACACTTTAGCCTGAGGTTTAGTCAGATTACTCAAATCTGCATTTGCATTTCTGAATTTTATAACTTTGTTCAAATTCTTGAATCGTTCATAAGTCATTGCTTGCGAAACATTAATTCCATCCACAGAGTTTTTGTCAGTCCAATATTCTTGTAATTCTTTATTAAACATATTAGTGGCCATAGTTATTGCTAAGAACACATATAGCTCATCCACAGTTGTGTCTATCCATTTGGTACTGTCCGTCTGATTACCGTTTTTGTTTGTTTCTAGGAGGATTTTCTCCATAACTTCTTTATTCCATATTTCTATGAATGCCTCATATGGTGCAAAGTCTTTGATAGGTCCATTAGCTGGTTCTGGAGAATTCCTCATACCATTATATAACATAAATTTAAAATATTTTTCTTTATCTGGTTCTCGGGTATCTGGTAGTGGTTGCCAAAAGAAATTGAACAAGCAGTCTCCTACTTCTTTACACCAGTCGTAATTAGTAATACTATCCATAAATGTTGATTCATATAATTCTGCATGAGTTTCTTCTTCTGTTTCGGTAATAGGCTCCATGTTTAGTACCATGTCTCCCCGAGATGTAAATGGTTCGTCTGAAATGGGGACAAATTTTTAGTTCATTATACTCGTATATCTACAGCAATGTAGTCCATAAAGTTTATGTATGTAGCCAGTAGCCTCGTATGGATTGCTTGAAAACCATGTGTTTCATTGGGAAATATGAGAATACCTACATTTGAAAAAGCTATTTGTTTAGTAGTGTATTCTTTACATGCTTTACTGATTTCCCTTTTATCCACATCGCCGTTTGACAGATTTATTCGTTTGGCAGTGAAAAAATTCTAGGCCTATGGTTTGACGCACCAAATGCTCTAAGTTTGGAAAAATTACTTCTCAAAACTGATGTTAGCGCTTTTACTTGTATGTATAATCCACACTTCACAGATAAAAATCGAGGTCATTTATATAGTTAGGATTTCCTGGTTAACTTGTTATTTACAGACTTTGAAAGGCATCGCCTTTCTGGTACATAATATTTTTTGTGAATCTGACAAGAAGGTAATATGAATATTTACCTAAATATCCAACATCATCTACTTCTTCCTCTATATTTGGACTCGACGGCGAGTTTGGTTCCGTTTCAATCTCTTCTATTGGCCTGTAACAATACATGGAGACATGGACACAACTCTGAAACTTTATACTTGACCACAAAGATTGACACGCAATCATAGATACAACTTTCATACACACGCGTCTGTGTGAATAAAACGTAGGGCTACAGATCGACACATTGTACCTGTGTTCAGTCTGTCAAATTGACAATATTGTATGGCAGTTATCTTATTCGTAGTTCCATCAAACCTGATTTTATATCCAGTGGCGGATTTACACATTTGCCGCCAGTAGGCTGATTATATTTTGCCGCCCCTTTCGGATCCTTCATGTGCAGCTTTTTTGTGGCGAAGAAGTGAAAATAGGTACGTATCAGTCCGCCGCCTTGATTACTTATAATAAAACCTGGGAGCGCTTGATTTTGCCGGCCCTATCCAGGGTAGCGGGGATGCGCGGAAGGGGAGGGTTGGGAAATATTCGATATTGCCGCCCCCTTAAATGTGCCGCCCTAGGCTTCAGCCTACTCAGCCTGCTGGTAAATCCGCCACTGTTTATATCTATCTTCAAAACATCATCTCGCAGGGGGCGTCAGTTTCCGTTCTTTAGTTCTTTCGTTTCTTATAAGTATTAATTCTGAGACATGGACTCAATTTTTTTTTGTAGCAATCCAAGTGTTGGTGAATTATTGCTCTTTCTCTTTTTTTCTCTTCATGTCATCCTTCTTCTTTCTTTGAAGAGGCAATCTATGGTATATCTCATTTGAAGGGCTGTCACTTTAGGCGTCAATTTCACTAACTTTCATAATCTCCATTGCCATATTTTTTTGTACCTATATTAGTATAATAGTACTCTGTGCCACACTCCATTCGACTTTTTCTTTAGTTTTCCTTTTTAGTAACAAGTTTTGATTGAACAAATCGATTAAAATAAATATGTACCACCTGCCCCAATATTCATAAAAATTAACACGTTTGCTAAAGCTCTTTTAGTTACAATGTGTTTTGTCTCGTTTTTACATGTCAAATATGGAAAAGAGGGAAAGGGACAAAAGATATTTTTAACAAAATCAGATGTAGGTTAATATTTAACTTATTTTCAACCTTAAAACTGTAACATTAAGCACAAATTTCAAATTTATATTTCACAATTAGTAGCATGCATGCCTCCTTATCTTTTTTTATGGTGAACTAAATTTGAATGGTTGTAAAAAAACGCGTACAGTCGACAGCATGTTAAACTAAGTACAACTTTATGAAGTGGTTTAAATGGTGCGTAAGGGTACCGGAAAGTGCTGTTGACTGTACAAGACAGAATCACGAGATCGGTTTTATTATTTTTTAACGCAAAACAAGTGTATAATGATTTTATAATAGTATGCATATTATCCTCACTCATATACGTGAGGAGAATATGCATAGTAATCCTCCTATACGTCGACTAAATGGCGTCAATACGCAATTTTGTTTTTAGGGTTCCGTACCCTTACGGTCAAAACGGAACCCTATTAGACTAAGACTCCGTCCATCTGTCTGCTGTCTGTCAGGCTGTATCTCATGAAACGTGGTAGCTAGACAGCTAAAATTTTCAGATCTTGTATTTCTGTTGCCACTATAACAACAGAAATCAGAAGGCAGAGGGGTCGTCGAAATATCTGGCCAAAAACGATATTAATCGCGGTAAGTCCCGTAATACTAATAAGTTATTAGTATTACGGGACTTACCGCGATTAAGTTTTTCAGTTTTAGTTTTTCAGAGTTTCACTCTGACAATTACTGTTATTAGTAATAACAGTAATTGTGACAGTGAAACTCTAAAATCATATATAAATACTAAAACAGAATAAAATAAATATTTATGTGGGTCTCCCATACAACAAACGTCTTTTTTTTATAGATACCCTACATAAGCGAGTCCGACTCGCACTTGGCCGGTTATTTAGTTAAATGAGCTAAACCTGGTAGTAGTTACTCAAGATATACTTACTGATCTTTTGACAGATTTGCAGGACTTGTGGGAGAATCAGGAGTTTCATCAAATTCCCTGAAAAATATTTATAGCCAAGTTATTTCAAGCTTTTCACGTCCAAATAGCAGGGTTGCATATGGACCCATATTTTGTTGTTTACTATGCCTTTAATAAGGGCATCATGGGTATAATTTTTTTGGTGGTTTTGAACCTTATACCAAAGTCATAAGGTTCAATTTAAAGTGCGAACTATTTTGTGATTACTATTTTATTATAGCGGTTTTCATCATAAACATTTGCAATATTCTCACTGTAGGAAACAGGCTTCTTTTAAACAATACCGTTTACTATATTATATATTAGTAGCTGGGCGACCGAGCTTTGCTCGGTTAGATCTCAAAAATTAACTACATTTTTTTAAACCTGTCAAAAACAATAAAAATTAAAAAAAATATATAAACATGAACATAAAAAAAACAAAAGTAAGTCACCGAGTGGGATTCGTACCCGTAACACTCTTTCTAGCGGTCCGTGTTGACCGCTGAGCCAGAAGGATAGCGCCCAGCGGGATGAAATTAGCCACCATATTCTCCGTGGAAAGATAAACGCATGAAAACTCGAAAACACGCGTTTTCCCAAACATAAGACTACTCTAGATCGATTGTTTACCCCCGAAAACCCCCATATACCAAATTTCAGCGAAATCGTTAGAGTTGTTTCTGAGATCACAGAAATATACATATAAATAAATAAATATACAAGAAGCTCGTTTAAAGGTATAAGATAAGATTTGATGCCAATTTATTTTTTGATGCTGTGAAAAAGATGGTGGTTATAAGTTTGACGCTGTTTCTGTCTGTCTGTCCATCTGAGTGTCTGTCTGTGCCATCGTAGCGCTCGAACGGAAGGACCAATTTCGAAGCAGTTTCTTTAAAAAGTGAAAGCAACTTGCCTTGCCTGAAAATCGGTTCAGTCGTGGATGCTGAATAACACTTCAAACTCGGGGTTTAGTTATTTACCTGACAAATAACAGATGGCGCTACGATATCAATATATTATGTAGTTCCAACACTTATCGCTAGATGGCGTTGTCGGGGTTTTATTAATTTGCCTATAGTTAAAATAAAATTGTTTACAATCAATATTAAACCATTAATACACTACTTAGTATTTTGCTCCACGTAGTTTCTTAAAAATTCAACCACGGACAACGCCGCGGGCATCAGCAAGCATATTTGTGTCACACGACTTTTTCGTGATGAGTTCTTGCATCATAAAAAGAAGAAAATTAACTTACAGTTTAATTGTCAGACTTCTGTCATCTGGAACGATTTCGTTTAAGAGTTGAACTGCATCTTTGATTGGGGCTTCTCTATAAAACGAAAATATTAACATTGCACAAGGCCACAAAGGAATATTATAAGTACTAACATAAAAGGTCATTCCCTCCCATGAGATTACATACATACTATTATCACGACGATAGACAGAGCAATTTGGGTCTAGCAAGTCTAAGCACAGCCCAGGACCGTTAGGTTCAAATGCCACTTTTATGGTGGGCGAGAAGGTGAAAAACGGAATCAAAATAGTGATGGATTGCTAGCCGCATCGCCAAAAAACATTACTGTTACTTTATGTATTGGTGCAATAAAGATTTTCGTAATCAAAATAGTGATGGATTGCTAGCCGCATCGCCAATAAACATTACTGTTACTTTATGTAATGGTGCAATAAAGATTTTAACTAACTAAACATGATTCACATTTTCGGTCATGAGATAATATTTTTCAATAACCCCAGCAATGGTACAGTATGGAGTGGCATGAAATAATTTATTGCTGCAGATCTGACGAAGCTTGACAACTGGCATACAATAATGACAGGCAGAACAATACAATAGGGTGAAATAGATCAGAAAAAAGCGGTGATGGCCAAGTGGTTAAGGCACACTAGTTTGAGTCTCACTAGGCACATAAGGAGAAAATGTGATCATTAGTATTTGGCTCCAGGCGTGTCTGGTCTACTCCCTGCTCATGGATTAGACTGACCTGGACTTGATGCCATCAGACCCAAAAGCATGCACACCCATTGCCATATAAACTTAGTTATTTCTCTTCCTTGTCACTAGATGGCGCTTTTGGTAATAATTAAAACATTAAAATCTTTTATTACTATTATTTAAATAAAGTAGTACTCTAGTTAAATTTGGACTTATATGAAATGCAATAAATATTTTTAAAGCATATTCAACACTTTCTTTGTCACTTTTTTGCTAGTCATGCATGCTGCCATCTCTGTGTGCCTACCCACAACTATCAATTTTGCCTACTTTGGGCCCTCCAATAGTTTCAGTGGCATTTGGTATCCATTAGGGTAGTATTTGTCTTTGCTCAAAAGTCACATTTAACATATTGATCAGCATATAATTGAAAACGAGAATCAAGATGACTCTAATCATACATTGGAAAGGTGCTTACTGAGTTTTATTATCTGGTGTGGTTACATCCTCGACTTTAACCTTTTTACTCTGGCTTTGGCTGTTAATGTTGTTATGTTTTACTTCTTCAGCTGCCTTAGAAGGACGGCCACGCTTTTTAGGTGTACTGAAAGAGAAGATTAGAAAACTTATTCCATGACCAGATGGTGGGACGATTTAAGACAGTAATAAGACGCTAGTAAGACATAAAAAGAGAATATCATTAACAGCCACAAACAACTGAGGAGAATACTTTCTTCATCCTATAAAACACCTGTTCAGCAATATATTCATTTGATATTTTTGAATGATAGGTAATATGAAATGTTGTATATAACTGGGATTGCCTGACTCTTCTAACTTTTTACTACTGTCTCCTGGTGTAGTGGTTAGAGCGTTCGGCTCATGCCCAGAGGTCGCGGGTTCGATTCCCGGCGGGGGCAACGACTTTGTGTTGTTGTCCTAGTTTGGTTAGGACATTGCAATCTGATCACCTGATTGTCTGATAAGTAAGACGATCCGTGCTTCGGAGGGACGTTAAGGCATCGGTCCGGGTCACTGTCTTTGACATTGGTCGTTACCTAAAACCATGCAGAGGCCTTTAAGGCGGTTTAAAAACTTTGACACTAGTGTTCACTAACACACACGATAAGAAAAAAAGAAGAAGAACAATAAATTGTCAGAACAGATTAAATCATGTAGTTTTGGATGCCATGGCATTGGCAAAAGTTGACTATAATAGTATTATAACAATACTAGGTATGTTATAATACTATTATATTATACGCTATGCGGCTGAAATGATGATGATGATGATGATGAATACTAGGTAGTTAAATTGAGTTTATTTAATAGATATTCTTCAAGATTCATATCAAATAAAGGATTACAAAAAAAGTTATGTTCAGTACTTTTTTCTTTTGATGGTCGCTATCCACTTTTTGCTTTGTTCTACTGGGAAGTAAGTTATATATATATGCACTCGTACTCTTGCAATTTACAATACAATAATTATAGTGACCCATTTTTGTTTGTTAAATAAAGAAAAAGTCGGAAAATGCAGATTTGTCTGTTCGACAGAAATACCGTTATAGGTAAGGTAAATACTTACAGAGCCCACAATTTTTCTACTTTAAGCCAGTACGAGCGTTTGCAAAAGATATATTTTAAATACTTATGTATCTACTTGAAATTAATGCGTTTAATAAATACTTATTATTGCATCCCAAAAATACACAAAGTACAGGTGACAAGTTTTCACAACTTTAAGTTGTACATAGTAATTACCTAGATGTTTTGAAAACTCACCTCTCCATTCTTTTTATCTTGTATTAACTAATTGAAGATTATGAATATTTTATTTTTCTCTGGAATACACTACAATATGTACGTTTTTCTGTTTATTTATGTTTTCTCTTTGAAAATATTACAAAACCAAACAAAGCAGCAAACCATCGCGCATCGCGCGAATACAATGTCACTGTCAGTCACTGTCACACTGTCAGTGTCAGTCAGTCAAAAGAAAGGTTTTTTTTTAATTATTGTACGGCTCTGGATATGTACTACCTAGTTCTTTAGAGGCCATCTTTATTTTTTCACTTCTTTATTATAGGTAACGTTTGTAAAAAAGTCGGGTTTTGGTTCTGTTAATCAGGATAATCAAAATTTCAGCTCTGTTTTCTTAATGGTATTTTGGGAGAAAAGAAACCAGCTTTTATTCATGCATATTGTTAAAGCCGATCGAGGAAAGAGCAAAAATCTAAATCATCAGCAGGCTATGTGCTGGACACCTAATTGATCCTTCCTATCACAATTTTAATTACTTTTTATATTTTCGTACACACCATCATGCTGATTGTGGCCTTTGGATCTTATGGCCCTATGCACTGTTTACCCTGTTAGGAATAAAGAAGTGTAGTATATCTGCTGACCGAAGGCACAGAATTAATAATAGTATTACTTATATTACATAAAGGAGCGTAGCATCGTAGCAGCGTAGCCTGCTACATGTGCAGTGCTCCAGAAAGTTTAATAGAACTTAACTAAACTTAACTAAACCTTAGGCTCAAATGCTCAATATAGTAAGAAACTTTGAGAATGTAATTTTTGACATCGTAGCTTGCTTGACAGGCAGGTAGTTTAAAAAGACACTTACGAATTCACTCACACGGGCGGACGAAAAACCATATGAGTGCAATTGTCCACGTCGTCGGCTTGCAGATTAATCGGAACTTAATTTAACATGGAACCCCATGTTTAGTTCCGATTTTTTCCGCAATAAATATGCCCATTATCTTATTTGTTTACCTACTTAACCTACTTTACACCCGGTCGCTTCGTTCAAAAGGGGGAGGCACGGTGCAAGGAGGCAGGGGGTGATGTTCTATTTTCAAATTCAATTGGACGCTGTCCCGGGGCGATCTTTCTCCTTGCAATTCAGAATTGAATATCAATCGAACGGCTGACCGCATATGTGGACATGCCAAAATTTTTTGTTGTTAGTAGTAAGTATTTATTTAAGTAAGTATATACACAAATTCAACTGTAACGGCGGACTTAAAGCCTAAGGCCTTATCTACCAGTCAACCTCATCATCATCAGGTCTTTCCGTATCCACTGCAGGAGCACGACCCTCTCTGCACTACCCGAGCCAAACTTGGCCAGAGCTGCCAGAGGTCTTGGCCTACACTCTCCACGCTGGCCAGACGGGTTGGAGAGGTCTCATTGATGTTTATAAGCTTTGTTTAGCTTGTACCAGTCAACAAAACGTACTAATAAGTATTAGTATACGTATAAAGCAATAAAAAAGAAACTTTTTACTTTTCAAAGAGCGAGTTAACTTGTCCGCATCCATTTACTTAGACTACTTAGTTTTAGTAGATATTCGAACGGCCCAGACAGCTAATATTTTTTTAATAAAAACAAATATCACTGACTGAGCTAGGCTAGCCTCATAAACTTAGTTTAAATTTGTATCATGGGATAGGTACTAATTCAACGAAACTAATTTTTTTTTCGTTCGACACATTTTAAGTTTTAATTAATATCTCCAAAACTAGTTAAACAATTTTGATGTTCAATACATATACCTAACATGAGAAATATATAGTTATACTATCTCGTGATATGTTCAGGTTCATCCAAATCTGATTAACGGTTTGAAAGTTATAGAGCAATATTTATTTTCACCAAAATGCTTATATGCGTATACACGCAAAACTGGCTAAACCAATTTTGATGCCCAACGAACTTGAAATTAGTTGCTACACTGATTCAGTGATTTTTAATATCATAATGGTTTGTTCAACGGTTCGAGAGTTTTCGCGGAACATGCATAGATACATACAAACATAAACAATGTTTTACACCTCAACTTGAATTGTAATACATATATACTTAGATAAATACCGAAGACCCAGGATAATTGAAAAGACCTACTTGTTCTGGCTGAGGATCGAATTCAGAACCTCCGGAGTCCGGCGGACTGGCGTGTTAACTACTACGCCACATAGGTCGTCAAATAATAAGGAAGGGTACTTACATAAAATATAAGGGTACTTACAAAGAAACTACAAAAAATCTGTCGTTTCCTCAGGTCGTATCCATACTAATATGTACACGCGGTCAGCGCGGGACGTTCGAATATAAGAACGAAACTTCTCCAACTTTGCAGTTCGTTCTGAAATTTCATTCAAAATATTGATGCCACGTACAGTGTCACCCCTCTCCCGCGGCGAATCGGACTAGCGAAACAGAATGTTTCAAATTTCGAACGATTGCCCATGATGTTCTTTGATTTCTTTTGTGGACCAGAAGAGTCAAGTGAATTTTCGAAAAGCACTGTCACTAAATGAATAAATATGCCCATTATCTTATTTGTTTACCTACTTAACCTACTTTACACCCGGTCGCTTCGTTCAAAAGGGGGAGGCACGGTGCAAGGAGGCAGGGGGTGATGTTCTATTTTCAAATTCAATTGGACGCTGTCCCGGGGCGATCTTTCTCCTTGCAATTCAGAATTGAATATCAATCGAACGGCTGACCGCATATGTGGACATGCCAAAATTTTTTGTTGTTAGTAGTAAGTATTTATTTAAGTAAGTATATACACAAATTCAACTGTAACGGCGGACTTAAAGCCTAAGGCCTTATCTACCAGTCAACCTCATCATCATCAGGTCTTTCCGTATCCACTGCAGGAGCACGACCCTCTCTGCACTACCCGAGCCAAACTTGGCCAGAGCTGCCAGAGGTCTTGGCCTACACTCTCCACGCTGGCCAGACGGGTTGGAGAGGTCTCATTGATGTTTATAAGCTTTGTTTAGCTTGTACCAGTCAACAAAACGTACTAATAAGTATTAGTATACGTATAAAGCAATAAAAAAGAAACTTTTTACTTTTCAAAGAGCGAGTTAACTTGTCCGCATCCATTTACTTAGACTACTTAGTTTTAGTAGATATTCGAACGGCCCAGACAGCTAATATTTTTTTAATAAAAACAAATATCACTGACTGAGCTAGGCTAGCCTCATAAACTTAGTTTAAATTTGTATCATGGGATAGGTACTAATTCAACGAAACTAATTTTTTTTTCGTTCGACACATTTTAAGTTTTAATTAATATCTCCAAAACTAGTTAAACAATTTTGATGTTCAATACATATACCTAACATGAGAAATATATAGTTATACTATCTCGTGATATGTTCAGGTTCATCCAAATCTGATTAACGGTTTGAAAGTTATAGAGCAATATTTATTTTCACCAAAATGCTTATATGCGTATACACGCAAAACTGGCTAAACCAATTTTGATGCCCAACGAACTTGAAATTAGTTGCTACACTGATTCAGTGATTTTTAATATCATAATGGTTTGTTCAACGGTTCGAGAGTTTTCGCGGAACATGCATAGATACATACAAACATAAACAATGTTTTACACCTCAACTTGAATTGTAATACATACATACTTAGATAAATACCGAAGACCCAGGATAATTGAAAAGACCTACTTGTTCTGGCTGAGGATCGAATTCAGAACCTCCGGAGTCCGGCGGACTGGCGTGTTAACTACTACGCCACATAGGTCGTCAAATAATAAGGAAGGGTACTTACATAAAATATAAGGGTATACTTACAAAGAAACTACAAAAAATCTGTCGTTTCCTCAGGTCGTATCCATACTAATATGTACACGCGGTCAGCGCGGGACGTTCGAATATAAGAACGAAACTTCTCCAACTTTGCAGTTCGTTCTGAAATTTCATTCAAAATATTGATGCCACGTACAGTGTCACCCCTCTCCCGCGGCGAATCGGACTAGCGAAACAGAATGTTTCAAATTTCGAACGATTGCCCATGATGTTCTTTGATTTCTTTTGTGGACCAGAAGAGTCAAGTGAATTTTCGAAAAGCACTGTCACTAAATGAATGGTTTCTTCCATACAAAAAACGGCCGCGCACTACGCAGCGGGGCGCGGTGCAGTGTGTCAATCGCCTTAATGACTATAGCTAAGAGTAGTTGTTCGCTGCTGAGCTGCCTAAGGGCATCTATAGTGAACATCTTATGCGCTCGAATAAATCTTGAAATCCCATAGGCTCCACAACAATGCATTTTAATCACATTCCCAAAAATAATAAAGGTATATTTGCTCTAAATACACTTTATAAAGTTTGGATACGCACAGTCAACAGAACATAAAATGTAATAAACAGATAACTAGGCATTAATTTGGGAACATCGATCATTCTTGTAATCCTAACATGATTAGTGCGTATTTTTGTCACGCCTATTAATACTAGTTTCGCAGATACGCGTACGATACGTGCACAAAATACCTAGAGGACAGAAGGATAACTTGCCTATGGGAGATTTACTTTTCTGCTTTAGAAATAGCTTTATATTATAGTACAGTATAAACTGTACCCATAAGGTGGTGCTTGTATGAGAAGGGATAGGTGACTTTATCCACTTATACTGATTTTCTCCCTGTATATATTTTTTATTTATTAGGCTTTCACCTATGTTTTATGTATATTTATTTTTTATTATTTGAACAAAATTAAAATAATCTCTAAATCTGCTAAAGTTTCACTATATTCTCTCCATCCATCGGTTGTCTGGAAGAAATCGCTTTTAGCGATAAGACCGTCCATTGTACATTTAAATGTTTTTTTTGTGTGTATATTTGAATGTGTTATTTCTTGGTTGCAAAGTTACTCTTCACTTAACTTATGTATACTACCTATCTCTTACCTACATTAATACATGTTTGTACGAAAAGGTTAAACATTTTCATATACCTATACGAATAGGACCATTCCAAGTCTTCCCGTGGATGTCGTAGAAGGCGACTTAGGATATACAAGCTAAACAAAGCCTATAAACATCAATAGGACCTCTCCAACACGTCTGGCCAGCATGGAAAGTGTAGGCCAAAATTAAATCCTCTGGCTACTCTGGCCAAGTATGGCTCTAGTCGTACAGAGAGGGTCATGCTCCTGCAATAGAGACTAAAAAGACCTGATGATGATACACGCCTAAGGTAAACACCACATTATTTATGTATATCTATCTGTAATCTTTTTATTTCCAAACGCGCGCGTTATCCGCACGCACGTGCGTGTCGCGTGCGTGTCGTGTGCGAGTCGTATCGTGTCGCGTGGAGTGGGCGGCGGTTAATTTAACGTGAAGGGTTAACTTAAGTAATACGACATAATGTTTGTTTTGCATGTGTGGTGGACGCCGTCATTGGATTTTCCTGGAGCTTGCATTTTAATTTTTAAAGCCGTCTGTGATGTTCTTTTTAACTGACTTCCAATAACCGGCCAAGTGCGAGTTGGACTCGCGCAGTAAGGGTTCCGTACCATTATCTATAAAAATCAAGTTTTTTGTATGGGAGCCCCCCTTAAATATTTACTTCATTTTGTTTTTAGTATTTGTTGTTATAGCGGCAACAGAAATACACAATTTGTGATTTCAACTGTCTAGCTATCGCGGTTCTTGAGATATAGCCTGGTGACAGGCAGACGGACAGACGGACAGACAGCAAAGTCTTAGTAATAGGGTCCCGTTTTTACCCTTTGGGTACGGAACCCTAAAAAGGAGAAGGTTATCAATTTGTCGAGATCTTTTATTTTTTTTAAGTATGTTCACCGTTTATTCGAAGACGCTTAGACCGATTTGGAATTTTCTTGTTTGTATAGGTAGGTATACTTGTCAGGTGGTCCCTTTTATCGGTCCTAAAATCGGTTGTGTAGTTTGGGGGTGAAGTTGGTTTTGCCTAAACTTGTCCCTGGTCTGCTTCGTACCTAAGATGCCGTCATCTCAACCATCAATCGTCACGCAAAGAAAAAGAAGAAAGAAGGAAACCCCAAAATATGTAGTTAAGTGATGGAATATGGTAATGAAACGAAGGTAAGAATTTTAAACCTAACACCAAAAAACCCTAACATACATACTATCACGTCTTTATTCCTAATGGGGCAGACAGAGCATTTTGGGTCTTGCGACTCTATGCAGAGCCTAGGGCCGCAATACTCAAAAGCCACTTTTAGCGTCATGGTGGGCGAGAAGATGGAAAAGGAATCAATACAGTGATGGGTTGCTAGCCGCATCGCCTGTTAACATAATTCGCATTTTTGCCCAAAAAAAACCCAAAAACCCGAAATATTACCAAATAAGTACGTAAGATTTCTACAAAACCTAATATCAATTATTTACATACAGAAAAAAACAAATGTCTCTGGTAGTTCAAATAGGGTCATGCTCCTGCAGTGGAGACTAAAAAGACCTGATGATGATGATCATGGATGATACAGAAAAAAAGGAGATCTAATAGTTTGGCTGGAAGAATTTACTCTAGTTAAAAGTCGCCTTTGTACCTGTTTATACTTATTCGGAGTTAACTTACTGCTACGACTGCTATGAAGTTTTATTTTATTTTAACATTAGTATATTTTACTTTGGGCAAAAATGCAAATCATGTTAACAGGCGATGCGGCTAGCAACCCATCACTGTATTGATTGCTTTTCCATCTTCTCACCCACCATGACGCTAAAAATGGCTTTTGGGTCTTGCGGCCTTGGGCTCTGCATAGAACAACACGACCCAAAATGCTCTGTCTGCCCCATTAGAGATAAAGACGTGATAGTATGTATGTATGTATGTATATTCTACTTTAAATAAACCCATTAATTTCATTCTAAGTATAAAACAATGCTATGAGTATTGAGAACGGTTTAAATTCGCTAATGTCCCGTATTGAAACTGCCAAAGTTGGACAAGTACGTAAGAACAAGACTGGCTCGCGACGAGCTATCAATTTTGTATCAATGCCATCCGTTTTGGCATAGTCAGTGTTTTGGGGTACAGACGAGAAGATAAGCAATATTTGTTAAAATAATATTATGCTAGGTACCAAACCTGTGACTTCGTCTGCGCAGGATTATCACATAATATCTTTATAAATTATAGCCTATGTGCTACTCTGATGTATAAGCTATATTATTGTAAAGTTTTATTAAAATCAATTCAATAGTTATTACGTGAAAGAGTAACAAACATCCATCCATACTCACAAACTTTTGCTTTTATAAAATTAGTAGGATCATAAAAATAATTGCATATTTAGATTAGATTATTGTTAAAACTGAAATAGGTCAACCAAACTCGAGTTTTTTCAATAGGCTAATCTCTTGCCCTCATTTATAATTATAAAAAATATCAACCGTTTGGTAAAATTATTTTAGTTAAAATATGTTTTGTCTCATTCTCTCTATATTATATCTATAGGACGAAACATATTTTAAATAAAATAGATGTAGCAAATGGTTAATATTTTTTATGAATAAAGACGTTAGACTGTTTGTTTTTAAACAGTATTTTAAACGAAAAATAAATAACACTAACAAGAAGTCTTATATTGATATTGAGAAAGAAGATCGTAGCGTGTAGCAATTGCAACGTAACGCGTAGCGAAGCTTCGTAGCTTGGTGTCGTAGCGCGTAGCGAATCTTTGTAGCTTAATGTCGTAGGTAGCATTATAGCTTGGCTTCGTATCGTAGCTTTATAGCTTGGTGTCGTAGCTTCATAGCGTGGAGTCGGAGCTTTGTGGCTTGGGTTCGTAGCTTCGTAGCTTGATGTCGTAGCTTTGCAGCTTGGTGTCGTACCGTGTAGCGCAGCTTTGTAGCCTTTGTAGCTTGGAGTTGTAGCGTGTAGCAAAGCTTCGTAGCTTTGTAGCTTGCAGCGTAGCACAACTTCCTAGCTAGGGCGTCGTAGTTCTTGATTTCGTCGTTTCTTATAGCTTAAACTGACTTTTCTTCTTCCATGCTGGTCTGGGAGAAAAGAAAAAACTTAGAATGTATCAGCTGCTTCTCTTCCCGGGCAGATCGTAAGAGTACTTCCACCTTCTTGTCCACATTAAGCTAAAAGTGGCCTTTGAGTCTTGCAGCTCTGGGCTCTATCTGCTTAGAGCCGCAAGACTTAAAAATGCTCTGTCTGCCCCATTAGGGATAAAGACGTGATAGTATGTATGTATGTATGTAAACCGACTTTAAAAAAAAACCAAATGTCTTCAAAGTTATTCCTAATATCTTTACCAAAATAATATGGAATTGGCTAGATAATAAATGCATTAAAAAAATGTACTGAATCGGTTCAAATTGGCAAAGATATCACGAACAACACGTAGGGCACCCACCTATAAGTTGGTCAGATGACTTGACCAGGGTCCCAGAAGAGCGCTGGATGTAGGCCGATCTTGATCGGTCATTTTGAAAATCTTTGGGTGAATCCTATGTCCAGCAGTGGACGGTATGCGACCAAAATTATGATGGTAAAATACCTAAGTAGGCTAACACAGTTTGTACCTTAATGTACTTACCAAGACATTATTCAAATAAGTGAACTGCAAATAGTGCCACTGCCCGGGAACCACAAAAACTTGTCGCAACTTACAGCCATCTCCACAACTTATTACAACTTACTCACTTACTTACCAACTTACTTAAGTGGCTTAAGTGACTCGTTAATTTATTGCGTGCGCTCATTATTTATCTATCTAGGTCACGAGGTGCCCTTTTGTTATGGTGGCTTAATGATAAAAGCTTTATATGTGACCGAAGTCTTTGGAAATACGAGTTGTGTTATCTATAGTAAGTGGTTTTTATTTTTATTTTTGTTAGTTTTTTGGTTCATCATCATCATCATTTCAGCCGCATAACGTCCACTGCTGGACATAGGCCTCTCCCAAAGATTTCCAAAATGACCGATCAAGAGCGGCCTGCATCCAGCGCTTTCCAGCGACCCTGGTCAGGTCATCTGACCACCTTGTAGGTGGGTGCCCTACGCTTCGCTTGCCAGTACGCGGTCGCAATTCAAGAACCTTTTTGCCCCATCGGCCATCGGTTCGTCGCGCTATGTGTCCCGCCCACTGCCACTTTAACGAGCTAATCCGCAGGGCTATAATAGAATATGGCTAGTTTTTTGGTTGGTGAAGGAAATTGAATTTTAAAAAGTCTTTTTATAAATTGCAGACTACTCCGACTGTCAAGAACGCCATCTAGTGATGGGTAGCAGAACTACCGATACGACTTGATCTATCATAGCGCCATTTGCTAGGGAAAGCTCTGAATTTCAAGCGTTAACCCATAATAACTTTTAAATTTTCATCAAACATAGCTGAGTACTATCGCAAGGTAACTTAATTTTACGTAAAAAACGCATCGGAAACGGTTCATCCGTTCGTGCGCTCCGATGCCACAGACAGACAGACATAGTGTTTTTTTGTTGGGGATTTGTTAAAACAGATAGCAGAGTGCCAGAAGCCTATGAGGGAGCAGAAAATATAAAAATATTGTAATTGACGAAATATCTTTTATTGGCAATTTGGCGGCAAACACACAACTGACAATTGACATAACTAGAACTAGCTGTCAAACATGACGTTAAAAACTGCGTTTGATTTCACGTACCTATGTACGTACTACAACACACCCCCTCAAACCATTTTTTTTTACTCATAAAATATAATGAGAACAGAACTAGAAACTAAAAATAAAAATCTTAAAATCTAATTTAATCCCAAACTTTGCATAAATTTAGTAAGTTTTCTGCCATTTACTTAATTAGGTTTAGTAAACAAGTCTGCTACCATTTCTTCAGTTGATAAATAAGATAGCAAAATGCTTTTATTTAGTACAGCTTCTCGAGTAAAGTGAAACTTCACATCAATATGTTTAGTTCTGTTATTATTTACTGTGTTACATGCAATCTTATGACATGGCTGATTATCATTATAGATAACAGTTGGAATTTTAATAAAGTCACTATCTATTTCCATAATGATTTTTTGAAGAAAGATAGCTTCCCGGGCACCTTGAGCAAGAGCTACATATTCTGCTTCAGTAGATGACAAACAAACACAGGTTTGTTTCTTTGTTTCATAAGACACTACATTATTGCCAAGTTTAAAAATTTGACCAGAATATGATCTCCTGTCATCAGAATTGGCCCAATCAGAATCGACATAGCCATATAAATCAAAAGTATTAGATTTACTAAAAACCATACACACGTTCATTGTACCTTTAAGATACCTTAAAATTCTCTTTGCATGACTAAAGTGTGTAAGAGAATAACAATTATTGAATTGAGAAAGTAAACAAACTGAATGCAATATATCAGGTCTAGTATTAATAGAGATGTACATCAAACTGCCAATGAGATTTTGATATGGTATTTTAGAATCAACAGGTCCCATATTTTTGCTCAATTTCAGACCTAGTGCCATTGGTGAGCTTGCTGGCTTACAATCTGTCATGCCATATACAGCCAAAACCTTCTCTATATAATTTTTCTGATCAACAAACATTTTATCTTTTTCTCGTCTAAATTTAAGACTTAAAGCATGTTCAATAGGACCTAAATCCTTTAATTTAAATTTATTTTGTAATATAGAGAATATTTTAGATTTTATATCAAAATTATCTCCAAATATAAAAATATCATCAACGTAAATGCCTAAAATCAAGTACAATTTATTCTGTTTTAAAATGTAAACACATGGTTCAAAATTTGACTGATTAAAACCAAGGGTGATCAAAGCTTTGTGAATTTCTTGGTTCCAACTAGAAGCAGCTTGCTTCAACCCATACAAAGCTTTGTTCAACTTTACTACTTTACATGAACTTTTATCATTACCAGTATTTTCAATTGATAAACCCACAGACATAGATATAGATAGACGACTTAAATGCACCTACTTCGCGTGTAAGTTCTCAGACAAAGCGTCGAGGTTGGCCGCCGCTACTGACAGTCCGCGCGCGTCTGTGATTGCAGCCGGACGGCAGCGAAAAATAAAAAAATGCCTCGTAGCGTGATAATAAACTGCAACAGCCCAAAAATTGCAAGTGCCCAAAGTCAAGGACATATTTCCTATCACAGCTAAGTTATTTAAAAAGAAAAATATGCGTAAATTCATTTTAAAACAATTTTTTAAGCATTCCGAGCGGTGATTCCAAGATTATACCTAAATAAGTATAGATTAAGGTTTAAAAACTACATTCACATTACATTGCCGCGTTTGCTTTGAGCGTTTGATCCGACGTTGTGTGTTAAGAAGCAATGTATATCGAAACAAGCGATACTGCCGCGCATCGCTACGACGTCGTGGTACCGGCAATTTCTCATTCGTCAGTAAAATTTAGCGACTAGTGTAGTTCGTTCTACAACATATACCAATAATCGATTTTAATCGATATCGGACTGACGAATGATATAAACTATTATTAAAGAGCCAATTTAATAGATTATAAACAAGCTCATTTCCTAATTTACACTTTAGAAAACGAGGGTAATATTTTCAGAGTTCATGTATATAATATGGTCGCTCTTTGAACTACTGGTCACACGTTGGTGAACAAAACCGCGCGTGCGTCACTGCTCATTGCTCGTTAGTGAGTCGTCCATACTGCATTTCTCCCATTGAAGCGGTATATTTTCGATACCTCTACGCGGAGTGAGACAAGCCTGACATGGCTAAGAACGACCGCAAGGGAAGTTGCTTCAACATTTAAAAAACGCATTGAAATCGGTAAAAACGTGTTTTTTTATAGATAATGTACGGAACCCTTCGTTCGCGAATTCGACTCGCACTTGGCCGGTTATTTAAGAATAATAATAGTTTTATTTTTAAAGTTCAATTAAAATATTTACATTATTTGTAATTTTTAGTTTTAATTTAAATTTTAATAAGTTGGTATAGTTTAAATTTTAGTTAAATTGAAATAATTTGAGTACAAATATTTATTCTTTATTATCAAACAATTTTCCGTTTAGAATCATTTGTTTATCCAATTTCATATCATTCGTCAATCAGAAAATCGATTGTGATTTTTATCACAAATCGATTAACTTAAATGTTAATCGATCGTATGGTTAGCGAGCGCGGAGTAAGCGAGTGAGACCACAGATATAAAATCGATGAGTATGAGCGAGACGATCATGGCGGCGGCGTGCGTCTTCAATAAATCGTTTAAATCGTAGTGAGCGGTTTCTTTGAATCGGTTTGAATTTCCCATCACTAAAATTGCGTCTGACGTCACAGTAGGCATTAAAAAAGTTGGCACGCTTGGTTTCCATACAAATCTTGATACGTGCGTTATCTATTACATCTATATCCGTGGATAAACCTTTTGGTAAGTACATATAGACATTTTCATTAAGAGTTCCATGAAGAAAAGCAGTGACAACATCCCAATGACAAATGAACCAGTCTAATTGTATAGCAATAGAGAATAAAATTCTCATTACACTAGTGCGGACCACCGGAGAATATGTATCAAAATTTAGCTGATTAATAATTATTTATTTAAAAAAAAATACAAAATAACAAACAAATTAGCAATTATCTTAATTTCAAAAATTAAATGGAAAAATCTAAGTAACACTAGTGTGAACGTCCGTTCGACCCAAGATGCGCAGCGTAACAGGGCGCAAGCGCCGGTCCGCACGTCTGAAGCCATCTCCCACTCTCTGCCCCCGCCAAGTCGATGACGCGGCTAGGCTCCGCCCACTTCAGGATCTTTCTCAGCTAATTCGGCCGTTCCTGACAGCGGCGCGTCCTCGCCCGCTTCCTCATCAACCGGACATGGTGATGTCTCAGCTTGGACCTCGGTGACCTCCTCGGTATTGGAATCAGCAGTTATAGGACCATCGTCAATACCGCCTTCAATCTCATCATCGTGACCTACAAACAAAGTTAACGGCATTAGCACACAGTAAAATTTAAACTTCCACCCCTAAAAATAGTGAGGAATAGAAATAAATGTTTATCGTGCAAATAGAGCCCTCGGGTTATTTACAGATTCTTAGTAGCAGATAATTTACAAGATAGCTATTTTTGGTTTGTCTTTGCAAACCATGTGCTCAATTAAATATTAGCAGAGCCCTCAGGTTGCTAAGCGTAGATCCCGCAGGATATATACACGACACAATTAAATACTAGCAGAGCCCTCAGGTTGCTAGGCATAGATCCCGCAGGATATATACACGACACAATTAAATACTAGCAGAGCCCTCAGGTTGCTAGGCATAGAGCCCGCAGGCCACTAGGTGCAGAGCCCTCAGGATACACACAACACAACTGATCGATCAGTGTCCAATCCAAAACTCTCTTTAGCCTTGAACCAGACCTGGCAGAGCCCTCAGGATGCCACCCATAGTAATGTGATATGCAGCGCTACACATCGCATCACCGCACCACCGCAGAGCCCTCAGGATGCGGGACTACGAGAACAGAGCCCTCAGGATGTTCTCTAGCGCAGAGCCCTCAGGATGCGCTCAACATGTGACAAACCATACTCACAGTCGAAAAATGCCATACACACGTCGGGGGTCCATTCGCCTCGCCAGAGCGTCATATACTCTGCGGCAGCTTGCGTTCTTTTACCATATGAGCCAGATACTAATTTGAGCTCATATCGACCATTTGGCAATACTTTCGTCACGATATAGGGGCCACGCATACCGGAATCCATCTTGCTAGTGGCTTGACTGGATTTACGAACAAATACGACGTCGTTAAGTTCATACGGCTTATGCGACTTGCGACGCTCATTAACTCGCGCATCTTGTTTGTCACGATTTTTGTCCAGCAGCTCGCTAGCACGTTGCCGGGCAAGCTCTCTCAAGGACTCGCGATTAGGGCTAGTTCCCTCCATCGCAACGTCACGAATCACGGATCGAATAACGGGCGTCACACCTTCACTGCCAATTAACAAAACCATAGGCGAATATTGAGTTGATTTTTGTTTAGTAATGTTCAGGGTGAGCTGCAATTTCCAAATAATGCCAGACCAACTTTCACGACGAAAATTCGCCTCCACACGAATCATATTCATAACTGTTCGACAGTACCGCTCAACCTGACCATTACTTTGGTGCATCTCTGGAGTGATGAAATGAATTTCACTACCCAATTCTTTTATCCAATTGCAAAACGAAGAGCTTTCGTACATACGCCCTCTATCGGCTACTATTAACCGTGGAGTGCCAAACAAGGATATTACATTCTCAAATGAACGTTTCAACTCGCAACTATCTTGTTTAGAAATTGGATACAAGAGACAAAACTTAGAAAATGCATCCACAATTAATATTACAAACTTGTAACCGTTTGACTCGGGAAGAGGTCCCAAAACGTCAGTATGCAAAGTATCAAACGGAGCCGATGGCTTTTGCCATGACTCAATAGGCTGCAAAGGCTGGCGTGGAACCTTTTTATGGGTCAAACAAACTACACAATGCTGGATATATTTTTTTACAAAATTCCTTAAACCGGGAAACCAAAAGTGTTTTAGAATTAAGTCAGTAGTTTTCTCTATCCCCATATGTTGATGTTCGTCATGAAATATGCGTAACAAACTAAGTCGGTGGCCCTTCGGAACAAAACATAATAAACGAGATTGCTCTCCAGCTACATCGAGCTTATAATACAAGGTGTCTTTGTGTTTAACATAACGTGTTCCGTCCAGCTCACCATTGCTCAATTTTTGGAGTAATGAATGGGTTTCCTCGTCAGCGAGCTGCGCTATCTGTGCCCAATTATGTGGCCTTTGTACTTCGCATATGTTTATTGCATTTCGACTTAAATAGTCGGCATGAGATAACGCAGTTCCCTTACGGTACTCTAATTCAAAATCAAAATCCTGTAGATACATCCACCAACGAGCGATTCTTGGAAGTAGATCTTTCTTTCGCTGAGTAAGTTTCAAAGCATTGCAATCCGTAATAACCTTAAATTTATTGCCAATTAGGTAATGTCTAAAGTGTTGCAATGCTTTGACAACGGCCAACGTTTCTAACTCATATGAGTGATAACGCGGTTCCGCTCCCTGGGTCACCTTGCTAAAATAGGCAATAGGTCGCTTACGACCATTGCTGTCAGTTTGGAGTAGTACGGCTCCATAACCCCGAGATGACGCATCAGTGTGCACTTCCGTAGGTAAAGATGGGTCATATATGGCTAGCACGGGTTCGCTCACTAAACGTTTTATAATATCTTTGCGAACTTGTTCGTGCTCATCGGTCCATCGGAACTGCACACCTTTGCGTAATAGGTTTGAAATACAAGCCGTTTTAACAGAATAACCACTTATGTAACGGCGAAAATACCCAGCGAGACCAAGAAACTGTCTCACCTCCTTAACGTTACCAGGTACCCGAGCCTCCACCAGCGCTTGAATTTTAACCGTACTCGGCTTAACCTGACCGTAACTAATCGTACGTCCTAAATATTCAACCTCATTTGCAAGGAAAGTACATTTCTTTAGGTTAATTGAAAAGCCTGCACTGGTTAAAGTCTGAAGTACCTCCCGGAGGTTCTGCAAACCCTCTTCAATAGTCTCGCTTGGTATTAAAACATCGTCGATATAGACCAGAGCTTTACCACTTTCAATGAAAGGACGCAACGTGTTGGTGATTATCCGCTGATACACAACTGGCGCGTTGGCAAGGCCATAAGGCATCTTCAAATACTCGTAATGCGCCTCGCAAGTTACAAACCCCGTAAGAGGGATGGAATCTTCGTCTAAACGTATTTGGTGGAAGCCTGTGGCCATGTCAAGGCTCGTAAAATACTTTGCCTTGCCTAGGCGGTCAATATGATCCTCGATAAGAGGCAAGGGAAAGCGATCCTTTACTGTGTTCGCATTTAATGCACGAAAATCTACGCACATCCTATCACTGCCGTCTTTCTTTTTTACCAACAGGATAGGGCTAGAAAACTCGGACTCGGACTCCCTAATTATCCCTTTATCTAACAAATCCTTAATAATTTCCCTTACACGTAACTTTTCATGATAAGACATTTTATAAGGCCTGTACACTATAGGAGTGTCGTTGTGCAATCGAATGTGCATTGAGCCGGTAGTAACGGTTGTAGTTGCTGTGCCAGCAACAAGAAAGTCACTAAACTCACTAATTATATTCAATAATCGTTCCTTGTCACTACCCTCAACCACCGTCTTAATAGTATGTTCGTGCACGCTCGACTCCACAGCGAAAACATTGTTTAACTGCGATAGACGTTGAACTCCACGTGACCTTGTATAGACAATGCCATCTCGATTAAGTACATCTGTACCTTATATTACAAACGTGGTTAAGTACTTATCAGGCACTACATGAAAATCTACCTCTATTGTTATTTCGGGAAACTCGACAGTAAGTGTAGTAAGGAAACTTGATTCAATTTCTTGACTTCCAATACCACGCAATAAGCAAAATAACGGTTTTTGAGTGCACTGAAAATGTTTAACCACTGATTCCGCAATCAAAGAAAGTTGAGACCCACTATCTATAAGTATGTCCACGGGCACGCCCTGAATCACTGCAGTCGAAATATCATTTTTCCTATATTGGTCTGATGTATCACGGCAAAAGTTAACATTAGGTTTACCGTGGGATTCAGCACGTTGTTTAGCAAAACAGTTCTCTAATTTATGCCCCACCTTTTTACAATAAGCACACTGGTCCGAATTTGATGGTAATCCACTCGAATTAAACGAAGTAGAGGGTACTTCGATCTTATTAACTGATTCACCAATTTTTTTACGTTTAGGGCACTCATATTGCTTATGTCCAAAACTACCACAAGAAAAACACTTTGATTTTACTTCCGAATATACCCTCTTCTTCGATTTATTATCTTTACTGGAAACGTCACGAAACTTAGCAGAAACGGCACTTTTAGGCTTTATGTAGATTGACAGAAAACTAACTATATCACCAGGTAATAAATTCGCATTTGTGGCCGCAGCGCGTATTTGCGGGTCCACAATGCCACGTATTATAATAGCAGAAATTAACTCTTCGCTTAACCCATACACAATACGTAAACGCAACAACGAACGCCTAGCATACTCGGCATAAGTAGGATAATGGTCGGAATCGGTTTTCATCACTTCAAATAATATATTCGCAATATCTAACCTGCGAGGACACAATGCTTGAAATTCACGTTTAAAATTGGACCAGGAGCGATCGTTAGTCGTCCACTCCGCGAGCCACACACGGGCATCACCCTTTAAACAGTGGCCTATACGTGCTAAACATTCACGCTCGTCCCATCGATTAATACTGCGAACGTGATCAACTTCGTTACACCACACTTTAAAATCATGCAAAGATGGGTCAAAGTTGGAAATATAAATTTGGTTAGATCTCACCGGGTTTATAGCGTTGATCGCAGTAACCAGCTTATCCGTCACCTCGCTCATGACAGCTTCCGCACTTGAAAACGCAGAACTCGCAGGCGCTGAAGCCGCGGCGCTCGGAGCTCGAGACGGCAACGGCGCCAGCGCGGCGCCAGCCTCGGGCAGCGGCGGCGTCAGTGAGCGATTCGCAGACGGCTCGCGCGTGCATGGCAACAGGGCCGGCATGTCGCATGGCAACACGCTAGCCTCGGTAGTAACTCGGTTCCGAGAGCTATCTTCTAAAGCATTTAAACGAGTAATTATGGTTTGGAGCTGTTGTTCCAAGCCAGAGACGGAAGAACGTCCACTCTTACGCGATTTGCGTTTAGGTTCCGACATGATAACTCAAAACAAAATGATTTATAAAAAGCACTAAGTATTATCGAACGTTAATTTTAATTTGCAGCAAAATTATTTAAAAGAATGGCCAGAAAGTGGTTTGTTCTATCCCACTTCTGAATTTAGCTGATTAATAATTATTTATTTAAAAAAAAATACAAAATAACAAACAAATTAGCAATTATCTTAATTTCAAAAATTAAATGGAAAAATCTAAGTAACACTAGTGTGAACGTCCGTTCGACCCAAGATGCGCAGCGTAACAGGGCGCAAGCGCCGGTCCGCACGTCTGAAGCCATCTCCCACTCTCTGCCCCCGCCAAGTCGATGACGCGGCTAGGCTCCGCCCACTTCAGGATCTTTCTCAGCTAATTCAAAATAATCAATGCCAAACTTTTGATTGTATCCCCGAGCCACTAATCTAGCTTTATATTTGACAATGTTGCCATCACTGTCTCTCTTCACTTTAAATACCCACTTACTATCTATTGGGGACACATTTTTAGGTAGATCAACAACAGTCCAAGTATTATTTTCTTTAAGTTCCTCATTAACCGCATGTTTCCAACAATCTGGCAAACTATTAATGTCACTAAAGTTTGAACACGTGTCAGATTCTTCAATACACGCATACACATGATAGTCCTCATATTCTTTCTTTTTCCTATCACGCATTGGATATCTACGGGAACACTCATCATTACCACTGATATCACTGGATTCACTTACAGTATCAACAGGACTCACTCCACTTTGATTGATAGGGTTTACATTCAAATCAGCAGCAGGATAAAAATGTTCAGCTTTACCTGTACTGTCGTCATCCTCACCGTATTCTAGGGCCTCATGCTCTGCGGGCATATGCTCCTCAGACTTGTCGTCATGAGAAACATCAGGATAAATTTGCAGCTCGGATTCAGCTTCAGGTGTAACAAGCTCTACCGGATCAACTTCTTCATTACCAAAAAACTTTCCACATGCAAAAAATTCTGTACATGTTTCTTCCGGTAAAAATTTCACATCTCTGGATAGTATTATTTTCTTCTCTTCTGTCCATATTCTATATCCATCTTTATTATGAACATAACCAACTAAATGTCCTTTAATTGCTTTTTTGTCCAATTTTCTTCTTTTCTGATCTGGTATATGCACATAACATTAAGTACCAAAAATTTTTAGATGACTGATGTCTGGTTCTCTTCCAAACCACAAACCATAAGGAGTAGATTCATTATTATTAATTCCAGTGGGGCCAGTTCTATTCAATATATATGCCGCAGTATTCACTGCCTCAGCCCAAAGAAACTTTTCAAAATTATTGGCATATAACATGCTTCTAGCAGCCTCAACAAGTATGCGATTTTCTCTTTCCGCAGCTCCATTCTGCTGCGGGCTGTATGGAATAGAAACTCTGTGATTAACGCCAAATGACCTCAATATCTTTTCCATTTCTGCATTAACAAACTCCTTTCCACCATCAGTAATCAGCTCCTTTACTGAGTGACCATTAACTTTAGCTTCCTGTAAATATTTTCTTGTAGTATTAAAAACTTCAGATTTCTCTTTTAAAAAATAAACTTTTCTATACTTTGTGTAATCATCTTTATAACAAACAAAGTATCTGGATCCATTAATAGACTTTACTGGTAATGGTCCGCAAACATCAGCATGTACAATTTGTCCAGCAGATGTTGCTCTAATTTCTCTAGAATGAACTGGTAATCGTGTCATTTTACCATACATACAACCACTACAAGTTTTCATTGAAGGCTTCACATTTATGCCTCTTTTCTTCAATACAGTTTCAACATGTCGCATATTTTGATGACAAAATCTCTCATGCCAAATTTGAAGATCAGTTTTCTCTGCTAACATACAAGAGTTCACCGGTAAAACAACCTTTAGCAATAAATTATACAAAGTACCCTTGCCTTTTATACCAATAGCTTTGATGTCACCGTGTTCATTTTTAACCCGTCAACGACCGGAATCGCAGACACAATAGATTTCTATTGTTAACGGGTTCACATGTGAACCGTCGGGGTTTGATAGGTTAAATACTCGCTTATTTGAGTCAGCAACTTCAATAAGGCCGTTTTGTAATGCTGATCCCGAAGAAAATAAATTTTGCTTGCAATCAGGTACATACCAAGCATCTTTTAGGTAAGCATTTTCCCACTTACTATTAATCAACATTTGTACTTTAATTTTTCCAACTCCAAAGGCATGCATTTGTCTACCATCACCAAGGTGCAGGGGTACTGGATTTTCAAAATTCTCAAATTCAGTGAACCACTCTCGGTGTTCTCCAGAATCTATTATCCAATGCTCATTATTGATGCTTTCATTATTATTTACCATAAATGCCTGCCCTTCCTTGGCATTAAAAGTACCTTTATTTTTGTTTTTCAATTTATAGCAAAACTTCTTTACATGACCCTTCTTTTTGCAGTAATGGCATGTAGGCAAAATCTTTTTGTCATTGTTATTTTTAGTAGCAACCGAAGCCAAATCAGGAATCTCTTTTGAATGAGTCTCTTGAAGCCTTTGCTCATGCAGGCGAAGCCTTTCCATTAATACTGTGACATTTCTGTCATTAGATGGAACTGATTCCCATGCATTTCTAAATTCCAAATAATCACTGGGAAGAGTGTTTAATATACGATTAAGCAATAATGAATTAGGCAAGGTACAATTTTCCTCCTTCAACTCATTGTTTAGTTGTCCAAATAATCGCTGTAATTTGGACACATGCATAGCAATACTATCAGAAGGCTCCTTTTTGTAGGTAAACAGCTCGCAGTATAAAAGATCTAAGCGTCTGTCATTCTTTTGCTCATAAACTGAATGTAAAATATCCCACATCTCTTTAGCCGTCTTGCAATTCAAAAGATGCTGCTTTGGTTCATGACTTACAGTAGAACCAATCAAATATCTCGCAATAGCTTCTTTGTTGTTATACTCCTTTAATAAATGAGCATCTTCAGGTTTCACAGCTACACCGGTAACATGGTCAGTAACTTTGTGCAAAGTGAGTTGCAGGTCAATGTCGAATTTCCAAGAAATCCAGTTCGAATCACCTTCTAATTTTTCCACTACCACTTTGTCCAGTCTCACAGACATGATTGCTATTATAACACAAACCAAAGTAGTCCAAAGCAAATGTCCAAGTCCGATCGAAAGAGGTTACCGGCAGGCCACGCCACGAGTCGCGAATTTCTGCTCCCAAGAAAAACGAAAGTACTACAATGTCTACGCGAATAGTACTTCTAGACCGCGAAATCTGGGCCCATAACCTGTTAAAACAGATAGCAGAGTGCCAGAAGCCTATGAGGGAGCAGAAAATATAAAAATATTGTAATTGACGAAATATTTTTTATTGGCAATTTGGCGGCAAACACACAACTGACAATTGACATAACTAGAACTAGCTGTCAAACATGACGTTAAAAACTGCGTTTGGTTTCACGTACCTATGTACGTACTACAACAGGGTTAAAACCTTAATTTTCACAAATCATAGTCAAAGTCAAAAATTTTTATTCAATGTAGGATAAAGGAGAATGGGCGCTTGCGTCCCCAGTGGTGTATCAAGTTGTCATATATGTCGATGTAAAGGTTATAATAATAGCTTCATTTTATTATATGACACCAATAGTGAGACTTGTGCAGGGTAAAAACTATGACTTTTTTTATTTTTATAAAATATTTTTTAAAACCCTATTAATATTTCTAACCAAATCATCATTTCAGCCGCATAACGTCCACTGCTAGACATAGGCCTCTTCCAAAGATTTCCAAAATGACCGATCTAGAGCGGCTTGCATCCAGCGCCTTCCAGCGACCTTGGTTAGGTCGTCAGACCACCTTGTGGGTGGGTGTCCTACGCTTCGCTTGCCTGTACGTGGTCGCCATTCGAGAACCTTTTTGTTCCATCGGCCATCGGTTCTTCGCGCTATGTATCCCGCCCACTGCCATTTCAACGAGCTAATCCGCTGGGCTATGTCAGTGACTTTAGTTCTTCTACGAATTTCCTCATTTCTGATTCTATCACGTAGAGAAACACCGAGCATAGCTCTTTTCATAGCGCGTTGCACGACCTTGAGCCTTCTTATGAAACCCATAGTAAGCGACCATGTTTCAGAGCCATCAGAGTCTTAAGATATTGAGGTATTTTTGACAAGAAGACACTACTACTACGCAGTGGCGTAGCTTCCCGAACGCTGCCCAGCCGAGTCGGGTTCGTCTAATAAGACCTCTTCCTCGAAGCTGAAACTTCCTGCCTGGATCAATTGTCCCAGGTAGTTATACTGGTCTACAACTTCGAGGGTGGAGCTCCCAACACAAACAGATATTCGACATAGACATTCGACATTACTTTCGTTTTGTCCATGTTCATTTTAAGACCCACCTGTTGGGAAACTCGGTTTAGGTCTGCGAGCAGAGCTTAAGTCTTCCATCGATTCCGCGATGACAAATCGAAGGTGAGTGATATACTCGCCATTGATGTTGATGCCAAATCCTTCCCATTCCAGAAGCTTGAAGGCGTCTTCCAGTGCAACTGTGAACAGTTTCGGAGATATAACGTCTCCCTAGTCTTACACCTCTATGCAGTGGAACTGCTCCTGTACTCGGACTGACATAGTGGCGTTACTGTATAAGCACTTCAACACTTCGATATACCGATAGACAATACGGCATCGCTGGAGAGACTAAAGCACGGGCCATGTTCTAATCCCAAGCATAACGGCCGGTTATACTTCCTCGTCTTCTCTATAACCCGCCGCAGCGTATGAATGTGGTCCATGGTACTTAAAACCTTTACGGAAATCGGCTTGGTCGGGAGGCTGGAAGGCATCAAACCTGTTTGCGAGACGATTCGTGATGATCCTCGAAAACAACCTGTATACATGACTCAGAAGCGTGATAGGCCTATAAGTTCTTTAATAGGGTGCTATCTCCCTTTTTGAAGAATAGGACCACCACGCCCCTGCTCCATGCTTCCGGCGTTACGCCCTCGAGCAGAACGGAATTAAAGAGCCTCTGGAGGACTTTCAGTACCGACGTTCCGCCCGCTTTCAGAAGCTCTGCTGTAATTCTATCCTCGCCCGGTGCCTTGTTTTTTTTAAGCTGTTTGAGTTTTCAGTCTTGTTTGTTTTTTATCCATAACCCACAAAACTTTTTCTTGGAATAGATCTTTCCCCTGCCGAAACCTTTTCAAGGGTACACCTGCCATAGGTAAGTATATCCGTGAATGGGTTTTGGCGGGAGCTCATCAACTTCTCCAAAGGGCCTCTACATGTTCGATCTGTATCCCCACGCAAGCCTCTCGAGGGATCGGGGTGAGAAGACCCGTGATTTTCAAATGAGATACAAATAATAATTACCGCTTTTTACACATTAATAATAGAGCTATAAAACTAAGATTTATTTGAATAAAATACTTCAAAAATAGCTAAGAACAAAAAATAATTCAATAATTCACAGTTCTTTTCCTGCACATGTCTCAGTGTTGGTGCCATACAACAAAATAAATCTATATGTATGACCTTTAAAATGACACAAGCCCAACCTGATACAGCCTGGGGACGGGGCCCATACTAAAGTGCCCATTCTCCTTTATGTCTTAATGAAGGTCATTTTTGAAAATAATATTTTAGTGCAAAAGCTAAAAACTACTATCGTTTCGGAACGACCACTTAATGGCGGACTTAATGCATTAACACACTCTTAAAACTAAAAAAACTAGTTAATCATTCGTTTTTAAAATCATAGACAGTTCTTACCTAGACCAAACAACAAGGTTAGTCTCCATGCATTGGATTTACAGCTAGTGGGGTTTATGTCATAATCGGGGGCCGAATGAAGTATAAAAGTTACGGGCTGGGCACCTGCCGCTCGTATGAGGTTCTGAGTCTGTCTGTGTGCAATGCTGTATTTTTATATTAATGACGACCTCCTTGGCGTAGTGGTCACCATGCTAGTCCGCCATCCAGGGGTTCTGGGTTCGATCCCCAGTCAGGGCAAGTTGGGAAATGGCCTTTTTCAAATTGTCCTGGGTCTTGGATGTTTATATATATATGTATTTGTAATGTAATATAGTATCGTAGAGTTAGTATCCCATAACACAAGTTTCGAACTTATTTTGGGGCTAGCTTAATCAGTGTAAATTGTGTCTATATATATTTATTCATTTTTATATATTTAACTTTATTACAATGCATGTGAATGGCGGACTTATGGCCTGAGGCCTTTTCTACCAGTCAACAAACAGGTGAAGTTGATATATTGAGACATACAACGTGGAAGGGACATACCCGTTATAAATCGAACCACGGGCTATACTAGACCACTAATAGAGGTAGTATATATATTTTAGAAGGTTTCTAAAACACCCGGGAACCATGGCGGAAGCGTGCAGGGCGCCAACAGGCGTTCTAGGCTTCCTGCAGAAGCTGGGCTGGTTCGAGAACTGAGGCCGGCGTCAGCTCCCCACGCAAAACGGGACCGGCAAGTTTGGGCCTAATTGCGGAAAATCTGTCCTCGAGGGAAGTAAGAAGTAAGAGTATAATGAAATTAAAATAACAGTCAAAAACTAAAAAAAGTATATTTTTATTTGTTTTTGACTGTTACTTTATTATCCCGTCTGGCCAGCATGGAGAGTGTAGGCCAAACCCTCTGGTTGCTCTGGCCAAATTATGGCTCTGGTAGTACAGAGAGGACCGTGCTCCTGCAGTGGAGACTAAAACGACCCGATGATTATGATGATAGACTAAAATTGTCTGCAAAAATGAATTCAAATAAGTAAAGATCTATTTATTATAATAAACATAATTGAAACGAGCAAAGTCTTTGAATCATTATATAGAATCAGACAGACTGATCAATTATTACAATTATTATCTATTCGTACTTGGACGATATGACGTTTGTACCTAATAAGGCGTTTGTACCTAATATGGCGTCTGTACCTATGTTTGACTATAATTCTAGTACATAAATAGGTCGTCTTGCATCACCTTTTCACAGCTTCTCTGCTACCAGCCACGCAAAAGGCCGTCGCCGGCCGTGTGCCATTTTGAATTTTTCCATCAATATTAATAAAACAAATGACAATAAAACATTTAATACAGTAAATAAGCACAGGTGCGGGGAGGTAAATATTTTTGCGCATTACAAGTAACATTCGGCATAGGTCGTATTATTCAAATGTGGACCAATAAGAGAGCATTTACGGCCGCGGCCATAAAACTACAATCGAACCGAACGAATAAATATCCGACCTCTGTAACTTATAACCTTTTATACGCGGAGCTAGAGTTGCAAAATGAGCCAAGATGTTGAAGCGAAGCAGCCCGGAGCTATGCGAAGCGGATTTGCGTTGTATGCGACAGCGTTCTTGATTCATTTGTTTTTCCGTTTTTTGTGTGCGTATGAAGCCAACACTTGTATCAGATTTTACTGGTTGCCTAAAGGCATCTGACGGAGGAGCTCGAGAAATTTATGCCACTTAAGTTCACCCATCCAAATGCAGACCGCGCCCGGAGTCGCTTTACTTGCGAAAGTGCCTGTAATGCGCACTCCCTTGTGTACGTCCCGTCATGTTTACTTTAGGCTATGGTAATACGGTCTTATTTTTTAAAGGGATATGGACTGGGTAAAAATATATTAATTGAATTAGTAAGTCTACTAGATTATCCAAAAATATTTTTTTCGTTTAGCATATCAGTTAAAATTCACAAAGATGAGAACAGTGCTTCAAAGTTTTCGAGGTTAAAAATCGTATCTGATAGTGACGACACGCGAAATTTAAATGCGCTGTTTCTTCGTCACTATTTGCTAATCAGAGAAAAGAAAAATGCGTATACCATACTTTTTAATAATCCTTTCTGTGTAGACTGACACGTTAGGAACTAATCGGAATCATGCTGAGAGAGTTGTTATTGTTACATCTAGTAAATCTATATCTTGCTGCACCCATGATCCCGTCCAAAGTTATAATAATACAAGCCATAACCCATAACTCGGTTATGTTGGTCGTAACCCGCAACCGCGGCTAATGTGCACCTGTACCGTACACCTCGCGATACACTACACATACAGCAAAGCTTTATCATTTTAATTTATTAACACAAATATACCAACGAGTCTGTACTTGCATATGCCTTGCATATGCCTTGCATAGTTCATTATGCAATTTAATCAAATCATTTTATTTTAGGCAATGAACTTAATATTATTTGCAATAAAGGCACATACAGACTATTTTCATTATTTTTGTCATTATCAGGTCTTTTTGTTTCCACTGCAGGAGCACGACCCTCTCTGTACTACTCCTCGCTGGCCAGACATGTTGAAGGGGTCTCATTGATGTTTCTATGATTTGTTTAGCTTGTATTTCCTAAATCGCCTTCTACGACATCCACGGAAGGACTTGGAGTGGCCCTATTCTGCTCTACCGAAAACCACACATACATACATACATACATACTATCACGTCTTTATCCCTAATGGGGCAGACAGAGCATTTTGGGTCTTGCGGTTCTATGCAGAGCCCAGGGCCGCAAGACCCAAAAGCCACTTTTAGCGTCGTGGTGGGCGAGAAGATGGAAAAGCAATCAATACAGTGATTTGTTGCTAGCCGCATCGTCTGTTAACATGATTTGCATTTTTGCCCATTCCCTCGATCGGCTTTTACGATCTGCGTGGGAAGAGAAGCAGCTGGTACATTCTAAGTTTTTTTATTTCTCCCAGACCAGCATGGGAGAACCACACGGCAAGCATTTATATAATTATGTAAAATATATATATGTACTGATGTCAGGCAACTATCCGCGATATCTCCGGAATAAGACTCCTTTCGGTCTTAGGCCACAAATCTTCCTCGGTAAAGGTTTATATATTACTTAAAGAGTTTTGGCGATAACGTAGGGAGAAGGTCAGCTAATATATTTAAGAGTTCTCTCTTAAACCAACATAGAAGAAGTAATAGCTAGGAATATATATAGTTGTATATAATAGGTCTGGTGATATAGGTTGCCGGTAATGTGACAGATAGACAGATATATGTATTTAATCATCATTCTCTTCTAACAATTATGCTTTCTAACTGCATTAAAAAAAGTAATAGAATAAAACTGTTAGGATAAACAACCCTGCTATAATCCATGCTTATAACCGGTCTACAGGTGATCCAGATGGCTTTACCTGTTATTCCGCCTCTTTGCATTATTCCATTCTTTTATAGCCAGCCAGTGTTGCTATATTTAAATTTTATTCGCCTTAATGTTGCCACACACGAGTCTCCTTGCAATCTCATACCTATAGCTTTACCAAACCGTTTTACACTTACGAAATGTAACTTTATACTCTATGCGGATAGAATAAAGTTTATTTTGGATTTTTCAAGTTGTTAATTTTAATGTGGTTTTGCGTACAGATGTCAGGGAAATAGAAACGATTTGGGAGCAATGTTTTTATTTAGAATGAGGCAGTTTTAGGATAGGGATGTTGTTTTACCTGCGTGTTTTGATTTGAAGGCCTTTGATCTGGGATTATGCTGGACAAATAATGGAATCAAACGAATTAGGGAATGTTTTCGATAGTTTTTCAGTTGAATTGAGAATAGGGAGTTCCTTTTTTCTATTTTTATTCTTCTTTTGTTTTTTATAGGCAAGTAAGTTATTCAAGTATCCTACTTCCTACTAATACTTTAAATGCGAAAGTGAGTTTGTATATTTGTTTGATTGTTTGTTACTACTTTACGCTTCAACCACTGAACCCTATTTAGTTGAAATTTGATATGGATATTGTTTGATACCCAGAAAAGGACATAGGATAGTTTTCATCCCGAAAATGTTACAGAAAACCACTAGCTGAAGCGCAGGCCACCTCCAATTGGTTAATTTATAGTACTACTGGTAGGTCTGTAAGTTGAAATTACCAGTAGTTCTACTGGAAGGCCTATTGCGACAAAAATTCCCAGTAGTCCAACTGGTAGGTCTATTGCGAACAAAATTGTCAGTAGTCCTACTGGTAGTACTACGAGAACTAGCTTAATTTGAAAATCCATTCGGAAGCCCTGTGTCCGGCAGTGGTGTGGAGTGAAAGAGAAGCAGCTGGTCCATTCAATGTAATAAGAAATCCATTATAAAATCAGTGACAATGGTACGAGGTGACTCGTGGATTTTTCCTAATTAGACGGTGCGCCACGTGGCGATGGCGGAGCGTAAATCATTCACACTTATTAAAAGAAGTCAAATCTTAAGATTGCACACTGGGCGAGTGGTCGCGGCTAGTAGGATTGCATTGACTTTTACTAGACCACTCGCGCAGTGTTTGTATTAGCCAAGATTGTATTGACCTTTAATAGTAGTACGTTTGTAAAAATCAGATTACAGACCTCAAAATGGTACAGTTTTTAAAAATTATAAATTGATGTTTTGTATTTAGTAATAGTTTTAATTTATACTATAGCTTTTAGATTTATTCAATTTAATTATTACATCATATATAAATTATTAGGTATTTTTTGTGGTAAATGCCATTCAATAAATGGTATCTATTTCCAAATGGTCAGGGGATGGCGGTAGATTTTATTAGTTTGGAATAGATTGGTTGACAGAGTCAAAGTCAAAAATTTATAATTAATGTAGGATATTTTTATCTTATTGAAGTTAACGTGTCTACAGGTTAAGGTATACATCTGTCATCTTAAGTCATTATTTTTGAGCAAATTTGGTTTGAAAATAGCTTATGGCTCTATATTTATCGTGAAGTTACAACAATCGAGACAATACATGTTATATGTACTATAATATAGATACAGAAGTTATTGGCACTTTCACTGGCAGACGTTTATAATCTAGTAGTGAGCTGATATAGGCTGTAAAAAAAATATAACTACTCGTAGAACTCTATAATGCCGCGTTTACAATCTATCTCACTCTTATATTTTTTTATACTTACTTGCCATTAAAATAGCCAAACAAACTCGCCTAATATGATCTGAATTCAAGAAAACTACCTCATATTATCATCTACATTGAAATAACAACTCTAATGTTACTGTTTCTAAGTTTATTTTTAACTATAGGTACGGGGAGTTGATATGTGTTGCTCTACACTCTACAGTATTGGAAAAATAATGCCCTTTAATATAAATTGTACCATGAATGATTTTGCTATTTCTAAGGGGTTTTAAGTACTTATTTGTACCTACTAACTACCTATGTATAAAAAAATATTTATTTTTGATCCAGTTGGCTGCAAAAGTAGATGAAGAAGAGTTACTTATACAAGTTTAATAAAAAGGCTCAAATATATAGGTGGTATGCTTTTAAAAGTGATGTAGAGGATTGTCGATGTAAGAGGTTCTGATAATGAAAAGCTACAATTTCAGATATCATAAGTTTAAGCTTATCGTGTTTTTCGTGTGTATTAGTACCCAACACTAGGGTCAGATTATGAGGCTGCCTAAAGACATCTGAAACAGCTTGACCATTGCCATTTGCCATACGATGAGGACAGCTGGGTCTAACGGCTTATCGTGCCTTCCGAAGCACGGAGAAGCTCAATAATTTTTATGTCACATGTGGTTACTGATAAAGCGCGGACTACACCCAGTGTTACTTAACTTTCGAAAGGGCTAATAGTGCGTACTCCATCGAGCTACCGAGCTCCTCACGTACGCGTATATGTTCAAGTGTATGAAGGGATAAATGAAGTGAAATGAAAAAGAGACTATATAAATATAAGGGGAAAAGGGGATACATGTATTTTCTAACGTCCAGTACTGCCCCATTTGAAGTAAATTATTTGAAAGGAAACGAGGGTATCATTCAAAATTTTGTCTTGATCAAGCCCTAGATAACCCTTCAAATTATTTTATGAACTAAGTTTATAGTTTAAAGTAAAAGTCGCCAATTTTCGCAAATGTGCGTAGAAAAGCTTTATGTTCTCACTTTAAACTATTGAAAAGTAGTACATAAAATAGTTTGAAGTGTTATCTTAGTTAAATAATTAAACTGGACACTCGTTTGCCAAACGTTATTAATACTTTTCTTCCTGTGACCTTTGAATTTACTAATAGTTAGGCATATTAAAATCTGCGCTACATTCTTAGATAGGTACATAATAGACCTGTAGACCTCGGTGGGCCTAAAATAAAGATAAGAAATGTTTATTGAATAGGCTAAACTTAATGAAAAACTAAACGTCTATTAAAGAAATATCTTTTATAATCACAAATCAAAGTGGCCATGAACATTTTTCTCAAAAACAAGCAATCTCCATTCAATTCCGAAGTGAAAATTGTTTGGCCGAACAAAAGCAAATTCCATTAGCCAATCGCAAAAATAATCCCGTCTTACACGGTAGTAATTATTTACGACAAGAAGGGGGTCAGGGGGTGAGGGGTCACATTATTAGCCTCCACTTGATCCGGTATAAATAACACCCTGATCGGAAACGATCGGTACCTATAGGGTGATGTTGGTTTGGTGTTAGACTTTTGGGTACCTATTTTTAGCGATTGGGAGTTAATGTATATTGAATATGTAGAATTATAAAGATATACTTATTTACTAGATATATTAATGAACATTCTAGTCCGCCGTTTAGATTTTCCGGGTTCAATCCCCGGCCAGGACAAATTGGAAAATTGTCTTTTTCAAATTGTCTTGAGTCTTGGGTGTTTCTCTACCTTTTTATACGTATTTTATCTTTTTACTTATTTCGATCATAACACAAGTTAAAGCTTACTTTAGGGATAACTCATCAGTGTGATTGTCTTCCCTATATATTTTTTTATGTATTATTGAACTAAGAATAATTTGAAATTGTGATAGGTATGTCTAGGTAGTTACTAGTCATCGTTTATGTTTCCATACCTATAATCGTATGATATAAAGTGATATAAGTTACAGGTCACTTTTAACTTTTATTTTTTATAATTTTTGAATATTGCATGTACTTAGATAAAGAGTTTGCAAATGGAAGAAAATGAATAGAAATGTATTATGTTTTCTTTCCGCCTTAACACGACCAGATAAAAGCTTAAAAGCTTGGGTATGAAAAATATATTATTAAAGCCATATAATGCTAAATTACACAACTTGCATCTTCTTGTAAAGATAGTAGATAAATGAAAAGTAGATAAATAGTGAGTCGAATGGTAGATAAAGCATATTATGCTTTATCTAACGTTCGAATCACTGGTGATGCCGAGAAAATGAAGACTGGTGAGTCGAATGGTAGATAAAGCATATTATGCTTTATCTACCGTTCGAATCACTGGTGATGCCGAGAAAATGAACACTGGTGAGTCGAATGGTAGACAAAGAATATTATGCTTTATCTACCGTTCGACTGACTGGTGATGCCGAGAAAATGAACACTGGTGAGTCGAATGGTAGATAAAGCATAATATGCTTTATCACTGGTGATGCCGAGAAAATGAAGACTTTACAAGAAGATGCAAGTTGAGTAATTTAGCATTTACTTTAAAAGATATTATTAGATACTTAAGTTCGTTTTGTTTTTTGGGTGAGGTAGTCAAAGTGCAAAGAATATTAAATCTTGCTTGACATAATCCGCCCCATTACATCCTGTATGTGCCTTTCGCCGCCCCCTTTCATTCGAGCATATTTTCATAAATGCAAACATTTAGAAAGAATTTCCTTCGAAAGCTCATAAATATTTCCCACTTTTACTGCTACCATACAAATTGGGCCATACGAAAATGTGCTTTATCTCAATGGAGTAAAGTTGAAAAAGTTTTTGTAGAAAAAAACTCATAAGCGCGTTTTAAAACGAACCGGGAGAATTAAAGATTAATCTGGTTCTCCAATAAATATCGAAATGGATTTATTCAGAAATTGGAATCGAAGAATTGGAACTTATTTTGGATCCATTCGTAGATGAGATGTTTTTTATTCGGATGACTTATGGAGGGGGCGAGATTTACTGATGACAGCTTCCAAAGGATTGCTCTAACGAAGATTGTATGAGTTTTTTTCATTTGCTAATTGTTTGAAGTTTTAATTGATATTTATTTTTAAGGGCTTGATTAGGGTTTCCTTTTTACATCATTTTTTGAGATTCAATGTATTTGATTAGATAGGAACGGTAGTTAACTTAGACCATTTAACCAACTCGAACGTAGTTAGGTATTGTATAAGTAGGATAGGATAGTCAATACCTTAAATAAATAATTATAGTCTTCAATTGACAATTTGAGAAATACTTGTGAGACTAAAAACCGACCTTGCCCCCAAACTGCAAAACCGATTTGACTTCAAACAAAAAAAAAACTCAAATTGGTCCAGGCTTCTTGGAATAATTGATGAACATTGAGTTGATTGCGGTCCCAGTTAACGGCATCCTCCTTATATTTAGTTTAGTTACTAGTTTTAGTTTAATAATTATTTAGATTTAAAATCATTTTTGTACAATTTGTAAGTATGTCTGTTGAAATAAAATATATATTGCACAACATATTGTACTTAACATACACACCATTTCACTTACGAGTATAAAATATGAATACTTAGAATCCGGGACACAAGTTAGCAAAATGAAAAGCAATATATCACAAAACCATTAGTTCCCGATCCAAACGTCTCGGTTACAGCACTAAAGATAACCGAATTAAACACTTATACACTTAGCCAGTGACTATGGAAGCATTCCAACATGTAGTATAAATTAGTGTAACCGCACGGTGGCGCCGCCGCGCCGCGCGGTCGAAAAGAGAACCACTTGGTCGTAAATCGCAATTTGTCGTAGTGAAGATCGACGCCTTTGCTTCTAGCCGTAGAGCTAAGAAGGCATTTAGAGGCGATAATATATGGTTTAACATAAAATACTGAAACTATTTTAAGGGTGAAATCAGTCCAGGATACTGAACAACTTTTCCCAAGGAACATATGTCGAAATATGAAAAGTATTTTTTGACCTCCCATACAAGTTGACCGATCAGCTGATCCGAGATTACATAGAGAGCAAAAAAAATATTTTACATATTTCGATATATGTTCATTGGGGAAAGTTGTTCAGTATCATGGACTGAATTTACCCTTAAAATAGTTTCAGTATATTTTGTTAGACCTCATATAAACATCCCATTATTGAATTCATACTTATGTTCTAAATATGTACATCTTTAACTATCTTGTAACCGAAATAAACATCGGTGACGTATCCAGAACAGATATTAAATATATAAAATAATGAATTTATCTCATGAAAGAACTATTGATGTTAGCTAAGACATCAGTTTATAAATAGTGCATATATTTAAGAACAGCAACTATAGAAAACAAATGTTTTGCATTTAAATAGCTTACAAGAAGAAAAACATACTTATTAACTCTTTGTTGCGCCAAAACAAAGAAATGTAACATTTAAATATGTAAACCAGATAAACAATAGTTATATACAATAGGTAATGTAACTGTCTTCCGATTTTAAAAATATGTTATATGTTTCAGGCGGTAATTGTATTAAAAATATCTGTAACATGCTTTTGAGGCGCTAGATGAGGTGACATGAACATCATAGATGTTACTTTTGTTATTTATAACTTTTAACAGACAAATACATAATCGCAAAATATCATTTTGCTAGATATCATGACGCTATACTAACATCATCATCATCATCATCAGGTATTTTTGTCTCCACTGCAGGAGCACGACCCTCTCTGTACTACCAGAACCATATTTAGCCAGAGCAGTCAAAGGACTTGGCCTACACTCTTCTCGCTGGCCAGACGGGTTGGAGAGGTCTTATTGATATTTTTAAGCTTTGTTCAGCTTGTAATCTTTAAGTCGACTTCTACGACATCCACGGGAGGACTTGGAGTGGCCCTATTCTAGTCTGCCGGAAACCACACGGCACTAACACTAACGGCTATACTAACAATAATATGTAATAACCTAATAACATTAACAAATTAACATTATTTAAATATTCAATTAACATCAACTCTCTCTTCCAAAGAGCCTATACGTTTTAGATCTATATCCCCACGCAACGCAAGCCTCTCTAAGGACCAAGGTGTAACGGCTGTTTCAAAGCAGATACATAATACATTTCAAAAACATTAAAAAGTAATTTTTTTTTCTGTAATCTCTTCACATTTGTAGCTTCATGGGATTGGCAATTGGCATTGAAAAGAAGTCCACTAATATATATGTCAGATGTTCTTTCATTGAGAGTACATCTTTGACAGGATATATATATTTTCTGTCACCTCTACACATATGTAACTCTATGCGATTGGCTTTTAACACTTCCGTGCACATTGTCTGAGTAACAATACCCGTATTCGCTAATCTGGCACGTAGCATGCTTCTTCCTTACCAAAAAGTCACATTTGACAATGTTGATTTAAATATGTGTCTCTGTTACTTACTAAACTACTACTACAGTCTGGGAGAAAATAGTAGAATGTCATGTCACCCAGAGGTTCCGGGTTCGATCCCCAGTCAGGGCAAGTTGGAAAAGGGCCTTTTTCAAATTGTCCTGAGTCTTGGATTTTTATTGTATTTGTTATAAAATATAGTATATCGTTATAATCATCCGAGCGTATTATTCCCGCTTGCTTGCTTCCTCAGCGATAACGCTTCAGAGTTCGGGATCCGCTAACTGATTTAGTCGATTGATGAGGTTACTGGTTTTCACAAAGCGACCTCCGAAACCCAAAGGGTAGACCAGAACCAATACTTGGATAGGTTTTCACAGACGCTAGATGGCGTCCGCTTGCTTGCTTCCTCAGCGTCAACGCTTCAGAGCCCGGGGTCCGCTACCTAACCTAGATGATTGACAAGGTCACTACTTTTTACACAGAGCGACTGCCGCCTGACCTCCGCAATCCAAAAGGCAGACCAGAACCAATTCTTGTATAAGTTTGCACACACGCTAGATGGCGTTTGGGACCCACAATTTATACGTACCTTCCGAAATACGGACTCGGACGGACGGAAAAACGGATTGGCAAGCTAGTAATTACGTCTCAGCCATCTGGTTAAATCAGCCATCCAACTGGACGCCTAGCCTGGACATTCAAACAGGCATCCAATTGAATGGCTGACCTACATCTAACCAAGTCATTGAACGCAACGTTTAACCAGACGGCTGAACGTAGTAAGTATAGGCATTTAGCAAATAGTTTGCCGTGAGGTTCCGGCAGAGTAGAATAGGGCCACTTCAAGTCCTCCTGTGGATGTCGTAGAAAGCGACTTAGGAAATACAAGCTGAACAATGCTTATAAACATCAATGAGACCTCTCCAACCCGTCTCGCCAGCGTGGAGAGTGTATTTTAAAAGTTTCATATCTCGATATAGGTAATCCATGGTAAAAGTTATTCAGTCAGTATCATAGAAACTTAAAATAATCAGTACAATAAGTTAGACGTTATATAACAGTATCGAAATAATAGTAATCGATAGTGGTCATTAGCCCGACGATAACGTCTGGCTAATGACCACTATCGATTACTATTATCTTGATACTGTTTTATAACGTCTAACTAATTGTACTGATACTATTTTAAGTGTCTATGTTAGTGAACAAATTTTTCCCTTGCAGATAGGTAATAGGGTCGGTTCTTAACAGTCGGACGTTGGTCGCCGCGACGTAAATTCGACCATATTATCTGCCGATGTGGTATCCGGCAGAGTAGAATAGGACCACTCACAGTCCTCCCGTGGATGTCGTAGAAGGCGACTTAGGAATACACACTTAACAAAGCTTATAAACATCAATGAGGCCTCTCCAACCCGTCTGGCCAGCGTGGAGAGTGTAGGCCAAATCCTCGGGTTGCTCTGGCCAAGTATGGCTCTGGTACATAGGGGACCGTGCTCCTGCAGTGGAGACAAAAAAAACCTGATGATGATGATGATGATGATACACTAGTCAGCTGATCCGTATTTCTGTTAGAAGTATTATTTTCACTTTTAAAAGTTTCATATTTCGATATAATCTTGCAAGGGAAAAATTTGTTCACTATCATAGACACTTAAAATAGTACCAGTGCAATTAGTTGGACGTTATATAACAGTATCGAGATAATAGTAATCGATAGTGGTCATTAGCCCGACGGTAACTCCTAAAGTCGCATAATAGCCATTCGCTCCTAATGAAGGAACTTTGGATCTAAACAGTCGGACGTTGGTCGCCGCGACGTAAATACGACCCTATTATCTGCCGCTTAGCTCGAGGGGATTGCAGGACAACAAAATGTAAAGACGCCGCGCAACAAGCGGTATAAACATGGAAATGGCGATGGGTCTTATATGATTTTAGACTTTACATACATACATACAAACTATCACGTCTTTATCCCTAATGGGGCAGACAGAGCATTTTGGGTTTTGCGGTTCTATGCAGAGCCCAGGGCCGCAAGACCGAAAAGCCACTTTTAGCGTCATGGTGGGCGAGAAGATGGAAAAGCAATCAATACAGTGATGGGTTGCTAGCCGCATCGCCTGTTAACATGATTTGCATTTTTGCCCATTCCCTCGATCGGCTTTTACGATCTGCGTGGGAAGAGAAGCCGCTGGTACATTCTAAGTTTTTTTTTATTTCTCCCAGACCAGCATGGGATTTTAGTCTTTCACGGCCACAATTACTGTTAATAACAAAAAACAATTCCCGAACGGACACCGTCAGTGTTGTGTGTAAGGACTTATGCAACAAACGACGAAGAAAGAGGGTAGACCAATATGGTTACCCTTGACAGCCGAACATCCATCGCAGAAAGGACGTCGAAATATCTGGCAAAAAACGAAATTAATCGCGGTAAGTCTCATAATACTAAGTACCTGGGCGACCGAGCTTTGCTCGGTTACATCTCAAACATTAACAATTTTTTTTTAAACTTGTCTAAAAACAATGCAAAATAATAAATTATATATAAACTCAAACATAAAATAAAAAAAAAGTAAGTCACCGAGTAGGATTCGAACCCGTAACACTTTTTCTAGCGGTCGGTATGCTTAAAAACTGAGCTAAAATCAAGGCTGTCGGCGCGGCCAAATTAGCGACCATATTCTGCGTGGAAAGAAAAACGCATGAAAACTCGAAAACACGCGTTTTCCCAAACATAAAACTAATTTAGATCGATTATTTACCCCCGAAAACCCCTATATACAAATTTTCAGCGAAATCGTTAGAGCCGTTTTCGAGATCACAGAAATTTATAAATATATATATATACATACAAGAATTGCTCGTTTAAAGGTATAAGATAACAGTGACAATGGGTCTTGTAGGACGGTCATCAAAGTATAATAAATACAACTTGGAAGGGACATTCCTGTGATAAATCAAACCACAGGCTACACTAGATCACTAAACTGTGCGTTTATGGAACGCATTACCAGTGGAGATAATAAAGACGTCTCAATCCTTAGGCTCCTTTAAATTTAGAGTCAATAAATTCTATGCAGAGTCATAAATTAAGTTATATAAATATATATATGTATGTATGTATACCTATATATATATTTCTACATATTTTATATGTGTACGATTTTTATTTATATTTATATACTTGTAGTAGTTGTAGTGTATAAGCCTTATCTAAACTTTTTGTATTTTGTTCTGTACTTCTGCCTTCCTATTACTGTCCTCTGTTTCTCTGGTCGACTGGAAGAGATCCCTTCTGGGATAAGTCCATCGTTTGTACCGCTGTTATAATTATATGTGTTTAATGTGTGTTAATTTAAGTGCAATAAAGTTTTTAAATAAATAAATAAAGTACAATGATAATAAACAGTCCAAAAACAAAAACAAAATCAACATTCTGTATGATTTTCTTTATTTAGATTTTGACTGTAATATTAATTTCTTTATACTATAGTGATCTAGTATAGTCCTTAGTTCGATTTACTACGGGTACAAGTCCCTTCCACGTTGTATATTGTCTTTGTTGAAAATAAATTTAAATTTTAGATTCTACGTGTCTTCGTTGCTAGGTTAGGCTCCTTTTTTTGTAACTTAAATTGCAATAGCGTCCTCTGTGAAACGACTTTATGTCATCTATTGTGATCATCAACTTGTCTGTTCAAATTGGATTCAATTCAATTCATTTATTGTATTCATATTACAATGAGTTCTTAGTCATACTAATATTACTACTGCTTTTAATTAGGTACAATACTGGACTTATCCAGAGTGGTGAATGGGCAAATTATAGTGTTGTTGTTGAGTACATTTACTTAACAGCTCCTTTTACAATTTTGCTCCATTCCGCCGCCGCTTTTTGCGCATTCCCTAGTTTTTAAGATAATTATGTGCTGTATTTATTTATTTTGTGCAATGAAGGGTATTGTATTGTAAGTTTCTTAAGTTCCCTGAAATAATATTGCTTAGCTTAAGCTGCCTTCCGTGAATTGTTTAATTTTATTGTCAGCTTAATTATGATATTACAGCACTCCGTCTCAACCTTCCCCCGGCCTGAGGGGCGAAATAAATTCAATTTGTACAAACTCGCTAATGTCCGTAGCAACCAGTTTAAGTGTCTCGACAGTAATTGCTGTTGTCCTTAATAATTAACTTTGTTATTTCATTATTTGTATTGCATTTACTTAGTCATTTTCTAAGAATGTTTGAAGAAATGTTCTGAAGAATACATACATACATACATACTATCACGTCTTTATCCCTAATGGGGCAGACAGAGCATTTGGGTCTTGATTTTGCAAAATGGAACACCTGATTCAGAACCATAATGCTCCTAGCTGGAGCATTATGGTTCGCAAAAGTTTTTTTTAGCGTGATGAGCATTTTCCACAGTCATAAAGTTCATGCAAACGAAGTCGCGGACTTCGGCTAGTCCCCAATAAAGTAGACAGAACAACCTAGGTCTTTCTTGCGGCTCTAGTAGTGTGTTTTATGTCAAAAGCGCCAATTAACTGACAATGCTAATTATCCGACCGGTTTCAGAAGACGTAGCAGCGAAGTTCCCCGCACATTAACAAGGTCCTATTGCTCGCGGCTGGCTAATTCCAAACTCCAAGCAATAACTTTGGTTGTGCTCTGGTCGTTAATGGCCGCTTGACCAACAAGCTGTATTTATTATAGAGCTACATTATAATTTGTATGATATTTGACCACTGATTTAAATATCTATGTTAAAAGAGAGATATTTACTTTACTTTGACGACCTCTCGTGGCGTAGTGGCACCATGCTAGTCCGCCACCTAGAAGTTTCGGGTTCCAATCCCGGTCAGTTGAAAAATGGCCTATTTCAAATTGAAATGGGTCTTGGATGGTTATCTTTCTTATTTTAAAATATAGTATCGTTGAGTTAGTATGCCATAACACAAGTCTCGAACTTAATTTGGGGCTAGCTCAATCTGTGTAATTTGTCCGTATATACTTATTTATTTATTTATAAATATATCATCATCCTGATCATAATATTGAGAAATATTATCATACGTATTTATTAAGTGTATATGTAAATATGTATGAGTATATATGAGTATTTATGTAAGTTTATTTTACGTATGTTTATGTAGGTATGTTCTTTTTTTTACATTTATTTATGTATTTTGTATAGGTATTTACTTTTGTATTGTACACGCCAATAACCTCTTTCTTCCCATTTCCTCTCGCGGGTCTACTGGAAGAAATTTCTTTAGACATAAGTAGCACCTATGTACTAACTTTACTTATATAAGGTTTTATTTGTAAACTTTTGAAGTGTACATGAATCAATAAAATAAAAAATAAAAAATAAATACATTTATATAGGCACTTCTAGTTCTTTAATGTGTTCTGGGTTCAAAACAGGTAAGTATTTATATTTTTTGTATAATAGGGATGTGGGCTGGGTAAAAAATATAATTATATTTAGTCTGTCAATTCGATGCAGCGCTTTGAAGTTTCGGAGTGGGGGTGATTTACGTCACCTTTAGTTAAAAATCTTAGCTTATCATGACTTCACGCGAAATTTAAATGCGCTACATCGTCAATATTTGGTAATCAGAGAAAACAAAAATACGTATACAGTATTTTTTTGTAATTTATCTAACTAATGAGCTAAAATATTTTTTTTATCCGCATCCCTTGGAAATTGTTGTACCTATGTTTTATTAAAATATGCAATAGTACTACTTAAATAGGTTACTTTTTGTATAAGTAATTAAGGCGTTGTCTATTAGTCTGGTGTTTACTTCAGACTTTTGCCAAGTAACACAGTCATCATTATCATTTTCAGCCCTTATCAACAGGCCTTCCTTTTTTGCACCATTCTCTTCGGTCCTGTGTTAGTCTCATCTAGTTCATTCCCGAATTTCCCGACGACCTCACAACATCATCTGGTGGTTTCCCTATTGGTCTGTTCCGGGTTTACCCCATCTCGGATAAGTCGTAACAAGAACTAAATTATAAAATCGTTCACGTGTCCAAAACTTTACGTGGCAATCTATAACTAATATTCAGCATTGACATAAAATTAAATATAAAATAATTTACGCCCCAACTTTCACCCTCCAAAAAATAATCGCTACTTATAGGTATAGACATTCGTAATTTATTAGTTGTATTGAAATAAACATTTGGCGAAGTTTTTTAATCGCGTCGCCCAATCGGCACAATTTATCGTTTTTAATTCAGGTGGTCTGAAATAAACAGCCACCCTGCAGGAAATCACTCGATTCCATATAAAATAAATGTTTAGGTATTGCACCTACGGCGTAGTAGTGAATTAGTGATGGGATTACGAAAAGTCGATATAAGATTACCTACACGACGCAATGTAAGAGATGTAAAAAATTAAAAATGCACTGTACAGTAATGCAAAGTTTGTAAATAACTACTATACTCCATTAAGTTGGGTATTTAAATAAATGTAAACAATCTTGACATGTCTTTTTATTGAAACATACACTTTATAAATCAATACCTTTGTAAATTACAAAGTAATTATGTAATTTATAACGTAATTACTTTGTAATTAGCAAAATCATTGATTTATAAAGTGTAGGTATGTTTCAATAAAAAAACATGTCAAGATTGTTTACATTTATTGAAATACCTAACCAAATGGAGTATAATTGCAATGAACTCATGAGCCTACTTACAACCACATATCTTTATAGTCAAAGTCAATTTTTTTAATTCAAAGTAGTATTTTTTTTTTAAATATTACGTATTTTAGTGCAAACGCTAAAAACTACTAACGTTTCGGAATCACCACTGCTGGGAAGATTAAGTACGCCGAAAGAAACCCAGTTCAGTACCTTTGTCGATTTTGCTCATAATAAAACTCAAAAATTTGTCTTATTTAAGTATTCACCTAGAAAATTTCATAAAATTTCGATTAAAAATATTTGAGATTAATAGTTGGCATTCTCATAAACCATCAATGGAAAAAATCTGCTCGTCTGAATTTTTATTGTTTTAATGAAATATTGAAGGGTAATTCTGTTTTGATTATTTATTTGACTGAAATAGATAAGTTTGAATTCAATAGAATTCTCAGTAAAAATATAAGTTCACAAAACAGACCGCGTTTGAAGAAATTAAAATAAGTTATATATTTACCCGTAACTCAAAATAATTATTAACCATCTTAATACCTGTATTAAAGATTAAAAAAAACTGATGAAGCAATCATAGAAAACTCTTAGATGTTTTGTGCGAAAAAAAAAACCCGTAAATCTCGATATCGATGAATCCGTAGATTTTCTCTCCTAGTTCGCCCCCTCCCGTTAATTCTGCAAGTTTTCCAATAGGTAGCGATACACCTGCGCGACGATGTTTATCGTTTGCTCCAGCGTTTACACCTCTTGTGCCATTTTGATATTTATTGCCACGTCCGTAAGTTTCAATTACAATTGTATTTCGGTGGCTTTTTATTTGGCGTTAATATTTTTTGAAATTAAGTAAGTTTTTATCGTAAGGTTTAAAATTTATTTATTACCTCAGTATTGGTTTGTACAGGATTTTTGCTAAGCAAATATACGATAATCAACACATTACTTTCATTCCTTTTTATTTTATTTTTAATAAGTATTATCATCATCAGGTCTTTATGTCTCCACTGCAGGAGCACAACCATACCTGTACTACTAGAGCCATACTTGGCCAGAGCAGACAGAAGACTTGGCCTACACTCTCCACGCTGACCAAACGGGTTGGAGATGTCTCATGATGTTTATAATCTTTGTTTAGCTTGTATTTCCTAAGTCGTCTTCTACGACATCCGCGAGAGGAGTTGGAGTGGCCCTGTTCTACTCTGCCGGAAACCACACGACTGTAAAAAGGTTACTAGATACTACTTACTTACGTACGTAAGTAAGTAGTATCTAATAACCTTTTTACAGCAGTTTCAGCCCACGATTTTGTAACTTCAAATTTAATAAACATACTCGTTTATAAAAATTTACACAAAATGGAATTGATTAGCTAATCATGCGTCTACTTATATGATATTTTTTCCACGTTAGCCTTATCATATATCTTCGTCATCATCATATCAGCCACAGGAAGTTTAATACTGGAAAGCCCTACCTCAAGGATTTCCAAAACGACGGATCAGAAACAGCCTAAATCGGTGGCGCTTTCTTGCACAGGTCGTCTGACCATCTAGCAGGTGGGTGTCTTATTCTGCATCGGCCGTCGGTTGTTCACACTATGTGCCCCGCCCTCTGCCATTTTAAGTAAACTTCACTCCATATCATATATACTTAACAGGAAAAGTCACAACTTTACACAAAATATTTATTTAATAATTCCGATATTTGTTTTTATCAAACAATCCAACAAAAGTGTTAATTAAATAACCTAACACCATTATACCTAATATGAAAATAACAACATTAAACTTTTCATTAAGGCGATGTTTTCAAAACTGTGCTAAATGGAGTGTAGTAATTTCTTTAGCACATTTGGTGACGTTTGATACGCGCTGGGGAACCCTAAATAATCGAATCACTTACTACCCTCGCATAGGGCCCTTCGTCATTTAATTTCAGTTTGTTTAGTGATATTAAGGCGATCCTATTGATTTACTGTGTCATATTTTGAGATTAAAAATTTAGTTTTAATGTCCGATGAAAATTGGGTTTGAGTTCTTAATTTATTTTAAGTATTGATTTATTACTTTTAAGTTGATATTAGAGACTTCGGTTTTTTGTATGGAAACAGCCATTCGTTTAGTGATTCCGCTTTTCAGAAATGGCACTTCTGTATACTCTAGAAGTTATTTAGTATTCAAGAAACAGTAAAACTAAAAACTTAGTAGAGTTTTGTAAATGTAGGAAAAAATATTTATTACGTTAGTCAATTTTATAAGAGCAGATTCAAATACAAAAGGCATCAACAAAAAAGAAAATAAATTATTCAGAGAACATTGACATTTGTGAAATTTAGATAGAGCTGCATGCGTAAGTACATATAGGTATCTTATTGAATAACGAATGACATGACTGTCACTTGGTGATCGACCAACAAAGAAGTCATTTCGGATTTAAGGAACTTCCAAAACCTTTGTATAGTTCCGTAAAGGTAAGAAAAAAAATTGGTCGGTCAATTTAATAAGAGCAGATAAAATTCCGATCCGCAAAATGATAAAAACAGATTGACATTTGTGAAACCCTAGATAGAGTTGTGTGCATAATATCTATATAGGTATTTAAACTGATAAGCTTATATACCTGTTACCTGGTGTCTGACAAATGATTAAAAATCTATTGAGTCTGCAGTGTTGCCAGTCAAAGTGTTAATGTAAAAGTGTAATATAATTACATTAAGTTATAAGTTTTTTTGTTTGATATAAAAATTATTGAGTACCTATAGGTATGTGACATATATATTTATTTAAGTTAATGTGCCCACTTTGTATCTATCTAAAATGTTATTTGATAATTTTCAGGGCAATCTGACCGACAACGTAACTCCTGAAAGTTTCACGAGCACCCCGACACGTCTCATCTCCTCAGCTGGCAAGCTTCATCTGAACCCAACAAAAACACGTGGCTCCCTTCTCTGGGAGAGGCGGAGTCCCCCCACAGAACCCGCCAATCACATCACCCCACTGTTCTCCCTCTCTTTCAAACTTCAAGCTGTCTCACTCTAATTCGTAGATTACGGTAGTCGATTCTTCATATCTGGAGGTTGATTTTTTTATTACTGTTTAAAGTTTGAGCTCTCGCAAATATGGTGGAGTCAGCATTTTCATTTGGAAGGTAACCGAATTAAATGTAAAGTGGCTTTTTGTTTTAAAACTTTTATATTGCGGTTGGGGATTATATTATATTAACGTTACAAAGTAGTTATACATATTTGGATGTTTTTGTTATGTCTTTACATATTTTAATAATTTTAGCTTAACCAAGATATGTATTTAGGAATATTTAGTTATACCTATAACATTTAAATGATATAGGTAGATAGATAGGCGAGTGGTGCCTCACTCGCTTTTATATTATTTAAATGTTTTTGTTTAGTATTAAAATAATAACTATGGTCATTCAAGAAGTTTCCTGGGTCAATAATAAATTATTTTGAACTATTAATAGAATAAAACGTCACATAAAAATATCACTTGTCATTGATCATATCCATTTCAAACGTGATTTTAAATTTGTTTTTGCAGAAAATCTGAAATTAAGAGTGCTATTTGGCTCCAAAAACTATAATGACGCCTTTATTTCATACAAATTCCATAGAAAATTGAGAAACGTTAAAAATAAGCATCTGATTTGAGTGGTTGAACATTTTCTTATTACACCTGATGTAGATAGTACCTATAGGTACCTTGTACTTAGGTTAGTCCATGGGCAGGACCACTAAACTACCCAAAACTATTATTCCTTTCTTCCCAAGTCTACCATTATGCTGAGAATTGGCGGACTCTGTCTATCCCGTCTGAGATAAATACGGAATGAGGTTGTATAGTTATTTTTCCTTATATATTTTCATCATAATATTCAATGGCAGTTTTTATAATTTTATAAACTGCAGTCAAAACTCACCACATATTTTAAAGGATTCTAATAGTTCACATTGAATTAACATAACTAATACCAATCATTAAGGCACAAAATCGCATGACGATACGATACGTCATATCACAAGCGTATAATAAACCGATGATAAAACCCTGACAAAGCAAAGGTGTTGGTCTAATTGACGTCGGATGAATGGGCCGCGGCGTTTTGGGGAGCAAAGGGATCGGCGGGGTGCCTATAGCAGCGGGTACTTGAGCGGAGCGGGGTGAAAATTTTTACTTTCATTTATAATAATTCAAATTTTGAGAAGCTGCTTCTTGTTGTTTTATAATTTATATGGTTTTTGTTGCTATAAAATCAATCAATCAATCATTTCTTTGTCAAACATAGGTACAATGATGCATGATAAAGATAAGATGTTACGTATGATTTTAATATACCTACTTAATATAATAGTTCGCTATGTCTTGCCATATTTAGCAAACAAATATTTATATAACAAAACAGTGTACCGCGTTTACTTGTTGAAGTGAAAACTTCTTTAGCGGCGTTGTGCACTTTTTTTGGAATGGGTAAAAAATTATAAACTCGCGTCAGGACACGTGGCCTGATCGAAAATTCGTAAGACGGCGCAGGGCGCTTGCGCGAATGTTCGTGTGTGTTTATGTTACGTTACGTTCGTGTGTGTAATGTGTCATGCTTGTGACATTTGTGACAGACTGTGGTTCAGAAAAGATTTGAAATATTTTATACTGATAATTAAAGCAATTCGTGCAAAATTATTCCCTAACCATTCCAAAATATCAAAAATGCACAACGTTAATATTCAAGTTTTCACTTCTGCCGGCACTCCCAGAGTGCAACCCGTCGTTTTTTTTTTGGTTTATATTTCGGTGCATTAAGAGATAATATAACACAAGAATATTCCTAAAATGTTGAATCTATGTTTTATTAAACAAATGGCCACAGTATCTACAAACGAACAGAAAGATGCGGCCAAGATTAGGCTGAAATGATAATGATTTTATAGTCACTATGTATATAAGGTCTAACAAAATAAAGGTACTGAAACTATTTTAAGTGTGAATTCAGTGCATAATACTGAACTACTTTTCCCAAGGAACACATATCGAAAATGAAAAGTAATTTTTGAAAAACAAAAGTAAATTGAAATAATGAGTGTATCTCACGTAAGTTCTAATCCAAAAAAAAATTAGATCGGCCTCACTTGCTGTCAACTGCAGTGACGCATTGCCTACGTCAACGATTACTGCCCGAGGTACCTGCAGTTTCAGGGCACAACATCAGCGACAGACATAATATAAATACTGTGTCAGCGGTGACTGGCGGTGGCTTGGAGAAATCGCTGACACTGATACCCCACCCCAAAGAATCCTTGTACTGAATGGGTATTATACCGTATCCGGTTAGCGCACAAAGGACGCAGTCATTTTATGTATGTTTGTTACATTTGGGAAACTATATAATTAATTTGGTGTCGGCCAGGTTTACTACCATATTTTTGGATTAATAAAGGATGATTTCCGGTTAAGCTTGTTGGTCAGATTTTATGATTGCATGTTTTTTTGATAACAAATTAGTTTTAGATAAATCTGTAAGATTTTTTGGTTGTATAAATATTTTATGTAAAAAAATACTTAGGCATAGGTTATTTAAATTCTAGTACCTAACTTATTGGATTTTTTAAAATAAATAATTTTTAGGTACTCAAAAATTTAAACATAAGTTCCAGTCCAAACAAACAGTATTTTATTTCATTATTAAGCAGAAGATTTGCGGCTGTTTTTTTCTTAATTCATTTAGGTATTTAAATTGTTTGATTCCTTCAACAGGCAACAATACAACGAACATTCTTGTAGAAATAAATAAACAACTTATTTAATAGTATTTATTTTATGCTTTTTTTAGTTTTAACAAAAAAAAAAATTGTCGAAAATATCATATTTCAGTTTACCAACCATCATTGTCAATAATAAAAGCTTTAGTGGAAAAAAAACAGTAATTCATTTACCATAATCTGTTTATTGTTGTATAATTTTTTAAACCGTCATTTTTAAAGGTTTTTAATTTGGGGTAATATTAACCAGTGGGGTCTCAATAGGGTCCCTCTAAATGATTGTGGTGTTCCGTATAACAAAGCTTTTCTGTCATTCAGCTTTCAAATAGCCGGATATGGCTGGCTTTTTAATTGGATTTGAGCTTTTTGATGAAGCTTTATGGAAGCTTAAATATACTTAATTGATGTGTAGCTTGGCGTGGTAACTTTAGAGCAGTTTTATTTCGGTATTAGTAAAAAGGTTTTGGTAGGTATTATATTGACCTAAAAGAATAAGTACAATTGTAACAGTTTTATAAAAAAAAGATTATAAATAAGTTATACCAAAATTCAAAATTGTTTATTCATTTTCAGGATTATTACAAGCTGGATTGCGATCGAGGAATTATTTTAGGTGAAGAATATTTGTGTTAGAAGTCTTGTGTTGTTTAACAGTGACTAAAAATAAAGTCACATAAGTTGATATTATGAACTTATGTGACTTTATTTTTATTTATATGAACTTTATAAAGCAAAAAAAACATATTTATTATAATATTTGTGTTGTAGACTACTCTGCCAAGTTAAAGCATAGGTAATTCGTAAGAAAAAAAATAAGTCCCCTAACAGGAAAACAGACCATAAAATGCAAGTTCCGTACTCGTCTTCAAAACCCATAGACCTGGCAGATGTAGTTAATTGTATGGGTGTTTTATTTCCTTGCAAATCGAGTGCCATTCAGTCAACTTGTCAATTAATAAAATATTTGTCACATAAATTATCAAACGACAAATGACTGGTCCTTCCGGACTATTATCATAAAATAAACTGTCCCATATGAACCATTTATTTCATACACAATAGTTTTTAGTTACAGGCGAGCCCGGGGGTGGCGGGAAAGGGGCACCGCAAAAACTGCACCCGACTTAATTATAAAGAGACAAGAAGCGCCATTAAATAGCGATTCGTTAAATCTACGCTCTCGTGTTAACACCACGCGTCTTCTCTCTCTATCTAAACCAATACAGACAGAGCGAGACCGACGTATTTCTCAAATGCGTATTTGTAAAGGGGCGGCGCCAGCGATATAAGGTTTAGATTGACTGGGCGGCGTTCTCTATTCTGTTTTTTTGTTTGCGATGGTTGAGAAGCGGTTTTCATTCGGTGTCGGGTCGGGCGCGCGGTGACTCGCCTTAACTGCCGTTTTGACAATGCCCGTGTAAATTTCGTGTTCGAAATTTGATTATGCTTTAAGAATTTTGGATATTTGCGGCCAGTGTTGTGGAGTTTAGGAACTTTGAGACGATGTCCGAACTGCGTGGTTCTCCGCCTCTTTCGCGGGGTATGTTGGAGAATGGTTTTGGGGCTCCGTTGGCGGCGCTGAGTTCTCTGGCGGAGGCCCCGCCGCCGGCTCCGAACCCGCACGGGATTGACCACATACTTTCGAGGCCAACGGTTGGGGCCAACGTTGGCGCTGGTCTGCTGACTCCCAGGCTGTCGTTGGCGGCTGCTGCAGCCGGCATGGCGCACTACCTTCAGCACAAGCCGCTGTACTGGCCAGGCTTCCAAGGATTAGTCTCCAACCCCATGGCGTGGAGAGACCGATTGCAGTCTAGTAAGTAGCTTTTAATATTTGGACTTACCTTTACTTGGCGCTTTTTTTTCATTTTACTTAATGTTTATTGAATTTTAGTTATCTTAATTCATTTGTACAGTAAGCATAATAACAATTCTTATTTAAAATCGCCATTAAATTGGAAATTTTAATAGAATAAATGTTTTAAAAAAAGAATAATCTAACGCTAATAAAAGACATCAACGCGTCGACTCCGTCATCAAATGGAAGTTAAATTGATAAAATGTTAATTTTGAGTGAGGAATTAAAGTCATAAAAATTAAGGATTTAAGATAACGTTTTGATTAATTTAAATATAAAGAACATTAGTTATTTATATATTCACCTTTAATGTGATTTAAAATACAAATTGATTTTTTTTACCTAATATTTTTATATTGATTCCTACCCTTAATTTTTACAATAAGTAGATAGGTATTTTTATGACTTTTGATATTTTAACATAAGTTAATGATAAATTCATATAGATAGTTATAAGTTTTAGGAATTTAAACGTGACAGTTTTAGAATAGTTAAATAACCTACTAAAATAGTGACTAAATAATGCCACCATTTTTTTTAATAATTATTGGCTGTCTGTCTGTGTTCTGTGATCATTTTAAAAATATAATACCTAATTTAAATTAATTATAGTAATATGTTAAAAAGTAAATATCTAAGAATAATAATTTATTCTAAAATTAACTTTTTAAATTTACGAATACTTTTATAAGATAGGTGTTAAACATTAATACATATTTTCTAAGCATTATTGTTAGTGTAAGAAGGTGTAAAAAAATTAAACGAATAAAAGCCTTTAGCAAACAAAGAAAAGTATTTGAATAGCAGTTCCGGTCGCCGCCGGATGTAGGCTCTGCGGGCGGCGGCGGCGAGCTTTCGAGCTTTCACGGCACATTTTGCTACCGTGTTATACAAACTGGAACAAATTAGAATAATTTTAGTCAGGATAACGTCAAAATCAATATTTATAATAACTTAAATAATAATGTATGAAAATTTAAAATTAATTATTTTAACTGAATAATTTATATTAATAATTTAAATAAATTAAAAGTAAATTTAATGCAATATAATTAAATACAATGAAGAAGGGACATACCCTTAATAAATCGATCACTATAGTATAATCATAAAGAAATAACAGTCAAAATACAAAAAAAAAATCGACGATACTATACAAATTGTTCGGGCGGCTGCAAATTTTAGTCTGAAAATGGCGATTTTTTTAAAAATTTTGACTGTTATTTTATTTAATTATACTTTAGTGATCTACTATAGCCTGTGGTTCGGTTTATTACGAGTATGTTCCCTCCACTTTGTCTATTTAATAAATAAACATATTTTTTTTATATAATTTTATAAAATTAATAAAAAATATATCTAAAATTTCTGTGGAAAAGTGGGCAGAATCCGGTAAGATCGTCATACTATAAAAAAATACTATGTTTTTTTATTATTTTGTGTTTGATAGCTATTGAGTATTTTACGCACACTTACACTAGCAACCAATTAAAATATTATATAAGAAAGCAGTGAACTTAATAAGTAGCACCTTTTAAAATAAAAATTACTCAAAAGATTTGTTTTAATTAATGTGTAACATTACAAGTTTCATTAAATATAAAATATGTAACATTAAACTACAAGAAAAGAACTATTGTGAAAGATTAAGAGTTCCGTTCGACGGCGACGGGGCGGCAAGCGAGCTCTTACGGTACATATTCATTCTTACAATAAATAATACTCTACTGTTTCAAAAATTACATACATACATACATACTATCACGTCTTTATCCCTAATGGGGTAGACAGAGCATTTTGGGTCTTGCGGCTCTATGCAGAGCCTAGGGCCGCAAGACCCAAAAGCCACTTTTAGCGTCATGGTGGGCGAGAAGATGGAAAAGCGATCAATACAGTGATGGGTTGCTAGCCGCATCGCCTGTTAACATGATTTGCATTTTTGCCCATTCCCTCGATCGGCTTTTACGATCTGCATGGGAAGAGAAGCAGCTGGTGCATTCTAAGTTTTTTTTTTATTTCTCCCAGACCAGCATGGGATTTAAAAAAAATTACAAGTTCTTTATTTCTGCTGATTTCAATGATTAATTATCTTATTTCTATACATACTTTTTTTTGTCTTAAATTAAAGTGTATAAGTCAAATGGATCTTATGTCAATAAAAAAAAAATTAGAAATTAAAATATACCTTACATATACACATAGATATAGAATATACTATACCTATACAATCTTCAAAAAATATACTGCATTTTTTTAAATTGATTCAAAAGCCTTTTCTAAAACCGAATAGAAACAATGGGAAATTGGGTTGTGTAGGTACCTAATTATTTTATCGATAAAAAAAATGTGATTTATCCCTATTTATTTATGATAGGCATGTAATCAATAATAATCATATTATCCGTGACCTATATTTACCGACATGAAAAAGTAATTTCTTTGTTTAATCTGGCAAGCAACCAGGTCGATGTGAAATTTTTACTTCGTGACTTACTGAAAATAAATTATTTTGATATTTTGAAAACATCTTGGAGACATACCTACCTAATACAATACTTCCCAGTGTATTCACCCTATATCCCTTATTCCCTACGAATCCCGACGGCCCTAAGTTATCGCTACGCTCATTTGCGGGCTCGTAACGGTTGTTACACGTAGACGTTACAATAACGTTATAATGTAACGTTATTGTACGGCTTGTTGGAGGGAGAATTCGATGCTGGGTCTTAGTGTAAACAACATATTTATATGTTTTAGATATTTTGAAAATTATAATGTTATGTTACGGCTTGTTGGAGCGAGAATTAGATGCTACGTCTTCAGTGTAAACAACATATTTATATGTCTTATATATTTTGAATATTATTCCTTGAATTGTTTCAGTGCAATTTTAAAGATACAGACAAATGATCTATCAATGTCTTTACCTTTAACGGGACAGACAGAGGTCTCAGTGTAAACAACATATTTATATGTCTTATATATTTTGAATATTATAACGTTATGTTATGGCTTGTTGGAGTGAGAATTAGCTAGGTCTTAGTGTAAACAACATATTTATATGTCTTATATATTTTGAATATTATAACGTTATGTTACGGCTTGTTGGAGTGAGAATTGGATGTTAGGTCTTAGTGTAAACAATATATTTATATGTCTAAGATATTTTGAATATTATAACGTTATGTTACGCCTTGTTGGAATGAGAATTGGATGCTAGGTCTTAGTGTAAACAACATATTTATATGTCTTAGTTACCTTGAATAGGTATTATAATTTGAATTGTTTGAGTGTAATAATAAATTATCTATCGATGTTTTTAATCTAACGGGGCAGAAAGGACACAAGGGCTACGTTTAGCGTTGTGGCAAGCGTTGAGATGAAAAAATATAATAAGCAAATTTAATTTCCATAGTCTCTGCCTACCCCTGTGGGAAACAGGCGTGATATTATGTATATATATAGTATGTAATAAGTAAATTTAAATATGAAAAGTAAGAAATGATTTCTTTAGCTTGGATTATGTTTATGAGAGTTACCAATCAGTTGTTATTTTTATGATCGATTTATATAGCATAACTTACATAACAATGTACTTGGAATAATATTTTAATTAAAAATAAATATTTATTGAAAATTTTGAATTCCCCTGTCGTCATTGCGTCCTAGCATTGCATCGCGTTTCTACTTCTTATTAGACTTTACTACTTTAATTCAGTTTTTTTCCTTAACGCCCATCATCGCTGAACACGGCCTTAAAGTTGACAGGGCCCTTATCAACCCCGCAAGAGATTAAGACGTGATCAGTTTGTAGCTAGTAAAGCTAGTAAAAATTATAGTGACGAACATTCATGTGTATCTGTGTATTTACTTTATTGTGATGTGAAAACACATAATAAGGAAGTTTCCTGCTGGGTCAAAAATAAATTATGTGGTGCTGTTAATAGAATAAAACGTGACAAAATAATATCACTTTTCATTAATATATCTATTTTCAACCTGATTTTAAAGAGTGTGAGTGTGTATCGCAAGCCGGTGTCGTGTACGCCACATTCCACCTTTAGTCACATTTGCCCTGATGAAGACCTCTGGATGTGGTCGAAATATGTCTGCCAGTAGCTGACTCTATATGAGAGTAACTCGTTAACTCATTCTAATAATGATTTTAATTATTGCGAAACAACTAATATTATGAGCGCTTTTCTACTCCATGAAACTATGACGTATTAATTTCATACAAATCCCATAGAAGATGTTTGTTTTGACGTTTAGAAAAGGTATCAGATTTGAGTTGTTGGAAACTACCTTATTACATACAATAACAACATAAAGAGTAAATTGACTACGGCGGACTTATCCCGTAATGGAATCTCTTCCTGTAAACCGGTGAATAAGACTAAAACATAGGTTTAATATTAATTGCAGTGGGGCGTTTCTTCGAAGATAAGGGGGCTTTTCGTCTAATTCATCTCGCTTTTTTAAATATGTAATTGAAATAGAAAATGCAAAAAAGTATTATGTTATAGATAATGTAAACTTTATAAGGATCCTTAGTAAGACCTAATTAGCTAGTCAAAATAAAATATCAGTCTAGTCATAACAAAAAAAAAAATTGACTAAAACTCGTAAGTAAAATCGTAAGATCAATTAGTAGTACCGCCGCCGGCCGGCCAGCGAAGTTCATCGAACTCACGCTGCTGTTTTGGACGGGTATAACTACGTGGTCTCGATCGAAAATCATTTTCGCAACTTTTTTATCTTATGTCGTACACAAATTTGGATTATGTATATGGATAGAGGAATTAATTTACTAAAGAATATTTTTTTCCAAAACCAATGAAAATTCAGCGTGTATATAACCCGGACAAATGAGTAAGTCAGACGAATGAGAGCATGCCAGAATAATGAGTAATCCCAACGGTATGAATGAGATTCTAACCAATTTCTATGTCTTCCATAGTCATGTTAGTCATGTATAACACTCTTCACAAGAAGGTTAGAAGTTCATACGTACATTAACATAATGACGCATATTTGAGTAAAATCAAATTACTAGCGTCGTCCGATATTATATCGGCGATATTAAACGCGATATTAGCGTAATGTGTGTGATCTGCCCACTCGAGATACACTATCGCCTTAATTATGTTTTCCATAGCGTTGTAATATTATTAGCTTTTGCGTATTAAACATTCAGGGTAAGGGCCTTTTTAGACCGCGATAAGTTTTGGGTACCTACATGGAAACTGGTGTTGACCTAGTATGTAACTAAATAAATATAATTATACAGACGAATCACACAGATTGAGCTAGCCCCAAAGGTTTAAGACTTGTGTTATGGGATAATAACGCAAGGTACAATATTTTGTAACAAATACATATATAGAGAAACATCCAAAGACCAGGCCAATCTAAAAAGATCATTCTCTATTTTGACCTGACCGGGAATAAAACCCAGGACCTCCGGTGTGACAGAGTGGCATGATGACCACTAGGCCACAGAGGTTGGGACAAGCGAAACTTAATAAAAGCTTGCAACTAGTGACTATTACCGTCCAAATCAAGTTGATATCTAGTAATACGTCATTGCCTCATCTGAAAATGTCAACTTAATTTGGTCGGATAATGGATTGAACCTAATACCAAAAATAGTCTGCGTTTTATAATAAAAGCGGTTAAAGTTGAAATAGAAAAGGCAATGGAAAAAGGTGTACAAGTTTATTTGCTATAGGCAAATTAAAAAAACAAACACTTATCAGTAGATGGTGTCCATCTAGTGATAAAGTGGTGAAACTACATAATATATTGATATCGTAGCGACATCTATTATTTGTCAGGTAAATTATTAAACCCCGAATTTGAAGCGTAGAATATTACACAATAACATGGCTTAAAACCACCGCAAGGCAAGTTGCTTTCATGTGAAAAAAAAACATCGAAATTGGTCCATCCGTTCGAGCGCTACGATGCCACAGACAGACAGACACAAGCATCAAACTTATGACACCCCTCTTTTTGTCAAGGGTTAAAATGACTGCTGTCACTGTTAGAAAATTGTTGACTTTAATACTAAATACTTAACATAAATTATAAAAAAAAGACGTGTGGCACTCGGGGACTGCCGCGGTAAAGCTATTGCAAACAAGGAAGGACGGCAACGTCGCAAACGGACGAAGGAGACGAAGCGGCAACCTACAGTGGGCGGAGTGGGTAGCGTGAGGTTTTTTCGTTACGGAATTTCTGGATTCGGTCCCCGCGCTCAAGGCCCGCGATAGAAGCTATGCAATAGCTTAATAACAAGTAATTGTTTTTTTAAACAAGCTTTTATATAAAACAATGAATTTAAAGGTTAAAAGTGGCTTCAGGACGAATTAAACGAGCCCAAATTCGTTGGGATTGCGTCGTTTCATTACAGAGTTCCATGGCCACGTTCCGGCTCCATCATCAGATCAGCTCCATATCATCATAACACTGCATTATCACGCAATATACGTATACGTGCAAAATTTCAGCTCAATCGGAAACCGGGAAGTGAGTCAAATTTAACTTGCAAGATTTTATTACAGACAGAACGACAGACAACGGGACAAATGAAACTCAATATAAGCTTGTAAAAAACAATACTTATTACTAAGAAAAGATGTGATAAGTACCGTTTAAAATTGCATATCAAATTTATAGTACTTTAGCAAAAGTACCTGTCTGTGATTATCATCGCTCATTAGAACTTAGTATTTATCAGATAGCCGTGTATCAGTTAATATGTTGATATCATTCTGTCGCGTTTATTAAAACACTTAGTAGACCGGAAAATGTACTAAGCTTTAGGACCAAAACTCACTTCTATGGTAGATATTTTGGAATTGTCAGTCAGTATCTAATATATTTCTTTATACACTTGAATAAAGTGGATAAAATACACGGCCAAAAAGCTAATAATATAAACGCGAAAGTTTGTAAGTATGGATGGATGTTTGTTATTCATTCACGTAAAAACTACTAAAAGGATTTTAATAAAACTTTACAATAATATAGCTTATACATCAGAATAACACATAGGATACAATTTATAAGTTAACACAGAGATATTGGTGACGCTAACGTCTCTCTGTTAACTTATAACACTTCTCTTTTTTGTCATTGCTGACACAAATGTAACTTTGTAAGTTATACTTATGCAATTTCCTCCAATCAAAGCTTCTTATCAACCAGGTACATCGTCGATATTAATTAAAACCATATCATAAGCTAAATGCCCAAATACGGATCGACAGGCGTATCACATTATCTCAGACTAAATAGGTCAGATAGCTCGAGTGGGGATCAGCGAATAATTTTATTAAAACATATATCGCATGCGACGCAATACAACACCCTATTTGATTCATTGAGCAGCCTTAATCCCCTTTTAGACTGTATGTCTGTCTTCTATTCTATATTTTCTATATATTGACGTCATCAGAGGTTTTGGGTTCGATCTCCAGCTAGGGCAAGCTGGAAAATGACCTCTTTCAAATTGTTCTAGATTTTGAGTCATACCTTTATATGTATCTATTGTTGATATAGTATCCTATATAATATAAGTTTAATCTTACTTTGGGGTTAGCTTAATCAGTGTGATTTGTCTTTTTATTTCTTCAAAGGTTATATAAATTGTATTTAACTGACACAAAGTTTGAGAGTAAATAAGACTAAAAACAATTACCTAACAAACAAGTCATTTTTAAATAAAAAATAAATAAAAAGCAACTATGTAACTTTAATTTTCCGATAGTAATTTTTTATTGGAGAGTTCCCATACCTATGTGAAGCGGGAATCTTTTTTTTTCTTGTCTCATCCATGGTGTGGTATATCGTATAATATATGAATAGATCTTTCAAAAATATTGTGTTTGTTAACACTATTTTTCAATTTAGGAATTCGTTTATGAAATATTTAGTTTTAAAGGAAAATTTTTGTTAGAGTACAATGGGGGACGCATCTAAACGGTTGTTTATGGACATGAGACAAAATTCGCGACAATAGTAGGTATTTATAATGAAGTTAAAAGGAAAACTATTATAGGATTTACAAACTAAAGAGTTATAATCAGGCAACTAACTAATAAAATGGGGATCCTCTCATTTCTCATGAGTATGTATATATTAATCATAATATGGTACCTATGGTGTACCTATATAATTATCATAATATGGTATACTATAAGGACTTTGTCATAACTTCTATCATAAAAATTGTTAGGCCGATTATTGTTTAATTCTAAAAATATCTTTGTAAAACAAATAAAAATATTCCAAAGTATGTTTTTTAAAATAATGAGTCAATACTTTGGTGAGAATATATGGTTGAAGATAATGCCCGTTACATGTTTTTGACAGTGTACCCGTAGAATTTGACTCCTTGCCAAATAGTCAATAAAATTGTGTCTCAGCGATCTAACAGACATATTTTTGCCAAAATCGCCAAAATGTAAAAAAAATAGTCGGGTAAAAACATAGTAGCTATGTAGTTAATGGTATAGATGTTGTACAGAAACATATTTGAATAAGTTTTACAGACAGATTGACTTCGCGCGCGTACTTTTGTAGGCATTAATTCAAAATATAGCAAAAATAAGACAATGAAAAGCATTAGTGTATAATACGCACTTGTATTATACATGTTGTTTAAATGCTATTTAAAATACACTTTTCTTTTTTTTTTTGCTTAGGTACATGCACTCATATAATATGGTTAGTAAGTAAATAAGTACATGAACCGCATAATAACCTATATAAAATTGTACATACAGATTGAGTTACACGATCGAAGAAAAAAAAGTGATTCAAATATCCAAAGATAAATAAATGATTATTTGACTTTGACCTTGACTTGTCATAGACATCGCATGTGAACCATTGTTCAGCACATGGAATTTTATTGTTCAGCAGTAGCCGTTAATCTGTATCACATCGAAGAGTAAAATTTTTAATAAGTAATGTTAATTTTGTATAAAATTACAATGCGTGCTTTCTACATTTTGATTTCAAATGTACCAACAAAAAGTTTAAATATCCAATTGATGGAACAAATGCGAGCCTAGAGATACATTAACAATTTTATCGTAACAAAATTTACAAATTCCATGAAAAAATTTCACAGCGGTTGTGGCTAAATTTCGGCAACTCCTCCCCAGGCCCCAGGGCCGGCTTTGGGGGGAAACGCGAAAATGTGCCCTCCACGCCGGCGTATTATGTTATTCTTAATTTAATTTCATTACGGGACTCAACCGAAGTATAATTGCTTGGGTTAAGGCCTCGAGTAATTGTTTACGCTGATTTTTGAGAAAATTGCTATAGAACATTTCTTTGTAATGTTGATTGAGATTGTTAAATTGCTTCATTGTTTTAGAAATATTTTTATACTTTTGGTATGTAAGTATTTGCATTTTCTATGCAAATGTATATATATTTATGATGTAAATAATTTTTCATCAGTACCTACGAGTTTAATAAAAAAAAAATGCAACGCTGAAATATTTTCACTATATAAAATTAAAATTGCACCTGGAATCTTATCCAGGCTAGTTGTATAAGAAATTCGATTTAAAAGAATCATTCTATGATCAGTACTTTTGCCTACAAAAAACGTAAATTATGTTTGTTTACTACTGATAATGGTGTAGTTAGGATGTTTATACTGATAGGACGTTTGTACGGCTTTCAAACTAAAACTGCAAAAATAATCAAAATGGAATACGGCAAATAGATAGATTATTACTTAGATTGACACAAAGGTTAATTTTACACCTCAAAAATATCAGTTTTCCGAGGGATTGTCAAAATATCCCTTGACCATACAACGCCGCGGCAACAGCTAGTATAAAATATAATATTCATGTCAACAAATAAACAAAGGCTCCCAAAATAGACACATTCAACCCTTCATATAACAATAACAAAAGCAGTGTATGAAATCCGCCCGCCATTACGAAATTCCAAAATAAGGCACACGCGCTGCGGTCGTCCAATGAAGTGGGACATATTTTTTTAATTACACCCTCCCCTTATTGCCTCCCTGCGGCCGCCCGCTGCACATGGCGGGTTGAATTTCTCTTTCCGATGCGGTTGTTCAATACTGTTGAATAGTTTTTCAGTTTGTGGTAAGGTATACCTATAGGAGAACGTCGAGTTTCATTGCGTACTTTGTTTTTTGAAATACGACAATCTTTCTTTGTGTATGCTACATATTATATGCTCTATAAATTATTTTGTACTTTTTATAGAAAAAATTTAGAATGTATCAGCTGCTTCTCTTCCCGCGCAGATCGTACCTAGAAGTCGATCGAGGGACTGAGCGAAAATGTTAGTCATTTTAATAGGCGATGCGGCTAGCAACCCATCACTTTTTTGATTCCTTATTTCACCTTCTCTCTCGCCTACAATCACGCTAAAAGTGTCCTACAAGTCTTGCGGCCCTGTCTGCTTAGAGCCGCAAGACCCAAAGTGCTCTGCCTCATTAGGGATAAAGACGTGATAGTATGTTTGTATTTTTAACCTAACCTAGGTGATTTGACGAGGTTACTCGTTATTTCAAAGGGTAGATCAGAACCAATCCTTCGTTAGGTTTAAGCAACGCTAGACGTCATTCGGGACCCACAGTTTATACGTGCCTTCCAAAACAAGGAATCACCTTTCTTTTTGGATGATTGGGTGATTCAAGCTTGTAATATCTTAACCACACTGAAAACAAAATCACTCTGAAATCTACATTATCATCAGTTCTTTTAGTCTCCACTGCAGGAGCACGACCCTCTCTGTACTACCAAAGCCGTACTTAGCCAGAGCAGCCAGAGGACTTGGACTACACTACCGAAATCTACATAATAAATAGATACAATACAATACAAATTAACTTTATTGCACCATGATAAACATAAAAAATTACAACAACAACAAGAAACAATATAGGCACAAAGGCGGACTTATATAAATGCAATCTCTTCCAGCCAACCTTTGGGTGGAGGAAAAATAATAATTTGAAATTAGGTGGGCGCAGTAATTATACCTGTAGTTAATTTACTTGTAATTTTCGCATACGCATTGTAATTTTATACATATTAATAATACATAAACATATAATATATATGTAAATATATTTTATAAAAATATAAATAAAACATACCTATGCGATACATAAAATTATATATTTAGATATCGTTTTTCCTCGGCACTATCATTAAAACAGTAACGCTATGTGCCCGGTGTTCATATGGCCGCCTCTTTTTGCGCCGCATCTGCTGTCTAATATCACTTTGATAACTTTCCCGTTTTTGTGTGAACATTGTTTTGATTATGATACTTTATGGGGACGAAGCCCTGAGACCGTCTGTCGACTGCGATGATGTCGATAATGTTTGTTATAAAACAGTATGTACTACGCTTTTATTATACTTATGCAGATACTTTTGTCTTAGAAGTTAGATCTTTTGTGTATTCGTTATATGACACTTCGTCATGATTATATATGCGTAATCATGGATAGGTAAGTTTTAACCCTCGATGGAAAAAGAGGGGTGTTAAAAGTTTGATTTACTGTGGCTGTATATATGTGTGTCTACTATCTATCTGTAGCATCGTAGCTCCTAAACCAGCCGATTAAGATGCGGTTTTTTATTTGAAAACAGACGTGATCGAAATTGAACACTTATTAATTTTATCTTGTTTTTAGTAGTTTAGAAGTACGAAACCCAAATGTTCAGTCAGTGGTTAATTGATAAACATACGAATCTTAAATAAGTAGCATTAGCTATATTACTTATCATGCCAGGCTGTCATGCCAAGCTTATCCTCTTCCCCCTTTTCTTTCTATTTTGATAGATAAGTGATTACAACATACAAAGGAAGGTAAACCAATAGACAAGTGACTGCAACATACATAATAGAATGACATCGTATACAGCACAACATCTTTGATGTTCTCCGCTACATTCAATATACGTTATGAACAAATGTCGCCGCCATGTTGGGTACATTCGCGGTGTCCTGAAGAGGCGGCGCTGTGACGCGCACATTCACGGCAAACATTTCTAGTCCGGTCTGCGAGAAAAGATTAAAACGTGGGTTGAATGCATTTAATTATACTTGTATTGAGCAACTGGCTAAATAAATAAATAAATAGGGACAAATTACACTGATTGAGCTAGCCCCAAAGTAAGTTTAAGACTTGTGTTATGAGATACTAACCTAACGACACTACATTTTATAACAAATACATACTGAGATAAATATCCAAGACCCAAGACAATTTAAAAAAGGCCATTTTCCTTAAACTTTCATATAAACTTGCCGTGACCGGGGATCGAACCCGAAACCTCTGGGTAGTGGACTAGCATGGTCAAGCTAAGCCCCGCAGTGTTGCCTGCGCCTTAAGTAACCTATGTGTTAATCCAGGGTGTCAGCTTTCTGCATACCAAATTTTATTAAAATTGGTCCAGCCGTTTACGCATTAAAAATAACAAACATACACACATTAACAAACTTTTGCCTTTGTAATATTAGTGTGATGTGATGATAAGATTATTAAACGAATTAATTAAACTAGACTAATTATGTATGGATTTGTAGGTATTAGCTGTTTCCATTCTTGTGCAGATCGTAAAAGCAAAAAAATGAGGGTATATTAAAATTAATAGACTGAAATGCGGCTAGCAACCCATCACGTTTTTGATTTATTTTTTTACCTTTATCTCTAGGTTCTATAATAAATAAATAAATAAATAGGGACGAATCGCAGTGATTGAGCTAGCCCCAAACGAAGTTTAAACTAATGTAATGGGATACTAATTCAACGATACTATGTTTTTATAATAAATAGGTACAAATTTTTATTAACACCCAAGATTCCAAAAATTAAAAAAAAAAAAACAAAACCAATACAGCGCTGAGGTCATCATATAACTAATTTTTATAATGTCGAAAGAAATAGTAATAGTATGTATTAATTTGGCATACATTGTGTACCATTACGCAAAAAAAAAAGTATCATTCGACGACTTACATTCACACAAAATTATTTATTTAACTATTATCGTATATTTTGTTTACCTTGCGCTTGCGACTAATCGCAAACGTGCGCCCGCTATCTCCGACGACAGGTGTCGCACGTGTCGCGCACATATGGAGCAGCCCTATCTCTATATTACTAGCAATTGCTTGTACGCCGTAGTATCGCATGATTATTGTGATTCTCAGTGTGATATGAATATTAAATGTTATCTCTATGGAATTATTTTGCGGCTTTGGAAACAGGAAAGCGATTGAATTGTTCTCTTCTGTTAGAAATAAGAAAGAGCGGTATCCTGACACAAGCTTATTCTTTGCTTGATACTTGAATTTTTTGAGGTCCAGTGGTGTCCCCGTTTGAAATAAATTACTTGAAGGAAACGGAGATATAGAGTAAGCAGTGGATGAGAATAGTACAGGACTCTAGATATTATATTCTGTGCGCAGGACCACGGGAAATGGCGCCTGGAAAGGGAGGCCTATGCCCAGCAGTGGGTTGATGTGGGCTAAAAATAATGTTGATGATGAATTCAACGTGATGTGAAACATGAAAAAAATAGCTTAAGTGTCTCGAAAACAAAGTGGCTCTGGATTCTACAAGATTCCGTCATTAATAGATTCTTTTTTACCACATGTGTATCTACACAAATAATGTCATATTATTTTTGGATGTTAAAAATCATTGATTAACCTAAGATGTATGGTGAATATTAAACTTACCTTATATGTAGCACACCTATTTAATAGTTTGCTTATTTATTTACGGACAAATCACACAGATTGAGCTAGCCCCAAAGTAAGTTTGAGACTTGTGGTATGGGATACTAACTCTATGACTGCCTGACATGTGGACCACTAAGCCACAGAGGTCAACGATTCATATTAAATATTTTAAGTATATTATGTAAATCATCAAGATAGCAAAGAAAGCTCGAAAATCTGACACATTAGCAAGAACCGCACGTGTAAAAATATTTCAGCACATCTTCATTTCAAAAATGACACCCTAAACACGTGACCCCCTAAAGCCTACCCCGTTCTCTCCTCGTTACGGAAATGGAGACGAGTTCCCAAGGGAAGGGGTTCTAAACCACACCGCGCTCAGATTCGGGACGCTCCTAATTGTTATTTGCTGTTTTAGTGTTCCGTTTTAATGTTTGTTTTCACTCCAATGAAGTATAAAGTGGGTGGAAGGTTTTGTATGGCTTTTATGATGCTTTCGAGTTTCATTGGGTTTATTTCACAGCGTAGGAGCTTTTACACGTTAGGATTGGGACTCATCTGTCAGTACGGAACAGCACCATCGTCGTTAGGTCTATTTAGTCTCCACTGCAGGAGCAGGGTTTGGATTTTGGTTAGTATCAGTGACGCCGTATTAGAAACTCGGGAGAAAAATAGCGTCGCTCTTAAATTAAAAAAATGACGACCTCTGTGGCACACCGGACGCCCTGGGTTCGATCCCTGGTCAGGTCAAAATGGAAATTGATCTTTTCAAATTGACCTGTGTCTTGGATATTTATAAATACATGTATGTAAAAACCTTCAATTGTATAGCTTCTATCATTATCATTAATGAATTTTAAAACTAGTTTCTAGGCGAAAATTAGAGAGACATGGATAATACTCCACTGACAAGAATCTACTATCTACGTATATACCAACTAACCCAAAAATGTGTAGGAATAAATTGAGTACTCTTACCTTCTCCAAGACGGTAGTTTTTGGTAAACTACCAACAATTTCGGTAAGAATCTCCCAAAACTTCCTTATAACACATAACAACACTACCACACATAAAATAAGGCTTTCATACCTCCTCGAATGCACTCACGAACTTCTATAATAATACAATAAGGAAACAAGACGCGTAATGTTTTCATCCCGTCTCCACGCCTTACCACACGAAATCTGCGCTCTATCATGTACAAATAAATCCTCCTCATTTGCCCTCCCACTGGAGGAGGTAAACTTTTGCCTCTTATGTTGTTACACGTAAAGTTGAAAATTGAAAGTGACCGCAGAGTAATTGAGGTGCGTGAAGCTGTGCCATAGTATAGGAGAGCTCAGTAAGTTATCTTTTTTTTTATGTGTTAACGTATATCTTTATAGTAAGGAATTACGCTAATTGTATTACGATCTGGCCTAAACTCAGACTAATGAGTTATTTTACATTGACCTAGTTTTATTAAGTACTAGTGAGTCAACTTTATTGTAACTTCGTTCTGAACACTTGTACATCGTGGTATTACAACCTAAGCGGTTGCAATAAGCAAGAAAGTATGCTAAAAATATTTGTAATTACTGCGCTATCTATCAAACATTCTAAGTAAATATTTTCTTTTTCAATTATTTAAAAAAGATCTAAGTAAATATTTTCTTTTTCAAATAATAGTAGCTAATTCGTCTTACCGTAGGAAAAATATAAAATTCAGTAACCACCATCACATCACACTAATATTTTAAGGCAAAAACTTGTGAGTGTGTGTGTATGCTTGTTACTTCTTCACGCGCAAAGTGCTAAACCAATTTTTTTTTTAAATTTGATATGCAGGAAGCTGACATCACGGATTAACAAATAAGCTACTTTAGGCGCGGGTTACATCGCTTGGCACAGCTAGTATTTTGAACGCTTGGCAAAACTGTATTTATTTAACTCGTAAATATTATATTGCGCATTTTGCTGTCATTGCTTTTACTAGGAATTCAGCCGAACAATATTCCCGCTCTGTTTTCCTACTGCTGTGTTTATACTATGATTCCTCTTACACATAGCAGTTTTAATTATTACACTGGGTGTGGGAATTCTTACGGGTAGTAAGGGAGCTGCTTAGCCTAACAAACTATGTGTACAGTAAACTAAGATGAAATTATGTCACTCTGTTATTATACTTTGTTAAGTAGAACGTTAACCATACCCTTGCTGTATATATATGAAGTTGCAATTAACATAAGACGCAATCTCGCCTATTTAAAAATATGAATAGTGACCGACGTCGACATTACTTACGTGTTACGGAAAACGTGACGACACATGTATATAGCAACAGTTTTTTTATTATGTCTCCAATAATATAATAACTCCCGAAGAATACACTGCTTCTTTTTGTGTCGTTGGCTCAAACAATTATTTTCTGGAAGAATATAATATGCTGCAATGATACTATAAAAATTAAAAAATCATTGTATGAATATCTTACTGAAATCATTGTATGAATATTATACGGTGAATTAAATTTTAAAATAATATGTTTTGTTGTGATTTATATGGCTTTATTATTTGGTTTTGTTTTCCCTTTTTACTGACCATTATATAAAAAAAAAACTTTTAACTGTTAAACAGTAAATAAGTAACTCTGAAATTTGTATACCTGAAAGGTAAAAATTACAAATTAAAAAAAAAATAGTCAGAAATAAGTCGTGAAATATCAAACCAGTAACTTCATCGAAGCTCACCGATATCTCAAAACTTTATCCGAATATAAATCGGTACAAAACGTTTCTATAAGCATTTACTGATATTATTCGGCAAAACTGCAAGTTTGGTTCAAAGCGAGACAATATTCAGAAATATTGCATAATGCATGCGCAGTCTGGCGCGGCAAAAAGTGTGGCCGGTGCATATTGCGGGGGAATGCTAATGCGGGGATTAAAAGGTGTGTGTGACCGCTGGGTACATTATGTCTTCGTCAACAAGCATAATATGTTCATTTCTTACATGATAGGATTGGTAGGCAAGCTAACGACACCCGTGAGGTTTCTGGCAGAGTAGAATACAGCCACTCCAAGTCCTCCCGTGGATGCCGTAGAAGGCGACTTAGGAAATACAAGCTTAACGAAGCTTATAAACATCAATGAGACCTCTCCAACCCGTCTAGCCAGCATGGAGAGTGTAGGCCAAGTCCTTTGGCTGCATTGGCTAAGTGTGGCTCTGGTAGTACAGAGAGGGTCGTGCTCCTGTAGTGGAGGATGGCTTGGAGAGGTCTCATTGATGTTTATTAGCTTTTTTAGCTTTGTATTTCCTAAGTCGCCTTCTACGACATCTACGGGAAGACTTGGAGAGGCCTTATTCTACTCTGCCGGAAACCACACGGCATCATATTGGCCACTTAACGCACGAAAAACAACAAATATGTGACATCTTAATGGATTAAGCGGGTATACTTTACTCTAAGGTAGAAATCTGTTATACCACCAAAACCAGATGACAAAGATCAAAAAGCTAACATTATCTAACTAATGCGTATATACTATAGTGGTATAATAACAGGCCACCATTAACTAATGCGTATAAACTAGTATCTATAGTAGTATAATAACAGGCCACCATTGCAGAATACTGCAGAACACCAACATTTCGTACTCGAATCCTATAAATTGTCCACATTATATTAGGTTGGTGAACTACAGCAAATACCGGATCAAATACTAACTGAATTCACACAACTGTCCGCAAACGAATTTAATACTTAACGTACCGTAACAGAGTTGATATTTAAATGCAGTTGACCCAGACAATGTCGGTTAAACATTCTAGTATAGACGATGAAGTGATTTCGACCGTATTAAGTTGTGTTAGGGTCGAAATTATTTTGAATGTTGTTGTTTTCCTGTTTTCAGTTACATTGCCCTTATTTAATGACTGCAAACGGAGTATTGATCATTGTAGCAGTGTTTTCTTTCGTTATTTACCACATTTATCTTAATATTTACTCAGATTTTCGTCATCTAAATCCCGTCTACATAGGTTTCTTTTGCTAATCATTTTAATAGAAACAGTTCAGTTGACTTTGGCAGAATTACTGTACATAAGTATTACACTACCTGGACGACCGAGCTTTGCTCGGTTATATCATATTCTGCGTGGAAAGAAAAACGCATGAAAACTCGAAAACACGCGTTTTCCCAAACATAAGACTAATCTAGATCGATTGTTTACCCCCGAAAACCCCCATATACCAATTTTCAGCGAAATCGTTAGAGCCGTTTTCGAGATCACAGAAATATATAAATAAATATACAAGAATTGCTCGTTTAAAGGTATAAGATAATTTTTACTTATGAATTTTTACACGGTTTATTTATTTAGTGTAATCGGTAAGACCGACCAGTCTTTATCGATTTAAACGATCATCATCAGAGCGAGTGTTAGGGATGGGGACTGCAAACGACTATACCTAACATTTAAATTTAGTTTAATTACAATATTATTTCCTTAGGAAAGTACACATCTCCCTATTAATTACATATCCCACCCACTTATTAAGGCACAATGGGTATGATTTTTTTGACTACTCATCTATCTATACATCTATACATATAATAAAACAGTAAAAAAAGTGTCTGTACATTAAATATATTTCCAAAAAAAATATTGGGGGCGATGGAGACGTAGTAATAGAGTAAGAATTTTAAAAAAATGTCTGTCTGTTTGTCTGTTTGTACACGCTAATCTCCGGAAATACTGGACGGATTCGTATGAAACTTTTTTGTTTTATAGCTATTAAGCCTGGGCAACACATAGGGTATAAATGATTTTGGAAAATGGAACGCCTGATGCAGAACCATAATGGTCCAGCTAAACTATAAAAGATATAAAAATGCCGCCTTAGTAAAAGTTGTTCAGCCTGATGAGCATTTTCCAGAGACATAAAGTCCACGCGAACGAAGTCGCGGGTTTCGGATAGGCTAAAATAAAAATAAAAAACTCACGCAAACAAATCGTTTCCGCTCTTCACAAATGATCAAGCGCTAAATGATACATTTTATTAATTTCGTCTCCAGACTGACGTCCCTTGTGTCGACGTTTTTATTTTCATTTTTTCTCCCCCCACGCCCTCTAGTGGGAGTACGTGGGAGGCTCACCATCTTGTTGATTTTTTCAGGACTTTCCCGCTCCCATTTGTATTGCAAATTCATAAAAAAATGGTTTTTGTTTCGATTTAATGACACTTTTGATTGAAGATTGGATGTAACATTTTAATTTAATTTTTGCCTTCTTATACTGCATTAATATTTATTTAAATTGGTTGTCTGATTTTAAAATATATATTGCCTATTTTGAGGATATGTAAATGAAATACTGTCTGAAATAGGTCAGTGGTTAAGTCTGACTTTAAAATTATCTAGCAAGGCACAGTACTTATTTTTTAAAAATCTGGTTTTTAAACCAAATACTGAGTTACTGTATTTAAAAACTTGTGTCACGAAATCTCGTACCTGGATAGATTTCAAAATTATTTAAAGATTATAATTTAAATACTGGACATTAATTTTTTATTTTATTAAAAAAAACTTTTATACAAATGTCTTCGAAATATAACATTTCTGCGTTAAAAGAATAAGAGCTCATCTAATTAATTTATATATTTTTGTATACATCTCTAAATACGCAATATGTTACCGTGTCAAAAAGGTGATAAATATTTTTTTACGAAGCCTCTTTATTTATTTTTTACCTTTTTTTCCTACACCTATTTAAAAACGAGGAGACAAAAGCGTGGCGACCCTACTCCCTCCCGGGAGGCTGCCGACTGTACCGCTTCATCAAAGCATTTATACGCGATGAAAAATATCGCGACGCGATGTGATGGCCTTTGTTTTGCTTTATGTGGCTTTTATTTTCCGGCTTCATCACTTCGAGTTTCGACGGTTGGAAGTTAAAGTTAATAGTAGGTCATCATAAATTAAGTTTATAAACTTTATTACATTAAACAATGTTAATAAATTAAAATATTAATTAACATCTAAATTAAAAACTAAATTAAAATCTAAATTCATCATCATTCAATTGCATTATTATTATATACGTCAGACGTCTTTAGAATCCCCTTACCCTAGACTCTTCCATACAAACGTAGTCTACGTTTTATTTTGAAACTATGTGTCAGATTTCGGTAAAAAATTGTAATTTCAAGAAATTGCAGTTATCTAGGGTAATAATTGGTTTCCGACTGTAAAATTATGAACTGGAAAGAAAATTTTAGGATATAGAAGTTTCCGATACTGATGGTCAAAAATGATATAACTCACTATGTTCTATTTCAAGTTTACTTTTTGACTGTGAAAACCAGTCATATATCTAGCATATGTGCAATATCTTTAAAATAACAAAAAAATTATTAGTTTTTATTAGTTTTTATTATTTATTCACCTAATTATAGCAGCTCTACACTTTCGGCCGAGTGCTGAATGAAGCGTAAAATATGGCTAGAAAACTGGGAAAAATTCACTGAATAATTCAAATTGCAAATTTTGCAGTAAAGATAATCGCTAAAATAAATGAAATCAGATCGCTAACTGGCCTGAAAGTCCCACTAGGCTTAGGCTCTATCGACTCCATTAGTATCAGTATCTATATTACATAAGAACAATAATTCTATCCTACGAAATTGAAATTAATAAACATAAATCAACACAGAAATAAAAGTAAATAAAACAAAACAAAGCTATATATAAAGGAATATATTCCCATAAATCTCTCCATATATTATATGCGGTCCAAATATGTCGTAAACATACCTCTGGAAATATTAAAGCATTAATATTAATGTAAACATTAACCCTATGTCCGCAGTCTACCTTATTACTTAAGTACCTATGTAATAAATATTTATTGCTTACATTCGTTTAGTATAATTTACTAGGCATTTACGTACCTAATATACTTAGTTTAGTCGTAGTAATAAAGTTTTTTTTAAATAATTGAGTCACATGAAGAAGAAATACCAACCGACTTATGTTTTATTTTTTATAGAGATTCTATAAAATAACCGGCTAAGAGCGAGTCGGGCTCGCGCACGATGGGTGCCGTACCATTATCTATAAAAATAATCACGTTTGATGTACGGGAGCCCCACTTCAATATTTTATTCTGTTTTTAGTATTTTTTGTTTCGATCGGTCGTTACGTTTACTCACCCAAGGGTGAGGAAAGGGGGAAATTTCTAGTCTTTAATTATTGCTAACAAACCTTTTCTTTTTATAGTGAGCAACGGAGCCCTAAGCGCGTGCGCGGGCCAAGGCGGCGGGCTAGACAAGGACGGCAAGAAGAAGCACACACGGCCGACCTTCAGCGGGCAGCAGATCTTCGCACTGGAGAAGACCTTCGAACAAACCAAGTACTTAGCTGGTCCGGAGCGGGCGAAGCTGGCGTATGCGCTCGGCATGACAGAGTCGCAAGTCAAGGTAGGTTTAATTCTTCTTTCCTTCTCATTTTAGTGTAATCTTGGAATCCGCGGTCTGTTTTGCGCTTTTTTAAAGGTCAAGGTTGGTCCTTTTATTCATTATTCATGGGCTTTTGATAGGTCAGGTATATTTTAGCCAGGAAAGTTACCAGTATATTCGGACGTCTTTCAATGACAATTGGAATCCTTCTAGATCTTTTTTCCTTTTTTCTTTTGTAATATGGTACAACCATACAATTAACATACTATCAATCATATTATTAAGAATCTATCTGCATGCACATGTTAGGACAAACTCATAAGTAGCTTTTCTCTAATCCGTTTAATAGAGCCGTTTGACTATCTCGACTCCTTAGTGACTTTTCAATAACTGTCATTAGAACACCCCAGTATTGGAGTATACAACATAGCTTCGACTTACGGACCTAGCAGTCTATCCACAGCACTAGTTCAACAAAAATCCTAACATGTGCACAAACTCATAGCTCTTCCCTAATCCGTGTAAAAGAGCCATTTGACTGTTTCAGTTCCTAAGTGGCTTTTCAATAACTATCACTAGAACATTCCAATATTAGAGTATACTCGTACAATATAGCATCGACTTATGAGCTTAGCAGTCTATCCGCAGCACTAGTTCAACAAAAAGCCTAAAATGTGCACAAACTTATAGCTCTTCCCTAATCCGTGTAAAAGAGCCGTTTGACCGCGCAGTTTATACTCCTAAGTGGCTTTTCAGTAACTGTCATTAAAACCTCCCAGTGTTGGAGTATACAGTATAACATCGACTTATGGACTTACCAGTCTATCCGCAGCACTAGTTCAACAAAAATCCTAACATGTGTGCAAACTCATAGCTCTTCTTTAACCCGTGTAACAAAGCCGTTTGACTATCTCGACTCCTAAGTGGATTTTCAATAACTATCACTAGAACATCCCAGTATTGGATTCAACATAGTATCGACTTATGTACTTAGCAGTCTATCCGCAGCACTAGTTCAACAAAAATCCTAACATGTGCGCAAACTCATAGTCCGTGTAAAAGAGCCGTTTGACCGCGCCGCCTATACTCCTAAGTGATTGACTTTTCAATCTGGGTAATCGGCTTACGTCGCGGCCCCATGTTCGGTGGATGGCGCTAATTGATTTAGAGTGTGAGATTTTATAGATTGGACTATCTGAGCGATGATCGTTCGTTTAATTTTTGTGGTAAACAAAAAGTAGATTACGAGTATATTGTAGCTATAACCTCTCAAACCCGTCTGGGCAGCGTGGAGAGTGTAGGCCAAATCCTCTGGCTGCTCTGGCCAAGTATGGCTTTAGAAGTACAGAGAGACCCTCTCCCCGTCGTGTTCCTGCAGTGGAGACTTAAAATACCTATAAGATGAGATGAGAAGAGTAGCTATAAACATTAAAGCTAAAAACTATATTAAAAAAATCTAAATATCGTTCACGTGGCATGGTACCAAGAATACTGGCTGCATTTCCGCGCTAAATAGCTTCGATAAACCGAGAGGTTATTATTTAAATATTTTTTTTAGTACTTGTACTTTTATAGTAAAATTAATGCGGCAACCAAACATTACTATTTTGATTCCCGTTGTCGATCTACTCGTCAGTAATCTGTATCTATATTTTCTTGCTCATCTCCTTGACCGTCTTTTACAATCTGCCTGGAAAGAGAAGCAGCTGGTTCATTCTGCGTTTTTTTTTGTCCCAGACCAGCAAGCCATAATATACATAAGTATATCTTAGAATTTGAATTCAATAAGAGTCAATAAGAGTACAGTCGAACAATTAAAATGTTGACTTAGAAGCGACGAAGCTCAATAACACTTAGAAAAACTTGTTTCAATTAAGTGAACAAGCGAAATAGGCGTAAAGGGGCATTTTATTTTTAACTAATTAGGGTTGCACCCTTGCTCACCGACCGTTTAGCGAGGGCAGGGGTCTGCTGCGCCCAAAGGTCCCGGTGGTTAGGGTTGACAGATAAAAAACATTTCAGAACTGGTTTTTATGAACATTTCTGAAACTACAAGAGTGGGCACAGTTCCTTTAAATTCTTGAAAGGGACACACTTATTTAGGGTTCTGTACCCAAAGGGTTAAACCGGGACCCTATTACTAAGACTCAAATATTCGTCTGTTTGTCTGTCAGGTCATGCTGTATCTCATGAACCGTGATAGCTAGACAGCTGCAATTTTCACAGATGATGTATTTCTGTTGTCGCTATAACAAGAAATACTAAAAACAGAATCAAATAAATATTTAAGGGGGGCTCCCATATAACAAACGTGATTTTTATAAATAATAAGTACGATACGCACTTGCCCGGTTTTTTCATTTTGGATTTTAGCAAATTTTTCGGTAAAAAAATCTCATTCTTATTGATCTTGACGTACATGATTTCTTAATTTTAAAAAAATCTTTTCAGACTTTGCTTCTATACTATTTTTATTATTGCTTTACAAATTACAAATTTAACATTCCTTTTATCAATTTAAATACTTAAAATTAAGAAATTATACTTATTTCTCACCTAAATAATCCACAAAAGAGGTTGAATTACCTCCCGAAAGAACGTTCATATATTTAAAAAATAACACTTGTTGACGTCCAGGCGTATGGCAGCCCTACGAATGGCCCCCGGAGGTCCCTGAAGGCCCCCTATGGCCCCATACGGGGGGCGACAACTGTGGCGAGCTGTGGTCACGCCGTTTTAGATGCGATCTGTTGGATTATTAAGCTTTTGTTTACGATTTCGAAGGTGATTCAATTTGCCCTTATTAGTACTATAGACAAGGACAAAACACTGATTGAGCTAGCTCCATAGTAAGTTTGAACCATAGACATAGAAGTTTTTTTACTTGAATCTATGGTTTTAACTAATGAATGTGTCAAATAAGTTTTATAAATACAACTTACAACTTAAATACACAATAAACATCCAAGACCTAAAAAATAATTGAAAAAGGCCTTTTTTGAAAATACCTTGATTGGCTACTGACATAATTTCAGATACATTTTAAAATCTGGTAAATAGATAATGGTACGGAACCCATCGTGTGCAAATCTGATTCGCACTTGGCCATTTAAAAATGGTAGTTCTTATTTAGAAAATGATTGTAAAAACGTAGTTTACTTTGCACCATTGTCAACTACGCAAAATACCCCGGCTTATGATTTCAAAACAAAACAAACGAGCTAGCGAACTATCTCCCCCAACCGTACATCATAACAGGCAGGGGTCCAAATTATATTATACTAAGTGATACGTGTCGTTAGGGCAACACTGAGCCGATTCTGATGATGAGATTACATTTAAACAGATCTGCTTTTTGCGTGTTAGTAACCGACACTTTAAAGAAGTATCACTGAGAAAAAAAATTGGTTGCTAGCAAAAATTTTGCTACAAGTTACCAAAATCAAGTGGGCTACTAGTAGTTAAAATGTTTTTTTTTTAATTAATACCTAGTTGTAATGGGCCTTGCAACTACATGGTTCTGCTAATTAGAACAAGATTTTGGTATCTATTAACCAAATTGCAAGTAGCAAAACTGGTTTAGCTATTTCTTTTTCTCTGTAATTTGTATTTTTCGTCTAATATTATTAGTTAGTGAATCACTTCGAAAAACACACCCATGGAAAACCAAAGGGATAGTGTCAAATTGCCTCTACAAAGCCAAAGATTTCAAATATACAAGTAGTGTAGATTTACCACATGATAGTGCAATTTGGTTAATAGACACCGAAATCTTGTTCCAATTAGCAGAACCATGTCGTTGCAAGTAGCAAAACTGGTTCAGCTATTTCTTTTACTCAGTGTAGTTTGTATTTTTCGTCTAATATTCTTAGTTAGTGAACCACTGCGAAAAACACAACCATGGAAAACCAAAGGGATAATGTCAAATTGCCTCTACAAAGCAAAAGATTTTGAATATACAAGTAGTGTAGATTGGCCACCAAGCGGGGGTAAGAAAAAGACATTAATGATACTACGTATATTTTTTTATGGTCGGACTATATGTACACTTCAAGTGAATGCAATTTGAAGTGTGCTTATAACTCGACCATGAAAAAATGTTCGGTCAGTAATAAGGACCAAACCCGGCATTTACTATCTAGTGAGTTCTTATTATCTCTTCTGGGTATAAAAATATGGTAAAAATATTGTAGGATGTATTTTATTCATTATTAAAAGATATCAGCTTTCCAACATATAGTGACGAAAGCACATTAATCTATTTAAAAAAATATAAAACAAATTGCTTTTAAACGGTTCCAATATTTATCAAACATAGCTAAGCAAAGTGAACTTACATCCTCTTAAAAAATTTAATTCAATAAAAAACCCATCGAAATTGGTGCATTCGTTCAAGAGTTACGACGTTTCAGACAGACACACAGACAGACATTAGCGTTAAACTTATAACACCCTTTGTCGGGGGGTTAAAAACTTAATAAAATTGTAATACTTATTTAGATACAACAACACTGTCACTGTAATCGGTTGTTCCTACAAACACCAACACCATTTTACAATAAGGGCACACTCCTCGCACGTGCCGCAGTGTAAACATGGCTTTAGACGAGCTCACAAGCGAAAACCCATTAGGCGAGGCTCCAACTCTAAAATCTTCAGAGGATTTCTTCATTCTATTAAATCTCATAATTTTGTGATAACATTTAGACAACACTCTTTTGGATAAATAAGTTTAAATTGTTAAAAAGTTTTCTGAAATGAGTTGTAAAATTGGTATTTTTGTAGTAAATATTAATTAAAAAGAAGTTAGTCAGAGTTTTCCTGTATTTAATTATTAACATCATATCAACTCAGAAGTAACAACACTCAGACCAAATAAAAAACCGAACAACATTGACCAAGGAAGCAAGGCTTTCAAAAACGACCGAATGGAAGCAAAAAACTTTTTTCTTTTCTTTGAAAGATCATACTTGTTATGTGGTTGCATAGAAATTTTATCAAATCGGTAGTTGAAGTCGGTTTTTATTTTAGAAATATTACTAAAATTATCGGATGCATCGCGATTTTTATTAATCCCGAAAAAGCAGTTGGCTAGACGTTGTTGCGTTGCATTAAACCAAAACACCCCATCTTACAAGTGAAATCAAGTGTAAATAAACAGATTAATGATTCGCTACATCACAGCGACAGTTGCGCGACTGTTCCATCGCAGAGTGATGCGGCAACTTGTAATCTTGTTATTAAGTAGATTTGACTTGATTTGTGTTGATGGAAGCGTACACAAACAGTAAAGTTATGCAAAAACATAGTTTGTAGATATATTGATTTTCAACAAATATATTGATAAAATAAACAAGAAAACTAACTAAAATTAAACTAATAACTCAATAATTATAAATGCGAAAGTGAGTTTGTATAATTCTTTGTTACCGCTATCACGCTTCAACCACTGAAACTATTTTGATAAAATTTTATATGGATATAGTTTGATACCCAGGGAAGGACAAAGGATAGTTTTTATCCCCAAATTCCTACGGGGAGCGAAGCCCACGGGCACAGCAAGTTACTTAATAAAAAAAGCCCTGGCAAATCGCAACCATGTGGTTACGAGATCAGAAGGCTGGCAAAATTGCCACGTTGTATGGCAATGCTTATCTTTTGAGCCAGATAAAGGCCGGCCTTCTGGTCACGCGTGATTTTAGTAAATTGTCGGGTAGTATTGTTGTTAAATATTTTATGCGCCAATGGTCCCCACGGCTCCAAAGTTTCAACCCCCAATTTTCATATATTGATTCATTAAGTTCAGCAGTAGTATATTGTACAAATAAAAAAATGAAAAAATTCAAATATACACACAGATAAAACATGTTTCTATGTTTAAATGACGACCTCCGTGGCGTAATGGTCAACACGCTAGACCGCCAATCCGGAGGTCCTGGGTTCGATCCCCAGACAGGGCAAGTTGGAAAATGGCTTTTGTCAAATTGTCCTGGGTCTTGGATGTTTATCTATATATGTATTTGTTATAAAATATAGTATCGTTGAGTTAGTATCCCATAACACAAGTCTCGAATTTACTTTGGGGCTAGCTCAATCAGTGTAATTTGTCCCTATATATATATATATATATTTATTTATTTAAATGTTTATGATCTTGCTATAATTTACTTTATAATGAAAGCCAATACCAAGTGTGTTGCAAATTTATCATCATATCTCTTTTATTCTTGTGTTTGCTTTTCGTATGTGATACCCAACACTAATGTCAAATATTTTAAGGCTCCTCCTTGCGCTAGCGACCTTGAAAACACAAAAAAATTAATTTCTCTTTCTGTAAGTGAGATTATTAGAAACCCTCGTACACCTTTTTAGCTAGTATCCTGAAGTTTCATTAGAACCTCGAAAGTCATTGAAATACTATCTGGTTTAGAAACCTTTACAAAAAGAGTCAAAAATGGCCGTTTTTAGTATTTTTTGCAAAGGAAAATTCAGGGTATTTTATTTCAATGATTTTCGAGGTTCTAATGAAACTTAAGGATACTAGCTAAAAAGTTGTACGAGGGTTTCTGATAATCTCACTTACAGAAAGAGAAATTAATTTTTTTGTGTTTTCAAGGTCGTTAGCGCGGTGAGGACCCTTAAGGCGTTTAATGATGACAGTTCGGACTACAACATATCGTACCTTTTCAAGAGAGCCACAAAAATATCATCATGAAGTTAAGAACTAGGTTCTTGTCGATTTTTTTTCCACATGCATTTCCCTATTTTTGGCTAAATATTGGACTTCGCCATTCAACGTGACTTTACCCTTTCCTTTAACTTTATCCATTAACGACCTTCTTGGTCTTCGTTTTTCTCTCTTGGCTTCCACTTTACATTTCATGTCTTTTATGAAGTTGACATGTTTAACATAAGGTATCTAAATATCTTTCCTCGTCTTATCTCGATTGTATGCATTAACTTTCTGTTCTCAAGCAATTACTTCGTTTTTCTCTCTGTCAAACTCATTCTCGACATTCACTTTCAGCATCACAAAAGAAAAGATAACAAATATTCTAAAAGCACCTACTAATCATAAACACTATGACTTCTATACAATTCAGTGCTAAATCCTGCCAATAATCCTTTACAACGCTAAACTGCACCCAACAAACTGCTTTCATTCGTAAATTGAGCTCAAAAGCCAATGTACCGGGGTAATTACCCTAACCAACTTACCCACTCACGAACACACATAAAAATCTACTTTATTCTCACAATTTTAAGGGTTATATTGACTGTAGGAAATAAAATTGTACGTTCTTTCAATTCCCCTATATGGATGTCATAGCTCATTTAGCATTCGATAAAATTAATCCATGGGGAAGATTAAAAGGAGGGTACTGTATTTACACATGTGACGCCTGCACCGGTGCATCGGGCATCGGGAATGCATAATGTAATTAATTGTTGACGACTGCTCTATATTTTACGGTATTGTACTGTTTATTAAGTAAAGTGGGAGGTATTTTATACGAGGAGGGGATGGGAGGAGAAAATAGCTAGGCGGCATGGTTACACTTTGTTAACATACATCATACGATAACAAAAGTCTATCGTGATTATCGTGACGTATATGTTTGTGGCTTTATACTCCTATCAAAAACACAGGTTGCAAGACTACTACATACATACGGCGGACGGCTTCTATAACATGCGTAGAAGTTTGCTATTTACGTGGAAGAAAAATTCATATGCAAAAAAAATCCGATGAATTTAACTTAGTAGCCACCCCGAACTGTGGACTTGCCCCATTTTAATAGATCTGTGATTTTAATCCTATATTTCAGTGACCCCCAGTCTATAACCCATTAGGCTCGAACTTAAAATTTATTTAGATCCTATCTACTCGCCTACCTCAAAAATACTTGTCATCGTCTATTATAAAACCAAATTTTGAAAATTTTGGTCGTTTCATTCACTCGTTTAAAGATTTTTAAACGAGTGAATGAAACTGTTAAACTTTTCTTCAATACATTCAAATCATGTAATTAAGTAGGCACAGTGAAGGCACAATCTGTACAATGTGATTGGGGTAACCAGGGCTTAAAGCGCATAATATCTTCACTCGTGATTAAAATGCTAATTTAGGGATGTGTCCTATCGCTTTTACGATAGCTGTAAAGATCAGTACAGGGTGTAATTTAATGAGTTACTCATGATCTGTGATATAAATGTATATAATTACACAATAAATAAATGAGTACCTTTAAAAAGAAGATCTTTTAAATACTAAATCTATTCACATGTATTAAAATTTTCCGGCATGGTTTCTTGTAAGCCAAGGCGAGCGGGTAGTTTTTAAGAAAAAAAATAACAATATTAGTGGATAGTTAAAATACAGGTTAGTCATTTGTTTTGGTATTCTTTTAATGGGTTTATAGTATTGTAATGGGTTACGTACACAGTTAGGGCTAGCCTTCAATGTATATGTAATCAGTTAAAATAGATTGGATTACATACGCATAAGAGGTTTTTTCAAAATGTTGAATATACACTTAAATTCGTTTTCAAAGTATTTGACTTTTTGAACAATTTCCAGAAAATGCCGCAACCATCAAAAAATTATTAATATTTGCATACTTTACGTATGTTTTTCAAATAGGTTCCGAAGTAGGTAATTATCTGAAACACATGAAAATCGCAACGATGTTATATTCCACTACGAGTATTAAACAATTTACAAACATTAAAATACTATATCCACGTTAAATTTATCACATAATTTCATTATAATAAAAGCGCGAATTCATGTTTTAGCACGCAATCAAGGGCGGCCGTAAAATAATTCGGTTAAAATTTAATGTTGTTATGCGCAGTAATGACTTCGCAGATAAGATAAACGACGGTTAAACCCGCGGAGATGACTATTGATTTGATAACAGAGGGCTGAGGGTTGGTAAAAGTTCTTTGCCAGAAAAACATGACAAAATGGTTACTAGAGCATTGCTTTTACTCCATAGCGGAATACAAAGATTTGTGTGAGCGTAAAAAATAAGGTTAGATTATATGTAATTGTGTATTTGTGACTTTAGGTTATATAAACAATGTAAATTATATTTTAATAGGTAAATTCAATTCAAGTTAAATAAATCTTTGCATGCCTTAGTTTAGGTTGAATACATGATACTTATTATACTATTGACATCCTATGTACTATATTATATACAATAGCACCTCTAATGACGGTGATCGAAATCTGTCACTTCTTTGCTTCCAGTGAGTGGCAACCCTTCCGAGGGTAGCTCAGTAGCTCGCGCATCACGCTGCATGTTGCACAACATTCAATTACCCTGATGGATGGCACTATAATTTAATTTTAATGTGTTATGATAAAATACGTCTTTTATTAATGCTAAATCGCGGAACGCTTAATGGCTATTCTTTTTGAATATTTAATGTTGATGTGATATGCACTCGTTTCTAATTTTTAATGACGTTTTTGATCGATCGTTTTGATAAGTTTAGATGCGCTTGTGAATTTGCATTAGTTGATGCGTGGTGTCTCTCAAATTTGGAACGCTTTTATTTTGGCTCTTTGTATAAGAGTATAGTATTTATTTATATTATAGTAACCTGTGTGCTATACCTAAATTTAAAATATAATAAATAAATGCAAAGTATCAGAAATCTTTAATCCAATCGAGAAACCTATAATTTTTTCTCAACTGGCGATGAGCAAGCAACGCACAGGATAAACTTAATTTTTTCTTCTTTTCAGTCAGTCAATAAAAAAATCTAGGTCTATGATTTTAAGCAATTTGTAATGCTTATTACATACAACAATATTTCATTTAATTTATAAAATCTAAATGTCGCATTCGATGAAACCGCAATTTAAACAACAATACAATTTGAAAATCTACTTCAATAACCTATTTGAACTAGTGACGTAATCTTACTCGACTGTCACGCACGTAACAGTTAAATCGATACCATAATTTGTCATACTCGATTGTGATATATTTACGATTCGTATTGACAGCATTCACGACACAGATCTGCCTAAAATCCGGCTAAATCTATCCAGCAGGCATTTGTTATTTCCATACACAATCGGCAATCAATTTTCGACAGTATGACTTTGATATTAAAGTTGAAACTGAATCGATTGTTATATCGAATCTGATGACAGCCGAGAGCGAACGTTAATCGACGCTCATTAGTCGATACGTGCCAGTTTCACTGAATCGATTTGAATGGAATATTTATCGTTAGTCCTCGTTTATCGATTTCTGGATTTTACAATATAGTGAAAGTAACAGTTAAGTATTTTAGTTTATAAAGTGCTTTTTTATATGTTTACTCTCCTCTAATGCGCTAAATGGCCTTTGGGGTAAATGGCTCTGGGCTCAGTCTGCCCCGTTTTAAAGGAATAAAGATGTGATATGATGTAACCATAGACATAGATTTTTTTACTGCGTAAGATGTAACTATCAGAATAACAACATATTAGGAATGACAGTCCCCTTGTTATTTGACTATGACAGATGACTACACTAAACCATTTTTGTTTTTGTTTTTATTAATTAGCTACAATTTTTTTTGACAAAATAAAGATACAAATTGAGTTGAAAAGTAAGTATAAAACAGAAATATTTTGTACTATTTAGTAGTAAAAATACTATTAATTTATTATAAAAATAACGAAAATATACCGATACTTATATCTACATAAGTAAATTAACTATACTTACCTACACTCGCCTTCACATGCACTACGGAACCCTTCCTGATTGGTCAGTTAACTGCAATCTTTGGGGTTCGGTGGGCACGTTTGCAATGGCCTTATTTATCGACAGTAAATCACCTTGATAGCCTCCCGGACTTTGTTTGGAGTGCTAATGGTAAGTGAGGGTATTTGATTAAAATATTAGGCACAGAAACAATAGAAAGAAAAAAGGTAGGTGTTTTGCACAAAGATAGCAAAAAGATCGAATGCCAAAAAAATTACAACAAAATCACTCCTCCGTGGAGTAGTGGTCGCCATGATAGTCCGCCACCCAGAGGTACCGAGTTCGATCCCCGGTCAGGGCAAGTTGGAAAAGGACCTTTTTCAAATTGTCCTTATCTTGGATGTTTTTCTATATTCTTCTTCTTCTTATATTTTAGAGCTGGGATCTTATCGGTGGAGTGCTTTCTTTCTTAACCTCCTTATATATTTTCACGTTTATGTATTATCATTAACATCAGGTCCTTTGGTCTCCACTGCAGGAGCACGAACTTTCTGTACTACCAGAGCCATACTTGGCCAGAGCAGCCACAGGACTTGGTCTACACTCTCCACGCTGGCCACACGGGTTGGAGAGGTCTCATTGATGTTTATAAGCTTTGTTTAGCTTGTATTTTCTAAGTCACCTTCTACGACATCCACGGGAAGACTTAAAGTGGTCCTATTCTACTCTGCCGGAAACCACACGGCAAATCTATACTCGTATATGTATATGTTATAAAATATAATATCGTTTTGTTAGTATCCCACAACTAAAGTCTCAAATTTACTTTAGGGCTAGCTCAATCAGTGTAATTTGTCCCTATATATTTATTTAATAGTCGAAACCGTTTAAATAATTTGGCTTAGTTGTACGACCGACCGTCTGCCTGACGTCAACCCTTTATGGGAATGCATTTTTGCGAAAACTTTTACAACCCGCCGGCGGAGAATGCAGTTGTAGCATAAAATGTTTCTGCTTCACCCTTTAGTCGCCTTTTACGTCGGGAACAACACGGTAACATTTGGATACCATTGTCTGAACATGATATAGAAGTCAATTTACTGTATGAAAAGATATAAGAACTAAATATGTATTTATTAAAAACATTCTTTCTATAACCATTAAAATTGTGTACTATGCATGAGACCAATATAATTCTAAATCAGTCAGAAGTGAAATCAATCAAAAGACCAGCTGATGTCTGCTCTGTATTACGTGTGCGAACCGTGCGAACCATGGAAAATATTGTTTTATTTTGTTAAGGGGGTTTTTTAAGAAAGTTTAAAACATTATATAAAATATATATAATGTTTTACATTATATAAAATAATCTCAATTCAAAATCAGACCAATCCTCAATAAGCATTAATAAGCAATCATAAAATCAATCAAAAGCCCAGCTGATGTTCGACCTGTATTGCAAATTAAACCACAGAGAATATTGTTTTGTTTTGTTGGAGGGTATTTATGGGAGGAAAGAAGTTTAAAACATTATGTTATGCAATCTAAAGCCATTATCATTCTAAATCATACTAATCTATACATATAATAAAACAGTAAAAAAAGTGTGTCTGTACATTAAATATATTTCCAAAAAAAATATTGGGGGCGATGGAGACGCAGTAATAGAGTAAGAATTTTAAAAAAAATGTCTGTCTGTTTGTCTGTTTGTCTGTTTGTCTGTTTGTCTGTTTGTCTGTTTGTCTGTTTGTCTGTTTGTCTGTTTGTCTGTTTGTCTGTATGTCTGTTTGTCTGTTTGTACACGCTAATCTCCGGAAATACTGGACGGATTCGAATGAAACTTTTTTTGTTATATAGCTATTAAGCCTGGGCAACATATAGGGTATAAATGATTTTGGAAAATGGAACGCTTGATGCAGAACCATAATGGTCTAGCTAAACTATAAGAGATATAAAATTGCCGCCTTAGTAAAGGTTGTTCAGCCTGATGAGCATTTTCCAGAGACATAAAGTCCACGCGAACGAAGTCGCAGGCTTCGGCTAGTCGTCAATAAATTTGTAGTCCTCGAAAGAATCTACAATGAGTGCTAAGTGAAATCCATAAAAATATCAGCTGATGTCCGCTCGGTATTGAGCGTGCAAACCATGGAGAACATTATTTTGTTCGTTTTTTTTTTGTAATGTATTTGAAAAAAAGTTTTTAAGCATTATCTATAAGTACGTAGCCCTCGAATAAAGCCACAGTGGATGCTAAGTGAAATCAATCAAAAGCCCAGCTGATGTTCGTCCTGTATTGCGAATGGAAACCACGGAGGATAATATTTTATTTTTTGCAATGTATTAAAGTTTTTAAACACTACGTAAACCAGTTATAATTTTCAATCTGACAGATCATCAATCAACAAACTTGAAGTCCTTGAATGATAGTGTAGTGGGAACTAAGTGTCAATCAAAAGACCAGCTAATGATCGTTCGTCCTGTGTTGCGTATGTGAACCTCAAAGAATATTGTTTTCTTTTTTTGCAAGATGTTTTGAAAGAAATTTTAAAATACTATCAAAATCAATCGTACCCTAAATCAGAGAAATCCCCACTAAGCTCATAATCCCCAAATGGTAGCACAGTGGGTGCTAAGTGAAATCAATCATAATACCAGCTGATGTCCACCGCGGATGTATATTGGGCAATTCACTGAGCTTTTTCTGTTTGATAATAAAATCATATCATTGGATTTATTAGACACAAAAGAAAATAAAGCGTGAAATCAATCAGAAGACCAGGGGTTTAGTCCAAAAGCGGTACGCGAGACGGACGTTACTGCGTATCCGCGCTTTGGTGTCAGGCAACATTGAGCCCCAATGTATGATGATAAAGTCTAATTTAGTTTGACATATAAATAGGACGTAACTATCGTACGACTAACGTATTATTTTGTGGAGTAACACCCCAGCTTATGTCCTCCACGGATGTACCTTTTGTGTAAGCAAATCCACGGAAAAAATAGTTTTGTTTCTGAACTTGCGTATTATGAGTGACAATGTGAAATGTTATAGCATTTTCAATATTTAATAGTTTTTTTTTTTTATATAACTGTTCATGTCCTTTTACTGGGCAAAGATTCTTCTTCTCATCTTTCCTTCCATAAAACTTTGTCCTTGGTCCTAATCACACTAATTATAAAGGCGAAAGTTTGTAAGCGTGTGCGTGTTTGTTAGTTACTTCTAACGCGCAAACGGCTGGACCAATTTTTATAAAATTTCAACCTGACACCCTGAGGTGCTCTTTTTCAAACGCGGAGTCACTAAACGAACGGTTTTTTGTATGAAAAAACCACTCGTTTAGGTGACTCCGTGTTTCAAAAATAGCATTTCTGGATTAACACATAGATTGTGTGTGTGTTTGCTACTTCTCCATGCGCAAACGGCTGGACTAATTTTAATAAAATTTGGTTTGTTGGAAGCTGACAACATGATTTAACACATAGGTTACTTTAACCGCTATTATATATTATTTATATCAAAAAAAATCCTAACTGAAAAATATATGATGACAAATTCTAAGCTTTGTAATGCTCAGTGGGTGCTAAGTGAAATCAATCAAAAGAGCCAACTGGTGTCTCGGTATTGCGTATGCAAACCACGGAAAATATTGTTCTGTTTACTGAAAGCCTTAGAACATTTCGAGAAGGGATCACTGCTATTTATAGGGTGGAAAAGGAAATTGTCGGGAGAATACTTTGGGAGGATATGTAAAATATTAAACATAACCGTAAGTAACATAGAATTTTGCTTCTTAAATTTTCTTGTAACAAATTCAATGAGATGTTTTGTTTTATTCTAATATGTAAATAGTTCACAGTAAAAAAGGTCACTCATTGCCTATTTTTAGTAGTTCTGAAATCATTTTGTGGCTCATACTTATTACAAAATGTTTCTTAGCGTGCTTTCATCTATTTTGATACGTATTTAAAGATCTTATGTTAGTTATTTTCTTAAAAATTCAAATATATAGTATTATAAAAATAACAACAATAGAGCGGTCAATTACATATTAAAATTCTATAAAATTATTCTGTTGCTTAAAAGATAAAATAAATTAACAAAATTGATTTACAGTTTTTGTGAATGTCATCAGAATTATCCCAAAAACCAATAGAAACTTTGCATTTCAAATTTTTTTAAATTCTTCACGAATCCAGGAAATTATTTATAAGGTTTTTATTCTGAATTAATAAAAAGGTTTACGATATTTTTTGTTAATATTTTAAAAAATATTTCCTTTTGGTACAATTTAAAATTGTTGAAATAACATAATCAAGCTTGTCAGCATATCCAATCGATTATTGTACAATCGATTATTCTTAACAATTTCGCGTGGGCGTTACTATGGCGGAACCCAAACCACGACCCAAACTGCGTTGATCCTCATTTCCATTACAAAAGGACCCTAAACATGGCTAATGTGGTTTTTATTTAACGAATGACAGATGCTACCACACAATATCGTTTGTGTTTGATGAATAATTCTCTCGACGTTCTATGATTGATTTGGTACTAATAAGAGCTTTGGTTGAGGATAAATAGAGTGAGGGGCCTCTAAATAAAATAAAATAAAAAATAATTAGAACATTTTTCTCAAAAATGTTATGGAAATCTTTTTGTGGCAAGTTTAGTCCATGAAACTAAACTACAGAACAACCATGGAATTGTATGTACTTCGTACAAATAACTACCTACTTTTTTCAATAAAAATAAAGAACAGGAACGAAAAAAAGAAGTTTCTCTTTCATATTAATTAGCGCTCAGCTGAGCGAATTTACTATGGAATAGAATTATTTTTTTCTTTTTTTAATAATACTTTTTTAAAAGGATGTTAAGTAGCGTGGACTTAACAACATCCTTTTGAAAACATAAAAAATCCTAATGTATAAAAGTCACCTTATACAAATTGTATTCTATACTCTTTCGTCACCACGCGGCTTCTCAATTATAAATATGTATTAAATGAATTACTTTATAATATTATTTAAATGTACAGCCGTGTGATTTCCGGCAGAGTAGAATAGGGCTACTCTGAGTCCTGCTGTGGATGTCGTAGAAGGCGACTTAGAAGCTAAACAAAGCTTATAAACATCATGAGACCTCTCCAACCCGTCTGGCCAGCGAGGAGAGTGTAGGGCAAGTGCTCTGGCTGCTCTGGCCAAGTTTGGCTCTGGTAGAGTACAGAGAGGGTCGTGCTCCTGATGATGATGATGATGATAATGATTAAATAAATAGGAATTAACGCGGCTTCTTACTTATAAATTATGAGTATGAAATACTCGTAACTTGGGTCGAATGTGATTGCTATATCCTGATTCAATCTACTAACACTGTAAATTATAATACCTCACGATTCACACGAACCCGAGCATATGTCTTGAATCTGTACATTATAGTGCATGTACTTAGAGCACAGTATATAGTGAGGTAACAACGCATTTCAATTGTATTACCTACCCACTGTGTGTTCAAAGTCACAGAGTAAGAAATGCAGTGTGTAAGTAACGTATCTTGTATAATATATAAATATACTATCGCGTCTTTATCCCTAGTGGAGTAGATAGAGCCTAGGCCCACCAAAGGCCTCGCTTAGCGTGACGGTGGAAGTAAGGGTGGCAAAAGGGAATTAGGAAAGAGTTGCAGTCTCTTCGCCTGTGGCATGGTTTTGATTCTCGCCCTTTCTCTAGATTGGCTTTCTCGATCGATCGTTTTTGGGACCCTATTACTAAGACTTCACTGTCCTGTCTGTCTGTCTGTCACCAGAAGGTTCTCTGATGTATTCACGTGATCTAGTTACATATAGCGTTCTACAAAAATTTTAATTTACAAATGACAAAATATTTAAGTATCTTAGTAAACTTTACAAACTGACCAAAATAAGAATAAAAGGAAAGTTCTGTTTATCAGAAATCAAAAATTGTTTTTTGTCCTTCAGATATCAAACTTTAAAATAAGACTGTCCAACCAATTTCTCTAGACTATGCCGTAGGTGTGTCTAGGGCGGGAGAGTAGGGCGGCGCCCATAAAAATGCAAATGGCAGCGTCGACGAGGGATTTCATTGTTGTATCAATCACACGGTCCTTATTATTGCGGGATTTCGAGGGATCCGCTCGTTTATTGTTTTCGAAGGAATCCTGTTGGGTTTTCAGATGTAAGGATGTTACTGCTTGCTGTGATGGCGGGCTTTGAATTTGTGGAATCATAACACCCTGTAGTGTTGCGTTTTGACGAGTGCTTTTATTATGAAATGAAATGAAATTTTTTTGACGCCTTAATGTACACAAAAGTACATTATTAGTCTACAGTTCTGTACATGTTTAGTATTTTAAATCAGTTTTTGAATAAGTATATGATTTTTTACTGACTTCCAAAAAAAAGGTGGATGTTATCAATTTTTTTTCTATTTATTATTTTTAATATATATTATTATCTTTTTTTATGAAGACGCCTGGCTCAATTTGAAAAGTTCTTTTTTTGGTACACATGCGAAGTGTTGCGAATTTATTGTATCAAAGTCGGTTGTGCAGGGGGTGAAGTCGATTTTTAGTTTTAAAAATTCATAATGTTCGTTCTTTATTTTAAATTAATTCGACTCGACAAATTTTCTTTGCGCCATTTTTCTGCTTTTCTAAAGGCAAGACTAAGCAATTAATTGCTTAAAAAAAGAAAAATATAGTCGTTTTCTAAATTTTTTTAAAAATTTAAGAATATACTTGTGCTATAACGTAAATGTAATAAAAAAACTTTACCTAAAAGAATAGGTGTAACATCACATTAATTATTCGACGACAAAAGCTGACTCGATTATAATTATTAAATCCACATCGATTTAAATCGAGCGTCATAATAGAGTTGATTCGGAGCCGGAAACGTCAGTCGACGCGACAAAAGTTAATTATAGTAATACAATTATCCGAATTAAGTATTATAATTACATCACGCCTACTGAGTTTATTATGTTATATTATTTATAAGAAGTGGAGCATGTGAAACGATTCTGTTCAGTTTTTAGATACTGTAGCTACTTACTCGTACGTGTGGAATTGTATTTTTGATGAGCTGCAGATATTGTGTACGGTCTGACAAATAAGTAAAGAAACGAATCACTTTTTTATGAATAAATATGTCATTATTGCTTTGAATGTAGTGTGTACTTGGATTCCATTCGTACATAAAAATAAATAAAAACTAGTTAGTATGTATTAGTAGTTAGTTTAGTGGGACCATTATGGTTCTGCATCAGGTGTTCCATTTTCCGAGATCAATTATACACTATATATTGCCCAGGTTTAACAGCTACACGTATATAACAAAGAAAGTTTTATTTGAATCCGTCCAGTATTTCCGAAGATTACAAACCTGTACAAACAGACAGACATTTTTAAATTCTTACTCTATTACTATGTCTCCATCACCATCGCCCCAAATATTTTTTTTAGAAAAAGGTAGATTCAATGTACAGTCACATTTTTTTACTACCTATATTGCTTACGTGTCATCACTTGGTCTTAAAACCTACTTAATTTTGTGCGTCCTTATTTAATACAGGAAAGGACATCCTGTAGGTTCTTATTAGCTTGATTATTTATATATTTTATCAGATAAGTAAAGTAGTCAATCTGGTCAAAGTTGCCGGAAAGACGTGGATGAGGAAAGCTAAAGATCGAACGGAAGTGCGAGCATGGTTAGAGGCCTACACTCAGCATTGGGTGATAATGGGCTGAAAAAGAAGAAGTAAAGTAGTTTCGATTTAAAAGTTCTTATACTCTCTACACTCTTCTCGCTGGTCAGACGAGTTAGATAGGTCTCATGATGTTCATAAGCTTTGTTTGCTTTGAGAGTTTAGGCCAAATCCTCTGGCTGCTCTGACCAAATATGGCTCTAGTAGTACAGAGAGGGCCGTGTTCCTTGGAGACCATAAAGACCTAATGATGATGATGATACTCTCTACCTGTTTAAATTGATAACATTAAGATATTTTACATAGAGTACCTCTGAATTACGGAGGAGCAGTGATTGCTTAAATCTAGGATCTGTTAAACTGATTGCTCTCCGCTGTTCTCCTAAAAGCTGGTAAACAACCAGGATTTGTCAATTGTGACAACGTGTTTATGAGCGATTCTCCTAAACTTGCGACTGCCTCGTTATCCCAGATTACCTTTAACAGCGCTTCAAATAAAACAATACGAGAGCTTTCTGACAGGCGACTAAACGACAACACTCCGGTTTTACGCGCGCAAACAATTATTTATTGCACCGAAAACAACCGAACACCCTATACATAGACGTCTCGTTCACGCCAAAGTGAACTTTACCCCTTAATCTTAAGACGTCATATCGCTCATAGCGAGTTATTCACAGTCGAGCAAGATTAATAGGGCATAAAACGTAAGATAATACAATATACAAGAAGACACGTTGTTAACCGTTCCGCTGAGCGACGGCGCTGAGTGCGGTATATCTGTCTCCTTCACTCTTGCTGCAATCAGGTATATGGCTCCCGCTCGCGCAGTTTCAATTATCTGCCTAATCCCTCAATTACGGCGACAGATGTCGCTCGCGTCTTCGAGCTTATGTGCCATTTTAAAGTACCGACGGCAAAACCAATTACTGTTGATCAGATAGATTTCAAGGTTTATTGGACACTGGTTTGTTGGAATTGAACGATTCATTTTGATTGTAATTAAAATTTAAATTCGTAGATTTGTTGGTTTATTTGCATGATTGAGATTGACATTTCTGTCATTTGGTTGCGGTAATACCTACCTAAAGCTTCTAAGAAAATATTAAATAAGTATCTACTTTACGATTTGAAGTAGTGAGGTATGTATTGGAGGTTGAGAATTTACTGATATTTCAAGTAACGTAGGTGTTTCCTTTATTTTTTGTAAAATCTAAACTTTTTCCATTTGACTTTTATACTTACCTACTTCAGGTCGATAAGCAAAATAAACCAAAACTTATTAATAAACATATAATTTTTTTTCAAGAAATAAACAAATTATTTTCCTTAGAAAATTAGATTAGCTAATTAGTGAATCTGAGTAAGTACATACCTAAAAGGTAGCGAAAAAAGGTAATTTTTGCTTCACTACATAAGTTACACTTACTTACGCCATTTTCACTCAGCAGTTTGAAAGCTAAGGGGCCTTTCTAAGGTGGCTTATTCATAGTCAAAAGGTTGAAATTGTGGAAAATTAACGTTAGAGACAAGCTAAAGCTAGACATAAAGGAATATGGACCGTCGCTTCCCAGACGTTAGGTTCATTTTGGCTCGTTTGAAGCACGCTAGGTTAATAAGTCGAAACTCATACGCGCGTCGTGCAAACGAAATGAGACTTTAGTACGCTGTAACTGGGTTTAATTTAGCAAATTTCCTATCCAAGAGTGATTCTTCTGTACTTCAGTAATGTTTCTGTGCAATAAATGATTTCTGATTCTGATTCTGAATGCATAGTGTAATACTGTACTGTACGTTATATAAAGAATTTCGTCGAGTAAATTTACTCAATCCTGATTCAAATTTTAGGTTCTGACCTATGCTCCAAAACCGACATCGAGACAGCGAAAAGATGGATAAACAATAAATATTGTGATGGGTTGCTAGCCTCATCGCCTATTAACATGATTCACATTTTCGATCATTCCCGTGATCGGCTTTTACGATCTTTGCGGGAAGACAAACAGCTATTATTATTCTAAGTTTTTTCTTTTTTCCCAGTCCAGCATGGAAGACGATAATGGTTGGAAAAGGACGGTACTATCGGACAATTATCTTATTATTTTACGAAGTAACGGTTTTGTGGAAAATTACCCTCATATTATATATTTTTTTTTGTCAAAGCATTAAATATAAAAAAGTATAAAAAATGTGGCTTGACATAAAAAAAGTAACTATATCTTTCTAAATATATACATGTATTCATAATTACGCCACGCATAATTTGTAATCCGTACGTCCCTAGGGTAGGACGCGAGTTAGCTAATAATTAATATTATAATTAATGTTGCCATGTCGTTACCGCATGGTTATCCGGACCGGGAACGGTTTTGCCCGGAAAAGGGCAGTTCATTAATTACTTTATTAGTAAAGACATTGATTGCCATGTTTGATGTCAAGTTTTGATGAAAGATTTTTATTAGATAGAGATTGTTCAAAAGTTGGAGATGTTTTTAACTGACTTCCAAAAAAGGAGGGTGTCAATTCGTTGCTATGTTTTTTTCATTTATGGCGACCTTTTTTTATGTATGTTCATTAATTATTTAAAGACAACTTGACTGATTTAGGAAATTTCCCATGAAATCTACAAACGTGGAGTAGAAGAAATTAAGAAAGATATTAATGATATGAAAGAAATACATAAAAAAGATATACAACGTAAAAGATACCCGTAATAAACTGAACGACGGACTATAACTAGATCACTATAGTTTAATGAAAGTAAAATAATAGTCAAAAAACTTTATTGCACAAAATAAATATTTACATAGGTATACAATAATTATATAACTAAAAACTAAATAACCTACCTAAATTATAAAACTATAAACTAAAATAATCTAAATAAAAATAAAACGTTATAAAAATAGAACCCAGATCGCTAGGGCAATGTACCTAAAAGACTGGCAATCTATAGACAAATATAAAAAAGCAAAATTCGGCTTTCCCATACTACACGCCCGGACAATTTGTATGGAAATGACTTTTTTTTTGTTTTTTGACTGTTACTATATTATTATTATACTATAGTGATCTAATAGAGCCCGTGGTTTGGTTTGATTTATTACGCGAAAGTCCCTTCCTCGTTGTATCTATAGGTAAAATAATAATACATACATCACATTATCACGCCTTATCCCAGACGGGTTAGACCGAGTCCGAAGTCGTAAGAACCAAAAGCCCTGCTTAGCGTGATGGTGTAATAAATAGGTACTAAATTAGTTTTATGTAGCAATATAATATACTGCCGTGCGGTTTCCGGCAGAGTAGAATAGGGCCACTCCAAGTCCTCCCGTGGATGTCGTAGAAGGCGACTTAGGGAATACAAGCTAAACAAAGCTTATAAACATCAATGAGACCTCTCCAACCTGTCTGGCCATCGTGGAGAGTGTAGGCCAAGACCTCTGGCAGCTCTGGCCAAGTTTGGCTCGGGTAATATAGAGAGGGTCGTGCTCCTGCAGTGGAGACAAAAAGACCTGATGATGATAATATCACTAATTTGCCCGCCATCGTTTTTCCCGGTTAATAGGGAGCTTATTAATTAGGGACTTTGATCGTGTTGTTTGACGTCATATTTTGATGGCTCGGTTAATAGACGAGACATTGTGAAAGAATTTTCATAAATCTTGGTGATAGAAGTGATTTTAAAGTGGGAGTAATATATAAAGTGGGATAAAATGAGAATATTGATGTAAATATACCAGCTACTTATACAATGTGTAAGGGATATACCCGTTATAAGTCAAACTAAGGGCCTATATATACTAGATGACTATAGTACCTATAAATATAATAAAAGAATAGTCAAAAAATTACGACATTCCTATACAGATCAACCGGGCGGCTGCAAACCCTCTTAAAAATTTCTTGACTGGTATTTTAATATCAATAAGTATGAACTGAAGTGATTAAGTATAGTTTGTGGTTCGATTGATTACGAGTATGTCCCTTCCACGTTGTACAAAGTGAGACAAAATGTGAACTTTGACGTATAACTATATATACCTATGTGTACCAGCTACTTGTAGTTTCCGACGCGCGCGTTTTCCGACTGAGTAGAATAGGACCACTCCAAGTCCTCCCGTGGATGTTGTAGATGGCGACTTAGGAAATACAAGCTAAATAAAGTTTATAAACTCTCCGACCGATCTTAATGATGGTGTTCCATTAGCCTGACACTTCTGATTTCGTGATTCCGAATATTTTAACTCTTTACTTTTATTCTCTTTGATCTGCATGGAAGGAATAGATCGGTTATAAGAACAAGATATACCAACTTACTTGCCGTATGGTTTCCTGGCTGAGTAGAAAAGGGCCACTCCAATAATTCCTCCTGTGAAAGTCGTAAAAGGCGACTTAGGAAATACAAGCTATCAATGAGACCTCTACAACCCGTCCGGTCACCGAGTAGAGTGTAGGCCAAGTCCTCTGGCTGCTCTGGGCAAGTATGGCTCTGGTAGTACAGAGAGGGTCGTGCTCCTGCAGTGGAGCCAAAAGACCTAATGATAATACCAGTTACTTCTATAGATTATGGACAGTTTGAACTCTGATAAAATGCCAAGAAGCACACGTTACGTTCCAAAGTAGCAAAACTATGGATCCAACTGGAAACGCGCTTAGGTGAAATGTCAAGTGATCTTTTTGAATGCGTTGGTGTGGATAATAGCACTATAACGTGAGAATACCAGTACTAAATGGTATTAAGCAATACAAGCTACATTGTAACACACTGCAAAGTTTTCCAATAACAGTGTCCTCATGTCGATACACTGGCGGGCGAGTATAGGAAACAATACTTAAAATAAAAGAGACATAATGGAGTAAATAAAAGGCCAATGGAAAAATTAGGACAAATATAATCCGCTAGTTTTGTACAAGTCAAATCAGATACTTTTTTCTAAACGTCAAAACGAACATCCATACTTTTATATTTAAAGCTGAAGAGTTTGTTTGTTTGTTCGTTGTTTGTTTGTTTGTTTGTTTGTTTGTTTGAACGCGCTAATCTCAGGAACCACTGGTCTGATTTGAAAAATTCTTTCGGTATTAGATAGGTCGTTTATCGAGGAAGGCTATAGGCTATATTGCATCACGCCCGCGACTTCACTCGAGTGGTAACGCGGGCGAAGCCGCGCGCTGCCTCTAGTTGTCTATAAGATTTGTATGAAATAATACGTCATAACCTAATACTTTCTTGGAGTCAAATAGCGCTCCTATTATCAGTTTTCCTGCAATAATAAATAGAAAATCACGTCGAAAATGGGTGTGATCACTGTCATTGTTTGTGACATTATTTTGTGACGTTTTATTTCCTTATTAGTCCAAAATTATTTATTTTTCACCCTCTACCCAATAAAATAAAATAAATTATGAATTAACAAATATATATGAATGTTCAATATGAGTTCAAACTAAAATATTACACTTATTTTTATGAAAATAATTAGAGAATCGAAAAATTACATCGTCAAACTTTTGGCATTGTTTTTTATCGTTTATACCAGTATATGTTTATGAATCTACATACATTTAGAGAAAAACCTAAGTATACAGTCAAAGATCTATGAAAATATTTTCTAGTTAGCAATCAAATCAAAAGCAGTCTTCTTAAGAAAAATATATTTATTATTGGGAAAATATTTATTTTATCACTAATGTTATTAACGTTACCTAAAATTACACAAAAACAAATTTATTCCCAAATGTATCAACATGTATAGCAATTTGTATGAAATTTGCCTTTTCATAGTACATTTTATTGTTTTAATTATGCCTGCCAATCATAAAATGAACTATTCTTGCACGCCACTGTACTGCACCGTAGAGCGACGTAAGTGCCATATTACAAGTTACAACATTGTTAGAGTGTGCTAGAGCTTTTATCTGTGTAGAAAATACAACAAACGTATTACTAACTACATTGTATTTCCCATTGTATAATAAAACAAGGTATTCTCTTCCCGTGACAGCTGATGACGTAGGTGGAACTTGACTACGTCATCAGTCTGAAGTGTTGCCACTGAATTTGATTTACCCGAGCGTAATGCATTTTTGAAATTTATATACCAATTTCGAATTAATAATCCATTAAATCAATTTCTAAAATATTGAATTGATTAATCACGCGAGAATCGCTAGATACTAAATAGCTAAGTCACTTAATTGTGTATTTAATATTCATGAACTAATTGAGAAAGTCCTTAAATTTACTGCAAAGAACAATCAGTGGCAACAATTTCGTGACGTAGTCAAGTTCCATCTCGGGAAGAGAATACCTTGTTTTAATATACTATGGTATTTCCCTTAGTCAAAGACAAAAGTCGACAATCAAAATCAGAGCAAATTCAACCTTCTGTATACACATCATCATCATCATCATCAGGTCTTTTTGTCTCCACTGCAGGAGCACGACCCTCTCTGTACTACCAGAGTCCTACTTGGCCAGAGGACTTTGGCCTACATTCTAGACGCTTCTGGCTAGACGGGTTGGAGAGGTCTCATTGAAGTTAATAAGCTTTGTTTAGCTTGTATTTCGTAAGTCACAAGGCAAAACTTTGAAATCGAAATAGCTATATTGAATATCCTATAGCTATTTACTTTTTGCCTCCACTGCAAGAGCACGACCCTCTCTGTACTACCAGACCCCTTCTTTTCCAGAGCAGCCAGAGGCCTACACTCTCCTCGCTGGCCAGACGGATTGGAGAGGTCTCATTGATGTTATAAGCTTTGCTTAAGTATATATAATAGCTTGTATTTCCTAAGACGCCATCTACGACGACGGGAGTGGCCCTTTTCTAGTTTATCGAAAACCACACAGCAGAACTTTGAAATTGAAATAGCTATATACAATATTGTATACTTATTTTCTTTTTGCCTCCACTGCAAGAGCATTACCCTCTCTGTACTACTAGAGCCATACCTGGTTAAGCAACCAATTTACCTATATCATCAATTTACAAACATTTCCTTAACAAGTTTGTATCAAAATTGTTATTGAACAAATATCACAGATTGCTTTCGATCCGAATATTGACATTGTGTCAACGCGTATTAATACTGATCACATGATTATGTAAATCCAAATATTATAATGAACATATACAAGGTAACGAATGGCATTATATGAAATCGAAAAAACATAATCACAATAAACGAATTCATTATTCGATTCATTCGATTCAAACGCCAATATATATTCATGAATCGATTGGAATCGCCGGGATCTAGACGGACGTCCGTAATAATATCGATATGATGGCGCATCAAATTTCATGTTCCGATATTTGCTGATGGTACCGAGATTTTTTATAGACACTCCGAACGTAAGGGTTTATTGGGTGGAATATTTTGACCGCGTTTGTACAATTCGCTTTATTTTTGTGATTATTCATATTGATTTTGTGACTTTTCTTTTTATGTAAAGTTTTTTATGTGTATGTGAAAACAGTTTTGCGTTAATACATGAATTTTCCGGGGTCCAGAGCTGCCATTTAAAAGGAAACGACTATTTCATTTAAAATTTTGTCTTGACCAAGCCCGAGATAATCCTTCAAACTATTTTATAGTTTAAAGTGAGAGTCTGAAGCTTTTTTACGCACATTAGCTAAAAGTTGCCGTTTTTCGCAAATGTGCGTAGAAAAGCTTCAGGAGAATTCATGAATGGCCTTAACGTGCTTTTCAAAACCCGGAAAAGCTCTAGGTTTCTAATGTAAATTTTAGGATACATTCATCTTTAGACTTTATATTAGGCTTTAATGATGTATTCCTATAATAAGAGTCACAGAAAAATACAGCAGGTAAGACTTCTTCATTGCACCAAATAGTCAGAAAATCTTTTTTTAATTAACCTCCTCTGTCCCACTGCTGGGCAAAGGTCTCCCCCATCTCATTCTAAATATCTCGATGGTGTGCCACTTCCAACCATTCCCTCTCAAACTGTCGCAAGTCGACACACCAAAGCTTCTGGGACCTACCTCTCTTCCTTCGACCATCTTCGGGGATCCACTTTGTTATATAAAGGACTTAAAATACCTAAGTAGTTAAAAGGCAGACTTATCAGTTTCAAAAATCAATTTAGTTCGTATGTCTTAAACTCAATGACTAAACCATGTTGAATAGAAAAGGCCTTTAGGATTTTCATTACTTTAGTTTTGTAATCGAAATATCATTGATAAAAACATATTTGAAGAGTCTTTTCATCGTAAGATTTGACTAGTTTACTATAGAAAAAAAAAACGACTGTCAAGAACGCCACGTAGTAATGAGTAGCGGAACTACAAATACCACTTGATATCCGTAGCACTATGTAAGTATTATTTTTTTGAAAAAACCCTGACTTTCAATTGTTAACCCCCAATAACTTTTAAACGGCCGAAAGGATTTTCATCAAACATAGCTAAGCACCACCGCTGCTTTAACGTAAAAAGACTACATTGAATTTGGTCTACACTACACGATACATAGATCGGACAGACCAACATTAGCATCAAACTTATATTACCTTTTTTTGTTGGGGGTTAAAAATCAATCCTACACAGACTGCTTTTGTTTACCGCAGCGTATTTCGCTGCTCTGACTTAAATTCTACTATCCCAAAACAAAATTAAACAATCACTATAAACAAGAGAAGCAATAGAAACACTAAGTTAAACTACTATCGGGATATCGACTCGTTACGGATGTTACGTCGATAATACTACGATAATATCGCGATACGTATGCGGCCCGCGCGAACCTTTATTATTATTTCCACATATTGACTTTGCGTTGTCTATCTCACCCCCACTCAGCCCCCCCTGGGGGTGAAGATGTACTCGCCAAGTAGACACATGTAGCTGGAATCGATTGTGGCTAATGCGTTTAAGATACGGTTTTTGTTCATTTCTATACTAATAAACTGGAAAAGTTGGATTCAGGGCTTTAGGTAACATCAGTCGCTTTGAAATTGATACTCTTATAAGTTCTGATTGCAAGTATTATAGAGGAATTTCACTCCTGTCTTTACCTAGCAACGTCTTCTCCATATCTATATTTAAAATAATAAAACTTGGAATTTTTGATGTTTCATGAAGTCCTACGCTTTTCCCAAGAGACTTTGACATGGGGATCTTCAAAAGAGACGTAAAAAGATTTGTTTAGGGTTGGAAAAGCGCCTGAAGCTCTCCTGTTGTTGCAGGCATGTGTAGGCTAAGGTAATCACTTAAATACAATCATGCGGGGTGTATCCTTTTTTCAAGCTTTTATTTAGTTTCACCTGTCTGTACCTAGCAACCCATCACTGTATTGATTGGTTTTCCATCTTCTCACCCACCATGACGCTAAAAGTGGCTTTTGGGTCTTGCGGCCCTGGGCTCTGCATAGAACCGCAAGACCCAAAATGCTCTGTCTGCCCCATTAGGAATAAAGACGTGATAGTATGTATGTATGTATGTACCTGTCTGTAGGTAATCTAAGCTTGCAAGGTAAATTTGACATATGTACTTGCTGGTTTTCAATTGAGCTGAAATTTTGCACGCATACGTATATCGCGTGATAATGCAATATTATGACATGGAGCTGTTCTGATGATGGAGCCGGACGGTGGCTAAAGGAACTCTGTAACAAAACGACGCAACCCCATCGAGTTGGGGCTGTTTGATTTGTCTTGAGGAGCACTTTAAACTTTTAAGTTCCTTGTTTGACATTAATATTTATTCAATACTTGTTGAAAACGTGGTTATAAAAATGCAAGGCCAGGACATTTCAATTGAGTTGACTTGGAGTTGACTGACTACATAGTTAAACATTTGAAACTGAGTGACTTATTGGATTGATAACAGCAGTTGAGAGACTTGCGTAATATGCAAGTGCCATAATTAACATTCTACAGCTTATAAAAAAAATCTAGGTCTATGCTACAGCTCATACAGGCACTACAAATAGCTGTGTTTGAGAGTGTTTTTGTCGTGTGCGTCGGTATCCGATATTCAATAACACGAGGGAGATAATACAATATAGCAGCGTGTCGCGTCGCCCGCGAACATCGCTGAAGATTGTGAAGAACAGAAGTGCTGTAGAGCTGTTGTTCATTTATCTCGGCTTATATAGGTATAGGCCTATATTATCCTGTCGTCTGTTCACAGACCGGAATCCGGTCGACATGCATTGTTTTATTATAATGTTAGTAATTTGACACTTTTACAGGTTATAAAATTACAGCAAAATAAAGTTGGGTTTTATGGTTTATTTATTTGTTTTTCCATGAGCAATTAAGTATTTTCTAAAAACTTTTTATTTTGGTACATAATTTTTTATATACATATATATAGGTATAATAACAAATTCATGAAAGGAAACCTACGTAAATCATCGCACATGGAAGCTCATCGACATCGTTATCGTTTCTGTCCGTCCTGACCTATAATGCTTTATGTCAATTTTTGCATCGTCTAAAAATTTTTGTAAATATTATTAATGTGTCACTACTGCAGCATGCATACTGCAGCATACAGACACATATATTTTTTACTGTTTTATTATAGTTATAGATAAAATGCAGACTAACTTTAATATTTGATTTAAAACAATGTGCGCCGAAACAAAAAAGGAAACTTCGCGCAATATGTCTACTTCTCTTTTCCCACGGTCATTTGGGTAAATAATGGTTCAAAAATAAGCTTTATATTCCAAATAACCGGGGAACTAGTGAAAAAAGAATGTCAAGGACAAACAGAGATGGAGAAAAATAGTAGAGGCCTTTGTTATTTTATATAGATATTTAGATTGCCGTGTGATATCTGGCAGAGTAGAATAGGATCACTCCAAGTCTTACCCTGGATCTCGTAGAAGGCGACTTAGGAATAACAAGCTAAACAAAGCTTATAAACAACAATGAGGCCTCTCCAACCCGTCTGGCCAGCGTGGAGAGTGTAGGCCAAATTCTCTGGCTGCTCTGGCCTGAAATGTGGCTCTGGTAGAACAGAGAGAGTCGTGCTCCAGCAGTGGAGACTAAAAGGACCTGATCATGACGATGATGAATTTAGATATCCGCTCTATGGGTTTCGCTGTGCCTAGGCCACGCCAGCGGGCCGCTCGCGTCGTCGCCTCATATGAATAATGTTTTATCGATTGTGTGCGACGCCTACGATGGGAGGAATCGAGCAAATCTATTGTTCATATAGCAAGGTTATGTTATGTGTCAGGGAAAGCTATTTTGGTACAGAAGATTCTTGGCAAGTATGGCAAGTTACTAAGTTAATTTGTAATTTGCTGTACTTAGCCTTTGATACCAATTCTTGAAGTGCTGGAGGTATTGAGTAATTGAGATGAGAGTAAACCACCTAGTCTCACTCACTTACCTTTAATATGGCCTGACTAAAGTAGATGGAAAATGCTGTTTTTAGTACCTATCTTTCTCATCATCACCATCAGGTCTTTTTGTATTCATTGCATGAGCACGACCCTATCTGTACTAGGTACCAGAGCCATACCTATCTATTTATATTGTAATAAATACATATGCCAAGAGTAACATGATGAAAAATCAGGAGTAGTATCCAGAATCAAAAAATTATTATTTTGTACTGATAAGTAAATAAAACATAACAAAATAATCTCACTTGTCAATTCATTTTCAATGTGTTTTTAGATTTATTTATGCAGAAAAATTGATGATAGGAGCCAAAAGCAAAAAAATAACTTTACATCTTAGATACGAGTGCTGGGAGCCCCATTTGACTTCTAAAACTATGACGTCACACAATTTTATACAAATTCCATAGACAATGTTTTCTTGACGTCTAGAAAAAAGTATCTTTTTATTTTTTATTTTTTTTATTATGGCGATCAAACTTCGTTGAAGCTTATTTTGCCAGTGTCTAGTAATATCTCTTTTATATTCCTAATCCTAAATCCTTAACTATACAATCAAAGGTCTGTATAGGTCCTTTGATTGCTTCACGGGAGCTTCTGGCGACAAATCTATACGATTCCACTGGTTTTCATAGCCGATTGAGTGGCGGACAGCGCCCAAAGACGCCCACCGCAGTCCGCAAATAAATATCACTACAACCGCACTATGACTGTCCACTTTAAACATTTCACATATTGTCCATGAGAATGAGCATTTATAACACCAAACTATACCAATTTCATATTATAAAGTCCACTAGAATCAATTTGCAAAACAATTTAAAGCAAACTCCAACTGGACCCCTTGACTTCCCGCCAAAAAAAAACAAAAAAGTATCTTATTTGACTTGTGGAAACTAGCGGATTTAATCCTTTTTGCTCCAAAGCAATTAACCAATAAGGACAGCATTACACCAATCAATATTTCTCACCGCATTTGAACCAAATCAATTAAACCAAGGCGATGCGTGTCTAAACGGCTTAATTAACTACCAACCAAATAAATGCTGGCCAGTAGCGTATTTTAAAATCTGAAGCCCAGGGCTTAAAAAAATGTCGCAAAATAATAAAAGAAACTACAGTAGTAAGTATAGTTATTTAGATTTATTAACTTTAGTAAAATATATCGCATAATAATTTGTTTGTTTGTTTGTTTGTTTGTTTGTTTATAAAACTTTATTGTACAAAAGAAAGAACACATACAAATCAGAAAAGTAAACATACAACGGCGGACTTATCCCGTATAGGGATCTCTTCCAGTCAACCGGCCAGTAATTGAGAGGAATGTTTACTTATTAAGCGTTTGGGGTAGAAGTGGTACAATATAAAACAGAATGGTACTGTACAAATAATATATAAATGTAAACTACACAAATACAACTAAGATAAACTTACATATAAGCATACATAAATATATATACAAAATATGCCTAAAATATATATTTATATACCTAATATATAATATAAACTATATAAAAAAAAAACATTAAAGTAATTAGGTAGCTCGAAGTAACTTAGGATTCCGAAATGAAATTCAATAATATATAATAATTTATGAGTAAAACTATATGTTTTTTTTTTAACTTTAGGTTTATGTTAAATTAATGTAAGCAAAGCTGATATGAAACAGTTAATTTGCATTTAAATTAATAGTAAATTATTTTATGTATATTTAAAAAAGTATTTTTTAAATAAAATTAAGCGTTATCATCATCAGCTTTTAAAAAATCACAGCTGGGTATAAGCCTCCCTTTGTCTGCGATATATAAAATTGTCTTGTTACTAGTTTTTGTCTAATAATTATAAAATTATTTAAATATTAATTTGCCTTACTTGCGTCACATAGATTACAATAAACTTTCAGCAAACCTAGATCTACCCCCTGATCTTTTTAAAGATCTTTTTATTTTATTTAGTCTTTTAATCACCAGGCTTCTAGATTTTTACAATCTAAAGAGAAACAAAGTTGCTTCTGGCTGGAGCATGGGGCGGTAGATTTAGAGATTGCAAATTTGAGGCGTAAATGCACCACTGCATGCTGCCCAGGGACATGACAATTTTAGACGTCCGTGAATACGCCCCAGAAGCCGGCATTTTATCTTAATACCATCTAGATTTAATATATCACTCGGTAGGCATAACACGGCAATCTATCCGCCTGTCCGTCCGTCTGACAAATGAAAGCTTGCCGCATCGGACAAATTAAATAGAACCATCGATAATTATCTTAATCGAGCCTTCGATTTGTCACAACACACATTGACATCTAAGCCTATGTCACCAAAGTCCAAAACTGTGTAACGGTTTTCCGAATTATGACGTTTTGAATTACTTTATGATGAGCGCTGTCATTGTTTCGAATTGTAAAACGTTCTAAGTTGTATAATAGAAATCATTGAATTTTATGGTTTGGACACGTGAGAATAGAGTTGAAATTTGAATGGTGTGATTGGAATAGAGAGTGAAATGGAGTAGATCGTCGATTGTAGTGTCAAAATGGTAATTATTCGGGTTGTCGAGGCGGAATGCCGTTCGGTAGCGGCCGACGATTGCATTAATGTCATTAGTTCCTCTAATGACGTTTTGAAGGGTTCAATCTTAAGACTTGGTTCACACGTGTTGGATCGCGGTGTGAGCAGATTTTAGATGAGGATTAGATCATTTTAATTCTTGGTCCCGTTATGTAAGTACATAAGTACTTGTATTGTTGCAAGTTGTTAATCAAGGTTGTTGCAAGGTTACCTTTTATAAAAGTTCAAAATAATAATTTTTGAAAACGAATAACTTTTCAAAATTAAAATCCGACTTCACCCCCAAACTGACCGATTTTGATAAAAAAAATCATAGAATTTTTCAAAACGATCAAGGCGTCTTTGAATCATCGATAAACATACCTTAATAAAATAAGATCGTGAAGAATTGATCCTCCTTTTTGGAAGTCAGTTAAAAACCGCCTTCACCCCCAACCGATTTTGATAAAATTTCTATGGGACCACCTCGCAAGTATATATGTATACCCTTTCAAACAAAAAAAATCCGTATCGTTCCAGGTCTTTTTTCAATAATCGGTGACCATACATAAAAAAAAGATCGCGACGAACTGATAACCTCCTCCTTTTTAAGAAGTCGGTAAAAAACTATGTTACTTACTTGTAAGTGATCATTTTGTTTCGATCAATGTTTGTCGTTTGTTTTTCGTTTGTGTAAATGACCAACACTGTTGTCAGATTTTTCAAGCTGCCGAAAGGCATTATAATTGTTAATCTGTTATCAGTAATCTAATTGTATTTATTAATAGCCTTTATTTATTATTAATAACCTTTCTATTTTAAATTCATACATCAACAAGAAATTATAACTTGAAAATAATGAATATTCTTTAGTAGGTAATAAAGAATTTAATCTCAAAATCAATTTTAACTCGAAATTCTTTGCGTATAAGATAAACCTAAGTACCTTCTACTCTTGTCCTTGTCTTTCCTTCCATGACTGTTTTATAGAACGCAGTAGATGACCAAACATTTTCCCTCTTCTAGATAATAATCTATAATTTGTAGTATTTGTCTTTTCTCTCACATTCTCTTATACCTTTTAATTTGTATTTTTTTCTGTCCAACAAAATAATTACATAAGTAGTAAGTAGTAGGTACCTAAGTACCAAATATTACCGAATTTTTGAATTCACTTGATTATGTAGAGTTATTCCAATGATAATTATCTCACCTAAATCTACATACTTACCTTCATTTTAACAGTACTTATAGTCATCTGTTAGTGTGACCACCATTTCAACTCGAGCAAGGCAGTACGGATTATGACTGGAAGTCACTTAGCGGTTGATCACGCGTGTGATTCCGATGGAGAGATAGTAACGGTCACAGCTGAGTATTAAGTACGTGTAATTATTAATAGGCCTTTAAGCTATGCCGCTTTCAGTTTATCAAAAGAGATAATTGAACCAGCAAGCGAAGCGAGCAAAGTTCTTCGAGTCGACTTGGTTGTAAATTTTGAGACCATCACCACAGGGCCCATCGATTTACATCGTTAAGGTGCAGGGAGGGGCAATGAAGTGTGTAAAGGGGGTATTGCATAATGATTTCAGCCGCATAACGTCCACTGCTGGACATTGGCTACATACAAAGATTTCCAAAATACCGCTCAAGAGTGAAAGAGAGGCCTGCAGTCGTATGACCACCTTGTGGGTGGGTGTCCTACGCTTCGCTTGTCAGTACGCGGTCACCTTTTGAGAACCTTTTTATATATCGGCCATCGGTTCTTGAGTCATCTCAGGACACCAGGTCTCATCGGACCTTGAGCCTTCTTATAAGACCCATATATAGTCAAATAAAAAAGAATTGTTTTCAAGGAAATAATAATAGATGCAGCAGTTCATCAAATAAAAACAATAAAGTATAATAACAGCGAATGTCCAGTAAGCGATCTCCGGACACTGGTGTCGGACGTAAAGCGTCTATCATAAAATAGCTGCTGACCCCGCTTTATATTAATATTGTTGTAGTGTAGGGTGTATCCGAACGCGGCAGCACGTTCAGTTCATTGTTTTATCGATGACATTTGAACAAAAAAGTCTTATCTTTTTAGAAATGGTGCTTTTTTTTATTATGTAGCACCTGACTTTAGTCGTTTGATGTTTAATTAGATCAGGTATGAAATGTATGTCGACGTAAAGCGTCTATCATAAAATAGCTGCTGACCCCGCCTTATATTAATATTGTTGTCGTGTAAGGTGTATCCAAACGCAGCAGCACGTTCCGTTCATTGTTTTGTCGATGAGATTTGAACAAAAAATGTTATTTTTTTAGAAATCTAGCTTTTTTTATTAGGTAGCACCTGACTTAAGTCCTCTGATGTTTAATTACATCTGTTATAAAACGTATGTTGATGTAAAGCGTCCATTATAAAATAGCTGCTGACCTGCGCCTTATATTAATTTGTAGTGTAGGGTGTATCCGAAGTTCCGAACGCGGCAGCACGTTTCCTTCATCGTTTTTTCGATGACATTTGAACAAAAAAGACGTTCTTATGTTTTTAGAATCTTATCTTTTTGGAAATCTAGCTTTATTTTATTACCTCACTCTAGTCGTCTGATGTTTAATTAGAGCACGTATGAAACATATGTTGAAAGGATGTATCAACCCGAAAGGGAGTAAACATATTAATCAATGTGAACAACTTTTTTGAAATAGCTAAATAAATCTGCAGCACCATACATTTTACATTTAATTTTGTATGGCTTCTGGTCTTTTTTTGTTGGGAGATCAGGGCTGGTCCCATTCTAAAAGTTGATTACATTTATTAGTACCTTTACTTCCTTTCAGGTTAATACCTATTTTTCGTTACACATTGTATATAGCATGTTAGATTTAATTTAAAAAAATAGTCCATGTCTCGATTTGGTAGAGGAAGACTTCTATAGTAAAAGAGTAAAATAATGTAAAAAGCAGGTTATTTTTTTCTCCAAAGTGTGTCGTTCACCTGTCATCCCGGAGTGATATAACACCTATATTACCGAACTGTCGCCATAAACAAATCCCGCAAAAACACGGGAGCACATCCATTTGTTATCCATTTCGTGTGTATCTCGGGTCCATTAATAACGCAGACTTATCCCGGCCTAATCTCCCGCTCATTCCCGCTTTCCGCGGCCGATTCTTTTTCGCGCCAAAAAAATGCCGCCATGTTGGTTTCTGTCCTCGCAGATTTATTGCTTTGCCGGATTAAAAGGTTGATAAATAATAAAACACTCGTGCGTGAATCGGAACGCGATATTGGCGCGATAGGCGGTTTTATGGGGATTTTTCAATTTGTTTCGGCGGTGATTCGGTTTATCGGGATTGGGATTGCTTTGGTCCTGCGGGATTTCAGATCAATTCTTGTTTTTCGCTGATCCCCGCTGTATTATTGATACCTAGTGGAAATGGGGTGTGCCCACTCGCACCGTAGGATCTACCTTGAATTTTCTTCTGTCTAATAACTACTTACTTAGTAAGTATGGGAAATCATTACAACTTTAAAGTTTGAGGATCAGTAGGTTAACCTTATTCATTTCCAGCCTATGTAAGTTTGATTCAATACGATTAATTAGCAGTCAGCTATTGTCATTAACGTCTAGAATAAATATTTTTTGGTACATTTTGCTATTATATATACTGCTAGTTTATTCGACCCTAAAAGGTGCTTTAAAAAAAAACTCACGAAGTTTAAGTTATTTATGAAGTTTCGGGTGTGGTGTGGCTTTCTTTTCAAGATAACATTGTCTTACCTTTGTTAATTTTTAAGGTATTTTAGCGTACGACGAACCTTCTTAACTAAGAAAGGATCATGTGATCCAAGTGGAAACACTTCTCGTATAGTTGATCCCTTTCTGTTATAGTTACTTTAAATGGCCATTGAAGTGTTTGTTCCTTCGGGATGGGCCCTCAAATTACGTATGTTTACAAACGAATATCATAATTTCCTCTTTAGTTGCTGGAGGCGTATGTTAGTCACTCCCAAATGGGAAAGTTTCTCAGTAACGCCGTAAGTTATCTTAATAAATGGGCCATCTTGAATAATTGCCGTGATTCATATGTTCTCCCTGATCGTAATTTACCAAAGAGATTGCGATTGATATCTTCTTTGAGTGTCTACAATTAATCTGATTTAGGTATTTCAATTGGTAAGTGACTGCTTTTATTGGTGAAAAGAAAAGAAAAAATGTACGTTCAAGTTATTTTGTAAACATTTACTGCTGTATTACTCGTAATGGCAAGTATCTGTCGCTATATTTATGCGTTGTCCTCGCACCGCCTTTGCAATGGGACCTATGAACCTATCACGGTTCACTATCTATCGCAATTTGAAATAATTATTTCGAAGTCTTTTTTTAATTTAAATACGGCCCTGCCTTGAGTACTTGACTACCCTGAAGTAAAATCTGATGGTTGAAATACTTTTTCAAAAAAAATATAGGCATTTTTGTATCACGCGCATTGGTCTCTTGAAATAAAACAAAACCGTTATCAGAACTGGGATCAAATTTTCTACATGTTACTAACATTTGCTCACTCACAATACGAAATAATTCAATTCCAATCATAATTCCTTTCTGTATTTTGTTTCATATGAGAAGTAAGAATTTAAAATGCACCCTATACGTTGATAAGGCCTTACTGGCCGGGGACTAATGCCCAATTTAAATTTAAATGGCGTCTAAATCCGTAGATAGCATCGGGTACATCATTACTATCGGCGGTTAGCGCCCTTGTATGTTTTGATTACAGTTTAGACGACCTGATAGATGAGATTGGGGATATTCATCTCTACGTCTTTGCTGAGAAATGTTAGTTTTCATTTTAAAATATCTAGATTTCTTAACAGCCGCGTCAAACGTATTGCTGATTTGATTAAATTTATAACAAACTTTTGAACGAAAGATAGTCTGCCAATAAGATCTTGTGTGAAATAGATTGTTTAACAAAAGTATATCATCATCATCATCATCATCATCAGGTCCTTCTGTCTCTACTGCAGGAGCACGACTCTCTCTGTACTACCACAGCCATACTTGGCTAAAGCAGTCAGAGGACTTGACCTACACTCTCCTTGCTGGCCAGACGGGTTGGAGAGGTCTCATTGGTGTTATAAGCTTTGTTTAGCTTGTATTTCCTAAGTCGCCTTCTACGACATCCACGAGATTAGATTAGATAAGATTTTGAGTTAAATACAACCTCCTTTCAGAGATTGAATAATGAAATAAAATATTGTTGTCCATGGCGTTATATGTACTTCGTTATACTTCCGTGTTGTTGTCACTAGATGGCAGTCATTATACTACGTCAGATGTAGTGACCTGCAAATATGTTTTACAGATACAGATACATTTTCACGTCTATATTCCTGACGGGGTAGACAGAGCCCAGGGCCGTTAGGCCCAAAGGCCACACTTAGCGTGGTGGTGGACATTAAGATGGAAAAGGAATCAAAATAGTGATGGGTTGCTAGCCGCATCGCCTATTACCATTATTCAAATCTCTTACGATCTGTGCGGGAAGAGAAGCAGCTGGTACATTCTAGGTTTTTTCTTTTCTCCCAGACCAGCATCGAAGTACAGGGTAGACACTATTTCAACTATAAACTATCAGAACGCTTCCATATCTATCAAAATACATTTCTCGCTAGTATCCGACGTTATAATTAGAGTGGCTCAGGGTAGACAAACTCTACCTATCTGTATGAAATGCACGCTAGTGGTCAGATGTTATTAATACTATCTACTTTAGTTGTGTTATTTTTGGCAGTAAAGTCCCAGACTAGATTTTTCAACATTATTTATACACAAAATCATACTTAAATAGCCCATAATCCCGCCAAAACCTACGCTCTATCAGATACCGTAAGCCCAAATTTTAAAGTTAGGGTGCGCGCACACCGCTCACGCCCCCGCGTGTAAGCCCTCCCTTATCGCATTGTAAGCCAGTCATCGAGGTGTAAGCTAGGTTTTAGAGCCGATCCCATGTTTGCAACGTCATCCTACGCTTTGGGAGTATGGCTGATGGTTGTAGATTCTTTAGTACCTATACGTATTCCATTTAAAGAAACTGCAATGGTTTCTGTAAATCTGGATACGGTTGTTTTTAGGATCCTGTAGATACGCGTAGTACCATTATTTTTGCATGATGATTTTCTAAACAGCTTCATATTTTTTGGAAAGATCTTGAAATATATTTTTTTTAACAGACTTAGTAACTTTTAGGGATATACAGGCAGAGTCTGCATAAAACATTTATTTATTTATTTAAAAACGTTATTGTACTTTACAATAAACATAACACAATGGTACAAATGGTGAACTTATCTCGGAAGGGATCTTTCCCTTTTTTAAATTAATATTTGTATATCACAGAATCTCTTCTTAAAATAACAATTCATTTTAAAACTTTATTTAACATCTCAGAATAAAGTTTTAAACTTTTTAGCATTATAAATAAGTTTAGGGCTCCGTTGCGCAATATCTAAAAAACATCGCAAGTGTGCCAAAAATTAATAAGAAAGGTGCTCCAATTCCATTAGTCAAAGTTAAAAAGCAGGAAATTAAAAAAAGCGATCACCGACTCCCGTATCAAAAATCTGGCCGTTTCATTAAGTTTCAGAAAAAAAATGTCGCCGGAAAAGAAGCACAGATTAAATTTTAAAGGCACTTTTTCTAAATTAATTAATGGGGGCGAGATGTGACGGCGGGAAAAAAATTAAATGTCAAAATTACAACAAGATTCGCTTTAATTATGTCCGGGGGATGGCGGACTAATTACATTTTCTTAATTTGCCAAGTTTCGGAACGTTCCGAGTTGTCCGGGCTTCCGAACGTACACGTGATTTGTATTGGGAAACTCGTTTCACCTTTTCCGTTCTTATTCTGATGACGTTTGTTTGAATTTGGAACTTTGCTAAAATTCTGGATTCAAAAATTCAAACTTAGTTCAGTAGGTAACGATTGATCGTTGATATTTTTTGAACAACAAACATATAATTTATATTTGGCATTTTAAATAAAAATCGCTGTCATTATAAATAAAATGAAAATGATTTGATAAAACTAAGAAAGGTTGTAGTTATACACAGAAAATTAAGTACACCTGAAGTTACACTTTAACGTCAAACTTAATTTAATCTTTATTCTTTAATCATAATTGAAATAGAACTTTTTTATACGTCTAGGTAGGCAAATTAGGTTTAGTTGTTGTTAACATTACTATTTTCTGCACCAAACCAGTTATTTTGTTCGACCAAAGTTTAAGAAGACAGCAATATTATTATATAGAGAGCGGTTGACACCCCCGCCTTTACACCGCCTGGCCAGCACTAACGTCTAACATTAACATTTTTATACTCACTTTAAGCAAAGAAGCGCAAAAGGGGTGTATTTTTTCATCGCCCACCGGGGACCGACCAAATTGAAGATAATTCACTTTATCGCTTTAATATCTCTTTGTCTTTCCAAATTTGCAAATGAGTTTTTTTAATAACGCCAAATTTGTAGCAGTGGGGCGCTTCCTAATCCTTTTATGATTTATGGCCGTTGTGCGGATAGATGCTGGCAGGATAATGAAGTTTTTTCTCTTTCCTTGGTTTATTGATACAACCCTTTCTATTTTTAATTTGGGCAAACAAAATAGATACTCCATGCCAGAAAAGACAAAACATAGAATCACGTACTTCTCTTTCCGCGTAGATCATAGAGAATGGACGAGAATCTGAATCTTATCCATACGTCCATTTATTGCCCATCACTAAACGTGGCTTTTGAATCTTATAACGCCACACCTCTGTCTATCATGTTAGGGATAAAGACGTGATAGCTTATTTTGTTTGCGGATGTAATTTATGCCCTTTTTATTTTTAATTTGAGCAAACACAATAAAGTATTTTGTGCCAGTATCTAAAAATCATCAATCAATATTTCTAAAACGGTCGCGTAGAATGAATTGCGCACTCGTTCCACTTGTTTTTTTCATTCGAGCCGGCCATTAGTGTGTGAGCGGCCATCGATCAAAAAAACAATTCCAATTTACCTATCGGCCACAAATTCTTCAAAACGACTGGTCGCAAATACAGATAAAAAATAAATTGCCAAAACGCTGGGTGTCGCGCGCTACCTGTGCGGTGTTTGTGTTTGTCTATGTCTATTTTAAATTGAACTAGGAACTTTTGAATAGTTAAATGTTTCTATTAATTGTATTGTGTTCGTTGATTTCCCTCTTTTTCAACATGTTCCGGTTACATCAATAGCTGTGCTGCTTCGGAACCTTGGACCCTGATTTCCGGTTTTTTCTTTCCCGCCTCGCATGTTTTTTGGTATGGCTCTGAATTGCCGACGATCGATCAATTATATTATAGTATCGAAGTAATACAAGATGTTTAAAGTCAGAGGGCCTCTACTAGTGATTAGTTTAAATCTAACTGATGTCTCACCCTGGAATAACGACATCGATGACTTAATAAATATTTTACAATAAAATACATAACAAATGGAGAAAACTTTGGCCCATGGTTTAGATTAATACAAAATATTGTACACGTATTTTTTATTTTCTCTAGGTAACAAAAAAATAACAAAGAACAGCGCATTTAAATTTTACATGACGACACGTCTTACAGTCTTACATAGTGATGACGTCATCAGATCTATAACTTTGATGCTTCGTATCTTTGTGGATTTTTTGGTAAACTGAAATACATGGGTCCATTACTTTTGAATAATTTAAAAGATGAACATATTACAATCATACTTGTCTGTTTATTTGACCCTGACGTCACCACTAATAGCTGTTGTTTAGTTAGTATGTATTTTAATCCAAAGTTAGTACTATTTTCATCTAATAATTAGTATAATTAACGCGATAATTACACTTGCTTAATATTCGCACCATTATGTAATGGAGGCTTGCACAAAATACGTTATTAATGATCGTAATACATCATTACTTATTTTGTTGGTGGTACAAGTGATAAGCAGACATCCGTATGTTTCGGAAAATTGAGAACAACCAATGAGAACAATTAGTTTTTTTTATTAACTATTCCTTTACCGCCAATACCAAACACAATAGTAAGACAATGGTACCGGTTAATAACGATAAAAGTAAGAATACCTTGAGTAACAAAAAAAAAAGATTTTAAATTGATGGCACAAGTGATTTTTGAAAACTCGCAATGCATCAAAAGTTTTTTGCTCCTTGGTTATGATTACACAACTTTTGAGGCAGTTTCTTTTATTTTGAACTAGGCAAAGTAAAAAAAAGGACATTTTAATATTCTCCAGTGCTTTTATACGTAGAGCAATCCACATTTAAAATAACTAGAATATGTGTTTTGAAGTGAATTATTGAATTTATTGATATGAAAAAATATAATAATAAGGCCCTCCGCACACTAAGCAGCCTGGCTGTGGCAGCCAGGCGAACCCGAGGAGCTCGAGGACTATGTAGCCAATGCACGTAGGGCCTAAACCTCTTACCATACATACATACATAATATCACGCCTGTTTCCCAGAGGAGTAGGCAGAGACTAGAGACCGCCTCCAGCTACGATCCTGACAAACCTCTTTTGCTTCATCTTAACTCATCAATCTCTTATCACTTGTACCACAAACAAATTACTTGGTACCTCCAGGCAAAGCCAATAATCCAGCGTTGCCCACCAATCGCACAACTGAAGCGTGCATATTAATAATTATTATTTCGTTATTATTTTACAATATCCGCCATCTTGTCCTCAATCACCTATTGATGTGGCGTCAGGAAATCGGTTCCCATGTCTTATGAGCTAAAGCTGTATTTATATCCACTTAATTTGTTTAGAATGTAATTTTTATGCTTTAAATAACTTGTTGGGCGATTAGTCTAATCTTTTTATTTGAAATTGTGAAGGTAGGTAACTACTTATTTATTATACCTACCCGACTACGGCGAAGCTAAAAGGAGGGTTCTGTAGTTTGCTAGTGTAATATGTTTATGTTTCTCTGTTCCCTCGTATCTTCTATCTTTAATATCTATGACATCTTGACAACAAATGAGATATTATTGAAGGCATCCTAGTTGTCCACTAGCTATAGCATATGTGACGTCACACTTAATTCAATGTGGCGCCTTCTACAGGCCTTAAAGTAGTGAACTAAGTAATAATTTTTCAAAATTAAAAACTGACTTCACCCACAAACTACACAACCGATTTTGATAAAATGTATACGGAATCATCTACAAGTATAAAGCAACGCAAAAAGAAGTTCCCAAATCGGTCTAGGCGTCTTCGAATAATTGGTGAACATGCATAAAAAAATATCGCGACAAATTAATAACCTAACACTTTTTGAAGGTCGGTTTAAAAAAAAAAAGGAAATCGAGTTACACAAAATAGCTTAATTAGCACGTCAGAAAAATATATACATTATTACTTGTTGCTACTTTGCTCGCAATAGCTGAGCTTTTGAGCAAGAAACTTTCCATAGTCGGGTTTAAGGTACTTAAGTAGTTATCCTCATCAGGTCTTTTTGACTCCACTGCAGGAGTACGACCCTCTCTGTACTACCAGAGCTATACTTGGCCAGAGCAGCCAGAGGACTTGGCCTACACTTTCCTCGTTAGCCAGAAGGGTTGCAGAGGTCTCATTGATGTTTGTAAGCTTTGTTTAGCTCGTATTTCCTAAGTGACCTTTTACGTCCACGGGAGGTATTAAAGTGGCCCTTTTCTACTCTGCCGGAAACCACACGGCAAGTATTAATATATAATAAGTAAGTTGGTATATCTTGTTCTAATTACCGATCTATTCCTTCCATGCAGATCAATGAGAGTAAAAGTAAAGAGTTAAAATATTCGGAAACACGAAATCAGAAGTGTCAGGCTAATGGAACACCATCATTAAGGCTGGTACACACGATCGTTAGCCGACAAATCGCTGCGACTATTAACTAAAGCAAAGGGTGCGATAAGTCGCGTGGTGACAAATGAACGCTCGCCGGCGCCCTAATGATGCGCGGGTGGGATGGGGTTGGATGGATTCTTTTAGATGCGGATGATTAGGCGGTTTGAATGACTGTAAATATTGTCTAACTTATACTTTAACTTTATAACGTACTTAAAGTTACAGAGTAATAGATACATAAAACAGATGTCAACATCTGTTTTTTATGTATCTATTACTCTTTTAACTAACTACTAAGATTTTAACTAACTAACTTAATCACGGACTTTGTCTTCTTATATGATTTTTGAAACTAAAAACCGACTTCACCCCCATTCTACACAAGCAATTTTGATAAAATGTCTATGGAAGCTTCTCGGAAATACTCTAAATTCAAACAAAAAAACGATTTTTCCAAATCGGTCCAGGCTTTTTTGAATAATCGGTAAACATTCATAAAAAAAGTTCGCGACGAATTGATAACGTCCTCCTTTTTTGGAAATCGGTTAAAACTTCAGCATATACATACATATATGTATACCTATAAGTAAACTTTCAAGTACACCTTCAAAAGTGGCTGTTTGGTCTTCCTGACTTCTGTCTGCTTAGAGCCGCAAAACCCTAAATGCTCTATCGGTTCCATTAGGAATAAAGACTTAGGCTAGGACTTTTTGCGCGTTGTGTGCTTTACTGCATGTGATTCCATGGGTTCTATTTTCGCAGACTAAAAAGTGCGGCACGGATTAGCCTGTCGTCTGCGTTGGGCCTTAATATCTACTACAACTACTATTACTAGATACAACGTCTCGCAGATCGCCGAGTTCTGGTGGGCCTGTGTCACTCCCCGTTTAGATATCGAAAATATACCTACATTATTAATATGCGCGCGGCGACCACTCCAGAGTGGGAAATACAGTGACATGAATTGTCATAAATCGTATGTCTAGCTAGAGTAATAAGAATGAAATTGGCTTGCAATACACATTTAGGTATCTAAACGAAAAGGTGGCGAGTTCTGACGCGAGCTAAATTAAACCATACCGCTAACGACATTGAGTAGATATTTCTTTGAATTCCTTTGCTGAGTGAGACTTCTGTACGTAAGTTTTAGTGCTTATTCTGTGGTTCTGGCATACTATCGCACAAGCAGCTCACGTTCACGCGGATAAACTTTGCATGAGATGTTTGATTTATTTGTACACACTGACAACGGTGTTGGGGTGTTGCTGCCTATGTTTCAATTTAAATGTGGAATGAATTATTGAAATACTCTTTATTGCATTAATACAAAAAAAAGTACTTACATACATACATACTTCTTCTTATATTTAAGAGCTGGGCTCTTGTCGGTGGAGTGCTTTCCATGTCTCTCTTTCTTCCGCTAAGTTCTTAACCTCTTTATATGTTTTCACGTTTAATTTTTCTTTTATTTGGTCTATAAATTTTCTTCTGGGTTTTCCTACTCCTCTCTTTCCTTCTATTTTTCCTTCCATTATTGTTTTAAAGAACGCATCGTGGCGTAGTAGATGAACGAACATTTTCCCTCTTCTATTTTCTATAATTTGTATTATTTGTCTTTTCTCTCTCACATCCGCTATTACCTTTTCATTTGTAATTTTTTCTGTCCAACTTATTTTTTTCATTCTCCTCCAGCACTACATTTCAAATGCTTCTAATCTATCTCTAATACTATCAATTTAAATGTGGAATGAATTATTGAAAAACTCTTTATTGCATTAATACAAAAAAAAGTACTTACATACATACATACATACTATCACGTCTTTATCCCTAATGGGGCAGACAGAGCATTTTGGGTCTTGCGGCTCTATGCAGAGCCTAGGGCCGCAAGACTCAAAAGCCACTTTTAGCGTCATGGTGGGCGAGAAGATGGAAAAGCAATCAATACAGTGACGGGTTGCTAGCTGCATCGCCTGTTAAAATGATTCGCATTTTTGCCCATTCCCTCGATCGGCTTTTACGATCTGCGCGGGAAGAGAAACAGCTGGTACATTCTAAGTTTTTTCGTTTCTTTCAGACCAGCATGGGAGCTTAAATATAGTTTTACAAAATATACATAGAATTGGTATGTGTACACACTGACAACGGTGTTGAGGTGTTGCTGCCTATGTTTCAATTTAAATGTGGAATGAATTATTAAAAAACTCCTTACTCCACGAATAAAAAAAAAACAGTAAAAATAGTTTTACAAAATATACATTAGTTACAAAGGGCGTATATCGCTTAGAGCGATCTCCTCCAGACAACCGATAGAGAGGAATAATTATGATGTACTGTGCTCGTCAGCAATAACGTTGGTGCAAAGAAAACTTAAAGTCAAATAGATATTTAAGGATACCTTGAAAAGAAAAAAATAGTAATAGGTAAATAAATTGCCTATTTTTTACACGTTACATCAACTGCTCGTTACACACGTAAGAACAAGTTACTACGATCCACTTAATTAACTCTGATCTATTCACTCTCGCCCCTTTATATCCCAAAAGACTTTCTAATAATACTTCACGGCTCATAACTACACAAAAGAAACAAAAAACCTTTTCAACTTATCATTCAAATTAATTATCTTACATGGCCAACACCATAAGACGCTATACGCTACTGAAAGGCATTAGAATCAAGCCATTACAAGCTTGTGAAAAATAATAGATACTCACATAATTACCTGAATCTCCCCAATCGAGAGCCACTTCATTGCCATACGTTAGAGAGAGATAGTTATACGTGTCGCGGTTTCGCGTCAAGCACTTAAGTAATTGAATACAGGGGTTGTTGGGTAAGTCGGGGCATAAAGGAAGACTGGAAAATGATAATATCAGTGACGTTAGTAGCGTGAAAGGGTCGCAAGTTGTTCAGCTGGCTCGTAAATATAATAATAAACATACGTCAGGGTGTTTGTCTCACGGGCTCGGTTAATATAACCGACGTCTTAGGAAGGCTACAATAAAGTAACATTTTGGTAACGTTTTCCTTTATTTGGTTGGTTTGGGATTGGTCAGATTTTCTTAATAATTTGATAAGAGCTTGTCAATTTACATTTTTAGTTTTTTCATTACATATTATAACTGTTTATAACCCAACTTCTAGGCAAAAGAAAAAGAGATCCTTGTCTTGTATTACTGGATTTAACTATGTAAATTATTTATAACATTACATATAAGTACAACATTTAAATAGGTACTACCTTAACAACAGAAAATAACATTTAAATCTTTGAAATGGCAACACTTCATGATTCAGTAACAAATTATAAAAAGGGTTGCATTATATTACCTAATTGTTTATATTTCATAATTCAATTAAATAGCTAGATATATTGTATATATTATGTTTTTCGTCAAATATAGCAAAAAACATAACTCCATCGCAGTAAGCTAAAAGAGTGTTTTCCACACAGTTTCCACATAAAAACAAATGGTGCAATGATAACTCGACTTTACGATGTCTTGTTTAGTTTTCGCTTCCAATTTTTTATAGCTGGCGATATTGACTTGGCAGATTTATTTTTACGAGCCCTATATAAATATAAACATTTATTGGTGCTTTATTTATAGTGAATATGCTTAGTTGTAATGTCTTGAGATCTAATCGTAAACTTTGCATTTACAAGGGCTGTTCGGATTTCTTCATCGATTTATCCCTAATGGGGAATAAATTAAATATACTTAGGTAATCATTAGAGATCCAATATAATATTTTTATTGGTTATAATTTTTGTTAAGTCGAAAAGATAAATGAAAAGACGAAAGAGGTTTGGTCATCTTATACCTACGATACGACCAATGTATTTAAAACAGTCTCGCTCTAATAAACACAAAACATCACATTACTATTCAAATCCTAATTATTATTAAGGGGCCGACGTCTTTAAAGCTATTTAGTCATAAAGCCACAATGGGTGGAATTTCAGCTTCTGAAGTATTTATGGCATTGCTCGGGATCTCGTAAAAGCCCTAATTAATAAACGCCAAGTTGAAGCCCTCAAAACATCGTAACAGGGTGTTGTTACAACACTAAACCGGTGTTAAGGAGCGAGTTTAGTGCATACGGGAGCGAAGACAGTGCCAAATAACTTTGAGGTATATTTAAGCCCCGGAAAAAAAGAGGGGTGTTATAAGTTTGCAACGTATGGACCGATTTCGATGTTGTTATTTCACATGAAAGCAAGTTTTCTTGCGGTGTTTCTTAGCAATGTTTCATGAAAATCGGTTCAACCGTTTAAAAGTTATTGGGGTAACGCTTGAAAGTCAGAGCTTAAATTTATCAGCTATGGGAAACGTCATTATGCTTCTAAAAGGTACTTTACCTATAAGAATACTCAATGTATCAAGAAAGGTATAAAACTTAAATAAACAATACTACTACAAAGTAAATAAATACAAGTAGATAGCTAGTCATGTTTGGCAAAACGACACTATTTTGTTTGTAGATAAATTATCAGTTCCTATCCAATTAATTGTATATGTATAGCTTCGCTCCGTACCAAGTCATATATCTTAATTTTAATAAACTTGTATTTACAACGAGTTGTAAAAAGCCCTGAGTCACAAACCTATATTCCGTTCGCACTAAATCAGCTTCGAAATTGGGAACTCAAATTTAAGGGATTTATTTAAAACTAGCTGTGCCCACGGGCTTCGCTCCCCGTGGGAATTTCGGGACAAAAACTATCCTATGTCCTTCCCAGGGTATCAAACTATATCCATATTAAATTTCGTCTAATTAGGTTCAGTGGTTGAAGCGTGAAGTGGTAACAAACAAGTATACAAACTCACTTTCGCATTTATAATATTAGTAAGGATATGGATTTCCACTACACCGACGAAAGTGAAAACCAACATTTCCTGATCCCTATCAGTCTTATTAGGTACAAAACGCGGTTTAAGTTTAGAACTTGGTTTAAACCATTATCCGCGCAAAACAAGAAGTCGACCCGTAATATGTCACCTTAAATTTCGTAACTGTCAACGTTATGTGGGTGAGTAATGATTTAAACTAGGTTCTAAAGACAGACTGCGTTTTATAATAAGACGGTACGAGTTAAAATTGGTGTTTCGATAAACCGAGAGAATTAAAATGATTTGGATACAGTTTGCACTATCGCATATATTATTTTTCCAAAAAGTTAGACATGACTTATTCTAACTTCCGAATACATAAACCAATTTAAATACGTTATGAGCGCAATATAATTAAAGATACATATCAATCTATCCGCATATCTCACGATCGATAACGTTACTTACAATTCGTTTATAACCTTAGCCTTGTTTATAGCTAAAAGAAAACTGGTTCCATTAAGTTTTAACGCTATTAACATAACGAGGCCTGTGAAGACCTAATTTTAACCTCGAGGATTCCTTTATAATAACATCGACATCTGCTCCCGAGTAATCGCGCCCGAAAATTCAGCAGAATCGACGACTCAAGGCACTCTAATCATGAAAATGTATTTATGACCTAATTAAAGTCGTGTCTACCGCCCGGAGGCCCGAGCGACGGAGATAGAGCATACGCAAATAAAGCAAGAGCGAGCGAGATACAACACACCCCCGGCTTGTGATTAATGAGTGTTATATGGCTGGTTAAGTACCGTGTAATTTGCAAAACGACCCTTAATTACCGTAGAACATGGCTACCATCTCCGTCCTTATCTTCCATAGCGGTATCTAGTAAAAGAGAAGGAGTGAGGTATAAGTTTGTGTTGCGACTTAAAAGGCGGTATTTAATGAGGCATTATGATGTCGCCTGTGCAGATTAGGTTCACATGGCGCTGAAAATTGTTTGCCCGCTCTTTATATTTGGCTTTCTGGAACACAAACATTGAGAGGGAATTTAGTGGCGTATTTTCAGAATGATATCGTTACGGTAAACTCGAGTCATACCTTTGTTTGGATTTAGACGAACCGAAATTAAATGTGGTTCATTTAAAATGTATTTTCTATTTACGGTTACTTCTGCAATTTCAATAGCAAGCAGAATTTTAATAAGCAGTGGACCGTGCAAGTCTATGCCAAAGTTTGAAAATGGCATTATTTGAAAAACGCCTATGAACTGTTGTAGACACATTTTAAAATTTTAGTCCTCCTTGCCGCTTATCAGACTTACTATTTTATAAGACTCTAATATATAAATAGAAATAACTAATCGCACCTTTTCTTCTTTCACAGGTATGGTTCCAAAACAGAAGAACAAAATGGCGGAAAAAGCACGCTGCTGAAATGGCAACAGCAAAACGCAAGCAAGAGGAGCTCGGAGAAGAATGTGATGACCAAGAACAACACGATAATGATCCCTGCAGTGATGATGACGATGCCAAACGACCTAGGCTCGACCTTCATCACCAACATATTCCACATCACCAAATACCTCATCATCGCCAGTGATCCCATCCTACAGGCCCCGCCGAGGTCAACAAACCTTACGAAGCCTGTAATAGTGAACTCAGTGAAGTGAAAGACGTTAAAGAACTCGATATCGACTCCGAACATAACGATAATAGTGTCAGCACTCGCAGTTTCGATAACGATTACGATGAATTCAAATTCGTCAATTACAAAGACGAGAGTAAATGTCAGGATTATCCGAGAGATGTTAAGTATAATGCTGAGAGAAATGTAGATTCGAATGGGTATTATTTGAATTTTGGTAATGTTTACCCTGAGTATGTCGTGCCGAGAACGTTTTGCAAGGAAACAAACGAAGAAGTTCCTTACGATCTTTCTAACTGGCACGTAAGAAGTTCTAAATTTGAAGATCTTGGTAACGATAACACCAATAATGAAGTTGAAAGTGAGGAAACGATAAATAACACCGATGGTAATGGTAACCCTGATGACTCCCAACCAATCAATTTCGCATATTATCACTTTTAACGAACAATTAATGTGAATATAATTCTGATTGAAAGTAGCGTCTTATATAATCTGTAAATAGTTGTTATAAGTAGTCATGTGATAAATAATAAGTAATTTATTATAGCTAGATTTTACATGATACCTAAGTGTATTTTGTCAAGTAATTAAGATTATCTAATGTACATTTGTCTTAAACTCCCGGTGCCAATTTTCCTAATAAGTAGTGATGTCAATTTGTTTACAATCTTTATGATAATTGAAGTAAGTACTCTTCAGTATTAAGGGTATTATGTAAGTAAATCAGATATTGAAATGTACTGTATCAATTTTTGATATGTTAAAAAAGATGAAGAAAAGTAAAAAATCTGTATAGCCAGTGAGAGATAGTGAGGCTTTTAATTTTTTAATTGTAATTCATATCTTGCCAGCCAATGCTATTTTGTTTGTAAATATTCGTGTTCGAGATTTAAAATTGTAAATATAAAAACTAAAAATTAAACAAATGTCATAAAATATAATGTTGACGTTTGTACGCAATATGTATATTGTAAATTTAAGTGATAAATTGTAAATATATATTTAAACGAATTTACAAGTAACATAACCAAACTACAAGTAGTGCAGAACACGCAGAAAGATATATTATGTATGAGTCTAGTAACTTCAGGCGACAAAAATGCATTTTTGATGATCAAACATCTAATATTCTTATTTTGTAGTTTTTTTTTAGTATTTTTTATAAGACAAAAAGCAGACCAAATATAAATAAATTTGTGTTAAATGCGAGTACCTTCCTAAAAAGATGTCTTTAATTATGTAATGTACACGTATACCCAAAGACGTCTATAATTAGGTACATGTGTACCCAATACTAAAATACTTTTGCTAACTTATACTCGAAACTGTAAAGAATTTTAAAATATCCTGAATTTTATTCGAAAAGTTTGACACCACAATCGTTTTGTTTTGTTAAAAATATGGTTTTCTAGTAGAAGTTCAGTTGACCAATCCAATTGACTGAATAATATCTGGATCCGAAACTAGTGAACTATTTCATGAGACATGTTTCCTTGGGACCAGATTTATTTTCTACGATTCTCTTTTTTAACCCCATTCAAAAAAGAGTGGTATTTCAAGTTTGACTCTAATGTCTGTCGCATCGTAAGGCTCGAACGCATCGGCCGATTTTGATGCGGTTTTTTAACGTGAAAGGAAGTTCATTTGCGGTGGTTTTTAGCTACGTTTAAAAGTTTTTAGGGGTTAACGCCTTAAAGTCAAGAGCTTTTTCTAGTAACTCATCAGAGTCAGATTTTTAAGCTGCCTTAAGGCATCTGACATAGCGTAACGACTGCCATACAATGATAACAGCCGAGAACAACGGCTTATGCGTGCCTTTCAAAGCACGAAGGAGCTCAAGAAATTTTAAAGCCACTTATGGTCACCCATCTAAGTGTGGTACCACGGCCGGTGTTGCTTTACTTGCGAAAGCGCTATAAAAAGAATAAACAAATTTTGTTTTTTAATTTTGTTATACCAAACAATTTAATTTTAAACCTGTTAGCGTTTTGTGTACAAACTTCAATGCAATAACAGTTGAATGGAAATGTTATTTAACATGCATTTGGGTGCATAGTTTGTCGTCTGTAGTTTCGACCCGACTTCCATGCACAATTTCAGAGCTTACACACACAATAGTTTACGTTTGCAACAAAAATACGTTATTCAAATGTGGGCAAAAATAATGTTACAATAATGTCACAGCCACGCAAAAAAGGAGTACATTATTAAGTAAAGTACTTATAAAAATATTCTTACTTATGACTTAATTTAATGATAGCAAGAATGACTCTAAAAAGATTAAAAATGTCACTTTTTATACAACATGGAAGGGAAATACCCGTAAAAATCGAACCACGGGCTATAACTAGATCACAATAGTATAATGCAATTAAATCAAGAGTCGAAAAACTATATATAATATCCATACATATTTGTGCAGCCGCCTGCGCCTTTTGTACGGGAAAATAATTTTTTTGTTGCTTTTTCACTGTTATTTTTGGTTTGTTATACTAAAATGATCTAGTATAGCCCGTGGTTCGATTTATTACAGGTACGTCCCTTCCACTTTGTATAAATTTAATATCTTACTAACTATGTTATTTCTGGAAATGGTTATATAAACAGCAATTAATAGAACCATCAAAACCATTTATACATACTTAGTAAAGTAAGTATGTTCTTTTGTGAAAGAAAAAATATAAGCGTAGGTATTTGTTCAATAGTATTACATTATATTTGCTTTAATGTATAATTTTACGTCAATCATAAAAAATCTGTTGTAAAAGTAAAAAATTGTGTGTGTAAGAACTAAACGAATAACATAGATATAAATAGTGAACGAGCTTTATATAAAATCGCCTATATGCACAAACAGTAATAGGTTGCTTGACATATATTACCAGATATACTATGAAAGCAAATCAAGGTATGAAATAACTCATATTTTAGAACTTGAGCGTGGAATCTACATTGTGGTTGGAATAAACAGTTAGTAAAAAAATTAATTTGGCATTTTATTTAAATACCTTCCTATATTTGTTAAGTTCCTCTGTATTTTTATATACATAAGCACAACCTTAGACTGGAAAACGCTGCCTCGTACTAAAACGTATAGGTATGTATATGTTGCTAGGATTTTGTTAATTTCATTAGATATATAAAACGTCGACAAATTCATACTATCATATATATTATCTAACGTGTTATTACAATTTAACTGAATTAACAAACACCAAAAGTAAAGAGTTTGTGTGACGACGTAAGACTTGTATAAATATTTATTTGACTAAAATAGTAATAACAAATACAAAAAGTTAATAATTGTAATTATGTAAAAAACATTGTTGAAGATAAGTAACAAAGCAAATAAACAATAGTTCAAAATTCGTAACGTTCTAGGACGGCTACGAAAAACTCGTCTTCTACGAACTCTACTAACAATATTATAGGTATTATTGATACAGGCTTTATGTATCTGATTAAACATGGTTAAGTACTAAGCTACTTGATCATTAGAATCATCTGTATTTTAGTTGTACTTTTATTAAAATAATTTTTTAATTATCTTAAAAAAATTAAACAAAAAACCACAACGTTCTAAACTTTGTGAAAGAAAAATCGATCGACACAACCCGACAACACAAAGAGATAGCATTTCAATTCAAATACAGAACCCGCAATCATTTCAAAACTGTCAAGAAAACATTCAAGGAAGCATACCTACCTCAATTTATTCGTCCCAATCGCTACCAACGTTTATCGAACGTCCCGACACCTATTACATTGTAGGTATATAGCCGCCTTTACATTGAGAGTGATCAGAAAAACCTTCGTAATCGAAGCGACCGGGCAAAAATCGCGACGCTTCCCCCCTGTAACCATAGCAACTGAAAATCTCGACGAAAACACTTCATACGCCAAAAGTAACTTTAACATCTAAAAAATAAAGTCGAGTTTTGATGATATGATTGCTTCAGACCGCGGCGTGTAGTTATAAATGTAAAACACAGTTTTACTTGGTTGGAGAGAGAGGTTTAGAGGGGGACGGGGAGGGTGGTAGGGTGGTATTCTTTCATTTGTTGTGGCGATAAGGTGCGGCTCCCTACCTTTTATTTATGACTCAATTTTAAAGTAAGGGTAAGTATGTTACGCAATTTGTTGAGTGTGATGTGATTTCTCAAACGTGCTGGATCTGTGTTGAGATTTGGGATGGTGGTGTGGTATTTACCTGCTTATATTTAGAAAGATCGAGGAGGAGACTGGATTGTATTAGGATCTATGGGAGGTTTTTACAGATATCTGCGGGTATATGACGTCATAGGAGGGTGCTGAAGGTCGCAGCGCCAGCGATAGAAACAGGATCTCCCAAGCCAAAGCCGCCTGGCGTGTCTTCCACATTCTAAAGTGTTGTTCTTATATTATTTGGTTTCAAATAATGCTAACAATACGTAAGCAAACATATATAATAATGCATGCATATCTGAAAGAGAAAAGTAATGATGATTAAAATACGCTTTCTTATAGTTTTGGAAAAACCTATAAATGCTGGACTTTTTACTCCACGACACGACAGCCGATAGATAGTTTCGGTTCCAAGTCTCAGCCCGCTCTATACAGACACACACACGGGCTTCGACCGCTAGTCGACTGTAAAGAAAAACACACTTGTTTCATAATAATTACTGTTATACGTGTTTACCAATACCTAAGTCCAAAGTGAGACTGGTTTTCTTCTTCTCGAGTCGAAAGGCTACCCAACTACAATAAGAATTAGAAGAAGTAAGTACTTATATCAATATAAAAGGGATATAAATGTAACATAAAAACATAGTTGACTTCTGTGAAAACAATCATATCATAAATTAATTACTGAAAAAGAATTAGGTACATGTAAAATCTTAGAACTTACTTAAAATTTAAATACTAGCTGTGCCCGTGGGCTTCGCTCCCTGTCAGAAATTCGGGATAAAAACTATACTATGTCCTTCCTTGTGTATAAAACTATATACATATCAAATTTCATGTAAATAGGTTCAGTGGTTGAAGCGTGAAGTGGTAACAAACAAACAAATATACAACTCACTTTTGCATTTATAATATTAGTAGGATACTTAGTTACGGCCAAATTCCTCGACACTATAAAAAACTTTATCAAAGAGCCACCGTTTTAACTTTGCTTTAAATGAACTACTTTACAATTAACCTGACCAATACCTATTGTTTCCGACAATTTGTATTTTATGGGCAATTAAGTAGAAATAAATAAATAAAATTGTCAAAATAGCTACTTATATCTATCGAATATCTTATACATACCTCTAGAAAGATCACGTAACTCATCACAGCGGTGGTCTTTATTTGACGTCAAATATTCAAAATAGCTTCTAAACTAGGACAATACGTCAATAAAAATAAAACTGCAATAAATAAAAATCGGCAAGTTTCAAAACAAAGGTAATTGGGGCGAGCGATGAGCAATAAATACCCATAAATATGATAAGCTGGGCCTACGTGTGTATAAAATGGGACAATACTTGTAAAAATCCACGTTTGTATTCCATAGGCCGATTGCCACACACTGAGATATCATGTAGGCGTATTCTGAAACGAGGAAGTTAAGTAGATACGTTCGACTTCTTATTTATTCCTAAAGTCTAACTGACTGAGTTAGACTATATACTGCTAGTACTGTGAAAATTTTGACGAAGTATATTGTGGACACATTTTTGTGAACATTTTGACGAAGCGTGTTGCGGACACATTTTTGTGAACATTTTATCGAAGCGTGTTGCGGACACATTTTTGTGAACATTTTGACGAAGCGTGTTGCGGACACATTTTGACGAAGCATGTTGCGGACACATTTTTGTGAACATTTTGACGAAGCGTGTGGCGGACACATTTTTGTGAACATTTTGACGAAGCGTGTTGTGGACATACGAATATAAGTATTGAAAAAAAAATTCTTAACTCAAAAAGCGTGAGATAACCCTTTCTGAGTTAAGTAATCACGCTAAAAAGATGGATATATGTACCTAAAACTAATAGTATCTACATTTACAGAAAGGAGTAAAAATCTGTTAATTTACACGAAACAAGTTAAACAAACCTAATTGGGTAACCTAATTTTTGTGAAATTTTGTAATTTTTGTAAATTTCTGTAATCGGAAGTACTATTTTTAATTTAATTGAATATTTCGAACACTTAATTTTTATGCACAATCAAATAAAAATAATCCTCATTTCATCTTAGCGCATTAAAAATCTTCTTACGCTAGACTTTTCCATACAAACGTAGTCTACGTTTTATCTTGAAACCCCATGTCAGATTTCGGTAATTGAAATTTTAAAGAAATTGCAAATATCTAGAGTTATAATTGGTTTCCTACACTAAAATTATGAACTGGAAAAAAAATATGAGGATGTATATAGATTAAATTTCATACTGATGGTTAAAAATGGTATACCTAACAGACGATACTCTATTTCAAGTTCATCTTTTTACTGTAAAATCCAGTTACCTATCTCCTGAGCTGCTTTGCGAGCCTAGTATTTTATTTGATTGATATATATCTATTATCTATCTATTTTATACAGACAGATCACAGAAATAGCAATCCAAGCAGAAATGAAGTAGCCAAAAAAGTGAAAAGGCTTTCACCATCATCGCCCGACGAGTGCAAGTATACAGTTTTAGGTCTTCCCGCCATAAAGTAGTGATCTTTGGCCCCGCTTTTAGATATGTAAAAATTTTGATCTCGGGTCTGTTGACCGTTCAAATCGTATGTGAGGTTAAACGATTATTTCTTTCTTACTCTGCTATGGCTAATTTTTACTGTATCATGGACTAGTTCACCCATAAAATAGGTAGTTTCAGTATTTTTTATACTATAACGGTTCTTAAATACCTAGATATGTGCAATATCTTTGAAATTACATTTTGCCGAAATCGGGCATGTTGTTTCTAAATAAAACGTAGACTACATTTGTATGGAAAAATGTAGTTTGGTCTAGGGTAAGGGGAATCAGGTTTAATTGCGTTTCGTTTTAAAAAGAAACACATTCACGCGATCGCAATGAAATCGCCTGTCTCAGAATAGCCCCGTGATTGTGAAACACCTCTCAGCGTTTACACGCAGTGAGTGATTCACGTCCAGTTAGATTTACTGCGTCCGTCTGTCTGTCCGCTTGATTTATACATTCACCCACGTCACCTACGGTACCTAATTAATATCGGATTTTTATGTCCGAGATTTGGATGATAGGCATTGGGTGTTAATTCAATTGTTTTACTTGTTATTTTAGAGTTGGATAGTGTTACTTAATGTTACCAGGAACTAATATTTAAACTAACTCACCTATTTATAAAATAAAAGTGTAAAAAAAGTTTAATTAATAATGAAAAAAAATAATGATCGGTACTCATAAATGTGTAAAGTTAAGTAAATCTTTAAAAAAACTAAGGGTTAGTTAGTCACAACATGAGCAGTGAATTATATCATAATAATGTGTGTATAAAACACACAACGATTGGTGGCGATAGAAATTGGAATGCCTTTGAAAATGCCTTTCTTAAGAAAAAGAGAGAGAGAGAGAGAGAGAGAGAGAGAGATCTTTGTATACTTGACTCGACATTTTGCGACATTTTGTGATGATTCCAATCTATATTCAAAAAGAAATCTTAGAGTAAAACGGAGTCTTAAATAAAGTCTTAGATAATTATTTCTGGCAATTAAAAAAGAATTAAAGAAATTGTATACTATCTAGGTACTTTCTAGATAGCTCCAGCATCAAAACAGAAAATATCCGTAATCAATTTAATTTAGTGCGCAGCAACAAACAAATAAATAGTGAAAAAAGCCATAAACATCGAGAGCAATAAAGATATCCAAGATATAAATAAGTTTCAAACGATCGATCAAATACAAAAACAGAAGATCATAAAACAAATCATGATACAACAGAGTAACCTCTGGGTAAATAGTAAGTTACTATCACAAAAACAAAGAAGTTCTTTCCTAAGTCCTTTTCAATTGTCCTTTTCAACTATACTGATAGATATATTACTATAAACCGAATCGTGAACTTGCGAATCCAATATCTTGTAAATTCCTTTGCCGATTTAGTTCATGTTCAAAGTTAAGAATTTTATTAGTCTTTTTGACAGGTTCAGCAAATTTCATAAAGCTCCGACTGAGGATACTCGAGCTATTGTCGAACAATCATACATACACTCAAACGCCGAATCGTTCAAGCAGGGCAAGTTTGGTCTATAAACAACTTTTTCCATACAGGTATATCAATCAACCTACCGACATCAAAACACAGTAATCTTTTTTAGATACAGGTAGCGGCACGAAACTCTAGCGCTGACCTTGGCTGCGCAGAAGTCAGAAGTCAAAAAGTAATACTGTACCCGTGCGCAGTATCCCCTCTACACTCCACTCAGCGCTAAACTTACGTGCCGCTAATTATATGATTCATAAAGATTTGTGCCTATTCTCTCGATCGGTTTTTAGGATCGGCTAAACGAAGCAGTTGGTACATTCTATCTCTCTTAAACATATGAAATCTACCCATATACATTAATAATTGTTGGTACAGATCTTTGTAAATAATTCAGCGTGTGTATCTCATTTTTCCCCCATACAATCGTGCTAGTGAAAAGGCATATCAAAATGTAACTACTCACCTACCTGTTTTGCTCTCTGTCGCATCAAGTTTGCACGTTTCATGATCTCGGGCACTTCAATGAACCTCTTTAATAAACTACCAGACTGCAAAGTATTGCTACCGCTCATTATCATGTTGTAGTCCAATACTGAGACATTGTAAGGTCGTAAACTTAATGATCACTTTGAAATAAATTGGCGAGAGAGAACAAGAAGATATCTCAAAATACTTAATCTACTCACATGGTATGGTTGACTGGTGAAGAATACATAATGTTTTACACATAATTTCACTATTTGAAGCGGAGTATTATTGATGTCTACTACTATTACAAACGAAACTATACATCCGTGTACACGGCAATGTGTGTGTGTTCGAGGCGAAAACGGTAGAGAGGTGCGGGGATGGGGAAAAGGACGCATATTGCCCTTATAAGATTCAGTTCTGTATGTTATATTAATATTAATTCTGTACTTTTCGTACCATTATTTGTGATCCAGAAGAAACAGTTTGAAACATCGTATGAAGAACATATTAGGACATTATAAACAAGCATGTGAGCCGCAAGACTTAAAAATGCTCTGTCTGCCCCATTAGGGATAAAGACGTGATAGTATGTATGTATGTGAACCGAAAAAATATTGTTTCCAACAACTATTCTCCGCACGTTTGTATTTTGGAGTTCAGTTACGCGTTATGGCCTCGGTTTGGATCACTTATTTTTCCTTTTCTTTGGCTACCACATCATACGAGAATAGAGCATATTTAAATTTCGCATAACAGCACAGCGTCGTACGATTTTTACACGGCGGTGACGGCACATGTCCCTCTCCGGATGAAATTGCCTTTAAAGGTTGAAAACATGACCTAAAGATTTAGTTACTTAGTTAAAATCTTTAATTAGTGTGTGTGAGTAATAGAAATTAAACCGATGTCAAAAGGCGGCCTCATTACAACTGCAATCTCTTCCAGGCAACCGAGGTATTCGGAGATGTTTGCCGGATACCTCAAATAATAAACATACCTCGCAAAAATCTGCATCATTCTGATTCTAGGAGCTCGTATACAAAAGACCCTAAACTTATTATTGGCATTTTTATTAAAATTAATAACACGCGCTGTAAAAGTGCAGTAAAGATGAATAGCAGTATTTATGGCATAATAAAGGTGCGAATGTCCGCTGTGAGATATACCGGCCGATTGATGGAGGGCTTGCTTTGATTGCGTTTGTATCAGTTTCTGCAAGATTTCCCTAAATAAAAGTTCTGTCTTTTTCTTCTTCTTCGTCGCGTCGATAAAAAAATTATAATAAATTTATTTTTGACATTTCCATACGAAAGTGTGCAGCCGGTTGGGCAACTTGCTTCCGAAGGCGCGTTCCGTTGGTCCCGGCTGTCATCAATGTATGGCAGTCGTCAACCCATGTTAGATGCCTTTAGGCAGCCTAAAAAATCTGACACTAGTGTTGGCCCCTTACATATACGAAAAATAAGCAAAGAAATCCTATTTAGTAAGTTTAGTTCGTATGTTTACCTATATAATTATTTGTCACAGTCTCTCTACATAATAATCCGTAGCACACATTTCAAGTTTACAACGGACACAAATAAAGGCGTACACACAAATTCACACAATTATCGTATATAATTATAATTAATGTCGTATAACAGAGTGAGTTCCATAATTATCAATTTGCACCGACCTGCGAAAATTAACTGGAATGCTCGGTATTTATTACGAGTTGAATCACGCAGGGTTGGCGAAATGACGAAATAGTTTTGTTTTTTCCACCTTTCATGCCGTTTGAGCGAGGACATGATAAATTAATAATATTAAAAATATGAGAAGCATACAGTGGATGGAAGTAGCATTAAACATATTCTGTATTTTCATTTTTTTTATTGGCCTTTAGGTTTCATTGTTTATCACTTTTAACTAAGGAATAATACATGATGGCTATGTATATAAGGTCTAACAAAATATACTTAAGCAATTTTAAGGGTGAATCCTTAGAGTGAGTGAGAGTTTTTTCGCGCAACGAATCAGTATTGCGATCCAATGCGGAAATGCGGCCAGAGTTTTGGCACTTTGCCACGTGGGCTCGATTTTATAGACTAAATTAGTAGTTAACTTTTTTCTGTGTGTATATTTGTAAATATGTAATTACTTTTTTTTTGTCCCTCTTATTAAAATAAAACTTTACTAGATAAATTTTAAAAGGGTGAATTCAGTCTACGAAATCGAACAGTTTTCCTTAAGAAACTTGTATCGAAATCTTCTTCTACTTATCGTGTGTGTTAGTGACTAACACTGTATCGAAATATAAAAAGTTTTTGACCTCCCGTAGTTGACCAGCTGATCCGAGTTTGTATAGAAAGCCAAAAATAATTTTTCATATGTCAACATATGTTCCTCGGGGAAAGTTGTTGAGTAACACGGACTGAATTCACCCTTAAAATAGTTCATTATATTTTGTTAGACCTTATATATTTTGGTAATTATTTAAATAAATGTTTGTGTTATAGAATCTCTACATACTAAATTAACTATAATGTCTATTTACAGTTTACGACGGTCACAAATTCACACAATTATCGTATATAATTATAATTAATGTTTATCAGAGTGTATTGCTCCATAATTATCAATTTGCACCGACCTGCGAAAATTAACTGAAATGCTCGGTATTTATTACGTCATGAATCACGGGTTGGCAATACGATATCACCGATTTATTTTTAAATCATCATCATCATCATGCGTGTAGTTTCTTCTGCAGGAGCATGACCCTCTCTGCACTACCAAAGCCATACTTGGCCAAAGCAGCCAGAGAAATTGGCCTACACTCTCCTCGCTGGCCAGACGTGTTGGAGAGGTATATTGATGTGTCTAAGCTTTGTTTAGCTTGTATTTCCAAGGTCACCTTCTACGACATCCACAGGAGTGGTCCTATTCTACTCTGCCAGATACCACACGGCAAAACTTTTTTTTGATTATTCTATTAAAATTATTAAGTGTTCTAAAATTATGCAGATATGTATGTATAAACCTACATAATTCTAAACTAGTAGTTTACAACCCCTTATCTCGATCATTTTTTAACCGATTTAAAATTTTAAGATTTAGGACGGTTGCTTGTTGTTAGATATTTTGAAGTTTTGTTCTAAACCCCGCTATCAGATACAACATACTCAAAGAATTTAAACTTGTTTGAAAGTATGCAAAGTCTACGAATATAGAATTAAACACATGAACGATATTCTGGAAAAAATCTTATAATATGCGACTATAAAAGCCGTAAAGGGCTTTGGTTTTGAACTATATGAAAAATACCCTTTTGTTTACGTTGGGTTTTGAAAGTTTGACTTTCGTATATATTGATTAAAAAAAAACTAAGGTAATTTTTTTTCAAGAAACGGTCTTTTCAATATTTAAATATGTCGGTTGACCGGTCCCACGAAATCAATCTCGAGCCATCAAAAACATTGAGTTGTAGAGTTGCCTTATCTCCCCATCATTATTGTCTCGATAAAAATATACAGTATTCTCAAAAACTCGACTAAGTTCCGTTGGTGCGCATTAAAACATTTTAAAATGCCATAAATAACGCCTTTAACGAGTCGACATGAGCCGCTATTAATCATTGGATCTCTTTAATGCTACTTTTTATTACATGTAAATGAGTGAGGCTTCGTGGATGGACCTCTGAACCTGCCTTTCAAAGGCACGACTCGCAACAAATTCCTTTTTAAACTGCAATTATAAAAATCGCAAATCTAGAATAGATCCAAGAGCGTGAAGAGCGTGAGATAAGGATAAAGCAGTCAGCGTTCTTTGCACCATGAGTGAGGGCGGGATTTTTTAGATTTTTAAATTGATACTTAGATTAAGTTCAGATTAAGTTTTACTTTTTGGTTCAGTTTATAGTGTTAGCCACTTACACACGAAAAAAAATTCAGAAAGTATCACGTAAGTACATACATACTTGCCTTATAGATCGTTGTATCTAAATTAGTTTAATTTGTATTTATTTTTCTTTTAACATCGATTAGAAATGTCACGCATATTGAACTAGCCCCAAAACACGTTTAAAACTTGTTTGTTGTCCAACTAAGTTCAGTGTTTTCATTACACTCAAACTAGATTTCAAAGATATATAAGTACAATTGTAAAACATTAACTTATTAATTATATATTTTATACATAGAGAAGTATAGAATAAAGATACATATCTCTTTGTGAACTTTAATATCTACTATCCAGAATATATTGCCAAGTTATTGCATTGAAATCAATCTCAATATAATTCCCAAGAATTTACATTGATCCAATCTTTTTACTTTTACTGCGCCGAATAATACTCTTAATTCTAAAGCGTAGCGCACACCATCGCATGTTTATATTCTGTGACGTATTTTTAGAGTTGGAGTTACGAGCCTAATTAAATTGCTACCCCATTTTTCATCATCATCACACAAAACTCATGCTTTTTTGAAGTCAAACAGCGCTCTTAATATTGGTTTTGCTGCATTTAATAAATCTAAGTTCATGTTGAAGATAGATATGATCACTGAAAAGTGACACTGTTTTGTGACGATTTTATGAACTGTACAAAATAATATATTTTTGCCCCAGTCATGTGACCAATTGTTTATTTGTTCAACGTATGCACTTACATGCCAACACTGAAAAAGGTCATCAGAATTTTAAAGGGGACGACCGAGAGCGACTACAGAACGTGAAATATCACATTCATGTAGTGCTGACTACGCCAGGTATTACGTGTACCTTCTACCCTTTGATTTATCGTGGTGCTGAACTCATTTATTCATTCATTTATCCCTTCAAACGTCGTCATAACAAATCGCTAACATGTTGCATCTCAACTGTGAGCAGACCGGAATCCGGTCGACATGCATTGTTTTACTATTGCGTTTTGCACAAGCAACAGGATAATATGACAAAATAATGCTGCAGTAATACGAGTACATGTACCCATTTTGCGTGCGACGATACAAACATCGAATAAAATTATTAACAACATCAGTAGATTAGATTTCAATTGTAATATAAGAATCGACGCCCCCAAAGTTTTCTTTCTCCGGGCCTTGTCCATCTTGGATGAAAGTAAAATCCACCTCTGACTTTATTACTAATATTACTAGCAATCCGTCCGTCCGTGCATCATTAAAAAGCGATCGCGTACAATGACATAAATAACGAGGGATTTATTCGTGTATTTATTTATTTATATGTTTCATTTATTTATTGCCGTCGTTCTGGACGACGCTTTATGGATTTTTTTAATGTTGCCGAGTTGCCGATGACCTGACGGACGGCCACACGGGATAAGCTTGTAGTCTTGTTAGTGGAATCAGTGTGAGTAATGATTGCAAAGGTTAATTTAAATACTTAGACTTTGTGGTTGTGTAATATGAGTGAAGTCTTACAAAACATACTGAAATAAGGGTGAATTCAGTCCATGGTACTGAACTTATCTACAATCGAAATATGAAAAAAATTTTATTGTTTCCCATCTAAATTTTATTGGAACAGTTGTTTACCTTCATGGTTTAAATTCACCCTTGGTTGTTTATGTAGGTATGTAGGTAAGTATTTGTTATAAAATATAGTATTTTTGGGTTAGCATCCCATAACACAAGTCTATTTCAAAATATTTCATTAGATTGATGTGATATACTAGCACAAAAAACAGAAACGTCATGTCTTTATCCCTCAAAGGGTAAAATGCGCTAGCAGGCACAAGAGGACTAGCACTCACTTTTTAGGGTGCCGCACCCAAAGGGTACAAACGGGACCCTATTTCTAAGACTCCGCTGTCCGTCCGTCCCTCTGTCTGTCTGTCACCAGTATCTCAAAAATCGTGATAGCTAGGCAGTTGAAATTTTTAAAGATATAATTAAATAAATAAATAAATATATAGGGACAAATCACACTGATTGACCTAGCCCCAAAGTAAGTTCGAGACTTGTGTTATGAGATACTAACTCAACGATACTATATTTTATAACAAATACATATATAGATAAACATCCAAGACCAAGGACAATTTGAAAAAGGCCATTTTCCAACTTGCCCTGACCGGGAATCGAACCCGGGACCTCTGGGTGGCGGACTAGCATGGTGACCACTACGCCACGGGGGTCGTCTAATTCTGTTGCCGCTATGACAGAGAACAGAATAAATAAATATTTAACAAACGTGTTTTTCTATAGATAATGGTACGAAATCCTTAGTGCGATTACGACTCGCACTTGGCCGGCTATTTTTAATCATTGGCATTTTATAACCGGAAACTAATAGATCGGCTGTTATTGTGCGGAACAGTGGAATGTTGCTTCAAGTGTTTTATAAGTTTTTGAGTCATTAACTTTTCGTCACTGATATTTTGCGGCAGTCATAAGGAATTTTAAATAAATAAACAACTTTTCAAATGTTTTAGAAAGTAAAAGATAATATCTGGATTGAGAGTTATGGAGGTATCTGCCTACTGAAAAACTAATGGTTTTTTTTCTCTTTTATATACCTAATATGTTATACACAGTACAAAAATGCTCATAATTTTTGTGTATATAGTATATATTTACATTTCTGAACGATAATAGGTATTTTTTTTTAGATTGACCACTCATCCGGTCGGACGCTACCTCACGCGAGAACTAAATAATTTTTGAGCATATAAACCTTGAATAAGATACATAAAAAGAGAAGAAATAACGCGTAATCTTCTTCTTCTTCTTATCGTGTGTGTTAGTGTCTAACACTAGTGTCAGAGTTTTTAAACCGCCTTAAAGGCCTCTGACATGGTTTTAGGTAACGACCAATGTCAAAGACAGTGACCGGGACCGACGGCTTAACGTGCCCTCCGAAGCAAGGATCATCTTACTTATCAGACAATCAGGTGATCAGCATGCAATGTCCTAACCAAACTAGGACAACAACACAAAGTCGTTGCCCCCGCTGGGAATGAACCCGCGGCCTCCGGGTATAAGCCATACGCTCTAACCACTACACCACGGAGGCAGTTAAAATACGCGTAATTGCATTAATTAAATCTCAACTCAATTCGCAATCATTATTTTTACGGTCTCAATTTTATATTGATACCAAAACTTAATTTTTACAGCCTACGAAACGAACACCCGATTATTATGGCAACAACACCTTTAATTCAATTCCGAGTTAACTGGGCACATCATTAAAACACAGGTACCTACGTCCGGCCACTGCACTGAAAAAAACATCACTACAATCATAAATTTAGCCGACTTGGAAACACCAATAAATTTTGAATTAATAACTCCATTCTAGAGACTTTGGGTTAACTATACCAATTTAAGTTTACAGTTATTTTCACTCTTAATTACATGAGCATAAGGAAGATATTTAAATTTTTAAGTTGTGTGAAAAATGGACAGGTTATAATCTCATATAATAAAAAATCTGGCGTTTATACCGGTAGCCGAAAAGGATTACTATAGGCTTTGTACAATGTAGCGCTGACGGATTGAATTTAGGGATGTGAAAAATTTTAGGAATAATTATATCGATATAATAAATTTAAAACTCATACAACATCTTTGATTCAATGATATTAAGTATATTCCTGCTTGTCATGACGGTTCTTTGTACCCGGAAACAAAATTAAACTTTTTTTCTTATCCTAAGTATCTTTTTGAATACATAGTTACAAAATGTCAAAAAAATTTACTGTCAATCGCATTACATTAAAAAAAAACTCATTTTCTTGCTATATATTTAAACTTAGCTTATATCATAAAGTAAGAAAGGGTACATAAAAGACTGCATTGCTAATTTACTTGTTGTCTTAATTTATTTTTTCACAATAAGTTCAAAATCAGCCGCACAGTTATTTTAATGTTACCCACGTAAAAAATCTTATGTTATCGTTGAGTTAGTATTCTATAGGATTAAGTAAGTTAAAGTAAATTTATTCATCCAAAGTAAGTATTTTACTAAAGTAAAAGTTTAAATAAACTTTAACTTACTTTGGGACTAGCTCAATCAAATTATGTATATTATTTAGAACATCGATAAAAACCATTGACATCGACCACAAATACCACAACCCTACCAGTAATAAATGATGCAAGCATCATTAGCTCCAAGACCTCAACATAAAGATGTTCCGTCTCACTCTAATGCATGTATCTCTGTCAGAGGATATTTGAGACTTGTTTTTGTAACCTGAGTCCGCTAGATGTCTAATGTTCTTTGTAATTTGGTTTTAAAATCTACAGGATGTGCTAGCAATATTTTATACCAATTAATTTATGTCTAAATTTAAAAAAAAATACTTTTAGCTTTATTATTATTTATTCAAAGTTATTTATTATTTATTATTATTTATTAAAAGCTAAATCATTTTTGTTTAAAGCTTTATTTAAATTTGCTCATGTCGTTTTGTTTGAATAGAGACTGCAACGATGTAATGTAGTGTACGCTACTCTTCTGTTTACTGTTTATATATGTATAAAATTATTCATATAAATAATGAAATTTTTAACAAAAAAGACAACCGACTCTAATTTCTTTTAGGAGTTTCTTCCATATCTCCAAAATTTTTCACTATGTCTTCACCAAATTAATTTGGGACCAACTTGCAGGCTTTCAAATAAATAAAAAAACCATCAAAATCGGTCCACGGTTGACGAAGATATCGAGATACATACAAAAAATGAAATAAAAAAAAACATACTGTCGAATTGATATATATAAAGTGTGCATAGTATAACTATATATAAGGTAAAGAATTTAGTTTATTTTGCGAATATTCCTTGCTTATCATTATTTCTTTTGGTAATACGAAAACATAAATCCTTAATAAGAACATGAATCAAAACCAAGACAAAATTTTTTCAAGCTAAAAATCTAAGTATCTAATGTACAGTGCTGCTCTTCAATAAAAAAAATAATATCATAAAATTAGGGTCTCAACTAGCTAGTAATAAAAAAACAGCGTTATAAATAAAATCCTATTAATTACTTACAATAAAATGCTACAAATCCACGATGGATGCCACATCGTCCCTTAAAGTCCATTCACATTTTTTTCCCCATACCTGCAAACTTCCTTCCTACACCGATCCATTACTTAAATGACATTCCTTACTTTGACAGTTAAATGGATACCTTGACACCTCATAGAGTTGCATTTTACATAAAAAGTAATTTTAAATTCTACATCGTTTGTCATAAAGTTGAAAATTAATAAATTTTTTAAAATATTTTTTGTAAAGTTAGAAGTTGACACCAAAAATCAATCTGCAGATGAGAGAATTCACATAGCAACGTATTCTTTAGTGAATAAAGTTGAGAATACATTGAGTTTATGTTTTATAAATGTAATAGGTAATATTATTTTTGTAAAGTGTGAGTAAACTAAAGGAGACATGCGTGTGCGCATGGTGATCGGTGCCACGCTGTCTGCCACGATATTTTTTTTTCTTTTTTTTTCTTGTCTGGATAGTTTCCCTAATGATGGTAAAGATATCGTAATGAATGAAATTTGATGATGGTGGTGACAAACAGTTGACTTTTAAAGTTTTTGTTACTTTTTTGGGTATTATTCATTAACATACATACATACATACTATCACGTCTTTATCCCTAATGGGGCAGACAGAGCATTTTGGGTTTTGCGGTTCTATGCAGAGCCCAGGGCCGCAAGACCCAAAAGCCACTTTTAGCGTCATGGTGGGCGAGAAGATGGAAAAGCAATAAATACAGTGATGGGTTGCTAGCCGCATCGCCTGTTAACATGATTTGCATTTTTGTCCATTCCCTCGATCGGCTTTTACGATCTGCGAAGGAAGAGAAGCAGCTGGTACATTCTAAGTTTTTTTTATTTCTCCCAGACCAGCATGGGAGCTTATATATTCATTAACATAAAAAAGTATATTATATTTAGGATTCAGAGAAAAGGATCAAGTACTTATAAAGAGAATTTATTTGGTCAGTGAATTAACGTCACTTTAAAACGACTGATGAAGAGCGAGACATACTTTTAGATACAATAAATCTAGCCTAGTGACTCTATCAGAAAAACAAATTTGATTCTGCCTCAGAATGCTTACTTTACAGTACTTTAATTTATAATCTATCTAGGTATCTTTATATTTAAGGCGACACAGCTAAAATAGATAATTTTGACATATTTCATTTTATACTAATTAAAACTCTAAAATACAAAACGAATACTAAACATTTTCAATACAATAGAGTCGACCTAACTAGATGCAAACAAAACCTACCGTACCCATATCTATAACAATTATTCAGCAAAGATCAACAAGGTCTTATTGACTGCCACTAACACAAGAATCCATTTTATGCGACATTTAAGCCATCAATGGACTTCCAGCCTATTGAATTTAAAGGTGCGCAAAAAAGAAGAAAAAAAGTGACTTTTAGATCCATTCAGAGTTTATTACTCGGCATATTTCCGGTTCAATTATTGTATTTGTATTTTTGTATGAAATTAGAGGAAACGATTTACGATTCTTTAGGGTTCTGTAACTGCAAAACCTTCAATAGATGTAGTGAAGGTTTTTCTGTGCCAGTCTGTCTTTATCAGTTTGTTTTATTTTTGTTACTATAAAAACACTTTACTAGAAATAGTTAAGTTTTGTGATAAAAGAAAACAATTTAAGGTGTATTATATATCTTATATATTATATATATATTGCCTTTTTTTGCAATTGTAGGTAGCTATTTTTGATGACATAAAGTAGTAAAACGGCCAAGTAAAACAATACATATAGGTACTTAACGGTTTATGTGTAACTATGGCATATTTAATATAAGAAAAAAAATTTAAATAACAAATGTTACTATAAATCAAATTAAAATATTAGCAATAATTTGTAAAAATATTTGAAATGGCATAGGAAATAAAATGTGGTAAATGTGTGTCTTTATTTTGTTTTTGGTACAATAAAGTTAAGGTACAAACAAACAAAATGTTAAAAATTGATTTTACAACAACACAACTATTTTTTGGAATACTTATTATCAAGCCTTGTGAAACTAATAACTTGCAAGGAAATCACTTGACTTTTAAAATCTTACCGAGTGTGTTTATTTTTTGGCAAAACACACAGCGGGTCACACCGGATGATTTTGATAGTCAACGTGTTAAATGAAGGCACAGAATGAATATAAGTATTACATACAGAACGGAATCCCCTAAGGTCCCACGTAATATGCGTCCCCGTGCCCCGTTGGCGGGTGTTGAGCGAGCGGCTGCAGATGCCTGCAACCGCTTCTACAAGGCGAGAAGGGGGGAGAGGTGCGGATACGGGGAACGAGGACTCATGTTGCGACCTTAAGAGATAACTGTATACAATGTCCTTTTTTATTAAGTACAAATATTTTAAGGGGTGATTCAGTCCATAATTTTGAACAACTTTTCCCAGTAAATTTTTATCGAAATACGAAAAAATAATTTTCATTTTCCATAGTAATGATATCACGTGACTACTTTGATTTCTATGAAAACCTAAAAAAATTTTTTCCTATTTCGATATACATTTATTGGGAAAAGTTGTTTAAAATGAAAGTCTGATTCACCCCTCAAAATAATTGTACTTAATAAAAAAAGGACATTGTATGATATTTATTTTTAATTCTGTGACAAAGGTGTATCTGTACGGAACTCTAACAACGCAGGTTGACTCTCACTTCACAAATGTTTTTTCTCTAGCATCAATTTTCGTTGTATGTTTGTCCTACTTTGATGTGTTGTGGATCAATTGGATTTCGAGGATTAATTCTCGCAGCTTGAAGTGATTTTTTGTTATTTATTTTTGACGTTAAGAATAATTGACGTTTATGTCATGTAAAATATACATACTATGTGGAAGGGACTTCCATGCTGGTCTGCGAGAAGAAAAAAACTTAGAATGTACCAGCTGCTTCTCTTCCCGGGCAGATCGTAAGAGGCGATCGAGGGAATGGGCAAATAATCGAATCATGTTAATAGGCGATGCGGCTAGCAACCCATCACTATTTTGATACGTTCATCCACCTTCTAGCCCACATCAAGCTAAAAGTGGCCTTTGAGTCTTGCAGCCCTGGGCTCTATCTGTTTAGAGCCACAAGACTTAAAAATGCTCTGTCTGCCCCATTAGGGATAAAGACGTGATAGTATGTATGTACGTATGTGGAAGGGACATACCCGAAATCATTTATACCACAGGCTATACTAGATTACTATAGTATAACCAAATTAAAATAACAGTCTATACAAAAGTGTACAGCCGATCGAGCAATTTGTATCAAAAAATACTATACTTAACGTCATTCACGATGTTTATAGCGTGATGACGTCGCATCACGCCAACACTTCGCTCTGTAGCTTTGTAATTTTTTTACTTATTTGATAAACAAACAGCATACAACGTGTAACGAAAAGGGTATCAACTTAAAAGGGAGTAAACCTCATCACTGTAAACAATTTTTATTATGGAACCATCCATACAATCGCGAGAAAAATCTGCAGCCCCCATACATTTTGTATAGAGCTGGAGCTTTTTTTTGCGATTTCAGGATGGTCCCATAGTAAAAGTTGTTCACATTGATTAGTAAAATTACCTACTTCATTTTGGGTTGATATTACTTTTCGTTACACGTTAAACGACGTATGCAACTATTTACTCCTTAAGTTTACCTACAAGCATCTTTTCATTTCTAACTTGTTCGTCACACCGCCAAAGTACCAGCGCTCGTGACAAACCAAAGGTGTTCGCAAAAAAAACATAAATTACCCCAAAGTAACGGAAATCGATACCCTGAATGGTGGAGGTATACAATAGCAGCGTGTGTACTACGATAGTACGATAGTCACAAAGGCGGAGCAGCAATGGAGTGGCAAAAAACTTATGATCCTATCCATTGTCGGTGGGATTTATTCACACCGATGTGCAATGAAATTATTGTAGACCTAGGGCCTGCAAAAATTTACTAGTAAGTAACTATACTATACTGCAAGTGCAAGTAGCAATGAGATAAGTTCATTAAATAAGGGTAGGTCCTTATTTAACAAACTTTGACATTGACAAACGCAAACGCATTGATAATTATGGATAGGTCGTTTAGTATTTTTTTTTGGATTTGTTTCGTCGTTTTCAAACCTGTCTTATACTGTTGACTACCTATATAGTTATAGACATAAACCTAAGTATATTTAGTACTATATACACAACATACATACACATAAGTACATTTAGTCGTATACTAACTAAGTACATAATTTAGTCTACAGCACTTCAAACTGCAATGTACATTCGCCAAAAAAGAAAACACTACATAAAAGGACGTGATTTATACACTCTGTGTAACAAGGTTCTATCATCGTTTTACCCCTACTAGGTGGCAAGTGCCTAAATGAATAAAATAAAATAATTTTCATTTTAGATGATTAAAATCTATATCGACATACTTATTACTAATTTAAGATATTAATTAATTAATTATATAACAAAATTCAAATTAAGGACAATATTACCAAATGTAATTAAAGCTTTAAAAAAACGACGGGTTGCACTCTGGGAGTGCCGGCAGAAGTGAAAACTTGAATTTTATTAACGTTGTGCAGTTTTGATATTTTGGAATGGTTAGGGAATAATTTTGCACGAATTGCTTTAATTATCAGTATAAAATATTTCAAATCTTTTCTGAACCACAGACTGTCACAAATGTCACAAGCATGATCAAATTCATTTTCAAATACACAGCATTAAAGCCACTACACAGACGGTCGAGCCATCAGCTGTCACCATCCATGGATGCGCGTAGCACGCTGTAACATAAACACACACGAACATTCGCGCAAGCGCCCTGCGCCGCCTAAACGAAACAGCAGGCGCAGGCATACATTTTCGCCGCGCCGTAGAAAGAGAGGGGGATACTCCCTCTCCTACGCCGCGCCAGCTGTCTACTCTCCATCCGTCTTACGAATTTTCGATCAGGTCACGTGTCCTGACGCGAGTTTTACATTTTTTACCCATACCAAAAAAAGTGCATAACGCCGCTAAAGAAGTTTTCACTTCAAAAATATATCTAAAGGTACATTTTCATATATATTTCGAAATATTATTTTTCGTAGGATGTCCTCACTACCACGGACTCAACTAACCATAAACATTTTGGAAAAAAATATCGCGTTACACAACAGTGTGAGTGGCAGCGGCGGACATCCGCCGAACTTGGGCGAACATAATGGTGGAATCGGAAAGCCAATTTAGTGAACATAAACCGATTACTTTACGTGAAAAGGAGAATGCAGCTTGGAACTAGTAGAGGTAGTAAGGTAACTGCCTCCGTGGTGTAATAGTTAGAGCGTTTGGCTCATACCCGGAGGTCGCGGGTTCGATTCCCAGCGGGGGCAACGACTTTGTGTTGTTGTCCTAGTTTGGTTAGGACATTGCAGGCTGATCACCTGATTGTCTGATAAGTAAGATGATCCGTGCTTCGGAGGGCACGTTAAGCCGTCGGTCCCGGTCACTGTCTTTGACATTGGTCGTTACCTAAAACCATGACAGAGGCCTTTAAGGCGGTTTAAAAACTCTGACACTAGTGTTAGTCACTAACATACACGATAAGAAGAAGAAGCAAGGTAACTATTTTTATTGTAATGCAAAATAATATGCCTATGTGCGTCTGTCTTTGGCATCGTAGCTCCTAAACGATTGAACTGATTACGGTGCGCTTTTTTTTGTAAGTTTATGTGAGCGAGTTTTTAGCTACAGTTGTGTCGAAGGTTACTTAAATTTTTTATGAGTAGTAATAGTAGTTAGTACCTTTGAGGCTAGCTCAATCTGTGTGATATGTCTCTTTAAGTATATTTATTTATTTATCGTTATTTCGTTTCGTAGTTTGAAAGATCTTAGCGTATATACGTAATTGAAGGCACCGGGACAGACGGCAGACTTTGTTTTATGAACATCATCATTAGGTCTTTATAGTCTCCACTGCAGAAGCACGACCCTCTCTGTATTACTATAGCCATACCTGCCCAGAGCAGCCAGAGGCTTTGTTTTATATTTTTTTACTAGCTGTACCCGCGGGCTTTGCTTTCCGTAGGAATTTCGGGGTAAAGAGTACCCTATGTCCTTCCCCGAGTCTCAAACTATATCCATACCAAATTTCATCCAAATCGGTTCAGTAGCTTAAGCGTGAAGAGGTATCAAACAAACAGACAAGTATACAAACTCACTTTCGCATTAATAATATAAGTAGGATAGGATAGTAGGAAGTAGGATAGTAAGATATTTATACATTGATAAAGCAACACGATACCAACCCTCTTATTCATAAAAAAATAACGAACGTTCGCTAAACCAATTTTAGTTAAAATATATTTTGTCTCGTTCCTAAGTCAAATATTCAAAAATCATATTTTAACTAAAATAGGTTAAGCAAACGATTAATATATTTTTTATGAATGAGATAGTTACAATTTTCAATTATAAACATAACACGCAACAGGCAATTAGTGGGAACATTAGGGTCCTTCACAAACGACAGACACGTCAACGAACATCCTATCATAACAAGGAAGTTACAGTGACAGTCTGTTTGTCTATCACGCTCCCATATCTCGGATGTTTTTACACTTGTTACTTCTGAAGACTTGTGATTTTTGTGGAACTTTATATGGACTGGAAAAAAGCGTAAAAGATGTCTACACTTTTTTCCAGTTCTATATTATATATGAAATAAGACTATACCTAAGTTGATCAATACAATAGGAGTATAGGTTACACGAAACACTTTACCCGAACTTTAATTCTAACGAAACCTGCCTAACAACGCGAAATCTAAAAAAAACTCACTGTTAGTTAAGACGAACCAGGTCAAGTAAAAAAGCAAAGAATTAATGCCACATTTTGCCTCGGGAAAAAAGCCTAACACAAACGCGAAGCCTACATTCTCAGTGGTCAAAAGAAAGCCACTTCACAGCAATATCATCGTAAAATAATAATGTGAGAATTGTTGAAAATGTTAAAAAACTTAACAAGTTGCCTTGACATAACTTGGTTTTTCATGATTTCCAAAAATTTGTTTTAGTACTCTTAATATGTTGAGAGAAAACCGTTAAAAATTGGTATGTACAAACAAAGGTACATACTATCACGTTTTTATCCCTAATGGGGCAGAGCATTTTATATCTTGTGGCTCTAAGCATTCAGACTCAAAAGCCACTTTTAGCATGATGGTGGGCGAGGAGATGGAAAAGCAATCAATATAGTAATGGGTTGCTAGCCGCATCGCCTACCGATTCTGATAAAATTTCTATGGGACCACCTGACAAGATTGCCCTTTCTATGTTGGTGCAGGTAACTTTGCGTAATTGGTGACATGGTTTACATTTTCGCCCATTCCCCCAAACAGTGCGAGAAGACAAGGAAGGCGCTAGTAAATTCTAAGCTTTTTCTCCCAGACCAGCATGGAAGAGAACACGCATATATACCTACTAATAAGTAAGTAATGGTAAGGTCATCGACAGTAAGCACACTTTCCATACACCCACCAACTAATCAACGCAATAAACCCCGAATGTCACAAAAGGCGCGCGCGTGGATTATACCTTATTCAAAAAAACAAATACCCCGGAGAGTATCAAATGATAATATATTAGAGCTTGTTGATCTGCTTATCAGCGTAAATTATGTCCAGATTATGGCAATAAAAACTTATTAAATAAATATATTTGTTTACGCCAGCACGCTAAGATTTGCGTGGGCTCACATGGCGACTCTTCCAGGCAGGTGAAAAGGAAAATCGTTTAATGTACTGTTGCACTTCTTCCTGGGAAGACCGTGAAAACCTGTCGAGAAAATGCGCGATGATGTAAATCATGTCAATGAGCGATGTGAGGAGAAATCTGTTACTATTTCGATTCTTTTTTCCACCTTCACGCCAACCGTCATGCTCAGAATCGCATTAGAGTCTTACGACCTTAGGACTCTATGTATGGGTAAAAACTTCATAGTATCACACGGCAGCTTTAATAGGTGGAAAGTTTCCTAAAACATCTTTTTTTGGAAAGTGCTGGCAAATTTTTCTCGCCACCGCAGGTCAAAAGCAAGCATGATATTCCAGTGAATACAAGTTTATTAGGGGATTAGGGGTGGCAAAATATGAATGGCCTGGTGTGACCCTGGCGAATAATGTATAAATCCGCCACTGTATGTGTGGTTCTGACTTCATTTCCAACGTCTCACAAAATATATCTACTAAAACTATTTTAATGATAGATGACCAGTTAGTCCAAACAATTTATCAAACAACTTTCTCCAAAAAACATAATAAATATAGCGAAATATAAAAAAAATATTTCCTTTCATAGAAATTCAGTTGATTAGACAAATTGTATGGCAAACCAAAAATTCTTTCTCTTTTCAATTCACCTTTAAAACACTATCACTTTCAGTATATTTTGTTAGACCCTGTTTGTTTCGCGGCATGTGAACTCAGCAAGCAGATTAAACCACGTCCAAGAATACGATTGTGAGCCTCCGCGTCTTGCTTCAAATAACGGCTTATTCCACACAATGATGTTTATTTATCGACGATATTATATTTTGCAACCACCACTTTATTGCATAGAGCTATTAGATATGCTTCACTTTAACTAAATAAGTTTTTGAGTTAAAAAAAAGGCTACCTCCGTGGTGTAGTGGTTAGAGCGTTCGGCTCATACCCGCAGGTCGCGGGTTCGATTCCTGGCGGGGGCAACGACTTTGCGTTGTTGTCCTAGTTTAGTTAGGACATTGCAGGCTGATCACCTGATTGTCTGATAAGTAAAATGATCCGTGCTTCGGAGGGCACGTTAAGCCGTCGGTCCCGGTCACTGTCTTTGACATTGGTCGTTACCTAAAACCATGTCAGAGGCCTTTAAGGCGGTTTAAAAACTCTGACACTAGTGTTAGTTACTAACACACACGATAAGAAGAAGACCAAGTTAAAAAAGGAGGTTATCAATTCGCCGCCTTCTTTTTTCATGTATGTTCACCGATTATTCAACGATGCCTGGACCGATTTGGAAAAGGGTATACTTTTGAGGTGGTTCCATAGAAAAATTATAAAAATTGGTAGTAGTTTTGGGGTCAAGTCGGTTTTTAGCTTTGAAAATTTATTTCGTACAAGCTTTTATTGTGAGGCCAAAGTAAGTACTTATCAAGATAAATGTAGCCCTAACTCGATGGGGTTGCGTCGTTTCATTGCAGAGTTCCTATGGCCACGTTCCAGCTCCATCATCAGATCAGTTCCAAGTCATCATAATACTGCATTGTCACGCGCGATATACGCATGCGTGCAAAATTTCAGCACATCTATGAATTTACGAAGGGAGTGATAAGTGTAGATGTTGGTGTGTCAGGATCTTAGGTGGCGGTCGTAGACGTCTCTCTGCCTACCTAACATATTAATTTAACTAAGTACAGATTTAGTAGCTCAATAAAAAATGTATGGATGACTCTATTCATACTTCTTTATTTATTTATTTATCGCTTACATGCACTCATACAGAAGATGGTTAGTAGGTAAGTACATGAACCCTGGCAGGGTATTGCGAAATTATAGAAACTTATTTGAGTGTATATAATACTAGCAGTCCATCCCGGCTTCGCCCGTGGTACATACATAGCCTATGTCACTCAGGGATAACATACCTATCTAACAGTGAAAGAATTTTTAAAATCGATCCAGTAGTTTCGGAGCCTATTCAATACAATCAAACAAACAAACAAACAAATCTTTCCTCTTTATAATATTAGTGTAGATAGTGTAGACTAGCTGTACCCGCAGGCTTCGCTTCCCGTAGGAATTTCGGGATAAAGAGTACCCTATGTCCTTCCCAGAGTCTCAAACTATATCCATACCAAAATTTCATCCAAATCGGTTCAGCAGTTTAAGCGTGAAGAGGTAACAAACAAACAAACAAATACGCAAACTCACTTTCGCATTCATAATATTAGTAGGATTAATTAAAACATATTTAAGTATGCGAAGAAAAAATCATAAACATTTAAGTAACTTAAATAACATTAACGAAATATCTTACAATTAAACTAAATATAGGTAAAGGGCTGCAGAGGGATAAGACGACTAAGGAAGACTTGGATAGAATGTGTAAGGACAAATATGAAGAAACGAGGGCTAGTGCAAATATGGTGAATGACAGAAAGAAGTGGAAACAGTTGACATACAGAGCTGACCCCAAATAGGGAAACGGCGAGGAAAATTATGATGATAGGTAACTATTAACAAAACTACAATCAAAATCATACATACATACTATCACGTCTTTATCCCTAATGGGGCAGACAGAGCGTTTTGGGTCTTGCGGCTCTATGCACAGCCCAGGGCCGCAAGACCAAAAAGCCACTTTTAGCGTCATGGTGGGCGAGAAGATGGAAAAGCAATCAATACAGTGATGGGTTGCTAGCCGCATCGCCTGTTAATATGATTCGCATTTTGGCCCATTCCCTTGATCGGCTTTTACGATCTGCGCGGGAAGAGAAGCAGCTGGTTGGTACATTCTAAGTTTTTTCATTTCTCCCAGACCAGCATGGGAGTCAAAATCAAAATCAAAATCAATCCTAAATATATTAGAGGTATTGAAATAGGAATACCTAATCGTTCGAGTTCTATCGAGTTTAGACACCACCAAAAGTAATGGCAAGATTTGGTTTATAGTATATTTTATGTAGACTATACTTACTCCATAGACATATATTTTTTTTACTATACTTACTATAACGATTCCAGCCATACTAATATTTAAAATCATCAATAACATCTCCATGCTAGTATCGTGTGAAGCCGCTATTCATAATATGGACTGCCATTAATTTATGGGTAAATTGAGGCGGCTAACGAACAGGTAGCGGGTTCGAAGCCGCAAAGAAAGCAAGAGGAGGCTGATAAATGAGAGGCTATTGTCAGCTACCGGTCTTAACGGAGGAATATGACGGCTGGGGGCGTACGGGTTCCGTAGGAAATAAATTTGTCCGGGTGACAATCCTCTTTACAGACTGACTAACTACCTATGGACGAAAATACATAGTTTTTAGAGTTTCACGGTCACAATTACTGTTATTAGTTATCCTCAGTCGGCCAGCGACCATGATGGCAGAAGGGCCATCGAAATATCTGGCAAAAAACTATATTAATCGCGGTAGGTCCCGTAATACTAATAACAGAAAATACATAGACTCGCATGACTGACGTATGACTAAACAACTTTAAAAAGACGGATGATATTTGACAGATGACACTTGACATAAAATAAAGAACGAAGAACACAGACTGTTTTATTATTTTATCGCGACAAAAACCCTTTGAGATCGCTCAATATTGTTGTTTGTGGAGGATAATTAAATTCGTCATTGTTTAATTTCCTTGGCAAAAGCTGTTTGTGTAAATATGTGAAACATATATAATATAATGTATTATTATTAAATTATTAGACCCTATATAATTTACTAAAATAGAAGCTACCATTGTCCATAATGATTATACCATTTTTTATTTCACAGACAATATTTATTTTAAATCAAAGTTAAAGTTCAAATAACAATTGACGTTTTCTATTACTCAAACAGAACCCAAAATGTTGTATTCATTATGAATCATTTTGATAAACATTAAACATACTTTGACAAACATTTTTCTAACAAATACACACACCGTTTGATCATAAATTCTTACAAGATAACATCAACAAATCAAAATAAACTTTGATTCAACGCTCCAACAACACTCATGTTGTTACAACGTCAAAGGTTCTGTCCCATGCTCACTGGACCCTAAGGATATGAAAAATAAAGGAGGTTGGCCCTTTGTCCGTCGCATTAAATGTTGGATAGGGTTTATTGACACCCGTATGAAAACTTTTTTATCACGTCATTAGGCTTATGTAGGTGAGATTTTGGTGCGTTGAGTTCGGACGGGTTTGGGCACGTTTAGATGTAGTTGGGTTGTGTTAGTTACGATATTACAGAGAGCTACTGTATTCAGACAACAAGTCATTATAATATACAACGTGAAAGGAACATACTCGTAATACTATATCACATTTTTTTTTATAAATAGCCTATATAGTTTCCCATTCTTATGGGCAAAGGCCTCCCCTTTTTGCTTCCACGATTTACGTTCCAAGGCAGCTTGCTGCTATCCACTCTTTTCCTTGGCCTTCTGAAATACTAACAAAAATTTAAATTAGTAAAAAAAACGTCTAAACGTAAAAAATATTTCCATGCTAAATTTGTGCAGCCGCCCAAGCAATTGGTACAGAAATATCGTTTTTTTCTTTTTGTTTTTGTCATAATCATTATTCTAAAAGTGATCTAGTATAGCTAGCCCGTAGTTCGATGTATTAAGGGTATGTCTCTTCCACGTTGTAGATCTATACGTAAACACTTTTTTTTTACATTTTCCATAGATACTCTTTCGATTCCATCTGTCCTGCGCATCCTGTGTTTACCGGGGTCTTTTTTGTTCTGGTGTCCAATTAATTATTATTTTCACTGCCTTGCAATCGTCCATCTTTTCGAGGTGTCATCCTATGTGTCCATCTTAACCGTTAAACTTGCAGTACATCATCATTGAGGCCTGATGGATCAGATCATCAAGTCTTCTTATCGTATGTGTTAGTGACTAACGCTAGTGTCAGAGTTTTTTTTAAACCGTCTCAAAGGCCTCTGACATGGTTTCAGGTAACGACCAATGTCAAACACAGTGACCGGGACCGACGGCTTAACGTGCCCTCCGAAGCACGGATCATCTTACTTATCAGACAATTAAGTGATCAGCCTACAATGTCCTAACCACACTAGGACAACAACACAAAGTCGTTGCCCCCGCCGGGAATCGAACCCGCGACCTCCGGGTATGAGCCGAACGCTCTAACCACTAAACCACGGAGGCAGCAGATCATCAAGTTCCTGATTCATTATCTGATAAGGAGGTTTAAAAAAGTGCTAATCTAATATCATCTTTTTTTACAAGCTTTTATTTAGTCTCATTTGAACCGTTTTCTGTCTGTCTGTCTGTCTGTAAGATTACAGGTTTCCAATTAAGCTGAAATTTTGCACGCATATATCGCGTGACAATACAATAATATAATGACATGGAGCTGGAAGGCTCACCGAGTTTGAGCTCGATTGATTAGTCATTGTTATTTACCTTTTTAGGTCATTGTTATTTATTGATAATAGCTTGTTTAAAAACATTTTTTTAAATAATTACTTTTTTAATTCAGGGATTTGATAATAATCAATCGAGCCTATTTCAGGTAACTACATCTACGTAAATTGTAACCGATGCTAACCCATAGTCAGCATATGGTGCCAATAGAGATCTGTCACTCACCAATATTAGTTACGTCAAAAACCGTCAATCGCGCGCCAGAATCGGTTTACGCGTATCAGTTTCATTGTATAGGTTTAACATTATCCGCTACAAACTTACAAACAACAGTTAAAAACTCGAATTTGATCTTTATGTTTTGAACAGTAAAGTCCAAACGAAAGTTTTAGTTACTTTGTGGCGGCTAAATATTGAATATTTAGGGACAAAATTGTGTGAAAAGTGGTGCGATCTATTACAAATAATCGGATTATTGGGACGTGAGTTTTGAATGGGATTATCGCGGGTTGAACGTAACTGACAATTTATAATAATGGTCCGGACGCGCCGTGCTCACAGCAAATTATATTGCGTTGTTTGGAATAGCATCGAAATATGCATTGTGAAGTTATGTGACATTTTAGTTTGTACCTACTGCTGCATCATCAGATCTTTTTGTCTCCACTGCAAGAGAAAGACCCGCTCTGTACTATCAGAGCCAAACTTGGCCAGAGCAGCCAGATGAGTTTGGCCTACACTCTCCTCGCTGGCGAGACGGGTTGGAGAGGTCTCATTGATGTTCATAAGCTTTGTTTAGCTTGTATTCCTTAAGTCGCCTTCTACGACATCCACGGGAGCACTTGGAGTTGGAGTGTGAACAAGCATAAAAAAAGTCGCGATGAATTGATAACATCCTCCTAATTCAATTTGATTCAATTCGAAGTTTTTCATTTTCTCCACAATTATACCTAAAAATACAAACCACTTAAAAACAATATATTTGCTCCAACATATCGTTAAAAGTTGCCTTTGCTTTGGGCTCTTATGTCTGCTAAAAGACCTAGAATGCTCCATCTTATTAAGAAGTGAAACAAGTCATCAAGTCAGACAAATTTATAACCTCCTTCTGTTTTTTAAGTCAGTTAAAAGAGGTTCTGAAAAACGAAGTTATCTTACACCTATGTACCTGAGCTATGTATCTATATCTGGTGAGGCATAAGTGTCCTTTCTCTTATGTATATTAAAAGCAGTTAGCAGATTCCGGGACACTCATAGCCAGACAATAAAAATAACAATTGAAATACGTCCACAGCCGTAAGTGTCCCGGAGTGTGTTAATAACTACACTTAAAAATATACAAATATATACTTATACTGCTCTGACCAAGTATGGCTCTGGACAAAAAGACCTGATGATGATGATGATACTTATACGAGTACTAGTTCAACATTAGCAAACATTTCTGAATTATTATTTAATACGGTGAAATCGAATGTTTTAATTTTAAAATCATGCCAACCATACCTCAATGCCATCAACAGCTGTTAAGTATTTACAAAAACCATTAACAAAACAAACTTATAATACACAATCAACAAGCATGAAGCCTAATATGGTGTTTGGCGGCAATTTGTCAACGCTCGCATCTGCCGGGTCGTTGGTTCGATCTCGACGCATTGATCGACAAATTCTATTATAATAGGACGTGCAAAATGATCCTTGTATTGTATAGGCATGTCTCTTATTGGTCAATAACTAGTTAATTGTTATTCGTTAAAACGTTATAACGATAATTTGTTAAAAACTTGTAGGTTAAAAGTGTATTTATACTATATAATCTTACTATCTTACATTCTAAAAAGTGAAAGTTTAGAAGTTTGTAAGTTCAGATGTTTTTGTTACCTGATCACACGAAAACAACTTACAGAATGGGATGAAGTGGTGAAGCTCATCTAAACGAATGGTTTTTCTAATAAAAACCTTTTAGTGACTTTGCGTTTGAAAAATTGGAATTCATTATTTCAAGAATAACCTTTATATTATATACTAAAATATGAAACAAAGAACCTTAAAAACAATTAACGAAATACAAAAACAAATTTCGGCATAATGCAAATCAGCGCTCGGCTAACCGATTTTGTATGGGACGAAATGTTTTTCGTTTCAATGTTCAACGTTACATTAACGATTTTGAAATAACGTTAGTTTAACCTAAACTGCTTTTTTTAATGCATCTCATCTCTATTCATATAACGTTCGCCATTTGTAAATTGCAGTTCATTGTGAGGTGACAAAACGAGTCGGTTATTGGACCGGAAGTTATTAGTTTTATTGCCAACTAAACGGCTGGTGTCAATCTGAAGGGTCCAGATTAATTTATGTTTGCGAAAGTAGGTCGAAACTTTGCGATTTCTGTTAATAATGTGTGTAATATTATAAAAATAATGGTATCATATAATTGTGTACTGTTAGAGGTCCTGCAAGTTAAATTTATTGAACTAAAAACTTTATAATAAAAATATCCATACTAAAAAAAATACTGCAGCTCCATTAAAAATTACTACTTACTTAATTACAAATATCTACCGTTCAAAAATTTATGGAACTGTAGATTTTTTTGCGGTATTAGGGATGAGAGAAACAGTTAAATAGAACCAACACAACACCTATGCACAACACAAAAACAGGGTTTTTTACATATTGTACGAGTATAAGGCCCTTTTTATTCAACCTACAACTTTGTACAAAAAGATAATTTAATAAAAATACAAATAAGAATAGATATTGATGGATGTTTAACGCTGCGCCCAAAAGTACCTATTTAACTATAGTTAGCAAATTAATTAAGAAATACAATCCGATATATAACTGTTATTCTTTTCAGTTTTTTGAAGTGAAAACTTCTTTAGGGGCGTTGGGCATGCACGAAAAGCTTTTTTTGCGACACTGTTTCTTTATCAACTCCCGGAGTGCCACAGTTATTTTTAAAATAGACATCTATTTCCACAGATATATTTACAGTACGAAGACCTCCGTGGCGTAGTGGTCACCATGCTAGTCCGCCTCCCAGAGGTCCCGGGTTCGATCCCCGGTCAGGGCAAGTTGGAAAATGGCCTTTTTCAAATTGTCCTGGGTCTTGGATGTTTATCTATATATGTATTTATTATGAAGTATAGTATCGTTGAGTTGGTATACCATAACACAAGTCTCGAACTTACTTTGGGGCTGGCTCAATCTGTGTAATTTGTCCCTATATAAAAAAAAAGAAAGTTGGACACAAAATATTAAGTAAAATAAATGGATTGTTTGCCTAAATCAATTATAGATCCATGGTACCATTTTTAAAACACGAAGTCACTAACAAACGGTTCTTTGTATGAAAAAAAAATGTATTGACTCCGCGTTTCAAAAATAGCACTTCTGTTCTTCGTGTCTTCATTGGCAATGCTACGAAATTGGATTGGAGTTGGAATCCCGAGCAATGAAACGTTATTACGAGCCTGCGCTTCGATATCCTCAGCGTAAGTACTGTTTAAGAAATATTAAATAAATAAGATGGTAACGTCAGCAAAACAATATTTTAATTAATATAAATAATTTCTGTTATTAGTATTACGGGACTTACCGCGATTAATATCGTTTTTTGCCAGATATTTCGACGGCCCTTCTGCCATCATGGTCGCTGGCCGACTGAGGAACTGCGATGGATGTCCGGCTGTCAAGGGTAACCATATCGGTCTACCCTCTTTCTTCGTCGTTTGTTGCATACGTCCTTACACACAACACTGACGGTGTCCGTTCGGGAATTGTTTTTAGTTATTCGCACACTCTTTTTACAAAGCTCAATCACTGGATTCCACGTGCCTGATAACTTGAAGCCATCTTCTCGATTAAAATTGGGATGCTTCTTAATTTCAATCTCCTCTCTAACTAAGCGTGGTATGTAATGGCGTTCAGTCGCAAGTATTTTGGGTTGATAATACTAATAACAGTAATTGTGACCGTGAAACTCTAAAATCATATATAAATAATTTGATTTTTTCTTCTTCTTATGCCAATCAATAAATGCCTGGATGTAGGCCGTCAGAACGACAGCTTAGTTTCCCAAATGCTCTATTTCTCGACTTTAGTTGGCCTCCTCTTTTATGTTCCTCAGCAAATTCGAGAGTTTAACATCCCATTTTAAGGATCTAACATTCCATATACAAATTCTAAGTATTTTAGAATTATTAAATTAAATTATTGAAATAATTATGAATTACCTAATTTTATGCATAGATTACATTTGCGTGCAATTTTTAGTTACAAAGACGGATGACTTAATTATTTCATCAAATACAATGCCTACAATTTACATGCATAAATATTAATCACGTCATTACCTCCTAAATTTTAAAATGCTCTTTATAAACCGTTGAGTATATAGACGTGATAGTGTCAGCCTTGGGTCAGCCTTGGAACCAAAAAGCCATTTGAAAGTAATAGGAAATTTCAATGTAAATTGACGTAAGCATGTAGGTGGAATGTAGAATCATAATAGACGAGTTACTGGCCACATCCCCTATTGACATGATTCAAATTCTACTTTACGTACTCCCTCGATTGGCTTTTAAATTTTAATATCTGCGTGGGAAAAGTAGCAGTTATTATTTCATTTAATTGATAATGTACAAAGAACGAATGTTCTTAGTACATTACCCGGTTTTGTGCAAGAATATTTTTACGTACGAGTAACAAGCGTTAAAACCAACTTTCTGTACTTTTTTTCATGCGTTACCTAACCTTGCTAACCGTACGCAAATAAAGATAGATTTTTAAAAATTTAACAGCCTGTCATTTGCGAAGATTCGCCAAGTCTCCGCGAGTGGGGGTGGGGATGAGACGAGGGGGGCAGGTTCTGGCAGGTTGTGAAAGTAATCAACAATTTAAAATTGGGGCTAATCTGGCCGGGTGTAATAGCGGCGATCACTCTTCAAGTCGCATTTGGAATTTAGGGTGTCCACACTATGTACCATAAAACATTTAAAATTATGAATTACCTTATTTTATGCATAGATAGGACACCCACCCACAAGGTGGTCTGACGACCTGACCAAGGTCGCTGGAAGGCGCTGGATGCAAGCCGCTCTAAATCATTCATTGTGGAAATCTTTGGGACAGGCCTATGTCCGCCAGTGGACATTGTGCGGCTGAAATGGAATGCATAGATTGCATTTGCATGCAATTTTTAGTTACTTTTAAACAAAGACGGATGAATTTTCTATTTTTGACTTTTATCTAAATGTTATTAATCATTTCATGAAATACATAGCTACAATTTACACACGACGTAACATAAAAAAAAATTACTTTTAAATTTAAGCGGCATGGGCACTTTTTAACCACCGACAAAAAGAGGGGTGTTATTAGATTGACGCTAGTATCTGTCTGTCAGTGTAACTAATAATTTACCTGACAAATAATAGATGGCGCTACGATATCAATACATTGTGTAGTTTCGCCACTTATCACTAGCGCGTGGAGATGTAACAAACATACACATACACTCACAAACTTTCGCCTTTATAATACAATACATACTAATGTATGTGAAGTGTAATGTTTACTTAATTAGGTATGTTTAAGTTTATATCTCTCCAACCCGTCTGGTCAGCGTGGAGAGTGTAGGCTCTGGCTGCTCTTACCAAATATGGCTCTAGGAGTACAGAGTAGTAATAATTTATTACACCCCCTAGCGGGTATTGCACCACCATAATTGCGTAGAAGTGTTGCTAGTGCTTTCGAAAGGAGAAAACAGGCCTCTGATCCCAGACATCCACTATACGGGGCTCAATTCTATCATAGTCGACTTCTAAGCCGCAATAGTTTTATTAACACTAAACCGCTTGAAGGTGACCCAAAATCCTCTCGACTCGAAATGTGGCGCAACCGATACCCGCCTCCCTCTAATTTTATACCACCTTCAGAAGAACTGCTCCCGGGTTATGAACTCCCGTGGTTCACATGGAAGAGCCTAAACCGCCTTCCAACTGAGGTAGGCCGATGCAGGCATAACTTGGCCCGTTGGCGTTACATTGATAAATCCGTAACACAGTGTCAGTGTGGGCATAGCGACCAGACTATGTCACACCTTCCTTCTTGCCCATCGTGCCCCGCCAGCTGCACTAAACGTGACCCTTTATGAGGCCTCGGACAACGGTGTAAAAGTGGCATCTTTCTGGGGGGAAAAAATTTGATTGTTTAAGCCAACGACACGGAAAGAAGAAGAAGTACAGAGAGGGTCGTCCTCCTGCAGTGGAGACTAAAAAGACCTGATGATGATGATGAAGTTTATATCTACACACACATGCTAGTAAGTCTGTTTAAGTTAATAATAAAACAAACTCGAATTTTATCAAGTTCATGCAAAATCTCAAACAATGGCCACCCTACACAAGGTGTTTGTTTTTCTGGAAACTGTACAGAACAAATTGACGCGTCAGTCATCTTGCGTCCCTCTCTCCCCTATATCATCACCACATCATCAATACTGCCGTCTCCCTCGCTCTAAATAAGAAATAACAAATGTAATCCAGAGTTAATGCCAATCCGGGCTTATATCATTTGTTTGAAGATATTTGTATATTTTTGCTAATTGATGTACATTTGATGGGTGAGATACATTTCTTAGCGTTAACGACGTCAGTTACGATTTGGTTGAAAGCAACCTTCCGCCTCAAATTGGTGAAAGTTAAGCAAAATAAAGATTTAAAAAAACTGTCCATTCTCTTGTCTTCTATTTCAGATTATTAGATGGAGAGATGGAGAGAATTTAAAATGTGAATGGTGCTTTAAGGACAGGACTTAAGTAGGTAAATTTTTTTTATTAAATCGATATCAAATAGATTGATACTTAGATAAATTTATTTATTGCATCTATAGTACCCTACATACCTACATACATATATACTATCACGTCTTTATCCCTAATAAGGCAGACAGAGCATTTTGGGTCTTGCGGCTCTACGCAGAGCCCTAGGCCGAGAGGCAAAAGTAACTTTTATGTTTTGCTTTTAGCGTCATGATGAGCAAGAAGATGAAAAAGCAATCAATACAGTGATGGGGTGCTAATCGCATCGCCTGTAAACATGATTTGCATATTCGCAGCATTATAAGCAGCTGGCACATTCTTAGTTTTTTCTTTTCTCCCAGACCAGCATGGAAGACATGGAGCACACTGCACACTACATCACATAAAACGAAGAACTTAACCTAATATAAAAACTAAGTATAGCATCTGTGTGCTACAGTATTACAAAAGGCTGTAGCTCAGTGTAGGAAAGTGGGCAAAACCCTGATTTTCAGCTACCGCCAGTCTAGGTGCGCTTGCGCCGCCGGTTATTCTGTCTGGCTGAGTGTCCAGCAATCCTACTATCCTACTAATATTTTGTATATTTGTTTGTTTGTTTGTTTGTTACCTCTTCACGCTTCAACTACTGAACCGATTTGGATGAAATTTGGTATGGATATAGTTTAAGACTCGGGGAAGGACATAGGGTTTTTTTTTTATTTATCCCGAAATTCCCACGGGGAGCGAAGCCCGCGGGCACAGCTAGTGTGTTAACAATTATAAAAAAAATATTTTATTCATTCAATTGGTAAATAAATGAGCACATAGATATCGATCTTACTTCTAGGAAAATGACTATTTCAAATAATTTAATTTATTGCATAGTCCATATAATTTATTTATATATTAATGTATTAATTCTGTCCTTGGTTTCTTCGGTTGAAGGAAGAGATCCCTTCTGGGATAAATCTACCATTGTATCACTGTGTTTTAAATTATGTGTAATTAATATTATTAGGTTAGTACAATAAAGTTTATGTGTAATTAATGTTTGCAAGTACAATAAAATAATTATTAAAAAAGAAAAATTAAGTTGACAGTGACAAAAGAGAATATTAAGTGCATATTTTGGGAGGTCTTCTTGTTTGGGCGGGTAATGGTTTCGCTAAAGTTAGTCAGCGATTATAATAAGACTAAGGGTTGCCTAATAAATATCCTTAAGACGATACATTGGTGACACTAGCGCCACCATCAGTTAAAAATCATTATTCACTGAAAACACAAATTATCAAAAAATCCGTTCTATGAGATTAAAGTTCTGGATCTGAAGTTAATTTTAAACATAATAAATTATTAAATTATATTTCCCCATATTTACAAATCGCAAAACTGTTAGAAGTGGCCGTTTTAAGCAATATTGCAATTTGTAACTATAGGGAACTATAATTTAATAATTTAATATGTTTAAAATTAACTTCAGATCCAGAACTTTAATGTCATAGAATGGATTTTTTGATAATTTATCTTTTCAGTGAATAATGATTTTTAACTGATGGTGGCGCTAGTGTCACCAATGTATCATCTTAATAAATACCCATCAAAATCTTCATTGAACAAAATCGAATCGAATCGCGACTATAATATTCGGAGCTCATCAAAATCGTCTTAGTTTCGACCTTGTGCTGTCGTCATTAGCACAAACAGTCAAACAAACTCTGATCAATCAGGATCCTGACCAGCTGGGCCTCAAGGGCAATGTCAACTGGAATTAAACTGTTGAAGAAGATCGATTTCGATAACTGACTTCCAATTGTATGCATGTCGAGCTTTTGGCTGAAACTCCAGTGTTCCTTTATAGCGACAACTAAAGTACTGATTAAACCCATTGGGTCTTATTATCTTTTTCTTCTTCTTATTGTGTGTGTTAGTATCTAACACTAGTGTCAGAGTTTTTGAACAGCCTTAAATGCCTTTAACATGGTTTTAGGTAACGACCAATGTCAAAGACTGTGACCGGGACCGACGGCTTAACGTGCCCTCCGAAGCACGGATCATCTTACTTATCAGACAATTAGGTGATCAGCCTACAATGTCCTAACCAAACTAGGACAAGAACACAAAGTCGTTGTCCCCGCCGGGAATCGAACCCGCGACCTCCATCTTATTATAAAACGCACACTAAGTTTGTAACTAGGTTTAAACCATTATTCGACCAAATCAGGTAGACATCTAGTAATATGCCACTGTCTCATCTGAAAATATCAACTTAATTTGGTCGGATAATGGTTTAAACCTAGAAAAAATTACTGTATCTGGTTCGTTCCATCATCAGGTCAGGAGTGGCGACGCAATAATGAATAATTTATTTGATTTTTGCAGAGTATTTACATACTAAAACGTTGTACAGTGTTATATTGAATCTACACGTCCAGTTAGTACGTGATGTGCTAAATTAACAAAATAAATTACTTGCCTATTAATTAAAAATAAATCATTGTGCTCATCAAATACGCTTTTAAATGTACTTTACGCTTTTAAATGTGCTTTACGCTTTTAGAGTAAATATCCAGTCCTTCTATTGGCTTTTACGATTTGCGCGGAGAGAGAAGCAACTTGTACATTCTAAGTTTTTTCTTTTCTCCCAGACCAGCATATAAGAATAACAGTTTATAAAACACTACGATATATCGTAACGGTGCTACGATAATACTACGATGACATTTACAACCGCTACAAAATGCTACGAGTTCAGACCAAGCTCTGACTAATACGCCATCTGTTACAAGTTCTCAGGACTACTAATAGTTTCGAAACTCCTCATTTTGAAGTTGCTTTAGTAGTTCTCTCGTTGTAACATAGATGTCAGCTCTTATGTTTACATGTATTAACAAATGATTAATTTACGCTGTAGATGGCGCTGCTCGCAGTTTTTAATATTTTGATAAATCAAGCTTCATCGGGTAGATGGAGCTGTTGCTGCAAACCATAACCCGTAATTTTATTCATCTGAGCAGAAATATGTACTTAGGTATTTTACTAGATAGGTACTGAAAGTTATAACTTTGTAGTTTTAATAATGTTAATAATGTATTAATAAGTCCATGCTTTTTTTTTGTGAAGCTGTTGTTATTGAACTTAATATTTTAACTGTTTAAACACATCATCATTAAGCCACAGTCCACTGCTGGACATAAGTCTGGCCTAAGAAATATATTTCTTATTTATTAAGTATATAAATAATAAATTAGAAGTAAATACTTTACATGTATGGGAGACACCATAAAAAAATCGAGATTTTATTTTACCACTTTTTCGACATGATTAATATACATACATATGCCAAACACAGCATTCTAACACTTATTTTCTCTGATTATCCGCGGACGGACAGACAGACAGGCATGGCCAAACTTTATGGGTTTCTTGTTTACTACGGAACCCTAAAAATGACGTGGAAGCAGCCTGCACCGACCACCTAGTAGATATGGGATACTACGCTGAGCTTGCTGGTATGTAGCCGCCATACAAGAACCTTTCTGGCCCAACAGCCCTTCATTCTCTGACAGACTAACACATATATACACGATTAATCACGTTTTTAAAACATTTACAAAAATTATTCTTTTTCTGTGAATTTTTATTGTTTTGTATTCAAAGATTGAAATGTTTATTCAGTACATAATAAGACCTTTTCAAGCACTTTTACATGTCAATAAGTATAATTTATATACCGTGTAGTGTATATTATAATTAAATTTATTTTTTAAAGAAGAGCTACTGATACCAGCTCTTCTTCTCTTGTTTTAAGATTCCAATCTTAGAGTTTCAATATAAGACAAGGGTTCAAAATCGAACTGTTTATTGTCTTAAGGCCATAATATGGTTATTGTCATAAAGGGTAAATGTGAAAAGGAAAAAGAATTTAAAATGAGACAGCAAATAATGAAAAACTAATTTATTTTCATCCAGAACTCACTATCATGTTCTATTCTACATTGTAAGCATACAATTTCCTCCCGAAATGTAGATTTAGATCTACAGAATTCATATTAGTATTACATACAGAACGGAAACTCATTGTTGCCCACCCCGCACCTTTCCCCTGTTCTCACCTTATGCCTAGAAGGCGGCTGAAGACGCCTGCAGCTTCCCGCTTAATACCCTCCACACGGCAAGAACGGGGGAGAGGTTTGGGGATACACCTCTCCCCCGTCCCGAGAACCATAACAGATTCCGTTCTGTATGTAATACTAATTACATCTGTATGTAATATTAATTCTGTGTCTGTGTACACTCGTATGAAAATTCGTTTTACGTAACATAAAAAGAAATACAAATTCAAAGATAGGCTCATATATCAATCACACACAGGTCTCAGAAACAGATTTTAATGCGAAGTCTCTAAGAAAAATTAAACGGTAAAACTGTCATGTATAGTATTAAAATAATTGCACCTTTATCTTTTACGGGGCTGACAGAACCCGGGGATTCAAAATAGTGATAGGTTTTAGAAGAAGGTGATGTTGTGTCGTACAGCGATTAAAACAGATGGCGGACGAGAGAGACAAATGAAGGAAAATTCATTCTCCACCGACAAGAGCGTAGGTAGCTCTTAAATATTGATAGATACATATTACAAATCATCATTATCATATCAGCCGCATAACGTCTACAGCTGGACGCCTCTCCCAAAGATTTGCAAAATTACAGATCAAGAGCGGTCTGCATCCAGCCCTTTCCAGCGACCTTGGTCACCTTGTGGGTATGTACTATGGCTTCGTTTGCCAGTACGCGGTCGCCATTCGAAGACATTTTTGCCCCATCGGCCATCTGTTCGTCGCCGTATGTATTCCGCCCATTGCCACTTCAGCGAGCTTATCCGCTGGGCTTTAACAGTGACTTTTGTTCTCCTACGAATATCCCCATTTCTGATTCAATCACGTAGAGAAACACCGAGCATAGCCCTCTCCATGGCGCATTGAGTATCCTTGAGCCTTCTCATGAGACCCGTAAAGGACCACGTTTTAGAACCATAAGCACATATTACGAATGAGCCAACATAATTCCCTGAGAACTTCGAGATGCATTGTGCTTTATCAAGGCGATGTTTATACTTAGTAGCTGACTGCTGATGTCAAAGTTATAATTGTCGGTGTCACATTGCAGGCCCTTTCTCACGCGCTACCGAGAAACTGCTTGTGAATGGTAAACTTAAAAGGGAACTGATAAAACGGTGTGTGCTCAATTAGATACCTATGGTTGATACCTCATCATCATTTAGGTCTTTTTATCTCCACTGTAAGAGCACGACCCTTTCTATGCTACCAGTGCCATACATAGCCAGAGCTGTCAGAGGACTTGGCCTACACTCTTTTCGCTGGTCGGTATAGGAAAGGTCTCACTGATGTGTATAACATTTTTTTAGCTTTTATTTTCTGAGTCGATTTTTACGACATCCACGGAAAGACTTGGTGTGATCCTAGTGGGTATCTAGTTACTTGGTTTGGTAGATATGAGCATGTTGACGTGATCGAATCAGAAATGAGGAGATTCGTAGAAGAACGAAGGTCACAGCCCAGCGGATAAGCTCGTTAAAGTGGCAGTAGGCATACATATATATCACGAAGAACATACAGAGCACGAAGAACCGATTGCCGATAGGGCAGAAAGGTTATCGAATGGCACGTACCGGCGTAGGACACCCACCAACTAGGTAGTCGGACGATCTTAGCAAGGTTGCAGGAAGACGCTGGATGCAAACCGAAAAAGCAGCACAGCTGAGGGTGCAACCGGGAAAAAGTAAAAGTTGACTAAAATAACAGTCCTAGAGAACTTTTTTATATGTATGTATAAGCAAAAGATTTGCTATTTTTCCTTATTTTTAACTGTCGTTATCCGTCTTAAGGATTAGTAATTTGCTAAGCGTGGCTGTTGTGTCTTGAGACCTAATGTGTGCTTTATCAGACCCGTAAAGGGTAAGATGTGAAAGAGTATCACTTAACGCTTCTTGTAGCATGTTCAAATAGGTCTTACATTTTGTTTTACCTAGTAATGTAGCTATATTTTGTTTGTTAAAAAAAGCTTTTCACTTACAATATTTTTTAGACCTCGTGCTAAATAAATCGAATAATTAATGTACAAAACTGCGTATCTAATTGAAAAATCTAATAATTTTTGTACACTAGGGGAGAATTTGATGGCTTACAAATCTTTGAAATACATACTCGTATAAGTATTTAGTAATTATAAATAAAATACTGAGTTATTAAAATACTATTCAGGCCTATTTCGTAGGGTGATTCACAAAAGCAATACAAGTACTTATATCTATTTGCATAGAGTCGATTATTGCACAAACTGTAACACATTAACTTAATACATTTCGCAAGCAACAAAATATTCGATACTATTCAGAAACAAAAACAAACGTGTTTTCTAAAAAATGCACTTTATATGAGCACTAACTCTCTCTCTTAAATATAATTTATTAGATATGTATGTATGTAAATTAGTATTAAGGAATTTATTTTTATAAAAAAATTATGGTTAAAACTTTTTTTAAGAAAAAAGAAACAATAGATCTATATCTTTTGCCATTGTTGGACGTATAAGTATTTTGCAGTTCCAATGTGTTCTCAAACATCAATGTTTTTCTAAAAAATAATAATACACACTTAAATGGCCTAAAATTAATGAGTTTAGAATTTTGGTGTTGCCACACCCTCGCAACTTTCGGCGGCAGAATTATTTTGTTTTACGCTGGCAGATCGCGCGGGAAAATAGGGTAAATACACGAAAGTCTAGACAGTACATACAATTTCATGGGTAAATAGTATCCTGGGTCAAAAATAAACTATTTTGTACTGATATGAAAACACCTTAAAAGTCAATGTCACGTCACACAAATATGACTTTAGACTTAATAATGCAGAAAATCTTGGTGAAATTACGGTTTGTTATTTTATATCAATCACATAAAAATTGTTTTTGCAGTCTGCCTTTTAGAAAATATGAAAACTAGCGGATTTAGAGGTTTGTCAGAAAAACTGAAATCTATCCGCGTAACTCGCAGGCGTAACATTCTAAAGTGCAAAAACAATTAGGTATGTACCATGTTGAACCGAACTTACAGCGCCAAAAATTACGCAGTTGTGGTGACATCCTTAGAACACAAACGGGCGTCTAGTCTACTTCTCTAACGAAAGCAGTTTTTCCAAATCGTATAAAATACATCCACACAAACATTTTTTTAAATTTCTAACCTCTAAAACTAACTGTACATTTACATGGGCCAGTGAAGCTTATTTTTTTTTTAGAGTCTTTAGCAACTATAATTTGTACTTTTTAGAACGTCGATAAGACGTCCAATTAAAAAAAAAATGGCGAATGATCATAAAAAATATTTAGGTTATTAATCTGTTATATAGGTAACATTACCTGCCTAGCCAAAATTTTATTTTATCAATATCACAAAAACTATAATACCCGTAGATAAGAGTAAATAATAAACAAAATTTTATCTGAATCTGCTTGACTTTTAATTATGTACTTTCAAAACTATTCACAACAAAATAGAAACGATAAAAAAATCATTAAACAAATTTGAGATCACGCATTACTGGCCCACAAACCCTACCTAATTTCAACCTTACATTTCCACGTCTCTACTAAGACTGTCAAATTTCAACTCTTTAACTTCTTCAGGACTGAAGCTTTTCACAGAAACCTTGCCCACCTCCCCCGTCAAGTCAGTATTCGACAACTTATTCGTAATTTTAGTTATTGAAATCCTACTTTCTATATCATTTGCATCGCAAATAGCTTCTAAAACTACCCCTTTTTCGACTTTTCTAGGTTTTTGAGTTAGGTTTTGAGTTATAACAGGTTTTGTACTTCTTAGTTTCTCGCTTAAAATCTTGTTGCAATTCTTTTTTGACATGTCTAGCGCTAGAGGGTCTTCTTTTACTTCTTCTTTCTTCTCTTCTACTGATTTGGTCTGATGCTTCAACTCTGCTACTTCTGCGTTCGTTATGTTGTCTTTCTTCTTCCATTTCGTTCTTCTGTTTTGAAACCATATTTTTACCTGTAACAAAAGATATTAATGTCGTTATAAATTCATAAATATGTTTTATGATGTTACAAGTACTTGCACCAAATAATCATTTTTTTCTTTCTTTCTTTCATTGTACCAAGTATGATGATACGCGTGTCAGGGTTTTACGACCAAATCACATCACATTGGTTACACATCGGATCACATACACATTTATTACATAAATGTGTATATATTTTAAATTATAAGATCTTAATATGTTCTTGTAGTCGTTTAATTTATACTTTTCTGTATTATATTTATGTAGTTCCCACATTCTGTCGCACTACCCAAATTATTTCTCTACTTGGTCAAATGGTTGACTGGCAGAGATCGCCATCATTTGTACACTTATGTCTTGTGCAATAAAGTTTAAATAATAAATAAACAAATAAATAGAAATCTTGAATAAATAAAGGAAGCTGAGAAATCTGACCTCACACAAAATAATGCTTTAATATTCATTTGTTTTTTTAACTTTAGGGGTGTTCCTATATTAAGCTTACAAAAGGAGGAAAGGTTTGACATCCTAATTTTATTATCATCATGATCGTCACGCTTCAACAGCCTCCTACTGAATATTGTAGAAATAAATACTAATATCCAAAGTAAACAATAATGATAAACTATACCCAGCCTCATAATGTAAAGATATCATATTCACAAGAGAGCTATATAGACTACCACAGATCAGTTACCAAACAGTTAATTAGTAGCAATCGATGCCAGAAATAGTAATGGGAAAATCCAAACACTTGTCGATAACGTAAACAGTAAACAATACGAATATTATTATTTTTTGGCTCATTAGCTACTTAGTTTGTTTGTTTGTAATAACTTTATTGTACCAAAACAATAACATATACAAAGACAGCTTACGAAAGAGCAAATATACAAAGGCGGACTTATCCCATGTAGGGATCTCTTTCAGTAGTTTATTAAAATCTATGGTATAAATACGTATCGTTCCCCTTCTCTGATTAGCAAATACCTAATGACGAAGATACAGCGCATTTATATTTCGCGTGACATCACAATCAGGTAGGTCACCAAAAGGTGACGTAAATCACCTTCACTGCGAAACTTCGATGCGCTTTATCTTTTTGAATTTTTACTGCTAAACGAATAAATATGGGTCAATTATTTATGGATAATCTAGTTGACGGACTAAACGAAATCGATATTTTCTTTTCCTTGTTGTGAAAGCTAAATTCTTAAGGCCATACATACATTTTTCGGGGTCCAGTGCTGCATTTAAAATAAATCGTTTGAAAGGAGACGGAGATATCATTTAATTTTTTTTCTTGGCCTTAGATAACCCTTGAAACTATTTTATGAACTACTGTTTCTAGTTTAAAGTTATAACGTGAAGCTCTTCTACGTACATTAGCTAAAAGTAGCCGTTTTTCGCAAATGTGCGTAGAAAAGCTTTACGTTCTAACTTTAAACTATAAACAGTAGTTCAAAAAATACTTGAAAGGGTTATTTGGGGCGCTGGTGAAGACACAATTTTAAATGATATCTCCGTTTCTTTTCAAATGGCATGACATGTCATAAATAGGTATTATCTGAATATATATTTTTAAAGGAACGCATATTAAACACCTTTTTACTGTAATTTGCGTCTATATATCAGAAGTACACTTACTATCTTTTATTAAAAGGTTTCTGTATTTATCACCAAATCTGTGTAGTTATAGCTTAAAGGCTATGAATCTGAACAGGGAATAGTGGATCGGTTCACAAACAGTTAATTACGCCCTGATCGATGGCGACCCCTGGGACTCTAGGGATGGGGCTTTGTCGATAAATACCTGTCGATGTTTTAGGCGAATTTTGGGAATGCACGATTCACGGTATGTAAATAATTGAAGTGAAAGACACTATAAGTACAATAGGCCAGCGAAATACCTGGGCCGGCCCTCCAACTATATCTTGAATTTTTTATTATACTAAACATAATATTAACATGAAAATGTATATTTAGAAAGCCTTCATTAAAATCTTTCGGCTCCCATAAAAGTAAAGAAGGAGATTTTTCTTTCGGCTTATCCATTGTTTAAGGCGATATGACTTTTCCGGGGTCCAGTACTGGCCCCATTTGAAATAAATAATTTGAAAGAAAACGTAGAATTTAAAAATGTGTCTTGATCAAGCAACTACTGTTTATAGTTTAAAGTGATAACGTGAAGCTTTTCTACGCAAATTTGCGAAAAACGGCCACTTTTGACTAATGTGCGAAGAGAAGCTTCACGCAGTAGTTCATTAAATAGTTTAAAGGGTTATCTAGGGCTATTAAGTAATGATGCAACGCAATAGTTTAGTTAAGTACGTAGGTTTAAGTATTTAAAACTAACATTATTGATAGCTATACATAAATACAAACCATATACCTATTAATCTTTTACTAGACATTACTTATTGCAATTCTAATAATATCTAAGTAGCCAATCTAACAGATAAGAAAGGCTCAACGAGACTTCGTTAATCCAGCCAAAATTGGGAGCAGATAAAGTTGATTCCCAGAGCAAGGTCTCTCGTAAATAGGTCGAATTATTTATTAGCCGTGTGGTTTCCGGCAGAGTAGAATAGGGCCACTCTAAGTCCTCCCGTGGATGTCGTAGAAAGCGACTAAGGAAATACAAGCTAAACAAAGCTTATAAACATCAATAAGACCTCTCCAACCCGTCTGGCCAGCGAGGGAGTGAAGGGCAAGTCCTCTGATTGCTCTGGCCAAGTATGACTCTGGTAGTACAGAGAAGGTCGTGCTCCTGCAGTGGAGACAAAAAGACTTGATGATGATGATAATGTTGATTTATTATAGTTGAATCGTTGTACTAAATCTGTATATTAGATTTGTACCAGATACAGTAATTTAAAAAGTATTTTTTAAAGTTTAAACCAAAAGTCAATGACTAAGGTTTCTAAAGCGAATAGTATTTCAATTTCAATTACTATTTTTATATCTTAATTATATTAAAGACTTATAGGAAAAATATCAATACCCTTTAATGGTCCATACCTACGAGTAATTCATAAAAGTTTAATAAAAGGTCGTAACTACTACATTTCCTGTACATTTCTCATTCCCCCAAATCTATCGCCGTTTATTGTTATATACCACTAAAACTATTATTGCTATAAACTGCTGCCGACTGCCGACACTTTGCACGAAACGCTTGGAGTACAGAAGTGACTCTTTAGGAGAATATATGGAACGGAAGTTCCTGAACGGTTGGGACTTATCCGTTAGCGCTTTCCTATAATGCTACCCCTTTCTGTCAGAAAACAGGAAAGCGAGAAAGAGCGCCACGGGACCTGATATGTTCTCGCTCTCTCTTGCTCTAGCAAATCACGATTCCGATCAACAGAAACAGATAGCAGTATAGAAAAGCGGTGTTCCGTGCTGACAGATGAGTCCCAAACCTAATTATAACCAACAATGAGGCTTCTATAATACACAGTCCTTTTTAATCAATTACACCAAATTTTACGGGCTGTTTAGTACATTCAAAGTCCCATCATTCTGAACAATTTTTCCTTATAAATGTACGTCATATAAAAATATTTTTAGACAAAAATACAACCGAATTCATAATTCCAAAGTTCTTCATTATTATCTTCACCAAATTGATAAGGAACCAACTCGACAGTAAAAGCTTTCAAATAACAAAACGAATTTTCAAATTAGGATTAGGCTTCTTTGAGTATTCGAGGAACATAGATAAAAAAGATTCGGATGAATTATTAAACTTCTTTCTTAATTCGATTGAAATGTAAAAAAATCTAATAAGTAAGTTAAAATATAGTCATAGCTAAATGTGTTGACGAAAAACGAATGCTACTTGCTTGTTTCGACAAGAGGTCATCTCTGTACCACTCTTAACTTGTACTAAGATTCTATTGCAGTAAAACACTTGTAAAATTAAGTGCAAACCAATGTGCTCATCTAAATGAGACATATAAATTGATGGGCTGAAATCAGAAGTCCCTAGGGATAGAACCAGGCTATAAACTAAACCTAAGCAATAAACTATTATTACATTGCTTTGAGTGCCAATTAAAGTAGCACCTGATCATAATCACAGAAGTTTATTGAGTTTATACTTATTGTCGTTAATGTGATATGAAATGTTATTAGTGTAAAAGTTAATCGAAGAGTCTTCGGCTTTTATTTTATTTCAGAAATGTTTCTCAGGGAATATCTATTGTTTTTAAGCCCCGAAGAAAAAGAGAGGTATAATAATTTTGTGGCATCTTAGCGCTCGAATGGATGGACCAATTTCGATGAGTTTTTTTACGTGAATGCAAGTTACCTTGAGGTGGTTCTTAGCTGTGTTTGATGAAAATCGGTTTTGCTGTTTAAAAAGTTGTTGGGGGTTAACGCATGAGAGTCAGGATTTTCCTATTTTTCAGGATTGGCGTTCAATTGATATGAAACTTAAAGGAAAATACCTGTAATAAATCGAATCAAGGACTGTACTAGACTACTAATAGTACAATAAAATTAAAATAACAGTCAAAAATTTAAAAAAATCGCCCATTCATACAAAAGTGTGCAGCCGCCCGGGAAATTTGTATGAGAATGTCGATTATCTTTTGTTTTTATCTGTTATATTGTATCTCCTTTGAGAATCACGGGTCTTTTCACCCCGGTCCTTTGAGAGGCTTGCGTGGGGATACAGATCCAACACGTAGAGGCCCTTTGGAGAAGTTGTTGTCATGTGGCGCTCCCGCCAAAACCTATTCCTGGATATACCTATGAAAGGTGTACCCTTGAATAGGTTTTGGCAGAAGAAAAATTTATTATTACGGGTATGTCCCTTCCACTTTGTATGTAGTTCTGGTACTCGCTACTCCGGAAATTATATTTTTTTGTATTTTTTACTGATCATACCTAAATCGTAAATAAAGTGTCTATTTTGAGTAATCTAACCTACTAAATGGAACAATATTTCTCCGACCCAGATTCGTATTCCAAGCTCAAACAGTTCATAACTATAAAGTACTTATAACTTAAGCACAACATGCCCTCATTAAACAGCTACATACATCAGACAGTGCTCTCTCGTGTAATTGCCTCCCAAATTAATCCCGGTAACATGTGACATCTGACCCGCAGTGTACACACACCTACACAGTGCAATCCACTTGCAAACATCACGATAATTATTATTGATTGCGCATTAGTTCTCTAGAGAGGGACAGAAGATGCAAAGGACCATTCACATAGACGTTAAACACAATATTTAAAGTGCTAGTACCTGGGCGACCGAGCTTTGCTCGGTTACATCTCAAACATTAACTACATTTTTTTTTAATTTGTCTGAAAACAATAAAAATTAAAAAATAATATATAAACTTGAACATAAAAAAAAACCAAAAGTAAAGTCACCGAGTGGGATTCGAACCCGTAACACTCTTTCTAGCAATCCGCGTTTTTTAATCGCTCAGCCAGACGGATAGCGCCCGGCGGGACGAATTTAGCGACCATATTCTCTGTGGAAATGAAAACTCGAGAACACGCGTTTTCCCAAACATAAGACTAATCTAGATCGATTTTTTATCCCCGAAAACCCGATATACCAATTTTCAACGAAATCGTTAGAGCCGTTTTCGAGATCACAGAAATATACATATAAATAAATAAATATACAAGAATTGCTCGTTTAAAGGTATAAGATGAAGTGTATTAGGTTAGTGCGGTGTGGTATCCGGCAGAGTAGAATAAGACCAGTCCCAAGTCTTCCGCGTGGATGTCGTAGAAGGCGACTTAGGGAATTCAAGTTAAAAAGCTTATAAACATCAATGAGACCTCTCCAACCCGTCTGGCTGTAGCGTGGAGAGTGTAGGCCAAATCCTTTGGCTACTCTGGCCAAGTATGGCTCTGGTAGTACAGAGAGGGTCGTGCTCCTGCAGTGGAGACTAAAAAGACCAATGAGGATGACGATGACAATATTTGAACGTGTTTGAGAAGTTTTACAAGTTTTCTCGACCTCTGTGGCCTAGTGTCATACCGAAGGTTCTGGGTTCGATATCCCCAGTCAGATAAAGATGGAAAATGGTTTTTTCAGATTGCCCTAGGTCTTGGATGTTTATCTGTTTTGTATTTGTTATTAAATATAGTATCGTTAAGTAAGTATCCCATAACACAAGTCTCGAACTTACTTCGGCGCTAGCTTAATCTGTGTGATTGGTCCGTATATATTAAATCAAGCATTTTTATACACTCTTATGTTTAAGGATAACGGCAATGGCGACATAGAAGTATTTTAAAAATCCTCCCAACAATACCTAAAGTCAACATCATCATCTTTTCAGCCGCATAACGTCAATCAGCAAAGATTTCCAAAAAGACCTAAAATGTCACATGGTTATTAACTACAAATTGTAAAATTAAAGTAATAACTTAATTGTTATCACTTAAGGCTGCTATCCGCGCTAGCGACCTTGAAAATACAGAAAAATTAATTTCTCTTTCTGTAAGTGAGATTATCAGAAATCCTCGCACAACTTTTTAGCTAGTATCCTTAAGTTACATTAAAACCTCGAAAGTCATTGAAATACTATCCGCTTTAGAAACCTTTACAGAAAGTGTCAAAAGTGGCCGTTTTTAGTAATTTTTACAAAGGAAACTACACCGTATTGTATTTCAACGACTTTAGAGGTTCTAATGTAACTTAAGGATACTAGCTAAAAAGTTGTACGAGGATTTCTGATAATCTCACTTACAGAAAGAGATTTTTTTTTCTACTTTCAAGGTCGCTAGCGCGGGTAGCAGCCTTAAGTGTATGACACAACTCAAGTGTACAGAATAGTGACGAGTTTACGTGAATAATTTATTACAAAGACCATTTGTGTAATGTGAACGCGCCTTTAAGTGTGCGAGTGAGAGGTATCCAGTGCTGGTTTGATAAGTTGTTGTCATACCAGGGTTGTCAAAGCCGCGCTAATTGCTGCCGGTCGTATGTCAACTGACTACTGTAATAACGGTTGGATATTGTGCCATCCCTATCACTCTCGATTGTAGATCTTGTGGATTACTATATTACTGAATTTGTGATATAGTTATTCAAATGATATCTTCTTCTTATATTTAAGAGCTGGGCTCTTGTCGGTGGAGTGCTTTCCATGTCTCTCTTCCTTCCGCTAAGTTCTTTACCTCTTTATATGTTTTCACGTATAATTTTTCTTTTATTTGGTCTATAAATTTTCTTCTGTGTTTTCCTACTCCTCTCTTTCATTCTATTTTTCCTTCCATTATTGTTTTAAAGAACGCATCGTGGCGTAGTAGATGACCGCACATTTTCCCTCTTCTATTTTCTATAATTTGTTAAAAAATTATATATCGAATTCTATTTTCCAACAAAGATTTAGAATATACAAGCAATGTATATTTGCCACCGACAGGCCGGGGGTAAGAAAAAGACATATTAGTGATACTACGTATATTTTTTTTATAATCGGGTTATAGGTAATATACATGTAACCCGGCCATAAACATATGTTCGGGCGGTAATAAGGGCAAAAACGGGCACTTTTTTCTTTTCCTTCTTTTAGAATTCGCCTTAAGACTATCTCGCTCTATCAAAGCGTCAGACTCTTGCTTTCCAACAAATCAAATCAGATACTTTTTCCTAAACATCAAAACAAACATTACATAAACAAATGTCGTCATAGCTTCTTGGAGTCAAATGGCGTTATTTATTTTATTCAATAATAAATTTAAAATCACATTGAAAATTAATACAATGATGACAAGTGACAGGACAGGATAAGATTGCAGGAAGGCGCTGGATGCAGGCCGCTTCCGATCGGACGTTTTGGAAATCCTTGGGGGAAGCCTATGTCTCTTATTAGCAGACGACAAACTAATCCGTGCCGCACTTTTTAGTCTGTGATAGTCTGTGAAAATAGAACCCGAGGAATCACATGCAGTAAGTAACTCACTCGACACGCAAAAAATCCGGCGCGCATCGTGTTTTGTGTGCGTTACTGCGTATGATGCTATAGGTTCTATTTTCAAAGACTATCATTGACTAAAAAGTGCGTCACGGATAGTCTGTCCTCTGTGTTGGGCCATAAATGCCTGTAGGTATAAAGGCGTACAGTTTAACTAACGCCACAGTTTACGGTGGTAGACAAACTACGGCGGTACAGAAGGCAATCAATATCACCGCTTTGTTCGCGAGATCACTGTACACGACCCTATTAGTGCCGGCTTTTTGGCTAGGGATGGGACGCTTATGGTAATCGATATCGATAAAACAGATTTAACTTTGACGTCGCAGATTTTACAAAAATGCAACATATACAATATGTTAAAAAACCCTGGTTGGGTAGCTTGTGTTGGTTCTATATATAGATTTCTCCCATCCCTGTAATCGCAAAAAAAATCTTTGGCTTCATACAGAATTAAATACCTACCGTTTCAAAATGTATGAAGCTGCGGATATTTTTGCTATAGTATAGGCTATTTGCTATAGTGTAGGCTAGTCCATCACTATACTTTTTTGATACCTTCACACCTACCCTACCCTTACGCTAAACGTGGCCTTTGGGTCTAACGGGTCTGTATAACCCGTTATGGATAAACACAGAAAGAAGAGAGAATGTGACTCGATAATAGCATCTGAAAACTTGTTTAGTTATTTGGTATTTTTTACGTAAGTATTTTTTTGGGCGAACAGACATATTTCATGTTTTAGTTTTCAGTTACATTACACAGTAATTACTCAGCTGCACTGTTAATTTTATATCAACTCAATGAATTGCATATAAAAACATTTGCTCTACGAATGAAATATGCAGATGAGACTTAGACTTTGTATTCAGTCTCGTAAAACAATACGACATTTATATAGATTTACAGTAAGTGTTAACTTTAACATACAAATAGTCTTAGTTTAAGAATTTGTATGAAAAAACCAAAAATTGTTTCGAAATATTATTTTTCAAATTGACGAGCTGAGCCGCTTATTCAAATTTGCATTGACTGGGCATTTACACCCTGTAAAATGTCGATATTTTTAACAGTTTACGGGTCCAACACTAATGTTATCTAAGCTGCCGGCGATCGAGGCCGATGACTAAGCCTGGTTAATCTAACAATTATTCATTGAAGACTTGCTGTGTGCCCTACGAAAACCTGAATCAATTTTCGCTGTCCTTTTTACACTTACATCGACTTGTAAAGAAAGAATGAGATGGCGCTTGAGTTATCGAGCGTTATTTGATCTAATATAATTGTGAGCTGAGTCACATTAATCGAATTATTAATAATTTATTAATGTTACTGTTATCGATAGTTTAAATTACTATATAAATCTACTTGTACTAATAACTTGTTATGTTACATATTATTATATATTGAAATACAATCGTCTAATTTAAACGTGCTCGCCCACTCTTCGGTTTAGAAGATCATACTCTAGTGATTTTATTTTAGGTTAACTATAAAACAATTACAAAAATACACAATATATTATATACATATATTACAATTAAACAAAATACTAAATTAATAACTAAATTTACTACTAAGATCAAGTTTTAAGGAAGTTCTAAGAATAAATATAACGAACCGAATGGAAAATACCTAACTAAGAGATGTTTTAGTTTTAAGAATAGTTTTAACTTTTAGTCATACTTAGTTTGGTTTTATTTTGTTATTTTTTCTTGTTGTTAAAGAAATAAATAATAAATAAATATATAGGGACAAATTACACTGATTGAGCTAGCCCCAAAGTAAGTTTGAGACTTGTGTTATGGGATACTAAATCAACGATACTATATTTTATAACAAATACATATTTAAACATACAAGACCCAGGACAATTTGAAAAAGGCCATTTTCCAACTTGCCCTGACCGGGAATCGAACCCGGGGCTTCTGGGTGACGGACTAGCATTGTGAACAATACGCCACAGAGGTCGACATTGTAAAAATGATGTTAGGCAGGTACTTACTTAATTCTTGATCTCAATTTTTTTTCTTAAAAATGTTTAGTAAGTAAAAAAATTCTACTTATATCTTACAAAATCTTGCTTGCGGAACTTAAAAGCAGAAGACTTTCTTTTTATTCTAATTGATATGAAAGCGATGTCACGTCGTGATGGAGAGCTAGCAGGCGGGCCGATTGATCAATTTAATCGATAATCGGTCGGTATCGAGCTTCGATCAATTACCATCCTCTCGGACGTCCGTCAAGGTTCCGACATCGATTTTTAATCGATGTTTTCAAGATGAGGCTATTAATTTATCGATATATTTTGTTACAGATAATTTATTCGACACGTTAGCTTAAACACATTTTATTTAGTTCTGTATACAAAATATACTGAAACTTTTTCAAGGGCGAATCGAGACCATGACTCTGAACAAGTTTAGAACACGTAACATATGAAAAGTATTTTTTTGCGTCCCATACAAGTTAACCGATCAGCTAATCCGAGTTTGCATGGAAAAACAAAGATTATTTTTCGTATGTCGACATTTGTTTTTCGGAGAAAGTTGTTCACTATCACGGACTGAATTCACTCTTAAAATAGTTTCAGTATATTTTGTTAGACCTTACATATTATTAGTCCTTAAATAAGTTTAGTAAATGTAGATTACTTGACATGTTTATCTCTACACCGCGGTCGCAAATTGTCTCAAAATGTACAATTCATAATGCACCAATAACCCAATTGCATTACACGTTGCACAATTTTCTACTCTATTCCTATTGTTATTAGAGTTGTATATCAAATGTTTCAATGAGGTTTAATTATTACAAATATTAATTAGGCATGAGTCCAACTGGTAACATTGCAAAACAAGAAAAGTAAAGAAGTAGAGAATGCAACACAAGAAAAAAGAATCCAAAGGTTGGCTGTTAGATAATACTTCTAGCATTAAACCCGCCTATTGTGTTATTTTACTAGTAGTTCGCCACGAACTTAGACCTCGCGATTATTATTTCAGAATAATGTACGTGATTTGGATAAATAATCGGTGCAGGTTTACCGATATGCAGATTCATGGTTGTGACCAAATTTCCAAAATAGTTGGCAATCACAGCCCTTTCTTCAAATGACTTTCGATCTAGCTCTGAAATGTCAGGAGCACCTTCCTACCATACATCACATGGATATGAGGTCTACCGTGATGCTGAAATTCAGTTCTGTACCAGTAGTCTTTCACCGAAAAATGACCCATCATTTTTCAAATGACAAAGTCAGCTCGTTGTTGAAAAAACCAGAAAACTATTAATGGGTTTTCGTTTAAATGTTTATCTCTATTGCCATGGCTCTATGCCGCTGCTCATTGGTTTCTTACTCTCTTCGTAAAGCTACTTCGCGGGCTTTGGTTGCTGTTGATCTCTTGTTAGTTCGTGGCATAATCACTAATACTACTACAGAAGCACAGACAAGCAGCGATAGCGATTGAACGAAAGTTCGCTCAACAAAATTGCTAAATTTAATAAACAAGCCAACAATCAATCAAAATAAGCAAAAACTGAAAATAAAACTAATCGTAAAGTAAGCAAAACCCTTTTATTTTAAAGTCGGTTAAATATGATAAAATTTAAAGAACTACTTATGAAACTTAAAACAATAACCATAATAGTTATTCAGAGAAATTACTTCGTGGACCCCAGGGGAGATATGTATTTTTAAGAAAGTTGTTCAGTAACCCGGACTGAATTCACCCTTAAATAATTTCAGTATATTTTGTAAGAAGATTTGTATTGTATATCCGTTACGGCTTAGTCAGCTAGACTCCGCGAGACACCCTAAACCCATTTAAGTATAACGTATAAAAAAGTTGTTCTGACAAAAAAGTTGTTCAAATAAAAAAAAATTGTTTTCATAATGGCAACAAAAAAGTCTAATGACATTTTTGAAAATATTTCGAAATGGCGGATATATGAGAGTTTTAAAATTTTAAACCACCATATTTCCGCCATTTTGAAAAAATTCGAAAAACTGGCTCAACAAAAAAATTCTATTAAGTTGCTAAACCTGCTAAAAAATTTCATGAGAATCGGTTAAGAAATGCGACCTATAGGCGAGAACAGACAGACAGACAGACGGACAAAAGAATTTTAGGCTAATCTCAAAACTGAGACGCTTCGCTCGCTCGGTCAATTATGTAAAATAAAGGTTTTTTACTAGCCTTTTAAAAATAAAGGATAAATAAATAAAAAAATATGGTCGCGCTTCTGCAGTGGAGGCAAAAAGATCTGAAATACAATACAATAGATCTGATGATAATGAATTAAATTAAATAATATACAACCTATTTTTTTTGGTTTGGTAAAGGCACAGAATTAATAATAGTATTACATACAGAACGGAAACTCGCACCGTCCCCCGCAATCTGGTGTCCCCGCAACCCTTCCCCCGTTATTGTGAGGTGTAAGCGGCAGTAAATCAGGGTTATTGGTAGTCGCACGTTGACATTACGCGAGTCACTTAGGATTATTGAATTATAATGGTGAGAAACTGCGTACATTATTATTGTTTATCCACGGAAAACAATAATTAACGAAAATTTTATAGATTTACGAGTGATGAAAATAGGTAAGCAAAGCAACAAATTCTGTGGTGGCGACCCTGATTGTTTAAATCACACATTTGACGTGTGCACGGACGGATTGTTTCGTTTGTAGTAGTACTAGGTATATATGCTGCTGCGTTTGTATGAAGTGCCATACCTGTGGTAAAGGTTAAGTAAATAAAATATATAATCTTCCATATTCATGTTCCTCGATTCTACAATACGTTATACTTAAGAAAAAGAAAATTAACAAACAGAAGTTTTATGAGACTTTTATACTTTTAATTTATACTATAGAGTTCGGATTTGTCCAATCCAACCCTTCCTTTCAAATCAACTAGGTAAGAAATATTAATTGCTTCTCATAAAGTAGACGTACTTAAGTGGAAAATCTGCTTACATTTCACTGAAGATTTTTAAAACACTACACATATTATGTGATATAATAAAGCAAATCCTCATTGATAGTGTTATGGTAATCTACTAGATGTTAGTTACATATAGACCCGGGTTAATTTGAAAAGAAAGACACAAATTTGGATGGAGTTTCTTTATATTGTTAGAAATGTGCATATATCCTACTAATATTATAAATGCGAAAGTGAATTTGTATATTTGTTTGTTTGTTTGTTTCCTCTTCACGCTTAAACTACTAAATCGATTTGGATGAAATTTGGTATAGATATAGTTTGAGACTCGGGGACGGACATAGAGTACTTCTTCATCCCGATATTCCCACGGTGAGCGAAGCCCGTGGGTACAGCTAGTTTTTAATAATCTGAAAACACCAAACATTTTCCTCACACTTTTCTATAACTTAGATAAATACAAAGTTCGTTCCAGTAAGAGTTTTGTGTACTTAAAAAAACTAAAGCTTGTTAGTATTTATTGTATGAAATTAGATTAACTTCTCTAATTTTGACATTTTATATTGTGGATGTGATTAAAACTGATTTCGGCATTCGGTTGAATAATCGATGATTCCGGCCCGATGACACGCGAATGCATTGTTTATTATGCAATTTAATTAGTCACTTCTCATAATAGCCGTATAATAGTACTAACTCCTAAATTTTAAAGTTCTTCCATGCTGGTCTGGGAGAAAGGAAAAAATTATAATTTAACAGCTGCTTCTCTTCCTGCGCAGATCGTAAAAGCCGATCGAGGGAATGGGCGAAATTTGAATCATGGTCATAGGCGATGCGGCTAGCAATCCATCACTATTTTTATTCCTTTTCCATATTAATGCCCACCATCACGCTAAGCGTGGCCTTTAGGTCTTACGGCCCTGGACTCTGTCTGCCCCGTCTGGGATATAGACATGAAAAGGTATCTGTATCTGTATCTAACTCCTAAATAGCTCTCCTTTACTCTATCCTATTTTACTAAACAAAAATTTATTAAAATGTTTTTTTTTAATTGTACAGTTATTTGTGCAAATTTGTGCAGATATGGATAGAGAACCGGACCGGGTCGACCTCTACGAACGTTCTGCGACCAAATAGCAGATATTTTGAAGATAGGTGATGTAAGGAGTACCCATAACCGGAGTGCATGCATGAAAACAGTTATGAGTGTTGGCGAAGCAAAACAGGTTTGCAAGGATCGTAGTAAGTGGAGATCCATAGTTGCCTATCCCCATGGGAAACAGACGTGAAAATGTGTATGTATGTATGTTTGTGATTTACTTGAATATTTTAAAACTTACAAAAGGAAATAAATTATTGCACTGGGTTTGTAAGGCGTTCTTTGCCATCAACAAATCCATGGATTTTAGTAAACAATTTTTTTAAAGATTTTAAGAATTCACAAGTATTTCATTTTTTTAATTTTCATTTCGTAGCAAGTGGTGGTCCATAGTCTCTGCCTACCCCTGCGGGAAACAGGCGTGATATTATGTATGTATGTAAGAATTCACAAGGATATCGGTAAGCAGAATCAGAGACCAGATTTTGATTCTGAAAGAATTCTTGGCTGGTATAAACTTAGACCTCGCGATTATTATTTCAAAATACGACCAAATTTACTGGACCAATTTTATTTAATATCTCCAAAAATCTTTGCATAATTTTGATATCAAATATCCATAAGAAATGTAGCAATACTATTTCCTGAAATAAGTTTCATCACAATTTGATTAACGGTTTGAAAGTAATTGTAGAGCAATATTAATTTTCGCCAAATTGAGTATATAACAAACCGGCTGAACTACACTCGTTCTTAATATCATCAAAAATAGTTCAACGGTTCGAGAGTTATAGCGGAACATACATAGATATATACAAACAATGTCTGTTTTTGCCCTAACTCGCAACCCTCGCTCGCTTCGCTTGCTCGGTCAATAAGTGAGCAGTTTTTCTCTTGATACACTAACACAGAATCCTGCTAATAAATGCGAAAGTGAGTTTGTATATTTGTTTGTTTGTTTGTTAACTCTTCACGTTTCAACTACTGAACCGATTTGGATGAAATTTGGTATGGATAGTTTGAGAGTCGGGAAAGGACATAGGGTTCTCATTATCCTGAAATGCCCACAGGAAGCAAATCCCGCGGGCACAGCTAGTAATCTATCGTTTTCTTGTTGCTTAAAGATCAACCCGTTTTTAGTCGAATTAAAATTATTAATTATTAACAAAAAGCTATTAACATGTATGCATTAAAAAATAACACAATTATGAGTCCAGCCCAGTGAATTTTTATCGAGAGGATTAATTGCAATTTGCACTTATTAAAAGCGAAACGATTGGATAGTTAATTTAAGTGCTTAATTTCCAACATCATTAAATATGCTCTCTTTCATTGGGTTAGTTTATCCTAAAATAGATTTGTACCTACTACTTTGTAACGCCGAGTTACTTTACCATTTAATTTTAGTACAGATATTCTAACAAGAAAAATCACAGAGTACGATAAAAACTTTATGTACACTTATTAATTGTAAAATTTTTTTTGGCTATTTCAGGGATTATTAGCATTGATTAGTACGTTTACTTATTTACATAGAATGTAGGTACATAGAGCCTAAAGTTCTTATTCTTCCCTTTTACTTTTTACCTTCTTGAGTTGGTACTCCCTTTCGGGTTGATACCCCCTTTTTTACACATTGTATCCTACTTCCTACTCAGTTTTCTAGTAAGTTTGTATATTTGTTTGTTTGGTACCTCTTCACGCTTAAACCACGCTGAACCGATGTGGATGAAATTTGGTATGGATGTAGTTTAAGACTCGGGGAAGGACATAGGTACTCTTTATCCCGAAATTCCCACGGGCAGCGAAGCCTGTGGGTACAGCTAGTTGGTATTATAAAAACATATATACGATAGGTAGTTATAGGTGCTTAATAGAACATATTATACAGTAAGTAGGTATAGATGTTAAATATAAACAAATACTATACAAAACAATACACACTCGATATACACATCACACACGAGATCAATCAGCTATGCGCATTCTGTCTGTAATGGTATAATCGCCGCCGCAAGCATGTGATTGACGGTGCGGTTAGGTGACATATATATATACTATATATATTTACTATCTATGTAATGTGAGCTATGTCAAATGTAGGACTACTAGGAAATGAAAACTCTATAAAATGACCTTATTTATCAAGTCATCATTACCATCATCACAGGTCTCTTTGTCTCTACTGCAGGAGCACGACCTGCACGACCCTCTCTGTCTGTATTACCAGAGCCATACTTGGCCAGAGACACTTCGGTTACAGAAGTGAAAACTTGGTATTAGTAATAGTGTCGCGAGTTTAATAGTTTTTTCCCATTTCAAAAAATGTTTTCCGTGCATGCCCAATGCGCCTAAAGAAGATTTTACTCCCCGATTCTGTAACAGCCGGCGCGCGAATTCGACTTGCAGCAACAGTGAACAATTAAATCGCAGCTTAAAGTGCGGAGTCTAATTGTCTCAGTCGAGCTGCGACGACTGAGTGCGGACAGTCGCGCACAACAGCGTTTTGTCTAAGACAATTTATTTATAGTCTTTTAAGATTGAATCATCATCATATTGCACGGAAGCACAGCCACGGGAAGTCGGCTGCTAGATATACATAGCATAAGAGATTTTGAAAATCTTTGATTTCTAAAACTACCATTTATATCTATAGCTGTTTAACCGCAGCATGCCGAAGGACTCTATAAACTCAGGTTCATCGACATGCTGCGCTTGCTGGTACAGAGAAGCCATTAATTAGAAGAGATAAAAATATTTAATGCTTTGTATTTTTCTTGTACTGTCCTTATTTATTTTAGCACTTCAACTCGATAAATTTCCTCAAAAACAAGACAGGTACTTATTTATTTATTAAATCTTTATTGATATTGAAATAATGGTAGGTACAAAAGGTGGATTTAATGCTGAAGCATTCTCTACCAGTCAGCTTTTAGGAAAAACAGAAATAAATTTATAAGCGTTCACTTATTTTCAAATGGTTTAACGGCGCATCCTTGGGGCCCTTTATATTTGGTGATAGTCAAATAAATAAGTGGTTGTATTAAATACAAACACACAAACAATGAAATACACAATCAAAATCTTTTCTCTTATGTCAAGAATAACTGGTGCCCGCGACTTAGTCTGCGCAGGATCACACAATATCTTTATAAATTGTAGCATATGTGTTATTCTGACGAAGCTATATTATCGTAAAGTTTTATTAAAATCCATTCAGTAGTTTTTACGAGAAAGAGTACCAAACAACCATCCATACTTACAAACTTTCGCGTTTATAATATTAGTAGGATTAGTTAGTTTTATACCCCAACTAACCTAAAAACAAGCAAAAACTGCGCAGCACTTCAGCAGGCGACTGTACTCCAAGCTTACAATCAATTAGGTCTCGTGTCGGCGCATTTTTATGCTAATGCCGCGCCGGTGGTCCGCGCCTCCTACAGAGCTATTTTTGGTTATCGCGCCTTAATTGAAGCCTTAACTGCCGATACTGGATGACAAGCAGCTGCTCGGATTTGCAGTTTAATGTCGCACAAAATTAATCAATGGCTGTTTGTTGATTATATTTGCTGCTTACCAGTGGTACAGTTGGCTAACGAGATATCTGGGCCGGCCCCCTAGCAAAATTTTTTTCTTAAATTCTTAATAATATTAACCCGAAAATGTAATGTAGGTAAATATATAGACTCTCTCGCTTTAAATACACTTATCAATATCTTCCAACGTGCTACAGTTTACAGCTTTTCTAGAACGTCGGTAATCTGGTCACAGAATATCACCTATTTTGATTTCGTTTTCACTCTCTCGTTCTTCAATCTCCTGTGTGCTTCGGAAGGCACGTATAAGCCGTTAGTCTCGGCTGTCATCAGTGTATGGCAGTCCGCAAATTATGCCTTGAGGCAGCTTGAAAAATCTGACACTGTGTCAGTCAGTTACACACACGAATAACAAAACAAAGTCTTTTACAAGTCAGAAATAAATTTTAAATGTATATTTTTAAAACAAGATTTTATATCAATTTCAATAATCCAAACAAGGTTAAAGTGCTTCTCAAGCCGAATAAATCCATCCCAAAGTTTGGTGGAATTTTGTTTTTTTATCATTGAGATTCCATGCATGACTACCTTCTAGCTCATCAGATCAGCTCCCATGTCATCATAATACTGTATTGTCACGTGATATTACGTATATCACGTGACAATACAATATTCGTTCTGTCTAAGTTGAAATTTTTGGTGCAAAATTTCAGCTTAGACAGAACGACAGACAACGAGACAGGTGAAACTAAACAAAAGCTTGTAAAAAAGACTAACTTCCAACAACATTGTTCACAGCAGCTGCCATTCTTATTATACTTGGAACTAAATATAAAGCTCTCCGCACACTCTCGCCCGATTAGGCTAATTAGCACCTCCGCGGATTATCTTAAACACGCTATTTAAAGCATCGAGTAATGCGAATCCCTCGTTCCTAACCTTTTCGTTTTATAAGGATCGGAATGCCAGTAATTAAAGTGCGAAATAGTGTGTGCACCTTTGAAATTCTAATGGGAAACTAATTAACGAATAAATAGTAGCTAGGTCTAGGTCTAAGTAGTACGATAAATACTAAGTAGATACAAGATCTACTTAGTATTTATCGTACTACTTAGTTGATGGTAAATAATTTAAAAAACTGGCTTTACCCCCAAACTGCATATAAGATTTTGGTCGTGGCGTTTTCTAATAATCGGTGAACATAATATGTATGTTCACTGATGCCTGGACCGATTTTGAAAATTCTTTTTATACTTGGCAAGTGGCCCCTTGGAAATGTTATCACAATCAGTTGTGTAATTTGGGGGTGAACTAGGTTTTTAGTTTAAAAAATATATATGTCTTTAATATAACCAAATCTGAATAAAAAAATTACGGACATTTGAGTAGAAAGCCTTTTAAAGACTAAAAAGTTAATATTCTCAGTACTCAAAAGCCAAAATAAAAACAAATCTTCAAAAAAGATATGTAATTGATATTATGAAGATACTTATAAATAAGGAATTTACGTGTTGATAAAATTGAAGTTTATAAAATTGTGTGTAAATACTTAATGTACATATGTATATCTAATAATTGAATATCCGGCCGAAGTCAGATATACTTAGCACCGACTAGGTTAAATAAACAAAACCGACATTCGCATACTTTAAAACTGGATTACATTGCATTCAGTGTCAATTTCAACTGTCATTACTGTCAACTTACACGGTGACAGCTCATTTGTTTCAAATGAGTGTTTTTCTTACAAACCACGCCCGCTTGAAAACTTGCCAAAATGTTGATGAGATGACGGCCGGCCAATCAGGGTCGGGCTTGCGTTTGGCCTAGATTTGACTAGCCAATCAGCGCGCGGGGCTGATGCCCACGCGCATGTAGCATAAAATGAAAAATATACAGAATTTGCATAGACAATCTGTAAAGCGGACTCTAGTTAGCTAGCATAAGATGGATATGGACGACCTTCTTCGTATGTCAATTCCTTGCATATCTTGAACTTTTCCATCGATATTCTAACTCCTTTTTCCCTCATATTGGATTTGACGTTCACTCTTCCTCGATATCCATTTTTACCATGTATCCATTTACTTTCAAGCCGAACTCTTTCTTAGTCAAGTGCTCGTTAGTCTTCCTCATTACGTGGTAATACTAGGTCAGGCTTTCTTCTTTTAATTTGTTCACTATTAGTGCAACCTTCCAATTTCCTTCTACAACGTCTACCAAAATATACTGAAACTATTTCAGTCTTATTATAAAACGCAGACTAACTTCGTTACTAGGTTTAAACCAATATCCGACCAAATCAAGTTGACATTTATTAATATGCCACTGTCTCATCTGAAAATGTCAACTTGATTTGGTCGAATAATGGTTTAAACCTAGTAACAAAGTTAGTCTGCGTTTTATAATAATACGGTACAAGTTTAAATTCAGTCCATGATACTTAAAAAACATATATCGAAATCGGTTAGTTTGTATTCAAGACCAAAAATATTTTTCATATTTCGATATATGTATGTTTTTGGGGGAAGTTGTTCAGTGTCATGGACTGAATTCACCCTTTAAATAGTTTCAATCAAAAATACTTTATAGTATACTTTGTAAGACCCGTATAACACCTGTCATTCCATATCTTTACCGCGTATATAGAGGTAGAAAAAACAATACGTTCCCAATATATAAATGCGAAAGTAACTCTGTCTGGCTGTGTGTCTGTTATCTCTTCCCGCTTAAACCACTGAACTGATGAAGTTTTGTATCGATATAGTTCGAGAACCGAGGAAGGACATAGGATAAGTTTTATCCCAAAATCATTGATTAAGGGAATGAAGGCATACAAAAGTAGACTTTATTACATAGTACTACATTTCCGCAGACGAAGTCACGGGTAGAACCTAGTACTAAATAATGAAGTATCCTTCTGTTTTCCCACTACTTTGTCTCAGTTACTCAATGGGCTAATTATTGTTTTGCTTGGCAGCCAAAACTTGTCATGCAAATTATATTGACGCTGGCTCAATGGCTGCTTTGGTTTTATATGTTTTTTATGAGCCACTATAGTTTTAGAACGTTTATCAACACCATCAATCAGTTGATAGCAGATTTATTTAGATTGTTTTCGTACTTATACTAGTGTTACTCATCCTGGGTTTCATTTTATATAAGGTCTAAAAATATACTGAAACTATTTCCAGGGTGAATTCAGTGCGCGATAGTGAACAACATTCCCGAAGAAACATATGTCGAAATATGAAAATTAATTTTTAACTTTACTTACAAACTCGGATCAGCTGATCGGTCAACTTTTTATATTTCAATACGTGTTCCTCGGATTATACGAAGACGCCCGCGCCGATTTGAAAAAATATATATTTTTTATTTGAAAGGTTATACTTGTGAGATGGTCCCATAGAAATGTTATCAAAATCAGTTGTGCAGTTCTTACTTATAGCTCATTGAGGTTTCATCATCTCATTGAATAGGTAGTGCGCAACTGGCATTACTATTGTTCAACTGAATGGTCGTTAAATATACAAGCTAGTCATTTTGAATCGAGGTTTGAAGCGGCGCCAAACAAATTGTGCCGTTATATAAATAAATATACCAAAGTAGTGCATAAATATTACGCGTGTGTCATTCACTCAAGTAAATTGAATAGTAGACAATATTTGTCTGTTGTTCATTTAGGTCTTCCGTAGTACTTCATCAATTATCATCATCAGGTCTTTTTGTCTCCACTGCATGAGCATGACCCTTTCTGTACTCCCAGAGCCATACTTGGCCAGAGCTAAAGGATTTGGCCTACACTCTTCATGCTCACCAGACAGGTTGGAGAAATCTCTTGATGTTTATAAGCTTTGTTCCCTTACAATAGTTTCAGTATATTTTGTTAGACCTTTTACATACATATACTAGGATGTAAAGTTAGAAATAAATACAACACATAACAGTGGGTTGACTGGTATATAAAACCTATGGCTTTAAGTCCGCCTATTACATTTGTAATAAAGTTAAATAAATAAATAAATTAGAACATAATGCCATTTGAACAAAACTTTGAAAACGTTTACAAATACATTGCAAGCTAGACACGGGAGATATAGATCGAGGAACACCTCTTGCTCAGGAACTGCGAACTAAGTGATACAAACGCCCGGATGTAGGCTTCGACGTGAACTTTACGCAGATATAACCATAGATAGCGCTGGAAGTGACACTGACGTTGAAAATTAAAAAAGTGTTGCTTTATACGTCCGTCGTGTGGTTTCTGGCCTATAATCAAGCGCCTGATAGAGCAAGATAGTCTAATTGAGATTTCTTATAGAAGAAAAGGAAAAGAGTGCTGTGTTTTGTCGTTATCACCGAAAGAGCAGTGGTTCATAGAAAGGTTATAGGCACACTTCAATTTGCGTATACTTACTTGAAGTGTGCCTATAACTATAACCTGGCCATGAACAAACTATACGTATTATCATAATGTCTTCCTCTCACGACGCTCGGTGGCAAATCTATACCTACTTGTAAATACTATATCTTTTAATAAGTACTACGTTTTGTTATTGAAGCCATTACCAAGTAATGTTATACATGTACATGTACGATGTGAATAGAAAAAAATAAATTGAAAATAAATAGAGAGACAATGGAAAGTGACTTTGTTTTATAACTACTATGTTTTGATATTGAAGCCATTCCCAAGTAATGTGTAATCGAATACATGTACAAATTAAAAATCCATACTTATATATAAAGCTGAAGAGTTTTTTTGTTTGTTTGTTTGTTTGTTTGTTTGTTTGTTTGAACGCGCTAATCTCAGAAACCACTGGTCCGATTTAAAAAATTTTTCGGTATTAGATAGGTCGTTTATCGAGGAAGGCTATAGGCTATATTGCATCACGCCTGCAGACGAAGTCACGGGTAGAACCTAGTACTAAATAATGAAGTATCCTTCTGTTTTCCCACTACTTTGTCTCAGTTACTCAATGGGCTAATTATTGTTTTGCTTGGCAGCCAAAACTTGTCATGCAAATTATATTGACGCTGGCTCAATGGCTGCTTTGGTTTTATATGTTTTTTATGAGCCACTATAGTTTTAGAACGTTTATCAACACCATCAATCAGTTGATAGCAGATTTATTTAGATTGTTTTCGTACTTATACTAGTGTTACTCATCCTGGGTTTCATTTTATATAAGGTCTAAAAATATACTGAAACTATTTCCAGGGTGAATTCAGTGCGCGATAGTGAACAACATTCCCGAAGAAACATATGTCGAAATATGAAAATTAATTTTTAACTTTACTTACAAACTCGGATCAGCTGATCGGTCAACTTTTTATATTTCAATACGTGTTCCTCGGATTATACGAAGACGCCCGCGCCGATTTGAAAAAATATATATTTTTTATTTGAAAGGTTATACTTGTGAGATGGTCCCATAGAAATGTTATCAAAATCAGTTGTGCAGTTCTTACTTATAGCTCATTGAGGTTTCATCATCTCATTGAATAGGTAGTGCGCAACTGGCATTACTATTGTTCAACTGAATGGTCGTTAAATATACAAGCTAGTCATTTTGAATCGAGGTTTGAAGCGGCGCCAAACAAATTGTGCCGTTATATAAATAAATATACCAAAGTAGTGCATAAATATTACGCGTGTGTCATTCACTCAAGTAAATTGAATAGTAGACAATATTTGTCTGTTGTTCATTTAGGTCTTCCGTAGTACTTCATCAATTATCATCATCAGGTCTTTTTGTCTCCACTGCATGAGCATGACCCTTTCTGTACTCCCAGAGCCATACTTGGCCAGAGCTAAAGGATTTGGCCTACACTCTTCATGCTCACCAGACAGGTTGGAGAAATCTCTTGATGTTTATAAGCTTTGTTCCCTTACAATAGTTTCAGTATATTTTGTTAGACCTTTTACATACATATACTAGGATGTAAAGTTAGAAATAAATACAACACATAACAGTGGGTTGACTGGTATATAAAACCTATGGCTTTAAGTCCGCCTATTACATTTGTAATAAAGTTAAATAAATAAATAAATTAGAACATAATGCCATTTGAACAAAACTTTGAAAACGTTTACAAATACATTGCAAGCTAGACACGGGAGATATAGATCGAGGAACACCTCTTGCTCAGGAACTGCGGAACTAAGTGATACAAACGCCCGGATGTAGGCTTCGACGTGAACTTTACGCAGATATAACCATAGATAGCGCTGGAAGTGACACTGACGTTGAAAATTAAAAAAGTGTTGCTTTATACGTCCGTCGTGTGGTTTCTGGCCTATAATCAAGCGCCTGATAGAGCAAGATAGTCTAATTGAGATTTCTTATAGAAGAAAAGGAAAAGAGTGCTGTGTTTTGTCGTTATCACCGAAAGAGCAGTGGTTCATAGAAAGGTTATAGGCACACTTCAATTTGCGTATACTTACTTGAAGTGTGCCTATAACTATAACCTGGCCATGAACAAACTATACGTATTATCATAATGTCTTCCTCTCACGACGCTCGGTGGCAAATCTATACCTACTTGTAAATACTATATCTTTTAATAAGTACTACGTTTTGTTATTGAAGCCATTACCAAGTAATGTTATACATGTACATGTACGATGTGAATAGAAAAAAATAAATTGAAAATAAATAGAGAGACAATGGAAAGTGACTTTGTTTTATAACTACTATGTTTTGATATTGAAGCCATTCCCAAGTAATGTGTAATCGAATACATGTACAAATTAAAAATCCATACTTATATATAAAGCTGAAGAGTTTTTTTGTTTGTTTGTTTGTTTGTTTGTTTGTTTGTTTGAACGCGCTAATCTCAGAAACCACTGGTCCGATTTGAAAAATTTTTCGGTATTAGATAGGTCGTTTATCGAGGAAGGCTATAGGCTATATTGCATCACGCCTGCGACTTCACTCGAGTGGTTAACGCGGGCGAAGCCGCGCGCTGCCTCTAGTCAATAAATAAATTGAAGTAATAAATACCAAGATTTGCAAGAGGTTTGCAAGCAAAATTTATTCTATGCAAGACGCAGACGTGAAGCGACTTCAAGTGCCACTTCTAGCATCTTCACTCCTTGATCTCCTATCGCAATATCTGCAACTGTGTGCACCGTAGTGCAGTTTTTGGCACTGCACCGTCAAGAGGCACTTGGCACTATACCAAGCGAGTCTATTTAATAAAACGCCACTTTGTAACTTTGATAAAATTGCTTTTGAGATGATTAAACGATTTTCAGTGCGATGGGCCGGAGCCAGGGCTTTAAATAAGCAGGTACAGTATTTGTGTAATTTATGCGTCTGTCATTATAGGAGATGATGTTAGTTTGAAGTGAATTGTTCATTGAGATCTTTGTGTGGTTATCTTGATGATATCTCATTAACAGTTGAAAGTAAATGTAAGTGGTGCATTAATGTAGTTTATGTTTGTTATTTAGTAATACTATCTATATATTAGTTGGATGTAAAATCTTCATTGATAATCTTTTGTAAAAGGTTTCTATTAATAATTGTAAGGCGTATAGGTAAGGCGTTCGCCATACTTGGCCATAGCAGCCAAAGGACTTAGCCTACACTCTCCTCACTGGCCAGATGGGTTAGAGAGGTCTCATTGATGTTTATAAGCTTTGTTCAGCTTGTGTTTCCTAAATCGCCTACTACGACATCCACGGGAAGACTTAGAATGGTCCTTCTTTACTCTGCCGAAAACCACACGGCTTGTGGAGTCAATATCATAGCTTTTTTTGCCCATCTTTCTGGTTTCAAACAACAGACATGTCCGACCAATCTTGACTTGAATTAAAATTAAACAAAAATAACTAAATCTTAAGAACATTAACTTTGACGAACTAGATACGGACCTGGCTGAATCTTCTGCACTACATCTAGAGTACAGTATTTCCGGACAGTGTTTGTACATCTACAAAATGTCTCGACACTGCAGTCCCGAGATTTCCACCGATGTGGACACTCGAGAGCTTAAGATGTCGATATCCATCGTGTTGGTATAGATTTTACTTTTACTAGCAATATTTATCTGTATTTGTAACTCTTTGAAATTTGTTCTGCTTGCTTGCGTTACGTTACTAGGTGCTTTTATATTGTAAAGTTTATTGTGGAATATTGTAACATAGTTATTGTAGGCTAGTAATATTACAATTAACGATCAGACATGTTTTAAACTAACTTAAGTTACATGGTATTATAATTTACTGGAAATTATCAATATTCTACAGACATTGTTTTTACAAAAATAAAAATATATTATCATGCTTACATTTGAGTACCATAACCAGAAGCATGCATGAAAAGAGTAATGCGTGTTGACGAAGCAAAAGAGGTTTGCAAGTGGAGATCCAGATATTCCTGCTCCTGCCTACCCCCATGGGAAACAGGCGTGATAATGTGTATGAATGTTAATATTCTTCTAAGCAAGAGTGGCTTATTTTTTGAAGTCTAACCTTATTAAGGAGAAAGAATTTACATAAACACTCATATTATATACTAGTAGTTCGCCACGAACTTAGACCTCGCGATTATTATAAAATATTGCTTTTTAGTAACCGAGAACGGACAGACAGACAGACAGACGGACAAAAGAATTTTTGGCTAATCTCGAAACTGAGACGCTTGGCTCGCTTCGCAATCATGGTTAAAAATCTACTTCGACATTGTTAGTAGCTATGTAAGTATAATAGGGGTGACGACAGGGTCCGAAAAGTATAATTGTAATAATAAGTCCGCCTTTTTGATTATCCAATAATGGACCCGTATTTATCAGTTTACCAAAAAACTAAAAATTCACAAAGATACGAAGCGTCAAAGTTCCGGAGTGGGGGCTTGCGACGTCACACTTAAGTAAAAATCGTGCTTAAGTGTGACGTCACGCGAAATTTCAATATACGCTGTATCTTTGTAATTTTTGGTTTCTGAGAGAAAAGAAAAATAAGTGTACTAAGTATATTTTTTAATAATCTAACCGATGGACCAAAAATATTTTTCCATTCGTCACGCCTATTCTTCCAAACTTAACAACAAAGTCTATATGACACCTCTACATTGTTACCTATCCACACATGCTTCTCCTATGATTCACCCATTTATATCTCCACCTTGCACCTCGCAGTACTTATTCTAAATGCATTAGCACTCGATGCTAAGTGTTGCCAGCTTTGATGCGGCTATTTCAGTTACTGCAAGTGCTTCTAGCATTGTAGGACTCATTTTGTTGCAAATATTCTGTTTATTTTAGGAATTTGAATGCTATTGAGAATATTAATAAATAAATGTAAAAGTTCTAACAAAATTTACTAAAACAATTTTAAGGGTGAATTCAATCCGTTATACTGAACAACTTTCCCCAAGGAACATATATCGAATTATGAAAAGTTCATATGTTTTCATATGTTCCTTGGGGAAAGTTTTCAGTATCACGGACATAGTTTCAGTATATTTTGTTACACCTTATACATATAAGGACAAATTACACTCAAGACTTGTGTTATGGGATACTATATTTTATAGCAAATACATATAAAGATAAACATCCAAGACCCAGGACAATTTGAAAAAGGCCATTTTCCAACTTGTTCTAACCGGGGATCGAAACCGACTAGCATGGTGACCAATACGCCACGGAGGTCATCATTAATTAATGAAACAAATGATGGTAATACTTACCTACATAAAATTGCAAATGGCAAAGATTGACTAAAATATGTGTTTTGTATGTAGAAAATTTAAAACTCATTTTGCGTTGCCCTGTGACACAAACAGTGGTGCAATTTTTAAAGGCATAATCACTAAATGAACGGTTTTTTAACCATTACTATTAGGTGACTCCGCGTTTCGAAAATGGCACTTCAAGACTTTCGTATGAAACCGAATGCAGCAGATAATGCACGACTCATTTTCCGCGAGTCACATCTCAAAGTACGCTCGTTTACCTGTGCCCTAAAATTAAACACTCTGTGAATACTTCAAATTAAACGTTATGTTCTTTATTATATTTAGTTAACGGGTTTCTCACGTGGTCAAGCTGAAGTCGAAACATGTCGGCATTAGCTGACTCTATACGGGAGTAACCCGTTCACTAAATATAATCATAATTGTATCTTACGTCAGTTTTAATCAAACAAGTTAATTTCTTTTATTCAAATCAGATTGCACAAACAAAAATCGTATTTTTATTTCAAAAAATCTATGTTTATGGTTCTTACTTCTTTAACCTTCCAGATATTAGAAAATCAAAATAAAACCGTACATAGCTCAGACGTCCTTAACCCTCCAGCGGTGTCCTCATTATATTAATTAAAATAGTCAACAAGGGCCTCCCCCGCCAGACGAATTCCAACCCTTCCGATGTCAACGTGACATTCTTCGCGTTGCATTTACGACGAACAAACAGTTATGACTACTAATTTAATTAACATTGTTCTAATGTTTCCAGTGGATAACTTTACCTAAAGAAAGGTGTCAATAAAATTAATAAGCAATCGCGTAGATAATAAAAATAAACTAAGTAAGGGCTAAATTGGGTAAATCTTCTACTTTAATATCAATTTATCAAAAAAAACCGACAGATGTTCCTTGAGGAAAGTTGTCATGGACTAAATTCACTCTTCAAATATTTTCAGTATATTTTGTTAGATGTTATCTAAAATAAATGTATAAAGACAATACAGATGACTCTACCTACATGACTGTATACTGTATGGTAAAGTTAAAGATGCAGGTAAGTTTAATGTAAGAACTTTGTTATTATTCACAATATTTGAAACGAAGTTACTCAATTCCAAAACCTATTTGACAACAAAGACAACCATTTTATTTCATCCCAGTCTCTTGAGACAAGAATCCCGTAAACGTTTTTCTCTCAGCACGAAAATCACAAAAAGCAAAAAACTCAAGGCAAAACTCATGATTTAAACAGCAAATCCGTCAGGCCCCTCGTACGTGTGTTATCATCGTACCATCGCTCAGGGGTGGGCTGGATCAATTACATCATTACCATTTAGGGGAGAGAACGATGGCCATTAAAAATTTAGCGTCGTCGGAAAGGTGCCGATTTGTCAGCATTTCAATTGTTTGAATTGTTACCGCCGATGCAGGGTTAGGGCCAAGTTCTTGATTGCACTTAATTAATTCATTCGTATCGTATTGATTTCGATGGTTAGTAATTTAATATTGCTTAAGAAATATTAATATTGATATTATTATTATTTGTTTAGTTTAATTTAGAGTTTAATTGAGATTTTAATTTAGATGTTAACTGATTTTTTTTTATATTATTGTATACATCTAAGCTTAGTTATGACGGAAGTAAAGAACGCAACTTAACAATGAACAATAATAAAATTCGTTTTATTTACCTTTTAAAAAAATATATACAATTTGCTAAATGCAGGCCGCTTCCAATCGGTCGTTTTGGAAATCCTTGGGGGAGGCCTATGTCCAGCAGTGGACTTCCTGTGGCTAATATGATGATGATAATTTGCTTACATACGTAAGTATTCATTATGTAATTGTTTTAATCACGTCTTTTACCTGGCATGTTGACTTTCAAAATGTCATAATAAGTTTTATTACTTTTATGATAAATCTTGGCATCAAAATACATCACAATTTGTCTTCAAACTACACAGAAAATTATATCAAAACGTAAATAGATTTTTTTACTTCAATAAAACGTTCAGGAATAAAAGTTTCACTGTGTAATAAACTACATTTAAAAAATCATTTTCGTGTTCCGTTCATCATAAAGTACGCTGATAGGCCACAACATTCGGAGAATTTATAAATTGACGTGACACGGCAACATATAATCTAATTTTACAATTTTGACATAAATTTAAAGAGAAAATAAAATTACTCTTTCCACGATTTACAAAATATTAAGCGTTAATAGGCATTTTTATAGCTTTATTGCATTTGAAATACCACTTCAATCAGTTTAACTAGCTTATAATAAAACTTCGTTGATATTGCTTCATGAAAAAAATTATGATAAATGTTTGATAACTCGCAAATACTGGACTAAGTAATTTAAAAAGTTATGTACTTATAATAAATAGCTAAAATTTTTATTGTGTTCTAGCCGGGCTTGACTTGGACCAATTTACACATGGTAAAAATTTGTGGATCGCGGACGGTTTTAAAGTTAAAATGGCATTAGATACTAAAATTGATTAAGATAACCAGGTATATAACGAATTTACGTAAGGTTCGTAATAGCAGAAACTGCCTCCGTGGTGTAGTGGTTAGAGCGTTCGGCTCATACCCGGAGGTCGCGGGTTCGATTCCCGGCGGGGCAACGACTTTGTGTTGTTGTCCTAGTTAGGTTAGGACATTGCAGGCTGATCACCTGATTGTCTGATAAGTAAGATGATCCGTGCTTCAGAGGGCACGTTAAGCCGTCGGTTCCAGTCACTGTCTTTGACATTGGTCGTTACTTAAAATCACGTCAGAGGCCTTTAAGGCGGTTTAAAAACTCTGACACTAGTGTTAGTCACTAACACACACGATAAGAAGAAGAATAGTAGGAAATACTAACACACTAATTAAAAAAAATATCTAATTGAATAAATTCATTGAATAAATATCAAATTAAATAAAAACTCACACATCGTTTACCCAATTTGTATTTACGACAAGTTTTGAAACGTTGTACAAAAAATCTAATTCAAGCTTCTATCAACACAGATGTCAAAACAAAACTAGAATTTTTTCGTAGAACTGGACACGAGCTTAACTGGACAAATTCCTTTCGATCAAAACAGAATTCGATGAACTGTATTGGGGGTGACGACACGGCATCGTGTCGCGGGAGATGCTGAAAAATGACTTTACAAGAATTTCCCGATTATTGCTTCTTTATTTGACGTGCATATTTTAGGGCGCAAGTTGAAGAAAAAAGCGAATGGGAAATGCGACTGTTAAATTTTTTATACAATTTTAATTTTGTTTTCAACAAAGATTTATATTATTTTTATTTTTTGAAGTCAGGTTTTGCGATTTTCTAATTTACATGTAGATAATATTACACATTACTGTAATATTTAAAAACATAGGTATCTTAACTATTTTCAGTGCCTATGCAGAGCTGCACTTTTATGTGCTGAGTGTGTTTAACCCACCGGCTAAATGCTGTTCATTTTTTTGGTTACATTCATACTATCACGTCGTTATCCCTAATTCTATATACGTACTTTATCGGGGTATACAGAGCATATGGGGTCTTGCGGCTCTACTTTAGCATGATGGTGGAAAAAGGAATCAATATGATTCGCATTTTCGGCTTTCGGTCCGATCGGCTTCTACGATCTGCGCGGAAAGAGAAGTAGCTGGTACATTCTAAGTTTTTCTTTTTTCCCAGACAAGCACATGGATACTTGACATGATTGAATTGCAGCATGGAAAAGAAGTTAATTTGGTTCGTGGGTAAAAAGTCAAAATGTCTAAAGGTCTCCGATCTTATAACTTGTGCCTCTTGATCTGCAGCCGAACATTCTATCAGCAGTTTATTTGACAGACGCTAATAGTCCGCTTTCCGCGTACTGTTGAGCCGGCTTTCGATGAAACGACTGTCGGGAATTTGTTTGGTTTTATAATGAGTCAATGACACGTATATCTAGTCAAATCTTTATTTTTGTTTCATTAAGAGATTCTCTATTTTGTAGAACTTCTATGTTGGGGTAACTCTACCATAAATCGGATAAATGGTATACAAGATCAATTGTCAAAACGTATACATAATTTTATTATAAAATGTTTTGATAATGATGATGATAATAAAAATGTTTTGGTTCTTAATAATATGAATGCTTAGTTATTATTTTTTAATGAATGGAATGAAAAGTAGTAAGTGATTTTACAATATCCATGACTTTTTAGTAGGCACACGTTCAACATCAAAGTTAAGCAAAACCGACATAAAAAAAAACAAGAACAAAAAAACTCTTAGAAAATTAATCACGACTTGAAGCGGATACGAACCATATTTAGTTGTAAGCAATCCGTTTTTTTTTCTAAGACGCACAGACAGACAAACCAACGGGCCGCTTGTGTCGCGTGCACTAATTGTCGCCTTCCTGCGATCGTGTTACCGCATGTCGCTTAAATGTCGCCGTGTACACTATACAGGCTGTTACTAAAATACTAACAGCACTTGACGACCCGTCCATGAATTTAAATTACATTAAACACGTTAAAATACTAATTAAGGGAGAGAGAGGTAAAGTGAGAGGGTTCCGTACAATGCCAAAGTCAATCACATTTGAAATCCTAATAGAAAGCTACTACTAGCGCTATTGAGTGGTGTTTTAGTGAACTATTTTCCGTAAGTAAACGTTTAAATGAATATAAACATTAATTATAATGTTTAACACCAAACCATTCGTCATTGATCGTTAAAATAAAATATAATTCGACTAACTAACGGTTGGCCGAAAACACTGTTTTTACAAGTACGGTTATAAAAATTTTTCTTTAATTAAAAATCTATTGAGTCTGCAGAGATGGCAGTCAAGGTGTTAAGGGCTCAAACAGATTAGATCCAAATCAATTACAATTGTGAGCTCTTACTCTCGCCGGCTGTCGCAAACGGTCGCGTGACTAGAGATGGGTTTTCGCCCGGGCATACTGGGCACATTGCATAAATGCCGAATAAATGTCCGTATATGCTGAATAAATTTCCTTTGTCAGGGCAAAAACATTTTTTTTTTATTCAAGTAGGTACATTTAAGTATGCAAAAAACTTAATTAAATTACGACTAATAAATTGACAATGAAAAACTAGAAATTGATATGTTGGCTAACGTTTTAGTCAAAGCAGGCAAAATATCACTCTTTTTGGAATTTGGAGAAAGCTAGAATTTGTTGTGATTTAACGTGATTACGATTATTTTATGACCAAATTATTTTATTACAATTCTTCTTCTTATATTTAAGAGCTGGGCTCTTGTCGGTGGAGTGCTTTCCATTACAATTATGATTTACAAAATACAGATAAATAAGTTTCTGCTTCTTTTCACTAAAATTAAATTATTTGTTTCTGCCCAGCGATTAGGCATTTATTTGGGCGTAGACTCTTTTAAGCCTAATGCGCCCGTTTATGCCCATTTATGCCCAATTTGTTTTTGCCCTCGACCCATCACTACGCGTGTCGACAGTCGCCGACCTGTGTTGCCCGTTTATAAGAGCCCTTACCTTACTTACCCGCTGCTGAGAAAAGTTGCAATGGCAGCTCACTCTACCTTCTGTACAAATAATTATGACAAAATATTAATAATATACCACCTCCTTTTTGGACGAGATTGCCTAATCTTTAGACCACTTCCCATTATGATGACATACGATTTAGACAATAAGCGTCTTAGACGAGTTGCTACATAGACTGCTTTTGTTTAAGACCATTCGAGACCAACTCCAAAATACGAATAGGTAAGTAATTAACCAAATAAAATTCCACATTAATCTTGTTTAATTGTTGGTAAAATCTACTACGTAATACGATTGTTATAGTTCATATCCTTGTGAAAGTCACGAGCTAATGTAGGGTTACCAAATGATTATTAATACGTATTAAATTGGCATGTTATGAGTTGTGTTTTAGAGGAGATTCTATATAGACTATTTGCATGTAGGACCATTTGAGACTAACTCTTCTCAAGTTTTAAATTTTATCCATAAAAGTATATATTTTTCATTTTGTTTGATGATTTTCATGTAAGGTTTTTTTGGGAACTTAGTACCTGGAATGTTATTAGAATCGAATTTAATATTTTAGATAAGAATGAATATATTTTCTCGAATCACATTGCAGAGATTGGATTTGGGCAGTATTCAGCTTTTCATCATTTTACAAGCTTTTCCGAGATGTAACAAAAATGAAACCAACATAATTAAATTTTAAAAATTGATAATGAAATGAAGAAATTATTTTTAATTATTTTTCTGAGCTGACAGCCCTAATCTGAGGGTAACCGGGGGACGTAAGGTCGCCTAATTAACCTTTGTGAGCTGTAATACAGCTAATGTTTGGAATTGTATCAAAGGTTTAATAACGATATTCTATTTTAGGACTTGTTGTCTGACAGATTGTTCCGCTGCGGCACCTCGCGTTTGGATTTTGTAATTATTTGTACTATATTGATCTTTACACAAAATACCGCTGAGACGTCGCGGTGCCGTAAAAAACCAAGATCGCGGCGCCGCAGCGGTATAGTGTGTAATAGCTCTTAGATTAGAGTCCACGGAAAACATGTAAAAATGTATCAACTAAAAGTAGTACCAATCCCAACAAGTACTTATTAATGAACGTTTTTGTTGCTTGTCCTTTTTTAAGCTAAAATAAAATGTCATTTCACTTCCTGTCAAAAACATCAATAAACGTCATTTACTCTGTAGACACTTTCGTCCTCGAGCGTACCTCTTAAGATATTCCATAAAGTACCGAATAGGCAACAGTTTATAGAAAGGAGCGGTCCATTTCTCGCCAATTATACCTTGTGTCAAACGCAGCCGGTACTAACCCGTCCGTAGACACAAAACAATCTAAAACAATCCTTATAATCCTGCCAACAAAGTCTAATATACCTCGGTTAACCATTGACAGAAATGGAAATGAAATAGACCAAGCTATAAATGTGATGTCAAAGGATTGTAAGCTTTAACTCAAGTGCAGTGAGTCGCGAATGGTGTGTTTGTTAGATCAAAGTGTTGTGTTCATGTCGTTATATGACGTACGCCACAATAATACGGCGATTCGAAAATGGCAATTAAGGGGAAGATGTTTGGCTTTTGTTTGTGGAAATAATAATTGTTTGGTTTCTCATTTACTGAGATAAATCGAAGCTCAATGATAATGGCGAGAAAAATGGTTTTCTTCTTTAAATAGAGAATTATGGAAAGAAAGAAGAAATGCAAATGACCGGAAGTCAAAAGAAAAAACTTATGATTGTATCATCAGTAAATAAAATATGTAAAGTTATATGTAAAGAAGTAGTTTTTCCAAAAAAATAGATCAAGGCTTTATGCTTTACAGGGAATAAGAGAAAAGTGTCAAGTGTGAAAAAATGACAGGTTAAGTAAAGTAATGTTTATTGTACACCAAAAAAATAACAGTTATTCAAATATACACAGAAAAATCATACAAATGTACATACAATGACAGGTTGCTCGCCTATTCAGAAAATTTCAAAGGTTAACGCTTTTTTTAAATTTGAGAACCAGCCACTATTTGTATTCGCCTTAATATCAGCTACCGTGGAGCTAGATTTACAGTGAAACATTTAACATGGTATGGAGTGAGCAATTTGGTTCAGGAAGCCTGTCTCGATCATCATTGCAAGCGACGGGAAGTAAATGGCTTTCTTAGGTATGTACTTACATTTATATTGATTGTCTTATTCCACATTTTACAGGTAAATAAAGTGACACTTAGGGCAGGAGTAATAAATACTTACTTATAAACATCAAAGTGTTGAAGTTATAAAAAACATTACAATTCTAATATGTACCAAAGCACCAGATTTTGATTTTTTTAGCTCCCATTTCTGCAACCTTGTAATGTGTTAATTGATATTGATACAGATATTATCCAAAAGATCCATTTTAAGGGCTAAAGACGTGATCATCATGTCATCCTCAGAGCCAGGGGTCGGCTAACTAACCTAGGTGATTTGACGCGGTTACTGATTTTTACCTTTAATAGGTTTAAGCAAACGCTACATGCCTTTCGAAACACAGAAAGATCCTACTTTTCGATTCGATGAGAGCCTGCAGTATTCTATCCAGACTAAAAACGTGATTGTATAACTTATTCCTACGTCTCCTTTAAAAAAACAGTAGCTAAATATTACGAATTGTCCAAAGTAGATTAAAAAATAAAAAAATCACTCTAGAACTTCCCATCTCTACGAATACAAAACTCCGTCTTCGAATCTCCGAACTCCGAATTTAGATTTACAAATTCTGTTCCCTGAAGCAATCAGTAATAACAGGGAAAGAAAAGCCCATTAATATCCTCTAATCTTTCACCCTCTCTCGTCGTCGGCCCGCACGGATCTGTCTGTATCGACCCTAGTAATTACTGGCGATGAGTGCGCAAATGACAAATAAGTCGTAATTTTTCCGAGTGACAGTTCAAATTTAGAACGTGATTTTATTTTTAAATTTAGCCTTTTCAGCCTGTCAATTCTTCTGCCAATACTTTGTTGCTTGAAAAATATACAAATAGCTCTTGGGTTAAAAAGGAAATCACAGACCTACAGGTAGGATAGAATGATATTTTTTCTCATTTGGTCGGTTTCAAGTTTCTCTGTAGTATGTATTGAACCTAATAATTGCTTAAGTCAAAAAGGTCGCATATTTTTCAAGCGACAGTTCTTAAAACGTGATTTAATTTTAATTTAAGTCTATTATGTCAATTCATCCGACAAAACGCAAAACTTACAAAATGCTGTTTGCATCAAAAGTAAACATGTAATAAAATGCTGTAAAATAGAAAACGCTCAAGTTTGTCTGTAGATATCAAATTAACCCTATTGCGCAAATGACAAGAATATCGTACATTTTCTAAATGACATTTCGAATTTAGAACTTGATTTCTTGATTTTAATTTTAGCCTTTTCAACCAATAGATTTCATGAGACTGATACAATTAGAGCATTATACTCAAATCAAAAGTTAATTAGGTATTTTATTTATAAAAAAGATGGTCTGTTTCAAGTTCCTACCCTAATGCGCAAATGACAAGAATATCGTATATTTTCTTAATGACACTTCGAATTTAGAACTTGATTTCTTAATTTAAATTTAACCCTTTTCAGCCAATAGATTTCATGAAACTGATATAAGTAGAGTACTCTTTTAAACGAAGTATTTATATACAAGTATTTATAAATAAATCATTTAATATCGACTGTTCAGGTTAAAGTCGTTTACCATTCAGAATAAACAGTCGTCGTAAACAATCGTCGCGGGCTGACAGTTTTATTCGAACACTTTATGACATCAGCCGATGCTTATTAAAGGACCAATTTAACCCATTATAGTGTTCATAAAAGCGTACATCATCCTGTTTTGTTTTTGTCCCGCTCTGACGAGTCGTGTTTGCATAAGGTTGTCTCTTTTCGCGAGGCAGAATACGCTGAATATGGTTTACGAGATTCCGAAGTGAAGGGGAGGTGTATTTTCGAAATTGTTAGGGCTGGTTGTGCGTAAGTAATTTTATCGATGTTTTTAGTTTATTTTATAAATATTTGTATTTCAAAATTGGTTTTGGTTGCACTTAAAACCAAATGAAAGAACGAGTAGGTAGATGGAAGGGACCTATGTCTAAAATTGGATCAACGTACTCGCAGGTTGAGTAAAAAAAATTAAAAAGAATTTTTATTTATCACTATATGTACCTAACCTAAATTAATTTACTACGTTTGAAATATTTACTAAGTTAAGAAAGAACGACCTCATTTTCTCTTTGGGTCACTAGATATTTATTTTAATCAGTCCATGTAAAAATGTAGCATCGTTATGTGAATCATTCAACGATGCATTTATTAGGAAGAAAAGATACAAAGTTTTTTTTTAATGTAAATAAAATTTATCCCATTTACTAACTTTCTAAGTAATGTAATATCAACAATGCGCTTCATATCTAAAACATATTATTCACACAAGTAAACATAAACAATTCAATCAAAGAAGGCACGCCTATTAAGGGGACGCACCGTGAAAATGGGCATTATCTATTTCTTATTTCTCAGCGAATATCAGAAATTTAGAACTGATACTTGCTAATAGCATACTAGAACGCTTTTCTAGCATAATTGTGGTTGTGGATACACGATTAGTTAATTTTTGTAACATAAACTTGCTCATCAAAAACACCTCTACCTAAACATATATGGTCTAATTTCTCACCAACGAGAGGGACTTCATCTTTGAAACTTTTTATGCAGATTAGTAATTATGTAATCTTTAAAATTGTGGTACAAATTTTTTTTTGTTGCTTTAGTTTTAATTTTAGAGCCATTTTTCTATAATTGATCAGTTTTGCGTGGCTTTAGATTTCAGTCATATAAGCCCTTTTGCCTTCCTGAAAAATATTGTACTTGCCGTCTCGCTTTTTCGCGAGTGTATTTAAATAAACTGTTCTTGTTGCACAGATTTTTGACAGTTATACATTAAATTGTCAGATGGCCGATGGGCCTCACGAAGCAAGGACGCGTCGCTCTTCACAAAAAAAATGACATTTGATTTCGTAAAATTATTGTCACAGTGTAGAATAATATCACGAATATATATGGGTCGAACAGTCTGTAAACAAACGTGCGAGTAACTTTCTTACACTGTGTCACTTGTCATAATGTCAAAGGAAGTGTCAAAGCATAGCGTGGCATAGATTGATTACGTGACAGACATGATCGGCATAGATTTTTTTTATACAAGTAATGTTATGTACATTATTTGTATAAAAAAAATCTCATCAGTATCAATTAATAATATTTTATTTTTATTTAATTACCAGTTTTGTGGCAATTAATTAATTTTATAATAGCCAAATAAACTTATCTATAGATAATACTCTTCGGATTTATTTACTTTTAGATTTCGAGAAATATACACGTACATATTTTACCACTGACGGACTGGCTGACTGATTGATATGATTTTTAGGGTTCCGTAGTAAACAAGGAACCCTTATAGTTTCGCCATGTCTGTCTGTCCGTCCGCGGTCCTACTCAGAAACTATAAGTACTAGAAAGCTGTAATTTGGCATGGATATGTATATTAATGGCGAAAAAGTCGTAAAATAAAATATGGAAATATTTTTTTTTAGGGCAGCTGCCTACTTGTAACTGTAGTGATTGTAACTGTAGTGAGTACTTGTACACTGTAGTGATAGGTGTAAGGAAGGACGTGCTTGGTGGGGAAGCAGACAGGGAGGGCTTTCTGCTTAACCCTCCAAACAAGCAACCAAGTGAAAGCAGAGGTTACCTACGAGGCGGTAGGCCGTTTTTTGAATGTTATTTTAATATCATTATAATATAGTGATCTAGTATAGCCTGTGGTTCGATTTATTACGGGTATGTCCCTTTCATGTTGTATATTAATTATTTTTGCAACATACTTGCTCATCGGCTTTAGACATATATAAAGTAGCTCATTAAACACGCTTGCGTTATAAACGCAAATAGTGAAGTTATATTATGCAACAGCAATATTTTAACTATTTTTTTTTTAAATTCCGAACTTACTCACTGCCTTGTGGCACCAGCTAGTAATGGTTGGCCAGCCGAGCTGATTTTAATAAGTATTACGGTGGGAAAGCAGCTGTGTGCACACAGTTTTATGGTTCAGTTTATTTAACCGTTCCTTTACCGCCAATACCAGACACAATAGTAAGACATGAACGTGGACATTTACGTATATCTAAACTGATTTTTATTTTAACCGGTAAAGACCCGCACGATATTAATATATCGTGCGGCTCTATACGTGCGGGATATACGTGTGTTGAAAAACTTCGTGCGATATACGTGCGTATATTAGTTAAACACTCGGCACTATCACGCCCTCGCTTTCGGCTCGCGCACGAAAATTCCGCCTCGTGTGTTATAACCACTATAGCGCACAAATATGGTAATATACACAACTATTTTTCAATTTAAAAAATATTACTTATTTTAATATAAAGAATTGAATAATGCAGCTCCTTTTATATAGTTACGTATTTACCCCTTACTTATTTTGTACAACATGCAGACTTTTCATTGGTTTTGGAAAAAAAATCGTATTGTATATAAATTCCTCTATCTATAAACGTAATCCAAATTTGTGTATGACATAAGATAAACAAATCGAGACTACGTAGTTATGTCCGACCAAAACTACCGCATGACCTCGATGAACTCCGGCCGGCCGGACGGAGGCGGTGCCTGGCGGTAGTACTAATTGATCTCACGATTTTACTTTGTTTTTGAATTTTTATTTTGACTAGCTAATTAAATTTTACTAACGATCTTTATAAAGTGGCCCTTGGTCCAAAAAACAATGAGAAATTACCGTGTATATTTTTTTAAACTTTAATAAATTATTTCTGTTTTATCGAAAGGCTGACCTGTAGACAATGCGTTAGCATTAAGTCCACCTTTTGTACCATTATGGTCATTTAAGATTTAATAAATAAATAAATTCACATGTCAGTTGCTGTAGTAAGCCATTTTATAAATATCATAGCTGCTGACTTAGCTTTTATATTAAACGAATGTATTGATGAAGGCATATTTCCTAACCTAATGAAATGTAGTAAACTAATCCCTTTATTAAAAAAAGGAGAAAAAACAGAACCTGGCAACTACAGGCCGATATCCATCCTGCCAGTTTTGAGTAAGGTGTTCGAAAAAATAATGCTCAATCAAATGCTGCTTCACTTCAAAACCTACAACCTGTTCCATAGCCAACAATTCGGTTTTACTGGCGGGAAATCGACCACCGATGCGGGAGTGGCACTCGTTACACATATATACGATGCATGGGAGGACAAAAATGATGGAATTGGATCATTTTGTGATCTCTCCAAAGCATTTGATTGCGTAGATCATCCTACACTTTTGCTTAAATTTCGTCAATACGGTTTTGATGATAATTCAATTAAACTAATAGAATCTTATTTAACAGATAGACATCAAACTGTTGATTTAAATGGCATAAAATCGCACGGATCTAATGTTAAAATAGGCGTACCGCAAGGTTCAATTCTTGGACCTTTCCCTTTCTTGGTTTATGTCAATGACTTTCTTTATATGGTTGAGAAACAGGCTGGCATAGTACTGTTTGCTGATGACACCTCACTAATATTTAAAATAGATCGACATAACACAAACGCTAGCGCAGTAAACGCCACCTTGTCTTCCATTTCTGATTGGTTTTCTGCCAATGCTATAGACAGGTATGCGATGACATAATGCTAGATGGTGAAAAACTCGATCTTGTTGAAAGTACTACCTTCTTAGGAATTACAATAGACTCAAAACTTCAATGAAGTGCTCATATAGTTAACTTTCTAATAGGCTTAGCTCTGCGGCTTATGCTGTTAGGAGAATAAGACAATTAACAGATATAGCAATTGCTAGACTAGTGTACTTTAGTTATTTTCATAGTGTAATGTCTTACGGCATACTATAGTGGGGGAGTGCAGCCGGTATTCAAACTATTTTTAGTTTACTAAAACGGGCAATTCGTGCTATTTATGGGTTAGGACCAAGAGACTCACACAGACACAGAGAATTATTTTAGCAAATTGATATACTTACATTGGCATCGCAGTATATATTTGAAAACATAATGTTTGTAAGGAAAAATATTTCCTTATACAATAAAGTAAGCGATATGACCGATAGAAACTTACGTAATAAGAATGAATTATTACATATAATTTACAGATAGTAAAACGTTCATGGGGAACTGTATACTTTTTTATAATAAATTGGCACAATCGGTCCTTGATATGCCTGACAAAAAATTCAAAACTTATGTAAAGAAAGTACTTTGTGAGAAGGCTTATTATAGGACCGATGACTACCTTAAAGACAAAAAAGTCTGGCTTGAGCTTGGCGCGGGTCCCTCTTAAAGGTTTGTTATATAGGTACTCGCAAATGTTCATAATTTGGTACATTTTGTACAAACTAAATCTACAACTTGACATTATTTTAAAATTTTGACATTTTAAAAATTTAATTTAAATTATGATATGACATAAAAAACAATGTATTCTCTGTCCATATTAACTTTAAGTATTAATTTATTTGTGAGTTGACGTCATTAAAGAAAATGCTGCAGTGCAGTTTGTTACCGCTTCTTCTGCACTAGCGCTTTAGAAGCGGTAGTAAACTTAGCTGTAAGTAACCATTTGACGTGAACAATTGTGCAACAAAACAATGACGATTATTAAGGGATTTTATAAATATCCTATGATAATAAAAATATATATTAGAAAGAAACCTATTGCGATCTTTTTCTGCACGTGTCGTTGGCTCAAACTAATAAATATTGATCTTTCATTATGAAGTTCAAACATTCTAGACTTCCCTCCAGAATATTAGTCATTGCTCAGATTTCTTATTGAAAGCTAATATCTCTGGTTCATTGAACTAGTAGGCTTGATAAGTCTCAGTTTCAAAAACATAACGTAACTAATAGATTACGTGACATGACCTTTTTCAATTCTTTACAAAAACATAACATGTTACAAAAAAGTAAACATACTAGAGATACTTTTCATTACGTCATGGTTTTCATACTGTAACCTCTATATATTTTAACTCTATCTGCATTGCATTTAGACATTACTACAAACCTAGCGGAAAAGAACGGACAACTTTGGAATCAATATTGACAGATTTTGAAAAATAAAAACGTAGAGCCAAGCCTTAAACCAATAAATCCCAGACGAAGGCCAAGAAAATCCGCTAATAGAAATAACGATAACACAAACATCGATAACGATCATCGTATTAGCCACATCACTAACCGGAATGAGTGCTTAGTGGTCCAAATAACGTTTGCAGCTGACAAAGCAATATTGACCCTACTTACAACTCTATCCCCCCGAGATAAGAGTTACAATTGATTTTATTGAACGTGGGAGTGATTTTGTGAGGTATAAGTGCCTGATGAGTGGTTCTTGTGATTTTATTTCATTGTTTATTTGTGTGATTTGTATTCCATCCCCGTTGAAGTATAGGAAATTAAAGCTTATATGGCTTTATTAAGGCGCCCGGTGAAATGTGTTGTGTTCGGGTAAAGGGAGTCGGTTTAATTAGATTCGATGATTGGGATATTCTTGGATGTGTCAGATAGATTTGTTGACGTGCATTTATTCCAAACTATTTATAATAATAAATAAATATAAAAGGCCAAATTACACTGATTGAACTAGTAGCAAAGTAAGTTCGAGACTTGTGTTATGGGATACTAACTCAACGATACTATATTTTACAACAAATACATATATAGATAAACATCCAAGACCTAGGACAATTTGAAAAAAGCCATTTTCCAACTTGTCCTGACCGGGGATCGAACCCGGAACTTCCGGATGGCGGTCTAGCCTAGTGACTACTACGCTACGGAGGTCGTAAAATACTACTACTAAATACTAAGACAGGTTATCATTTGTTGGTATAAATAAAGGTCTGAGACTTCTTCTCTGCCTTATCTTTATCTCACCATTAATTTGGGGTTGGCACAGTAAGTAAACGTCAAAAAAGTCATATTATAATAATCACACTAATATTATAGGCGAAAGTTTGTGAGTGTGTGTGTGTATGTGTATATGTTACTTCTTCACGCGCATACGGCGAGACCAATTTTGATAAAATTTGGTATGCAGGAAGCTGACACCCTGGATTAACAAATAGGCTACTTTAAGAGTAGGTAACACCGCGGGTCGCAGCTAGTTATACCATAAATCCAATTTAAGCAAAAAAAAAAAAAAATTGCTTTTTACTTAGAACGTGGAAGGGACTTACCCGTAATAAATCAAACCACAGGCTATACTAGATCACAATAGTATAATGGAATTATAATAACAGTAAAAAAACAAAACAACAACAGCACTTCCATACAAAATTGTGCATTTTGTATGGGAACGTCGAATTCTTTTTATTTTTTTGGTATTTTTACGTCATTTTAATTTCAGTACCTGAGTGACCGAGCTTTGCTCGGTCGGTTACATCTCAAACATTAACTGCATTTTTTTAAACTTGTCTAAAAGCAGTACAAAATAAAAAATTATATATAAACTTAAACATTAAAAAAAAACAAAAGTAAGTCACCGAGTGGGATTCGAACCCGTAAAACTCTTTCTAGCGGTCAGCATCTTTAACTACTGAGCTAAGCGGATGGCGGCCCGCGCGAGGAAATTAGCGACCATATTCTGCGTGGAAAGAAAAACGAATTAAAACTCGAAAAAACGCGTTTTCCCAAACATAAGACTAATCTAGATCGATTGTTTACCCCCAAAAATCCCCATATACCAATTTTCAGCAAAATCGTTAGAGCCGTTTTCGAGATCACAGAAATTTCTAAATAAATATATATATAAATAAATATACAAGAATTGCTCGTTTAAAGATATGAGATTATATTAGTGATCTAGAATAGCCCGTGGTTCAATTTATTACGAGTATGTCCCTTCTACGTTGTATATTAAATAATATATACACACCTACCTATATTTGTTGATAAAATCATTTCGAAATATGAAGTGAATGATTCTAAAACTTCATAGTAGGCGACACACATTAAAATTCTTTACTTGTGTGACACACTGAGTTCTCTTAAAATAAAATGGTTACCTTTATCCGTATCGTATTTATTAACATATTAACCGTTTATAATGGCGGCAGTGCCAACGAGCGGCAATAAACGTCGGTACTGAGGACTTTAATAGCATTTTTAAATGTCAGCGTAGGGCCTTAAGGCCATACCCAAATTTTAAGGGGTCCAGTGGCGCCGCCATTTAAAATAAATCATTTAAAAGGAAACGGAGATATCATTTAAAATTGTGTCTTGGTCAAGTTCTAGATACCCATTTAAAGTATTTTTTAAACTACTTTTTGTAGTTTAAAGTGAGAACGTGAAGCTTTTCTACGCACATTTGCGAAAAACGGCCACTTTTAGCTAATGTGCGTAGAAAAGCTTCACGTTCGCACTTTAAATTATAAACAGTAGTTCATAAAATAGTTTAAAGGATTATCTAGGGCTTGACCAAGACACAATTTTGAATGATATCTCCGTTTCCTTTTAAATGATTTATTTCAAATGGCGGCGCCACTGGACCCCGGAAAATTTGGGTATGGCCTTAATGTGATAAGTCACGCCTGGCCAACCGTGCACAAATGTTGTTATTAATACGACACTAATTTAAGCCCTTGACTTTAGTTGTAAAACCTTAATGCCTCGGAACTCAATTAATAAAATACTTTTTTGTCAGCCCTATAGTTGAACACTTAAAATTACTATTTTCGCCCCACTATCTCTAGTTACGTGTAAAAATTCTGCTAGGAAAGCCACACACTAGTCATGCATGATATTTGCATGAAGTAAAAATGTCGTCAGAATAGTATTTTTTAAGATTATTTTATATTACCATATCTCTTCATTTAATTTTATTTTATAATAATCATTATGTATACTATATACGGCGATACGGTATAATAATAGCTATCTAGCTTACTTAATTCTACTATCCCTACCCATATCATATCCAATTTGTGACTGTAACTTAATAAAACCCAAACCAAGTTCTATAAATTAACTTCTAAACGCTTGTAAACATCATAAGCTCTATGGCTGCTCTATTAAAACAATATTTCTTAATACGGAACCATAAATACGCTTCCCGTAGCGTTTAATCTCAAAAACAACTTATCAAAGACTTAAAAAGGTATTTGAGACAATAAAAGACCCAATCCAACCACTAAAATAATAGAGTTAAATCAAAAAGAATTTATGGACTCGGAAAAGACGGGATGACTTCTAAAAATTAAAATGTTGCGTGTTTTTTGTTCGTTCGTAATTTAAATTAATTATGTTTGGTTAATAGACGTGAGGGTCGGGCTGGGCCCGAGTGGGATGTTTTTGGTTGGTTAGCGTTGATCGTGTATTTTAGGGTTATCAATTTTCATTTCTACTTCGACGTTTTAAGCACGTTTTCTATTAATTGGCCTTGCTTTTTTTAAATATTTCTAAATCTTTTGCATAGTAGAGATCAAGTTTAATAAATATGTTTTTATTGTTTTTATAAATTAACTTTTAGGTTGTTGTTATTAACACTTAGGTTAATAGAATTAAAAAAAATAGAATAAATAATTATTTTTTATTGTATTTTAATTTCTCTAGTGTTAATTAATAAAATCATAAAAACATATTTATTAAACTTAATATGCGAAAGATTTGGAAATATTTAGTAAAATATTTCCTTATACGTAGGTGCCTACGTCATTTAACAAATATTATGTTTAATTCCGGTCTAATTTTGAATTAAACCTTACGCTTCTTCTCTAGTTATTATAATTTGAAACATTTTTTCTTGTTTTTACGATAACCGAATCGTCTGAGAAAATATAAGGGCAAACAAAATATGTATACTAAATTTATTTTAGAGGTAAATTCAGTCCGTGCTACTAAACAATTTTCCCCGGGGACATATGTCGAAATATGAAAAATAATTTTTGGCTTTCCATATCTCGAATCAACCGATCGGTCAACTTGTATGGAGGCCACAACATATTTATTCATATTTCGACCTATGTTCCTTGGGGAAAGTTGTTCAGTATTACGGACTGAATTCACCCTTAAAATAGGTAGTATATTTTGCTACACTCATAAATGAAATGAAACGGTGTCAATTCGGCCACACGATAATATCGTGGTCGACACGTCAGAAAATCGTGAATGATTACGTCAGTGATACTGCTTGTATGGAGTTATGGACAAACAAGGATAAATAAATAAATATATATGGGACAAATCACACTGATTGAGCTAGCCCCAAAGTAAGTTCGAAACTTGTGTTAAGGGATACTAACTCAACGATACTATATTTTATAACAAATACTTATATAGATAAACATCCAAGACCCAGGACAATTAGAAGGCCATTTTCCAACTTGCCCTGACCGGGGATCGAACCCGGAACCTCTGGGTGGCGGACTAGCATGGTGACCACTGCGCCACGGAGGTCATCATAAGGAGTACCGAAACAGCACCAACCCGCTGTTTTTGTGCCCAAATACTCCTAATGAGGCGCCGGCGATCGTTTGATGCGGTAGGGCTGTCCCGGCGCGGTTAATGCGCCATCCATCAAACCTAGCAGTGGACTCGCGGAATTTAAACGCATCCCTAATTTGATAGACGGCCATTATTGAGATTTATGAGGTCGATAATGTGTATTATTGTGCATGTTTGAGTTTTGAGTTCATTTATGTGTTGTTTGCATTTGTAGGTCATTTCCAAAAAAACAAAGGCTGAGTTAACTTTTTAAATTAATATAAAAAGTATAACCACCTTATTCAAAAAAAAATTAAAAAAATTGCTAAACTTTTTTAGTTAAAATATGTTTTGTCTCGTTTTTCCAATGTCAAATATTGAAAAGAGGGAAAGGGAAAGTATAAGGTGAAAAAAACAAGTTTTTCTTATTAGCTTTTTCTAACAACTAGAGATGGTGGAAATTCGACTCAACCCCGATTTTATTTTTGTATATTTTTTTAACTTTTAATACGTACCGATAAAACTGTTAACTTAATTTTATTTTTACCTCAATTTATTTTTAAGTTTATAGTTTTAATAGTAATACAAGTCAAGCCCTTTTATTTGTTACCCATATGGGTACCTAATAAAAGGGCTTGACCACCATTTCGTGACGGTCGCCATCTTGGATCTAGATTCAAGACAGCCGAGAATATTCTAGAATGAAACTGAATACTTATTATAGAGTTGACATCAAATTTAAAGATGTGTACAATTGCAGATTTATCGGTTAGGGGGGAAAATATCAAATACAAGTTTTGACCCACACAAAACAAAAATGTTTAAGCTAAATAAAACCATTTAATAAAACATGATCGATCTTATACTAAAATCTTGAGGGCGTCAATTATATTAGTACCATACATAAACACAATACATACAAGTACTAATGTATAGGTACATGTAGTCATTTTATTAGAATCACTTCTACGACTTAAAATCAATTAAGAATACTCAAGAAATGTGAAACCAGTAAACAAACTCTAACATATCACATTTCGCTTCACATTGCGAAAATGTTATTATAACCCATCACAATTCCGTTACAAAATTACATTTTATTTGTAAAGGTATAAGGTACAATTTGTTTTGCACGATACTTTTATTCGTGGTTCGTTACAGGTTTCAGCGGCAATTTTCCGTAACTTGGCAACCCTGTGTAGGGTTGTGCCCAGTCAGTCATATTACGATTCCATTTCAATATTCACTGAACCCTTACATTTGTAATGTGAGTCTTATATGTTTGCTATCAGGGTTTATTGTTGTGAATGCGTTTCGAGTTAATGGATATTATTTTCTAAGTGAATCGCTTTGGATGTATTTGTGTGCGGGATTATGAACTCATGCCCATTATTATTGTTTTGCTGTAATGTTTGGTGAAAGGGATGAGACTATAAGTATCATATATGAGGGAATATCATGATTAATTTACATGATGACAGGTAGACACATTGTTATCCAATGGTGTGTAAAAGCTTTATTTAGCCTATTGCTATTTGCTTGGCTCAAAGCATGTTAGACTGAACTCACATTGGGCGAGCGCGATCCTCGAACATACGTTTGTGTCGTTCACTCGCTCGAGGAAAGCGCACGATCAATGTGGGCTCATCTTTTTTTTCTCTATTGCCTCGTCTGTCAACTAGAATGCAATCTGGTTCCAAATTCAACTGGGAACGTTTTATTATGTTAAAGAGAAAGAGATACAAGTGAATATATGAATTAAATTAAAATGAAATAGGCTAATTTACTATGTTTTGGTTAATATTTTATATGTTGGTTTATTTACATTACGTGTTCTGAGAACGCGCTTGCAAGCTAGAGTACAAAAATTAATTGATAAAGGGTTCTTTGTATAATAACTAGTTGACGTTGTTATTTCTCAGAACGAATATGATGATATCATAAGCTCTGGACCAGAGCTTTTGTTCGTTCCTGTTAGTTCCCCGCTCACCTCCATGGTGTTAAGAAGTAATTCTCTTTACTTACGATCCGTTCGTTCCGTGTGTAAAACAATTGAACTAAATATACGGGTATAATTTTTAAGTTCAAATATTGGTTTAATTTACAACCCTTAACCAACAGGTTATGGGCCCAGAACGTTTGTGAACTGCAAAGTGATTGTTTGTGTGCAAATTAATTGTGCATCATACGGGACTTATACAGGGTGGTCCCTGTACCAAACTTAAACAAGGTGTCTCTCGTGATAAACTTATGTACTGTGTCTTAAAACCAAACTATACAGGGTGTTTCCTGTGATAAGTATATACAGATACACGGTGTTTTCTTTTTATTTTAACAAACTTTTATAATAAAAGTGCAAATTATATATTAAACAAAATGGACAATCTTAAAGTAAAACGGAACATTAAACTGATTGAATGAATGAATTAGATGTAATTAAAGTTATTAAAGAGGAACCTGCCGATAAAACTGAAGAATGGATTAAGGCAGAGCGAATTGCTAAAAGTATTATTGTAGAATATTTATCTGATGCATTTCTTGGTTTCGCAAAGGAAGAATGCACGGCAAAGGAGTTATTACACAGTTTAGATTTAATCTATCAACGTAAAAGTGTTGCCACCCAACTGGCTCTACGAAAAAAACTTTTGGGTTTAAAATTACAAGGAGACCTATCGTTGATAAAACATTTTACGATTTTTGATGACTTGATTACGGAGTTAGCTGCAGCTGGTGCCAAATTGGAAGAGCCTGACAAGGTATGTCATTTGCTATTGACCTTACCAAAATCCTACGATGGCATAATTACTGCAATTGAAACATTATCAGAGGATAACTTAACATTATCTTTCGTCAAGACGAGGCTTCTTGATCATGAATTAAAACTAATAAAAGAAAATCTTGACACAAGTGCAAAATTACTTCAAGTTACTGCAAATAGAAAAGACACAACAAATCATACTTTTAAGGCTCAAAGATCACTGAAAAACACTTACCAAGGGCAATTTAAAAGGCAATTTACTAAAAACAAAAAGGCACTAAACACTAAATGTCATCATTGCGGAAGAAAAGGCCATTTCAAGAAAAATTGCTTTTATTACAAAAAGTCACTTCAATATCAGTCCAAGAACCGAAATGTTCAAACTGTGCAAATGATTCAACCATCAACATTAAGCAATGATACTTCTGGTTTTGCTTTTATGCTTGGAAATTATGAATCTACAGCTGAAGATAAAAACAAAATTACTTTTCTTCTTGACTCTGGAGCTTCGGACCACATTATTAATAGAGCTGATCTTGCTGAAGACTTTAATGAACTTCAGACACCAATGAGAATATCTGTGGCGAAGAATGGAAGCTTTATAAATGCTACGAAAAAGGGCACATTAAATGTAACCAGTAACATGGATATCCAAGGAGAGCTAATTGATGTGCTATATTGCAAAGATGTCCCATACAATTTACTATCTGTACGGAGAATGCAACAAGTCGGTATGTCCATTGTCTTTAAACCAGAGGGTGTTGAGGTTAGTAAAGAAGATAAGGTCATCATGACTGGTAAGTCTTTGAACAATTTAATTGGTGTTGATTTCAATGTGAATGTAAAAGTATGCCACAATGTAGGCCAATTACATAGTTTTATGAAAAATGATTATGAATTATGGCATCAATGTCTAGGTCATATTGGGAAATCGAAATTCCTGAACTTAATAAATAATCATATGGTTGAAGACGTAGGGCAGATTAAGTATGTTACACCAAATGATGATTTGTGTGAAGCTTGTGTTAAAGGTAAACAAGCACGATTGCCTTTCAACATAGCTAAAAATAAAATCCATGTAAAAACGACCTCTGTTCATTATACATTCTGATGTTTGTGGTCCTATTACACCTTCTACAATAAATAACAAAAATTATTTTGTACTTTTTGTGGATCAGTATACTCATTATTGTGTTACATATTTGATTTCACATAAATCAGAAGTATTTTTGATGTTTCAAGATTTTATTGCAAAAGCAGAGGCTCATTTTAATTTAAAAGTTGTTAATTTGTATAGTGATAATGGCGGAGAATATCTGTCGAACGAAATGAAAGAATATTGTGTACAAAAAGGCATTAGTTATCACTTGACAGTTCCACGAACCCCACAATTAAATGGTGTATCTGAAAGTATGATAAGAACAATAACTGAAAGAGCTCGTGCAATGATAGTTGGTGCTGGTTTGCTAAAGTCGTTTTGGGGTGAGGCTGTTTTGACTGCAACATTCCTAATTAATTTGACCCCTACTAAAGCTTTAAAAAATTATACAAAAACACCATATGAATTGTGGCATGGTAAGAAGCCGCAAGTAAAATATTTAAAGGTTTTTGGTTCCACTGTATATGAACATAATAAAACTAGTAAAACTAAATTTGATGAAAAATCTTTGAAATGTATACTAGTAGGGTTTGAACCAAATGGATATAAAGTGTGGGATGTGGAAGCTGAAAAGTTTTTGTACGTTAGAGACGTTATTGTAGATGAGACTAATTTTTTGGAATCCAGGCCTATGGTTGGACCTGAAGAGTTTAAGTCTAAAAACTCGTGTACTGAAACTGATGAACCTGAAAGATGGTCGAAATCAGTAGAACCGTCTCATAAATCTGATGATGAAAAATCAGATGTGTCGATATCCAGGCCAATGGGTGGACCTGAAGAGTTTAAGTCAAAAAACTCGTGTAATAAAACTGATGAACCTGAAATATGGTCAAAATCAGTGGTACAGTCTCATAAATCTGATGTTCGAAAATCAGATGTGTTAGTACAAGGTGGTACTGATTATAACGACTACAATAACGAAAATGTCAAATTAGGACTAAATCCTAAGAAAAGTACACATGAATATTCTGAACTAAGGCGAAGTAAAAGAATTAAAAACCGTCCATCTATATTTTAAAATGAAGATGATGATCATCTTATGTATGCTCAGTCATTTGTATGTAAATTACCTACTTCTTTCCAGGAAATTCAAAGTAGGGATGATAAAATACAATGGGAACAAGCAGTTAAAGATGAAATTAATTCTCTTTTAATTAATAATACTTGGTATTTAGTATCAAAGCCTGAGAATAAAAATATTGTTGATTGCAAATAAGTATTTTCTATAAATAATGATGAATATGGGAATCCAGTAAAATATAAAGCTCGACTTGTTGCTCGAGGTTTTAGTCAAGAACATTTAATGGATTATAATGAACTTTTGCGCCTGTTGCCAGAATTTAAAGTCTTAGATTTATTTTGGCTTTTGCAAATCAAAATAACTTGTTGATCCATCATATGGATGTTAAAACTGCTTTCCTTAATGGCACATTAAAGGAAGAAATTTATATGACAGTTCCTGAGGGAGTACCATGTAAAAGTAACCAAGTGTGTAAGTTAAATAAAGCTTTATATGGATTAAAGCAAGCAGCGAGATGCTGGTTTGAGGTATTCGATGAAGCTCTAAAAGAAAAGGGTTTTATAAATTCACCAGTAGACCGTTGTATTTATTTGTTAAATAATGGAGATATATCTAAAAACATTTATGTAGTTCTATATGTAGATGATCTTATAATTGCTACTAGTGATGTTGCAAGAATGAACAGTTTTAAAGAATATTTAAAGAATAAATTCTGTATGGTAGATCTCAAAGATATTAAAGTTTTTGTGGGAATAAGGATTCAAAGAAATAATAACCAGATAACTTTAGATCAAAGTGTATATATAAAAACAGTTTTACATAAATTTAATATGCACGATAGTAAACCTGTCAGTACACCGCTTGAAAATAAACTGAATTATGATGCTTTAAATTCTGAAGAAAAATATGATGCCCCATGTCGAAATTTAATTGGTTGTTTAATGTATATAATGCTATGCACTCGACCGGATATAAGCATAGCTGTTAATAAAAGTCGATATACAAATAAAAATAATAAATACCTCTGGCAATGTCTAAAAAGGGTATTAAGGTATCTAAATGGATCAAAAGATATCAAGCTAATTTATACAAGAGGTAATTATAATGATATTTTGTGCGGTTATGTTGATTCTGATTGGGGTGGTAATGATCAAAATGACAGGAAAAGTACAACTGGTTATGTATTTATATTATTTGAAAGATGTTTAATATGCTGGAATACAAAACGGCAAACCTCAGTGGCTACCTCATCCACTGAAGCTGAATATATGGCACTTTATGAAGCTGTCAAAGAAACATTGTGGTTGAAGTCGTTAGCAACCAGTATTAATGTAAATATTACCAATCCAATTGTCATATATGAAGACAATAATGGTTGCATAAGTATAGCTAATAATCCCACGTCTCATAAGAGATCTAAGCATATTGATATAAAATACCATTTTTCAAGGGAGCAAGTTGAGAAAAATGTAATCAAATTGAAATACATTCCCACTGGTGCTCAATTGGCTGATATGATGACAAAGCCCGTACCTGCAGCCAGATTTTTAGAATTGAGAAATGGTATGAATTTAGAATATCATTGATGTGACAATGATTTTTTTTTGTTGTGATGGTCTGATTAGGTTTTCCTGGGTTTCCCTAATCCTTGCAACAAATGTTGGACCATATGTATTTCCCAGAGAAACACAAGGAATGGAACGGATGTATTCTTTTATTGTCTTTAAAGTTTTTTTTTTTATATATCAATTAATTTTTGAGGGGGCGTGTTGGTTTATTTACATTACGTGTTCTGAGAACGCGCTTGCAAGCTAGAGTACAAAAATTAATTGATAAAGGGTTCTTTGTATAATAACTAGTTGACGTTGTTATTTCTCAGAACGAATATGATGATATCATAAGCTCTGGACCAGAGCTTTTGTTCGTTCCTGTTAGTTCCCCGCTCACCTCCATGGTGTTAAGAAGTAATTCTCTTTACTTACGATCCGTTCGTTCCGTGTGTAAAACAATTGAACTAAATATACGGGTATAATTTTTAAGTTCAAATATTGGTTTAATTTACAACCCTTAACCAACATTATACATAACAAAAAAATACCACTGAGAAGAAAAAAACAACAAGAAAATTGGTTAATTAATGAATTAGTAATTAGCATTTCAAATATAAGAGTGAGAGCGTGGTAAAGACATTTCACTATTTCTTTCGTACGCGCGAACGAGACCCAATAGCAGTGACGTCAACAGCATAACTGTATTCTTTTTCTTTTACTTGACAGTTTCCCCTTCCATCAGATTTTAAAAGCTAATTATAACTAACTTATTTATGGGTGGTTTAAAGAAACATTTTGTTTTCGGTTTATTTTATGTAACTTATTGATATGAATAGTGAGAATAATTGATTAAAACACCGCATTAACAAGGCAGTAAGGCACCTAATCAACCTATTGGCCTGCATCCAGTGGCTCTCTCCGACCTTTCTGATAAAGGTCGCCAAGCTTAGAATACCCATCAGATTAAGGTTACACGTTCATTTTGGTATGTAAAGTGTTTGCGTGATTAACCCTAACAAAATAGGTGAATTACCTTATTACATTTTTGTACATAAATACAATATGTATATAGTCTTTGAGGCGTAAGCTCACCTTTGCATTAGTGTCGCTTTCAGACACAGAGCTTTATGTATATGTCGCAGTCGAATTGTATAATCCGTTGTTATTCAAAAACTCTAGCTGTTTGGCAATACAGCTCGGTTTTGTAAAACAGCTGAAAATCATATATACATTATAATCATATAAACATAATATACATTTATGAATAAAATGTTTTTTTTTTTTATGTGCCAAATTATAATAAACATCAGCAAAAGCATTTAACAATTCTGGCATCCTACCTGGATTATTTCATACCTGAAAATAAGATGAAATCAAGCTAAATATTCCTCGTCAGCTGTAAGGCATCCTGAATATTAAGACTGTTATTTTACTGCAATCCCGGTTGAATACAGGATGTTCGATATAAACGATGTTTTCTCAGGCATTTCTATGTCACTTCACATACATCATACTCGTGGATTATAATAGATTATATTATAAATTGTTGTAGATTACATGATAAATTGTTATATTATGTTTTTTTTATTAAGTTATCCACCATGTTGAGTCAAGGAAATGTTAGGTAACCCTTCGTAAATAGAGTTTTATTATTTTTTATACCTAGCCGGGTGGTTTCCGACGGTATAGAATAGGGCCACTCCAAGTCCTCACGTGAAATGAGTGAAATGTCGTAGAAGGCGACTTAGGAAATACAAACTGAACTAAAGCTTCAATGAGACCTCTCCAAACCGTCTGGTCAACATGGAGCGTAACCAAATCCTCTGGCTGCTCTGGCCAAGTATGGCTCTGGTAGTACAGAGACGGTCGTGCTGTGTGAAAAAAGACCTGATAATGATTATGATGATACTTTTTTAATGCATGTTCACCGATCATTCGATGACGCCTGAACCAATTTAAAAAATTATTTTTTGTTTGAAAGGATATACTCACAAGGTGGTTCCTTAATTTTTTAAATCAAAATTGGTAGTGTAGTTTGCGGTTAAAATCGATTTTCTAAAAAATTATAATAAATAACAGGTATATCTGGGGCCAGAAAATATATTAAATATAATGAAAGGTAATGGGAGAGACCTAAGCTCAGCAGTGGGACACTATTTGGCAAATAAAAAAAATTGTATAATACCTACACCTTCCGAACATCCAGACCACACATTAACACAACAAAGCCTATAGAGTGATAACTTTTATAGTTCTCCTAATTAGAATGCGTCTCTGAAAGCTATTATTGTGGATGCAATAAATGTTACGAGCATATCTCCCACATAGAAAAAAGCGTAATGCACTGCAACGCAAACGACGCTTCTGTGTAAAATCGTTTAGCGGGGCAAAGAATATTATGTTTAGAGTATTTTAGAGAAGAGTCAGTTTGAATTCGTTCGTAGTAAATCCATTTGGTATTCCGACTTCCAAAAAGAAGAAGGTTATAAATTTGTCGCGATTTCACCGATTATTCAAAGATGCCTCGACCGATTTGGGATTTCTTTTTGTTTGAAAGAGTATATTTCTATGGTGGTTCCATATAAATTTTATCAAAATCGGAAGAGTAATGAAAGAGTTTTGAAAAGTCCATTAATTTTACTTACTAATCGCCATTGTAGGTGTAATCAGCTTGTAATAAAATTCAAATATTTGAACGTTAAGACATTAATACATAGAACAAAAACAAACACTTATTTTAAACAGTGTCTATACGAAGGTTGCGTGCGATGCAAAATAAATCTTATTTTGGTATACATTTATAATGAAAGTCAAATTATAATCCAACTATCGAATATAATTTTAAGATTTGCCAACATCTAATTATTTAACTGAATTTCTACAAATGGCTTCATTTAATTGATGAAGTTGTTCAAATGATATAATGAAAACTTTGAATTTTAAATAGGTACTTATTTTATTGTTCTCTTCAAACATGTGAGTCTTTTGTTTCTATTTCAAACCAGTAGCACTTCTGCGTTTTGTTTACCTTCATCGTTCGGCCCGCGTGGTCGGCGGGGGACTACAAAAAAAGGCCGCACTTAACAAATGACATATGGTGTGAATGAGTTTATACAGGGTGTTGGTGTAACAACCAGCATATTCATTAGTTTAATTACACAACTTATATGTATTAAATAATACGTAAAAATCTTAAAAGAAATTATGTTTCGATCAATTAAAAATAACTTCTAACTTCTTTACAGAACTTTCCATCAATATAAATGACTTAATGGGAGCAGCTCTAATAAAATAGCAGCTAAAAAAATATCATCTGTTTCATCTATACCGGGAAAAAATTCTGCCAGCTACTTGGAGCAGATTATTTGGATGCTTATCTGTACATGTATTTGTAATAAAAAATATAGTATCTTTTAGTAAATATCCTATAACACAAGTCTCGAAGTTACTTTGGAGTTAGCTTAATCAATGTAATTTGTCCCTATTTATTGATTTATTTAAAAAATCCTAAATCCTCCAAAAGATGCCTTTGGATCTTGCAGCCCTGGGCTTTCACATATCAACTTCAAACTACAAGACCCAAAATGCACTGGCCACCCCATCAACTAACTACATACTTGAATTCAGTAAAATCAACTCCGCTTTAGAATCATCCTGTATAACCAATTCCCCGAGGATCGTGCGTCAATATAACAAACAAACGCACGATAATTAACTCTAACACAGAGTCATAAAGTTTAAAATCGTTTGTTTAATCTGTAAATGTATTTGGATCAATTAGTATCGCATTTTGGTGTTGGGTGTGATGTGAGGCTCGGAATAGATCAATATTGTGCTTTTTGAGTGGGCTCGATAGTGTTGTCGTTTCTGGATCAATTACATGCAGATGTTGGCAAAAAAAGAAAAATGTATAAAGATAAACCACTATACTAAGTGTGTATAGTGGTTCATCTTTATACATTTTTCTTATTAATTAAGTCTTTAACCCTTTCACTGCGAGACTTTATAACATTTTTCGTGCCCCCAGCGCGAGGCATGGTAAATCTAAAATAAATACCTACAACCAAAAACGGATATGGATACGTAAGTTATATAATAAGCCAAAGGAGAATTTTTTTTTGTCGCACATATCCGACGTTCGCGGAATGGGTCCGACAATGTTAGTCGGATGAATACGACTTTTGTGGTTAAAGGGTTAAATGCAGTGGCGGCGCAAGACCTCAACTTAATGTGGGCACGGTAAATTTCGCGAGGCCCTCAATTCAGTGTTGGGAATTAGTTTAACTAAAAAAAAGCAGGCTTGCCGAGCCCATAATGGTATTAAATCAAGAACAAACATACGTTCTTTCCTCTGTACTCTGAGGTTCGTTTATTCATGCCACTGACACATCAGTATATTTAAAATAAGAAAAACCTTGTGGCGTGTACTTTTGAATTTTCCCTACATTTTCAAATATATTTTTGGTTGTGTGTGAGGTGCGAGGCCCCTTGCCTTACGCCGCCTCTGAGGTTAATGGCTATGCTGAGATCATTGATACACGGACATACCCGTATTAAATTGAACCTCGGGGTATACTAGATCACTGTAGTATAATGAAATTAAAATAACAGTCAAAAAACAACAAAAAAAACGCCATTCCTATGCAAATAGCCTGGGCGGCTGCTCACTTTTGCATGGAAGAGGCGATTTTTTTTGTTATTTGATTGTTATTTTAATTTTAATATACTAAAATGATATAGTTGCCCTTGGATTGATTACGGGTATGTCTCTTTAACGTTGTATATGTATACTATTTTTTTTCGTATGTGTAAGTGGCTAACACTGATGTCAGATTTTTCAAGCTACCTTAAAGCATCTGATGTAGCTTAACGATTGCCATATAATGATGACAGCCGAGGCCAACGACATGCGTGCCTTTTAAAGTACGGTGAAGCTCGAGTTTTGATCAATCCGATCGATATATCGATATTAATATACAAAATTATCGATCTATAAATTTAATGAATATCCGTCATTAAGTTTTTGCAGACTTAAATAGAAACCTATTATCATGGGCTTTATCGTTTAAAAGACATGTCACAAAAACAGCACACCACTTTTTGCCTGACATTTTTTGTACTCGTTAACGACATTCTCGGGGGATATTGGGGATAATTTGACTTCCTACCGTGAGGATATAAAATAAAGAAAGAAGAGAATCGACAGTGTTCTACATGCGTTTGCAAAGCCATCTTGTAAAGATCTCCAGAGATTTCACTTAATAAACTTGGAAAATATTCAGTTTCATTGCGAGGTTAAAAGAAAAAGTTTTGTGAAAATGTAATAAAAGACATATTTAGTTGAACGCACATTTGATTTATTGTTATGTACCTAGTGCGTACTTAAATTAAAATGTTTTGTATGACCTCCTAGGAAGTAAAATTATTGGATGCAAAAGCATTATCTCATCATTAGCATTATAAGATGTGGCAGTAATAAATAGGAAAGAAACTAATGCTCACGCAAAACACTTTTTGTATAAACAACATTCCCCAATTTCCTTGTACTATTTGTAGATAGCAACTATCTTCGGGTATAACAATATTTTAGGGTGTCTTTCAACAACCAAAGTAGGATATATTCTGAACATATATATATCACAATACTTAAGTTTCATCTTTATGGAGGAACCTATAAAGATTACACTTAATACATAAACATAGTTAAAACTGGCATATATATGGACTAGGTTTTCCTTCTTTCTTCTCATTTTTTGCAGCAATGGGGAGACGGAGGACACGTGGCCTGCCCATTAAGAAGTGTTTGTTGGCAGCAAATTAATTACTTTCCAATATGGCCGCCAGAATTAGGTGTCATATTTTTGGAATTCTAATGATTCTTTGATGTTCTCGGCGGTAATTAGTGTTTTGATTGTGTTTGACGAATAAGTAAAGTTTTTTGAGGTATTTGGGCATTTAGGCTTTTGTATTTTAGATTGAAATTTAGTTAAGTACTTACTTTGCGTAATTAGTTTTCATTATGTCACAGAATAATTATAAGAATTACTTAAAATTTTATTTAGATTTTAAACAAATAAAATAAACAAGAAATCAAACTAAAATATGTACCTAATACTTTTATTAATTCTTTGCTAAAACTAAACTAATAGCAGCTATATACTAAAGCAGCATTGCCACGTTGTATGGTAATGCATAACTTTTGGTGATTTCATCAATTTTCAGGCGACAGTATTATGTATTTTATGCTTCGATGGTCCCCAAGGCCTCAACGTATTACATAATTATGCTGTAGTTAGTGCTGTGCTTAATTTCCGGCCTAGGATAGATAGAACTAAAGGCCTCATTAACACCTTGCTACAAGTTAGTCGGGCGGCAACCACTCGTAAAATCAAAGCCAAACTCTCTGTTACTTATACATATACACGATGATTTTTTATTGGTTTTGGAGCCAAAGGCCACTTCGTAGGCATCGTTAGTAAGACCTAATTAGCTAGTCAAAATAAAAATTCAGAAACAAAAAATGTTGTCTAAAACTCGAAAGTAAAATTGTGAGGTCAATTAGTAGTACCGCCGCCATATACCGCCCGCCGGCCGGCCGGGGTCATCGACATTACGCAGCTGGCGGCCGGCGTATAACTACGTGGTCTCGATCGAAAATCATTTACGTAACTTTTTTATCTTATGACATACAGATATTTTGGATTACGTATATGGATAGAGGAATTTATTTACTATACGACATTTTTTATTCCAAAACCAATGAAAAGTCAGCGTGTATAAAGAACAACAATGTTATCATACGATAACAATTTTCTACTAACTCAATTTATACTTTATAGTGCGTCAAATAAGTATTTTAAAATCTGATTAGAGAAATCATCTCCTAGAGGCTATTCCTAGAAACGGATTGCGAATCAGATCTTTAAAAAAAATATTTGACAAGCCAATTACAGTAAATCAAATTACTAACCCATATACCTATCCAGTGACTACGTTCAGAATTAATCTTTAAACACCATAGTTTTAATTAATAACTCTATAAAGTAGAAGAATTACAGAAAGTCAACTCATCACTGGCCCATTTACCTATTCTGTGACTACGTTTCGAATCAATCTTAAAGGACCATAGTTAAAGTTAAATAATAGATCTACAGAGCAGCAAAATTACAGTATGTCAATTCAACACTAGCCCATTTATCTACCCTGTGACTACGTTCAGAATCAGTCTTCATAAGCACCATAGTTTTAATTAAATAATAGATATACACAGCAGCAAATTACAGTATGCTAACTCAACACTAGCTCATTGAACTATTCTGTGACTACGTTCAGAATCAATCTTCAGGCGCCATAGTTTTAATTAATTAAAAGATCTACAGAGCGGCAAAATTACAGTATATCAACTCAACACTAGTGCATTTACCTATTCTGTGACTACGTTCAGAATCAATTTTCAGGCACCAATAGTTTTAATTAAATAAAAGATCTACAGAGCAGCAAATTTACAGTATGTCAACTCAACGCTAGTCTATTTACCTATTCTGTGACTACGTTCAGAATCAATTTTAGGCACCACAGTTTTAATTAAATAAAAGATCTACAGAGCAGCAAAATTACAGTATGTCAACTCAACGCTAGTCTATTTACCTATTCTGTGACTACGTTCAGAATCAATTTTAGGCACCACAGTTTTAATTAAATAAAAGATCTACAGAGCAGCAAAATTACAGTATGTCAACTCAACACTAGTCAATTTACCCATTCTGTGGTCACGTAACCGTTTGGAATAACTCTTCAGACACCATAGTTTTAATTAGTGACGCCATGTGCGACTCTTCACGCTGCGGGGGGCCCCTCCCCTCCCCGCCCCTCTCCAGGCCGTATGCCACCTTAGTGATAGTATAATTATCTCACTATACCGCGTTTCATGTTTGTCTCAAGGTACAAGAAGATGCCACTTTAAAGAAGATAAGTTATCATTGTTTGAAAGTGGGATCTTCTTAAAATACAATTTTAAAAAACCCTTTCCGATCCGCTATGGAAATTTTGGGTAACTTGTGTGGGTTCTCTGAATCGGTTTCTCCCATCCCTTAAAACGCAAAAAAGTCTGTAGCTACACAAGCTACCCAACATTAGCTTAACGGGTCGGGCAGGGTTTTTTTACATATTGTATGTACTATTTTTTTACAGGGTTGATTTTATTTACATAGGCTTAAAATTTTTGAAAAAAATTTTGAAAATTATTTCGATATGTTTTGATTGAAATCGCCTAATTTAAGGCACTAACATTATTAAAATTGTTTTTATTTATTTCCCCGCTAGATCAAAAAATTGGCTCTGCCTCCTTATAGCCGTAAGTAATAAGATCCTAAACGCTCTGTCTGCCCCATTTGGGTAATAGACGCGATAGAATGTATTTATACCTATTCCGTCTTAGTATAAAACGTGAACTAACTTACTACAGTTAAATTTTAAACCATTATCGGCCAAAAACACGATGACTTCCCGCAATATGTCACCTTCTCTATGTCACTGTCAATTTAATTAGGGTGGATAATGGTTTAAACCAAGTCGTAAAGTTAGTCCTCGTTTTAAAATGAGACTGATGAGGTCTAACAAAATAAACTGAAACTATTTTATCATATTTTGATAGGTAATACATGTTCCTAGGGAAAATATGTTCAGTAAGTATGTATCATGGACTGAAATTAATCTTAAAATAATTTCAGTACATTCTGTTAGATCCTGTGTATTAGCATTCATTAATAATGTGAAAATTACGTGAATTTAACAATTGAAAACAATACATACAAGGGGCCGGGCGTGTCACGTTCCATATTGTGCAAAGTAGACAAATAATTTCACAAAGTATAAAGTAAAACAAGTACTTCAATGTAATGACGTCAATTGACGTAGGTTATTAGTAAATAGTTATTCAAAATATACGCAGTTCGCATTATTTTATATTCAAATACGTCAAAAATTACAAAATTGTATTGCTTTCCATTGTGGCAAATTGTATTTCAGCAGATTTATTTATACAATTTACCTACGTAAATAGTAATTAGAACTTCCGATAGCTCCATATTGTAATGACTAAGAAGATAAGACGTTTTAATATATATATTGTGCGTTAAGTTACAAATAATTTAATTATTATTAGATACTTTTGAAGTAAAGCAAAGCAAGCAAATGATGGATGGGGCAAAAAGGTTCTCGAATGGCGACCGCGTACTGACAAGCGAAGCGTAGGGCACCCACCTACAAGGTGGTCAGATAGCCTGAACAGGGTCGCTGGAAAGCGCTGGATGCAGGCCGCTCTTGATCGGTCATTTTCTTTGGTGAGGCCTATGTCCAGCAGTGGACGTTATGCGGTCCACATCCGTATTATACAATGTCCTTTTTTATTAAGTACAAATATTTTAAGGGGTGATTCAGTCCATCATATGGAACAACTTTTCCCAATAAATGTATATCGAAATACGAAAAGAAAATTTTCATTTTCCATAGTAACGATATCACGTGACCACTTCGATTTATATTAAAACCTAAAAAAAATTTCAATATACATTTATTGGGAAAAGGTGTTCAAAATGATGGTCTGAATCGCCACTTAAAATATTTGTACTTAATAAAAAAGGACATTGTATAGGATTTATGTTAGACTGGTATTTATTACTAAGGGCCTACAATAAAACATTTTGATGCCTGAAATTAATAGATTTGATTTGATTTGCTTGCTTGATGCTCAGTGGCCATTTTGGAAATCTTTAATTAAGGCCTATGTCCAGCAGTGGACGTTATGCGGCTGAAATGATGATGATGATGATGCTCAATTGTCAATGACACAGTCTATGTTTGTTTTTGCCTAGCCTTGAGTGATCCTATAGGCAACTGATAACAGTTTAATTTATTTAACCCTTTTTCCCGTGACTTGGACCACCGTATAAGTGAATGAAGAATAACACGGTCGTATGGGTTACAGTTTAAAACGTTTAATTCGGTCTGGTTTCGGGGAAACTCGCGAGATAACCGCTTTGTCTTAATTAGAATTTACAACACAAGTGCCGACTTTTTAGATTCAATTTGTTGTTAAGTTAGTAGATTAATATGTCATTCGACATATATACTTAGTATTCTTTGTTGCCCTGTTCATTAAATCAGCGCTTTTATACAACGTGGAAGGGGTTCACTATAATCACTACCTATAGTGACTATAGTGAACTAGTATAGCCCGTTGTTTGATTTATTACGGGTATGTTCCCTTCCACGTTGTAAAACAGAAGTACCCATAGTGAGAATTAGCATACTATAACTGCTTAAAATAGCTCAAACTTTGACAATAACAGCAATCGACGTAAAGTCGGTTGGCTTGATGGGAAATCGACGTAATAAGAACAACAGAACTACTCGTACCGCGTCGACATTGTGGAAGTCGACATACTGAGAACAACTCAAAAATCAGCACTTCTTTAATACCTAAGTAGGCAAGTTTTTTAACGGAGTATCTTCTTAACAGCTAAATGGATTTCAACAGTTAACGTTATCGTTCCTCTTAAAAAACCCAAGCGGTCTTAGATAGGTTGTTTAAAAAGTATTTTGCGGATTTTTGGCGCTAAACGGTTTACTATCACGCATTCGGTTTTTTGAATAAAGTTCCTATTCGGATAGGCGAAAAAAGTGTAAGATTTCTCCGTCACTAACATTTTTAGGGGCTAAAATCTGATTTTATTTTGAGCCTTCGACACGAGAAAAAGAAGGGGCTAAAACTTTTTGAGGGTTATTTTAGGAGCTTTAATTTTTGTAACGTTCCAATCGAGTGTTCCAAGACAATAATTACATGTTCCAAGTAAATGTAGTTAAGTTAACATACCTGAGTTTCCGTGACGTTCAGCAGTTTGGCCATGTCCGCCCTTTCTCCCGAGGACAGGTATTTCTTCACCTCGAACAGCTTTTCCAGCTCGAAGATCTGCCTCCCCGTGAACGTTGTCCTGGCCTTTTTCCGCCTCCCCACCCCAGGCTCCTCCCCCTCTTCGCTGGTGAGGGATCCCTCACCTCCGAGCGGAGACCTGACGTCTTCCGTCGATTTCTTCCTCTTAATTTGTTTGGAGGGATCTGGAATGAAGAGTTTAAGGTTATTTTGTTGTTTTTCAGAATATTAGGTAAACTTATTGCTTGCTTTTAGTTTTTTAGAAACCGACGACGTAGACATAGATGACAAAATGATTTTATTTGATTTAAAAGCCAAAGGCCATTAGATCCCAAGGCCACCTTTATCGTAATGTTCAAAGCGGCAGATTGCATAAGACAAACAATTTGAAAAAAAAAGGCAAATAATTTGGCGAAGGCGGAATATTTTTAGAAAAAGTACACACACTTCATATTTAAACACTCAATTTTTGGAGATATTGTTTATAGCATTTCTATTTATTATGAAATCATTCTCTCAAAGCATATTAAACGAGTATTGTCTCTTTGTAATGTCGCCTTGTTTGTATCGCGAAATTGTAAAAAACGGTTTAAACGGTCGACCGACGGACTGGGTTTTCAGAAGCGCGCGCTAGAACACAGTTACTACATAATACTTGTACGTAGTATATTATTACTCTGTGATAATACATAATGTAACTTAGTAGTACTTAATGTAACGTTAAATACAAAGCGACAGAGATACGATTGTGGCCTGTGGCTGAAAATCATTAATCGAAATAATTAATGGCATTCAAATACCATGCCGATGCCAGCTAATGTGACGGGCCTAGGACGGGAGCCCAGGTATCTCGTTGGCCGACTGTACATAAAATCTTTCTTTAAAAAGCGCCCTAAGTCGTGCTTCTCAAAGCACGTTTAGCTATTTCGGTAGGTACGCTGTGTAGTGTTTCAGAAGGTGCGTTAATCTTGCTTTTGGACACCGCTGTAATTAGGTGGCAACCTTAAGCACCATGGAAAATCAGACGACAATGGTGGCTATAGTTCTGTACCTACCTTCCGTGGAAGTCCTTTCCGAAATAAGGCTTAACGTGCCTTCCAAAGTGCAAAAGAGCTTTATATATGAGTAAGTACTAGCCACATGTGGTCATCTATCCAAAAGCGACCATGCCGGATTTGATTAACTTGCAAAAGCGCAACATCCAGTAATTTAGTGGAATGTAACGTGGAGTACAAAGGGAAAGCGATACGATTGTGGCCGAGGTTCATTAATCGCAATAATTAATCCATGGCATTCAACTACCGCGCAGATAACATCTAATGTGACGAGCCGACTAGGTCGAGAGCGCTCTGTCTACAATCTAGTCTGTCAATCTAATCTACAATTCGATTGTTTAGTAATTAATTACAAAAAAGTAAAAAAACGGAATTTCAAGTAACGTTAAACTTTATTTATTATCATCATCAGGTCTTTTTAGTCTCCACTGCAGCAGCACGACCCTCTCTGTACTACACTCTGTCTCTGTACTACTGGCCAGAGCAGTCAGAGGATTTGGCCTACACTCTCCTCGCTAGCCAGACGGGTTGGAGAGGTCTCATTGATTTTATAGGCTTTGTTCGCTTGTATTTCCTAAGTCGCCTACTACGACATCCACGGGAGGACTTGGAGTGGCCCTATTCTAGGTATTATGCCGGAAACCACACGGCGATTGTCTTGCGAAAGCGCAATATCCACTAATTTATTGGAATGTAACGTGAAGTACAAAGGCCGAGGTTCATTAATCGCAATAATTAATCCATGGCATTCAACTACCGCGCAGATAACATCTAATGTGACGAGCCGACTAGGTCGAGAGCGCTTTGACTATAGTCCTATTCGATTTTTTAGTAATTCGTTTAGTAAAAATTTGAATTAGTTTTAAATGTCAAATAAAGTTGGAATCATGGACTGAACTCACCCTTAAAATAGTTTAAATATATAACATCTGATGTGACGAGCCGACTAGTTCGAGAGCGCTCTGTCTACAGTCCTATTCGGTTTGGTAGTTATTCGATATAATTTTTTAGTTTGAAATGTCAAATAAAGTTGCTAGAATTTTTTCATCATCATCATCATCAGGTCTTTTAGTCTCCACTGCAGGAGCACGACCCTCTCTGTACTACCATAGCCATACTTGGTCAGAGCAGCCAGAGGACTTGGCCTACACTCTCCACGCTGGCGAGACGTGTTGAAGAGGTCCTATTAATGTTTATATGCTTTGTTTAGCTTGTATTTCCTAAGTGCAATATCCACTAACTTAGTGGAATGTAACGTGAACTACAAAGGGACAACGATACGATTGTGGCCGAGGTTCATTAATCGCAATAATTAATCCATGGCATTCAACTACCGCGCAGATAACATCTAATGTGACGAGCCGGCTAGGCCGGGAGTGCTCTGTCTACAATCCTATTCGATTGTGTAGTTATTCGATATAATTTTTTAGTTTGAGAATCTATCAAATAAAATTGCCAGAATGTAAGTATATAAGTATGTTAGGCTTATTACGGAACTGAAGATTACCTTAGAGACAAAAAACGGGTCCCTCTAGGTTTGTATTTGTGCATTCACAAATGTCATAATTTGAGTATATTCGGTACATGTTTATGTATGTAAAACAAATTGACATTAATTTTAAACTTTACATTAATAATTATAACATAACAATATATTCTCAGTCTACATATCTAATTTTAATATCAGTATAATTGTAAGATGACGTTTTTGGATAAAATGCTTCAGTACAGTTTGTTACCGCTTCTTCTGTACTTGCACTTAGGATATGGCAGTAAACTTAGCTGTAAGTAAATGATCTGACGTCAATATTTACCTTTTAAGAAATCGAAAAAAATAGAAAAATATGACAATTGTCAAGTGATACAAAGGGATTTGACCGACTTTTTTGACTTTTGAGAGTTCATTTAGTTTATTTACTTTTATTAATCCTACTTCCTATCCTACTAATAATATTATAAATGCAAAAGTGACTTTGTATATTTGTTTGTTAGTTACTTCTTCACGCTTAAACTACAAAACCGATTTAGAAAAAAATTGGTATGGACATAGTTTGAGACTCGGGGAAGGACATAGGATACCATTTAACCCGAAATTCTCACGGGGAGCGAAGCCCGCGGGTACAGCTAGTGAACAATAATTGTAAAAAACATCTTATTCCAAAAACCAATAAAGCATCCTTTTGCCTAACAATCAATGTTTGCAATGCGCAAAAAGCTAATCCTTATCTTTCTACAGCATTAAGAATAATAAAAAGTAGTTAAAAATCAGAAAAGATTCATAAGTCCGTTTTAAAAATTAATGAACTTGTAAAATCCTGCAGTGGGACCCTGTACTATACAAAAGCTACTGCCATAAATTAGCTATTAATTAATGGGGCCACAAATCAAACAGACGGACCGATACATATTTTCTTAATTACCTTGATCTATCTTATATACCGATGTTATCAAAGATAATCATTAAGTATAAAACCTTCAGTTTACCACTGACTATTCAGTATTTTTATAAAAAAAAGACCTGCATAGATGTTAGTTTGTCTATTGTCCGCAAGGACATTTTGGTCTATTTTTTATTTAGCATAATTAATTTAGCCCCAAACTGGAAAAATAATTACCAACTCAAAAAAATAACATATTTTGGAATCTTTGCAGTGGAACATATAGCTTATAATAATAAACAAGCAGTAATACTTAAAAATACACACACACACACACATAGCGCGACGAACCGATGGCCGATGGGGCAAAAAGTTTCTCGAATGGCGACCACGTACCTACAGGCAAGCGAAGCGTAGGACACCCAACCACAAGGTGGTCTGACGACCTAACCAGGGTCGCTGGAAGGCGCTGGATGCAGGCCGCTCTAGATCGGTCATTTTGGAAATCTTTGGGAGAGGCCTATGTCCAGCAGTGGACGTTGTGCGGCTGAAATGATGAATACTTAAAAATCTAAAAGAAAACAATGAAGCTTTGGAATAGAGAATTATAAATTTTTTCAAAAACTTGTATAAAATAATTTTGAAAATGTGTAAACAGTTGCTGTACCCACCTATTTCCTTGATTCCAAATAATTATCGGCCTATTCAAATGTATAATTAATTATCTATTGAAAATCTTCATTGCTTTTTTAAATATTGCTAACTGTTTAGTGTTATTAGCTATATGTCCCACTGCAAAGATTCCATATACTATGATTTATTTTTTGTATTGGTACATTTTTCGCCTAGTTTGGCTAAATTAATTAGGCTAAGTAAACGTCGACGTGTTTTCTCTAATAATTATTTAACGTATTTGTATCATCACTCAAATTAATATTATGATACTTAGCAACAACATAAATAAATATGATTATATAATAATAACCATCAAAATCCCTGTAGGTGTTACTCGTACAAACTACAATAAATTATTTTTGTCATGTGTTTCCCCGAATCAAAAATATAAAATGGCCAAGAATATTATTTTGATAATTACTTAATAATCCGTTAATCTTCAGTGTCAAGATTATCATATAATTAAAAATAATGTTGTTTATTGCATTTTTATAATTGCATTGTACAATACTTATCAGATATCCCATTTCGTGATAAAAATAAATTGTTAAACAGATAAAACAATATCAGTCAAATGAGTCGATAATGTATTCATTATATTACTATTTATTTCTACAAATGACTACGGCTTTGGAACGCAATTCCTTTGTACATTCGAACTCACTTTGTGGTGAGTACGTAACTTTACTCCTGCCATAGATTTAAGAAGTAAAAAACTTCTATGTCTATACTCTCTGTATTAGCCATTACCATGGGCGTACCGAGGAGGGGGGGAGGGGGCAATTACCTCTTTTAGATTTTGTTTACGTCCCTACTAACTATCTACGTTTGTCAATAACTTTTTGGTTTATTTCAATTTATGTTTATTTATTTGACTAGATGCTCATAAAAAATCTGATTTGCTGTGCCACCATATATGCACAGCACCATTATAGTTAGATAACTATTACATACTATAACGATAACAAAAAAGTTGGATAATTATAACGATATAAAAACATTATATTTCCTTCCCGAGCGCTTGTGTGCGTTCCTGTAACGTTATACATTATATTTGCCAAACCAATGCCAGTATCTTAGTTTAGAACCTCCTTGGTACCTATTTTATGACAGCTACAGAAACAAACTTTACTCAATTTAATCATTCTCTTGTTCAGATTTAACGAGCACACAATAACACAAAGTAATAAAACTCTAACGACCTAAATATGAATGGCGATACATAATATCGCGAACGAGATCAAACTCAACGGTTTGACAGACAAATGACAGCTAGCCTAGTGTTGCCAACTCGCCAACTATTTTAATTGCCTGCTTGGGGGCGAATTAATTGCGATCGGGCTATAATGTGGCCACACTGACTGATATATGAGGTGTTTACAATATAAATGGTATTTGATGTTATAGCCGCTTGATATTTTCGGATGCAGTGTAAAGGGTGTGCCGAATGCAATGAGTTTTATATGTTTCATTGTTGTTATTTGGACATGTGTCCGATATTTTATGAATGACATAAAAAAGGAGCTCCCATGCTGGTCTGGGAGAAATAAAAAAAACTTAGAATGTACCAGCTGCTTCTCTTCCCACGCAGATCGTAAAAGGGCGTGAAAGGGCAAAAATGCAAATCATGTTAACAGGCGATGCGGCTAGCAACCCATCACTGTATTGATTGCTTTTCCATCTTCTCGCCCACCATGACGCTAAAAGTGGCTTTTGGGTCTTGCGGCCCCGGGGCTCTGCATAGAACCGCAAGACCCAAAATGCTCTGTCTGCCCCATTAGGGATAAAGACGTGATAATATGTATGTATGTAGTAATAAAAAAGGAGATTGCCAATTTGGTCAATTTAATTATCATGTTGCGAAATTCTATAGAGTTTACATTTATTAATTGGTTAAAGTTTATTTGTTTGTTTATAAAGCTTTATTGTATATAGGAAAGAACACAGATACAAAACAGAAAAGTTGACATACAACGGCGGACTTATCCCGTATAGGGAACTCTTCCAGACAAAAAGATGTTCAGTCTAACGAGCATTTTCCGAAGACGTACCACGCGAACGAAGTCGCGGACTTCTGGTAAATAAATATATTTAATGAAACCACTGTAACACTCATTGTCTAATATATAGTTTCAGAACAGCTTTACTACCAATAAATGTATATTGTTTCATCGAAACAGTTCCGTTTCACTGAAGTACCAGCGAACGTTAGTTTGATATATGCGTACGTCGCGGCTTTATTAAGATGTCTTTCCGTTAATAGTTCGAACGGTTCTAGGAAACCATATGTCGATGAAACATATTCGGTTTAACATATTGTTATTTGTAGATCGAATATTCGTAATAGATTTACATTGTCGCTTGAATTCTATCCAACTGAGTTCTATTCAATTCAATTCTATTACTATTCTTTAATATGTATTTTTTATGCTTCTTATTTGAATAAATTCCTACACGTATGAGTAAAAAAAAATTCTATTCTGATTGAGACAAGACTTAGGAGAGATGGTTGAATAGGAATCAAAATAGTGATGGGTTGCTAGCCGTATTTATGTATGTACTAGCTTCGCTATGCGGTGTTACCCGCGGCTAAAGTAGCATACTTATGAGTTATTCCAGGGTGTCAGCTCCAACCAAATTTTATCAAAATTGGTCCAACCGTTTGCGCGTGAAGAGTCTACAAACATACACACACACTCACAAACTTTCACCTTTATAGTATTAGTTTGATGTAAAAACTTTATTGTGCATAAAGGACACAACAAAAATACAAAATAAGACAATACAAAGGCGGACTTATAATAATCTTTTTAAGGGATCTCTTCCAGTCAACCCAAAACCAGAGTAGAGAATGCCAGTAAGTAAAGTGGAACAATATACTATACTTACTTACAACTCAGACTATATTTTTCAGAACTAAAAACCGACCTCTTCTCCGAACTACACAACTGATTTTGATAAAATTTCTACAGAACCACCTCGCAAATTACGATCAAAAAACTCCTTTAGACCAAAAAAAGAATTTTCCAGATCGGTCTAGGCTTCTTAGAATAATTGGTGAACATACTGAATTAAAAAAATAGATTGCGACCAATTGATAAACTCCTCTTTTTTGGGAAGTCGGTTAAAAATATGATCGAAACATATAAATATATCTAAATATAACTCAATCCCGGTCAGGAATCTTCATACAATTTTAACGATTTGAATTTTCGACCATTCCCTCATCAGCTTTTTCTAGGGGGGAGTAGAAGCAGCTGGTACATTCTGAATTTCTTAACTCTCGAAGATCAACACGAAAAAATGCTATTGTTACTACAAATTTTCATGTTTAGCTAAAGCACTCTTAAAAACTTCACGCGCATGTTTAGACAGTGCATGTTTCTTGTCTAGGTATTGCGTAACATTTTTTACCAATTTCTAAAAAGGACAATAACGCTTGACAATTACGCAGTTGATTGTACGGATTTTAATTAAATTTAAGGAGCGACGTGTTAGGAACTATAGTAAGGTGAAGTGCGACATGATGGGAGTGAAGTGGAGACACAGAGCGGCGCGGCGTCGTAAAGGGAACAATTCATCAATTCGTCGCGACCTTTACTTATGTATGTTCATCATCAGGTCTTTTTGTCTCAACTGCAGGAGCATGACCCTCTCTGTACTACCAGAGCCATGCTTGGCTAGAGCAGTCAGAGGACTTGGCCTACATTCTCCTGGCTGGCCGGGTTGGAGAGTTCTGATTGATGAATATAAGCTTTGATAAGCTTGTAGGTATTTCCTTCCTTCACGAAATCCACGGGAGGACTTGAAGTGGTCCTATTCTACTCTTCCGGAAACCACACGGCTAACCAAATATGCATGTTCACCGATTTTTCGAAGACGTATGGACCGAATCCTTTTTTCGTTTGAACGGGTATATATAGTTGCTCGATGGTCCCATAGAAATTTTATTAAACTACAGGACCGTGTAGTTTAGCGTCGAAGTGGGTTTTTAGTTAAAATTTATTTGAAGCTACAAATGATTTGTATGGCCGACGTTTCGTTCAGACCATCATCATCCTCATTTCAGCCGCCAACGTCCACTGCTGGACATAGGCCTCTTCCAAAGATTTCCAAAATGACGTTCAAACCAGTCAAGATATCTATTGCTTCAATAAAATGGTATGCAACAGCCAAAAATCTTGCATCGTTTGAATGGGCCTTTACTAGTGTTTAATTTATTAGTGAAACTCTATTTTCAACACTTAATAGCCATGCAATACGTTTAACAACCTTCATGAAAACACCACAAAAAACGTATAAAACTTCGAAAAAGCCGCAAACTTTAACACTTAACTATATTGCTGTTAATGTCGGTTAAATAAACACATAGAGGAAGAATAAATCCGTTGGATTATGTGCTGGTGGAGAGAGGACACCTGTATTTTGGTTTTGGCGATTTAGAAGCGGATACGACTATTTTCGTTTTAAGTTGGGAAGTTTGTTTTTAACCACATTTTTACATTATAGGTGCAGCCTGTAAAAGTTGACAACGCTTGTTAGTGATTCTTTTAAACCTAATTCAAAAAAGAAGTTTATTTCTTTATTTTTTATGTACTATTTTTATATTGCAACCCACATTTAGACTATCTGCATAACCCAAAGGTTGACTGGTAGACAACGCTTCTAGCGTTAAGTTCGCCTATTGTTCTGAACAATTTGTATTTGATGAACAATAAAGATTAAATAAATAAAAATAAAATAAAAGAAGGAGGTTATCATTTCGTCGCGATGTTTTTTTATCTATGATTATCTTTTTTTTATATATGATTTGGAAAATTATTTTTATTTTTAAAAGGAATACTTTTCAGATGGTCCCATAGAATTTTTATCAAAATTGGTTGTGTAGTTTGGGGTTGAAGTAGGATGTACCAAAGAGGGGGAGTCAAGAAGTCACGAAACGTGTAATGTAATTTCTGGATGGTCCCCCTGCCCTGACAGGCCTCCGTCACTCGATCAAGATCGCTCAAAATGTACCTACCGGCTAGCCGTGTTTTCTAACGCCCAAGTGGCAAAGGGGCGCCGCACTCCGGTCTGTGTAGTCGCGTGCATGAGACTTGCTTACTGCGTATTGTTTGTTTACAATATCTTTTTATATTTATATTATATTTACAATATAAACAAGCGTTATATTTAACAATGTCAAGACATTATTGTGCGGTATTCCAATGTCAAAATCAAAGAACCAATAAAGAATTGTCGTTTTTCACATTGCCAAAAGACGAGGAAAGTAAGTGTTTTTTTTTTTCGTTAAAAAGTAGGTAGTCGTATAGAATAAGATTTGGTACTGTCTCGTCCAATCAGATTATTTTGTAGGTATGAAGTTTGATTGTCCTACTGAACGTCGAAAGTTTAACATCGATGTACTGTATCCAGATAGTATATGTTGTTGTTTTTCGTGTGTGTAAGTGGCCAACATTGGTTTCAGATTTTTCAAGCTGCCTAAAGGCATCTGACATAGCTTAACGACTGCCATACAATATTACAGCCGGGACCAATGGCTTATACGTGCCTTCCGAAGCACAGAGGAGCTCAATTTTTATGCCACTTGTGGTCACCCATTCAAGTGCGGACCACGCCCGGTGCCGCTTTACATGCGAAAGTGCTAGTGCGGGCCACCGAGCTCCTCTAGTAAAGTATATAACAACGATTTACGTGAACTAGAAAGTATGCTATAAAGAATTACTCAATATCGTATGTTTCTCATTGCGATGTATGGTACATCCACAGTTAATGAAGTTTCTATGAAAATCACACGCTCTTATTACGTCACAACTTTTAAAGTCAAATCATCTATAGATCCTTTTTAATAAAATTTTTTTTCATAAATATGCGTCACGTTCATTTTTGTATTTTACAACATTGAGTCAACCCTAAGGTAATCTCACAACGGCTGACGTCATCGCCCGCTGTGCACTTAAAACGCTCCGTTGAGTCAAAGCAGTTAGGCTCATATTTCCTCGCGTCGCTTGACAGCTAGAAAGTTTATTTAAATAAAGCGTAGGTATTTGGCGTTTGTAGGGAAGTGATGTATCTGTTACGTAGTAACTTATTAGTAATCTGTGCCCCTGAGCAAACTGGGCAAGGAGGTAGGAAAAGGAACCATATGCGTGGGAACAAAAGTAGCTATATTCTACATTTTAAGGGTTCCGTGCCCAAAGGGTAAAATTGGGATCCTGTTACTAAGACTCCACTGTCCGTCTGTATGTCTGGTCTGTCGGTTACCAGGCTGTATCTCATAAACCGTGATAGCTAGACACTTGAAATTTTCACAAATGATGTAGCTATTTCTGTTGCCGCTATAACAACAATAACTAAAAATAAAATAAAATAAATATTTAAGTGGGGCTCCCATACAACAAACGTATTTTTTTATAGACAATGGTACGGAACCTTACGTGCGCGAGTCCGCCTCGCACTTGGCCAGTTTTTTTATTTTGATGACTTTTATTAGCATGAACTTTTTATTATTATTTATTAATTGCTATTGACTCTTTTCTACACAAAGTTCTGAGAAGTTAAGTGACTATAATACTCCGTTTGGTAAGGTATTTAAATAAATGTAAACAATCTTGACATGTCTTTTTATTAAAATAAACACTTTATAAATCAATAACATTGCAAATTACAAAGTAATTATGTAATTTGTAACATAGTAAATTTGTAATTTGCAAAGGCATTGATTTATAAAGTGTATATTTCAATAAAAAGACATGTCAAGACTGTTTACATTTATTTAAATATCTAACCAAACGTAGTATAGTTGCTGTGTTGGTTTATTAACAGTGAGTTAACACAAAGAGAGATTTATGAAAACAATTACGGAATCCAATTCTAAACTGAATTGTCGCAACCCGACCAACTTCAAAGGTCGCTCCTATTTTACAGTGCTGTGTGTTTAGCTGCCCACTCAATTTATTAGGCTATTACCGGCCTGAAAAGAGTTGTGGTCCCTCTTGATTGGTGGTTGACGTTTTTTGATGGATGTTTACTCAATTTTATTACGTCGTAAATGAAATTTTAAAATTAACAAAGTGTACGTTGTACAAGGTTTAATTGTAAGGCGTACACTTATCAAGACAATCGGTTGAAAAAAACTGGTTAAAAATTGAGTTGCAAGATTTAATCTAAACAACACCCTGTAAAAAGTTTTGTAAGTACAGTCGGCTAACGACGTACCTGGGCGGGCCCTCCACCTATATTTTGAATTTTCTCTTAAACCCAAAATAATTATAACATGAAAATGTATATTCAGAAAGATTTTATTTAAGTCTTTCTAAATATATATTTTCATGTTAATGTTCTTTTTCCTCCCATGCTGGTCTGAGAGAAATAAAAAAAAACTTAGAATGTACCAGCTGCTTCTCTTCCCACGCAGATCGTAAAAGCCGATCAAGGGAATGGGCAAAAATGCAAATCATGTTAACAGGCGATGCGGCTAGCAACCCATTTGATTGCTTTTCCATCTTCTCGTCCACCATGACGCTAAAAGTGGCTTTTGGGTCTTGCGGCCCTGGGCTCTGCGTAGAACCGCAAGACCCAAAATGCTCTGTCTGCCCCATTAGGGATAAATGTAATATGTATGTATGTTATTTTTTGAGTCTCAAGAGGAAATTCAAGATATAAGTAGAGGACCGGCCCAGGTATGTCGTTAGCCGACTGTACTTACAAAACATTTTGCAGGGTGTTAGTTTAGATTAAATCTTGCAACTCAATTTTGAACCAGTTTTCCTTAACCGATTGTCTTGATAAGAACTTAGGCATTACAACAAAACCTTGAACAATAAATTATTTATTTTTAATCTTACACATATAGCTTATGTCTTAATAGTTATTTTATAGAATAAACTAGATATACAACGTGTAACGAAAAGGGTGTATCAACTCGAAAGGGAGTAAACGTACTAATCAATGTGAACAACTTTTACTATAGGACCATCCCTGAAATCACAAAAAAAAATCGGCAGTTCTATACAAAATTAAGCACATACATTTAAAAAAATCGCGACGAATTTAGAACCTCCCTTTTTTGGAAGTTGGTAAAGCTAAACAAATCTTTAGGCCCTCCGCACACCAACACGTTTCAGTCTAATCCCGCGGCGTGTATAATGTGATTTATCACCGATGCGTCGCGTCGTGGAGATGAAAGGCAAACCCCTAGAGGTGCTAAAGTGACGCATTCGTTTCATTTAGAGATCGATGGCGTATTTTTAAAGTCAATTAAATGTTATTGCTTTGGTTTAGTGGTTAATTATAACGGTGTGAGTGAAACGGTTCTAAGAAATTAAAATATTGTTATTCTACTCTAGAAAATACCTACAACTAGCTTAACAAAGCTTATAAACATCAATGAGACCTCTCCAACACGTCTGGCCAGCGAAGAAAGTGTAGGCCAAGTCCTCTGGCTGCTCTGGCCAAGTAGAGCTTTAGTAGTACAGAGAGTGTCGTGCTCCTGCAGTGGAGACTGAAAAGACTTGATGATGCTGATGATGATGAAATCTCAGTGATAAATATTAAACATTTATAAAATAGACAAGTGCAAAATGAGACTGAAAACAAAGTATAATCAAAACAGAAGTGTAATATAAGTTCCTGCTTTGCGAAGTTAAGCTTAGGTTACATTGATAATTTTACAGTGGAAGAAATTACATAAAAATAAAAACGTAACGTTCTATATACCTACGTAGGTACTTATCAATTTATTTAAATAAATTAAGAAATTCTTAACGTCGGTACATAATTAAGTTAATTTGTAAGAGCAGCCATTTTATTCAAATAATAATGTATTGCCCTTATGCCCTATAGTCATCCAACAAGATAATCTTCACTCTCTTTAGGATATTCAGTACCCAAAGGGTAAAAAAGGGACCCTTTGGGTACGGAAAATCTAGAAAGTTGGAATTCATTTTGTTTTAGGTTTTGGATTATGTTACATATTGATATAAATAAATAAAAAAATGATTTAATTAAAGTATTCATGTGAACTGGTCTGAACTCTTATAACCATGACCTATGAATTGTCTTTTATTACTTTGTGGTGTGAGCCGTACTTTATATAGCATAGGTACGATAAACGCGTTAATAACGATTTGTCGAGCACTTCTCCTGAAAGGCTTGAACGCAAAATAACGAAAGTCACAGATGTATAGCTCAGATATAATTGTAAGTTCATAAAATATGCTTCAAATAATTGCGAGGTACGAAAATTGTGTGAATAAGATTACTTTTTGCAGAGTTTTAAATTAAGTAAAAACATTTATGTAAGTATAGCTGTTGCCAGCGGCAATGCCATCGTAGACAAGGGTATTCGACAATTCCACGGAAACTCACATATTTTTGAATAAAAATAGGTTATGTTATTTACAAACCAAATTTCCTTGTAATGTGATTAGCCATTTTGGCGTAAAAGCAGAATAAACATCCATACACACCTAAATACATGCATTCTTTCAAACTATTGTAATTATTACATTAGTATACTTTATTTCAAACTTTTGTAATTATGATAATAATAGCACTAAAATCCTACTAATATTATAAACCCGAAAGTTTGTATGGATGGATAGATGTTTGTTACTCTTTCACGTAAAAACTACTTAATGGATTTTAATGGAACTTAACAATAATATAGCTTATACATCAGAATAACACATAGGCTACAGTTTATAAAGATATTGTGTGATAATCCTGTGCAGACAAAGTCGCAGGCACCAGCTACGCCCGCGACTTCGTCTGCGCAGAAAAGTTTTAGTTTGATATATCTGTAACTCGGTAGTTTGTGAACTCTAAATAAAGCCGTAATGGGCCAATCAAACAAACTCGATCCGCTTCATTTGTAGTTTACGATCGTCGCTAAATGCCGCCAGAAAAAGGAAATGTATTTATGTCTTATAATTATCGATTAAACCTTGCCGAAGCTAAAGCTATGCAAGATATTTATTATACTTCATCATTTCATGCTGGGCTGGGAGTAATAAAAAAAAACTTAGAATGTACCAGCTGCTTCTCTTCCAACGCAGATCGTAAAAGCCGATCGAGGGAATGGGCAAAAATGCAAATCATGCTAACAGGCGATGCGGCTAGCAACCCATCACTGTATTGATTGCTTTTCCATCTTCTCGCCCACCATGACGCTAAAAGTGGCTTTTGGGTCTTGCGGCCCTGGGCTCTGCATAGAACCGCAAGACCCAAAATGCTCTGTCTGCCCCATTAGGGATAAAGACGTGATAGTATGTATGTATGTATGTTCATCATTTCATCATCATCATTTCAGCCGCATAACGTCCACTATTATACTTGCTGCTGTATTTTGCCCCTACACGATGAGTGGAACAATATTTAAAACGCGGAGCCAGCAAACGAACGGGAATGAAAATAATTTTTCAAAACTAAAAAAAAACTTCACCCTCAAACTACACTAATGATTTGAATTAAATTTCTATGAAACAACCTGGCAAGTATGCCCTTTCAAACAAAAAAAGAATTTTCCAAATCCGTCCAGGCGTCTTCGAATAATTGGTGAACATACATAAAAAAACGCGATGAATTTATAACTTCCTCCTTTTTAGAAGTTGGTTAAAATAAATACATCTTTGAATGAAGCGTCTCATATTATGATCGAAATTCGCTTAAAGAAGTTTTTTGATCATCTACACTATTTTATAATTACAATTTTAGTTAACAACTAAATTAAAAACTAAATTAAAATCTAAATTAAACTAAACAAATAATAATAATAAAATATAAAAACCTTACAAATAGTATAATAATAATTAAATAAACTCATTTTATAATTATATAAACTATTAATTTTACTATCATCCTTCTAAGTTGCTCTACCAACCTAAAACTTTCCGACTTATTCCTTTACTAACGGTGATCTTACAAACTTCTCTCATCTTACAATGTTTGCACAATATTAACCATTGATTACTGCACTGTCCATTGATAAATAATCGCTCAGACAACTCTCCACTTTAATATTATTGCTATAACTTGTATAGGTTATCGTCACCTTTTGCTGCCACTTTGTCACTCAGTACTGAGTATATAGTGAGCATATTCTTAACTGAGGAACAGCCAAAATGGGGCGGGTTTCTAAGAACGGGTCGGATCTCTCAGAATGGGTCGGGTCGGTCGCTTTAGCCGTCCGTACAATTTTAATATGGCAAATAACGGCGAGCCAAAACTCCGTATCATTTACAAGTACATGCACAATATAATCGTTTTTTTTTTAATATCACAAACGTGGTTTGCCTTTTTAGTGGAGGATGCTGGAGAAAGGGGAAAAGAAGCTATTTTGCAGCTATGCACATTTTCTATTAACAAAGAAATTAAATAAATATATATGGACAATTTACACAGATTGAGATAGCCACAAAGTAAGACTGAGACTGTGTTATGGGATACTAACTAACTTAGCGATACTATATTCTATAACAAATACATATATAGACCGGCATCCAAGACCCAGGTCAATCTAAAAAGGTCATTTTCCATTTTGACATGACCGAAAATCGAACCCGGGACCTCCGTTGTGACAGCACAGCGGCATACTGACCACTAGGCCACAGAGGTCGTGATCCCAAAGTAATATACTAATTATACTTACAAATTATAGCATTGTACTTACAAATTGTACCAAAATATAATGTGTAAAGGAATTATTATTATTATTTCTTTATCTTTATTTTTCTTTCTCTCAAAATAGGTATTTTGAGGTAGTTTTTTGCATATGCAGGCTTGTGGCTAAACATAAGCAATTTAGAAAAGTGGGGAAGTAGAAAGGAGACTGAGATTAATTATTATACTGAGATGACATAGAGCGCTATTTGCTATAACTTTTATAGCTTATCTTCGATATCGAGGGTGTGGTTTGGCGTTGAAATCTGTTTTTAGTTTATTCTTTAATATCTTGTCCAATTTTATTGTTAATATTTTGTTCAAATTTTATTATTAAATTAAAGACTATCATTTACACCAATAATGTTAGCACTAAAAATGTAATATTAGCAATTTGAGCTGGCATATTGCGTATTGACCCGTTGCGGCTCGCCTCAGTTTGCCCGTTCCTTAATAAAGCTCCGTCTATTCTCAATTCATGCGCTTGCTTTGTATTGAAGCATTTTAATCGGGACCAATACGCAAATATTCTCAATTTACAGCTGCAAAAACATATTTTATAGCACTTTGAACGCTACTACTCCAGAAATAGAGGTCATAAAGTCTTCACATGGACGTTTGAATAAATTTGCAAGATGTAATTTGAACGTGGAACGTCCAAGCAATAAGCTATTGGCCGATGCAGCTGTGTCGTCCATCGCACGTAGGGTTGCCAGACTTGCCAGCATATTTTTAGATTTGCATTTATAAGGATTAATTGCAAACGAATGTGGTGTCTTACGTCAATTGTAAATGGAGTGTGCGTTTGGTGACGGATGTTTCTGTTTGATTTAAGGACGGTCGTTTTCTAGCTTTAATCGCCTTAATGGAGCGCCGATTTATGAGGATGACTCACGTCACCTGACCTGTGTATTGCGAAGTACAGCTTTACTATCATTTTAGTGTATTTTTTATTACCATTACATTACTTAGAAACACTGACGTGGAGGTAAATGATTTTTCAATTTAATTTTATAGGAAGTTTCAAATGTATTAAGATAACATATAAGTATAAAATGATAATACTATTGAAGAAAGTAAATTCTTGCGAGCAAAAAAAATATTTCTACTTAATTGGCATGAGTCAGCCCTGGTGTCGGCACATCATCTGTCTGCGATCGGATACACACTGGATGTTAGATAGTTTAATTTGTGCCGCGACCGCGCCATGTTTAGACTAGGCTTAGCAATATTCATTCCTATTTTAATATGTAAGTACATGCAACGTGTCACAGACGAGACAGCAAATAAACGTAAGTCAGTTCATTTTAGAAATAATTTATCTTTTACTTTATGGCAATTTGGCAACTTACAAAAAACGCGGGGAGGAGAGTGCAAAAAAATACTGATGCCAAAAGCGAAGACCGAGCTATCAGCAAGAAGGCTGGTCAATCTGCCCGTTTTTTAAAAATAGTTTCGATCCATAAGCTAAAACTTGGAGATTATTAGCATAAATTAAACGGGTTACTCATACTCACGTAGAGAGACAGACCTCATCTATGTGAGTAACCCATTTACAATGCCTGTGTCTTACGTTAGTTTTAATAAAATTTGGAAGCTCTTGATGCTTTTTTCACAACCCTGGTGTCGGCACATCATCTGTCTGCGATCGGATACACACTGGATGTTAGATAGTTTAATTTGTGCGCGCGGCCGAGCCTTGTTTAGACTGGGCTTAGCAATATCCATTCCCATTTTAATCTGTAAGTACATGCATTTGACGCAGACAGCAGAATCTGTAATGACGTGTCTGGGATTCTTGACAACATTTTGTCATTACCAGACTAGCTTGTCTGATAATGATAATTACAATGTTTTGTGCCTTTACCATACTAGCATGACAGCTACCAATTTTAATATACATGTCTTATCGATCGCCTTATATCGTCATTCAATGTATAATAGGGACTGCCTCCGCTGCCGGCGCTGGTTGCCGAATTGGCTGCCGGCGCTGGTATAACACGATCTGTGTCTGTGTTACTTTCACCCTTAGCTTGTCGCTCGCTCGCTCGTGTATTGGTCACAGGAAACCTAACCTACACTTCACGGCAAATTTTGAGTGCTGTTACCGGCAGCCGGTGTTTTAAATCTCGGCTGCCGGCATTATAACCGCCGGTTCCCAATAGTGATATTTTTAGGAGCCGGCGCCGGCAGCGGAGGCACTCTCTATATACATAATAACACGGCAATATACATTCTGCCTTCGGCATATTACATAGCAGCGAGCGTTTCTAAACCGTATGGAAACGGCGGAATCACACAAAATGCCTGCCACCACGACTCACCATAAGGCCCAACGCAGACGACAGACTAATCCGTGACGCACTTATTAGTCTGTGACAGTCTGTGAAAATAGAACCCATGCAATCATATGCAGTAACGCACACTACGCGCGCCGGACTTTTTGCGCGTCGTGTGCGTCTGTCGTCTGCGCTGGGCCTAAGCCTACATGTCAAAATAAACCGGCCATTCCTCGAACTGAGGTCGATATGGCCATTACCCGGGGACTGTAAATCAGAGTCAATTAGTCGAAATCGAGTCAAAGTGGCCGGGTAATAATAATTTTTTGTGTCGATCAAATGTTTGTTCAGGTTTGTTTCAGAATGTGTTCATGCAGTAGGCTTGGTAGGTTTTAGTAAAATGTGAATCACTCTACGAAATAAATCTTTTTTTATATTTTTTAGGTTTGAAAATATACTGACACTATTAGGTATATAAGGGTAGATTCAGTCCATTTCTGACATATATCGAAAAACGTAAAATACTGTTTTTTTTACAAATACTAATTGATCTGAGCTGACCCGAGTTTTTTAAAAAACAAAAAATTATTATTATTTTACTTCGCAAGTTCGCACGTTGTTTACTATCGTGAATTTAATGAACTAGGTACTAAAAATCAAAATTCAAAATAGTTGAAACCATTCAAGGTGCAGTACTTAAATAAATAGATAAGGAAATAAGACCTAGTGAAAAAGTGACCTACTCGCATGTTTATTTTGTTCATCAAACAAGAATTATATTTTGAAAAAAAAAATAGGAAATACTCTTTACCGTCTTTTTCCGTCCTTTATTTCAAAAATATGCAACAATCAATGAATTATAATTAATTCAATTGCAACAATTATATTCATTATGTATAATGGATTTGTGTCCTCCTTCGATAGTATAATGGCCGCTGATTTTTTTGCCAAATTAAGAGTCTTCTTCTTCTTATCGAGTGTGTTAGTGACTAACACTAGTGTCAGAGTTTTTAAACCGCCTTAAAGGCCTCTGACATGGTTTTAGGTAACGACCAATGTCAAAGACAGTGACCGGGACCGACGGCTTAACGTGCCCTCCGAAGCGCGGATCATCTTACTTGTCAGACAATCAGGTGATCAGCCTGCAATGTCCTAACCAAACCAGGACAACAACACAAAGACGTTGCCCCCGCCGGGAATCGAACCCGCGACCTCCGGGTATGAGCCGAACGCTCTAACCACTACACCACGGAAGCTGTTATTTAAATTAAGAGTGTATTCTGCCGTCATCACGCAGATAATAAATGCGTTTATTTTTGTGAATCCTATTGATCATCATCCAAGCGTATTCCCCATTGCATCCTCAGCGGTAACGCTTCAGAGCCCGGGGTCCGCTACCTAACCTATATGATTTGACGAGTGGTTCTACACCAGAGCGACCGTCTGACCTCCACAACCCAAATGTAGACCAGAACCCAGTGGCGTTGGATGAGAATTTGGACTAGTACAGCTACAAAACTATGAAACGAATTAAATACCTACCTAATTAGGTTACATATATCAAAGTTAATAAGCTGTTCCATATTCGGCTTATTTTTATTAACTTATGTAGTGTGAGTAACATGTATCTGAGCGTGTTTATACATTTATCATTGTGAGTGTATTTCAATAACCAGAGAGAAATATCGTATTTTGAATATGTGGTTGTGGGTTTAAAAAATAGTAAGTGCGCCGATATACGTAAGTTATAATTGTTGTTATTAATAAATGCATAAATATTAGAAGCCCTTAAGGGAACTCGATGGGAATCGGCTTCTAATGAGGCTCCGCCACTGCCAGAACCAATCCTTGGATAAGTTTAAGCAAAGGCGAAATGGCGTTTGGGACCCACAGTTTGTACGTACCTTCCGAAACACGGTATCATCTTTCTTTTCGAAAAATTAAGTGAATCATGCCTGCAATATTCTAACCAGACTAACTTTTCACAAAATATGTTTCCCAGTGGAATTCGAACCCACGACGCAGTAATTATACCTATAGTTAATTTACTTACATATTAATACTACATAAATATACAATTTTTTGCCTACCTTTCTTGTCATCCTCCGTCCAGGCGTCCTTCGACTTTGGCACACACAGGTTGAGCGGCTCCTCACACTTATACACCGCTTTGTCCTCACACTCACTAGTCCTCACTCGCTGCAACAACTGCTCCTGCAACTTGTTCTTGTGCGCACTTAAACTTAACCTCCTGTCCTCCGTTTGTACTTGAATACTCGAATAAGGCTTCTTCACATCGAAATTTCGCTTCACGCTCATCAACTGACTCACTGTCGATCTCTTAGTCTCATTTCTTTCTCCAAGTCCTAAGATGTATTCTATCGTGTGTGGAGTCGGCTTTTTCGGGGGTTTCCCATAAACATGCGGGTGCCACGATGGTTCACACATTTCGTTTCTATATTCTTCTTTCCTTCCAACTTCAACATCGCTTCTTTCTTCTTGTACGGTTTCTGTTTTACCATTCTGAGATTCTGGCTTCTCTATTACGTCGACTTCATCAGCTATGACCAATTCTTCATCTTTATCTTCTTCGTCCACATTAATTTTCTCATCGAGACTGTCTTCTCTGAAGTTGTAGTCGTAAGAATTACTAGTATCATTCTGAAAGTTGTCGATAAATCGACTATCGGCTTGTTCTATTAAATTTGGCGTTGCGTAACTCGAAACTACAGTTTGCATATCGTCCTCAGTATCCTGTCCCTGTTCGGCGCTCATGTGTAAAATTCAGCCACGTTTCGTACGGAAATAGTGTGTCATGTTTGTTTTTATGATTGAATTAGCATTTAATAGCCACTCGGGATTGATGTTGGCGAGTTTGTTTGATGTCGGGTGCGGCTTTGAAGTCCCACGGGTTTCAGATGCTTCCTGTAACAAACAGACGTACATTTGAGTCTTATTGAGTGAGTGAGTGCGCCCGATGGAGCGAGCATTATATACGTTTATGAGGCGCTGCTTTGGGCGAGCAAACGGTGACATAAATTGTTCAAAAAGTGTTTATTTCGAAATATGAGGCTGGGCTGTTTTTACTTTGCAGTGAACGCACTTTGCTGTTTTGAATTATTTTGTCGTAAAACAGTTTAGGGATGCTATTTGTGACAGTAATATACCACTAAGGTAATTCGATTATACAAAAATATTTCGTTATACCATTAGAATTATTTCAAAGATAAATTTATTAAACATAATAATACCTATTCAATAGCGTTATTATAAGTCAATATTTTTAGGCATGTAGAATCATTTATTATGAGTAAATTTTCCTTAAAGATATCTATATAGAAAATTTAATATATATTATTAGGAGTAAATTTCGTCTCGGCCGAGCCCTAGATAACCTTCAACTATTTAATGAACTACTGTTTACAGTTTAAATTGAGAACGTAAAGCTTTTCTATTTTAACTAAGCTTTGCAAAAAACAATAGTACCCAAAAAATTTAACTGTCTAATAATTTTCAATACACCCATACATGTCACGTCTTTATTTTTAATGGGATACATACAGCATCTTGCTGAACTTAAGGTCTCGGGACTCAAATGCCACTTTTAGCTAAATGTTAGGCAAGAAGGTAGAAATAGAAGTCGAAAACAATATCAACATGACTTGCATCGCCTTTGATCGGCTTTTACGTCCTGCACGGGAAGTGAATCTAGATCTAGAATCTCAATCTCTCTCTCATTTTATGTTTTTTTTTATCCCAGGCATAGAATCAATCATCTCATCATCATCATCATCTTAAGGTCTTTTTAGGCTCCACTGCAGGAGAGCCACATTGAATCAATGTTCATTACCAAATCATCAGAAAATATAAACCGATCCTTTCATGATAATTCTTCCTTGCCTTTTCCCTATTTGGGGTCGGCTCTGTATGTCAACTCTTTTCATAACCTTCTATCCTTTGCCATCTCTGTGCTGACCCCCCGTTCCCCCATGTCCAATCTTACGCATTCTTCCCACGTCTTTCTCGGCCTTCCTCTTCCTCTATACCCGTCTACTCTTAAGTTGACCTTTTTTTTGCCAGGTTTTCGGCATCCCTTCTCATTACGTGGCCATACCAGGTCAGGCGATAGCTTTTTAATGTGTCGACTATTGGACTTCGTCTAATATACTCATTCCGTATCTTATCCATATTAGTAACTCCTGACATCCATCCATCTCAGCCACATGCATCTTATATTTCATCTTTCTTTTTCGTTGCTTTTCATGATAATTACCCGCAGTAAAATACATCTATTCATATACAAACGGATAGAGACCATAGGTAACGTTAACATCATAGATTCGTGCTCTATCGTCCATGCGCACTGTATTCGTAATCCCTAACCCGCCTAGTGACGTAACCGTGTATTTCAAAAAACTAATATCGATGGTTTTTTTATTACATCCGTTGGACATTAAAATTAATCTTATTGAACAACTAATAAATTCAATATAATTTTAAAAAATTTAAATAAAAGAAATAAACTTACTATAAGAACAACTTAAAAATATATCGACCGACTGTTTAAACTAACATATCCAAGAACGTCAAAGCCAAGAAGGGTTAGAGAGCAGTCCCTCACCTCTCAAGGTGCGTATTTTTTTTTTCTTTTATTAAATTGTACAGTGTCCCAAAGAGTCAAGTGTTAAAGAACATACATTTTGGACTCTGTATCGTTCTTGTTACACTTACAGTTGTGTAATTTCATTAATATTATCGTGTGTATAAGTGGCAAAGACTGATGTCAGATTTTTCAAGCTGACTTTAGGCATAGCTTGAGAACTGCCATACAATGATTACAGCCTAGGCTGGGTGGGACCAACCGTTTAACATACATTCCGAAGTATTGAAGTACGGATAACGCATGCGCTAGTAATGTGTTCACCTACCGAGCCACTAAGCTCCTTCTGACTCCTTTTGACATACAGCTACCCATTCATCTTTATCCGAAACGGGGTAGATAGTGCTTAGACGTCTCAAAGCCACTTTAAGCGAATAAAAAGAATTAAAATGGTTATGGGTTGCAAACCGCTTTGCCTTTTGACATAATTCAGATTCTTGCCCGTTCTGACTGAATGTAAAACTAACAGATATGTCGACATTTCATAAAAATTATTATACCTGGCACATCCCTAGCTCGCACAGCCCTCCGGCCGCCCCTCCGTATGAAACAACCGTTTGCCTCTCATCGTCAGTGTTGATTGATTTTTATTGGAAACCAAATCAGGGTTGCTTCACGTTAATTTGTTTTACGCAACATTGGTACTTTATTTGCCAAATGAGTGACATGATTTTAATTACTTTAATTATTTATTTATTTCGGGTGGATTAAAATAATAGGTCGACGTCGGGCGGTGGTCGGTTGTAAATTTTTTTGCATAAATGCATTCCTATTGATGTCTGACCTCAGACAGATGGGTGCAAAAATTTTAGCCAAATTGTTTAAACTGTTCCGGATATTGTTCTCGATTTTGCATGGTATTTGGGATCTTTGTATGACTATTGACATAAATATTATACGAATAAGGTCTAACAAAATATACTGACACTATTTTAAGAGTGAATTTAGTCCGTGATCACAACTTTACCCAAGAAACACGTACCGAAATATGAAAAATAACTTTCGGCTTTTCTTACAAACTTAGAATACTCAGATCAGCTGATCGGTCAACTAGTATGGGAGGCCAAAATCAACTTTTCGTATTGTGATGTATGTTCCTTGGGGAAAGTTGTTTAGTATCATGGACTGAATTCACCCTAAAAGTAGTTACAAACCAATAAAAAATCATGTCTAAAATGGTGCTGCCAATTTCGACTTCTACGTGGACGAAGTCGCGGGTAACTTGTGAATAATAAAAATAATTGAGTAAAATACTGTAAATTAAAGTGATACTGTAAAGTAAAGATTTGCCTATTTAATAACTGTCAGTCAAGAAGAAAGTACTGTTTTTAGTATTACGGGACTTACCGCGATTAATATCATTTATTGCCAGATATTTCGACGGCCTCTATTTCTGCCATCATGGTCACTGGCGGATCAGCCAGAGTCGGCCATGGTGGCAGAAGAGCCGTCGAAATATCTGGCAAAAAAAGATATTAATCGCGGTAAGTCCCTAAATACTAACAGTAATTGTGACCGTGAAACTCTAAAATCATTTAAAGAAGAAAGTACTGTAGTATGACATTGTTTTCAGTACGCAGCCTTAAGCACGTACAAATTAAAACAAAGCTCGATGTCGTCGGCGCAGGATTGCAGGATTTTGTATTCCGTCATATAATAAGCTATTTAACTGTTATTTTTGGCTAATATTTTATATAAAACAATAAATACCACTAAAAAGATTATTTTCAAAGATTATTTTTTTAAAATTGGTTAACTAATCAAGTAAATAAATAAATTAATAAATAAATATATAGGGACAAATTACACTGATTGAGCTAGCCCCAAAGTAAGTTCGAGACTTGTGTTATGGGATACTAACTCAACGATACTATATTTTATAACATATAAATATATAGATAAACAATAATAGTAGTAATAAGCATTTGAAATATAAGAGTGGGAGGGACTGCTAAATATAACTTGTTGACTAAAGTGTTTAATAACAGTGGCACGAACTGATTCATCATCATATTATCATCCACAAGAGGTCTACTGCTAGACATAGGCCTTGCCAAAGGATTTCCAAAACGACCGATCGGCCTGCATCCAGCGTCTTCCTGCAAACTGATTATTTACATACATACATACATACTATCACGTCTTTATCCCTAATGGGGCAGCCCAGGGCCGAAAGACCCAAAAGCCACTTTTAGCGTCATGGTGGGCGAGAAGATGGAAAAGCAATCAATACAGTGATGGGTTGCTAGCCGCATCGCCTGTTAACATGATTTGCATTTTTGCCCATTCCCTCGATCGGCTTTTACGATCTGCGTGGGAAGAGAAGCAGCTGGTACATTCTAATTTTTTTTATTTCTCCCAGACCAGCATGAGAAAACTGATTATTTGGTGCCTATTAGTCGAGAAGAAAGTACCTAAGTATTAGGTATTATTCAAACGACGTTGTTTTCGGTGCGCAGCCCTAAGCCCGTACAAATTAAAACAATGCACGCACGCCGCAAATGTTACAAATTCGTGTTGCAGGATTTTGTGTTTCGTCATATAATCCTGACATGTCCAATATTGTCCAATATTCATCTGTCTGTATATACTCGTATGTACAGTCAGCATTCCTGAACATGTCCAATATTCATCTGTCTGTATATGTATACTCGCATGTACAGTCAGCACCAGAGATATCTGATCCCGAAGTTTCCTTGCGGTGGTTCTTAGCTATATTTTATGAAAATCGGTTCAGTCATTTAAAAGTTATTGGGGTTAACGCGTGTCATTCAAATGCAGTTTTATAAACTAATATTATCATTTAAAAAATCTAAGCCTACTCAGGAAATAATAACACTCAGTGCATACTTATTTCTAAGCCTGTGTGCGTGTGTGTGTAGAAAAAAAAATGCTTGGGCATTTCCTTTTAAAACAAAATCTTTTCTTTTAGTAAGTATTCATGTTAAAATTATTTTAATATTTGCCTACTAGTGTGTCGGGATGAAAAACTGAAGAGCTCTTTAGTATTTTTTTCTTTTTATAGATATTTTTTCGATAAATGAATCCGAAATCCTACCTAACCTAGACAATATAAACAACAACACCCTAACTAAGTGTTAACATATTGTAAATTACACATATTAATGATAAAAAAGATCAGCATATATTCATATATCCACACGTCGCCGTATATTTTGCTTACAAACATATCTATTGACGTCAATGTTATACGTCCTATATTAATATATCAATATACTAGCTGAAGCCCGCGACTTCGTTCGCGTGGACTTTAAGTCTCTGGAAAATTCTCATCAGGCCGAACAACTTTTGCTAAGGTGTCATTTTTATATTTCTTATAGTTATTAGATCTGCATCAGGTGTTCCATTTTCCAAAATCATATATTACTAATACTCTATGTGCTGCCGAGGCTTAACAGCTATAAAACAAAAAAAGTTTCATTCGAATCCGTCCAATATTTCCGGAGATTAGCGTGTACAAACAAACAAACAGACAGACATTTTTTTTTAATTCTTACTTTATTACTATGTCTCCATCGTTGCCAATAATTTTTTTTTGGAAATATATTTAATGTACAGACACACTTTTTTTACTTTCATTATATGTATAGATATAGATATGCCGATTATGCCATTTTAATTAACAATAATACACATAACAGATAAGTTACGGATAATTAATTATTATAAGTATTTCATAGATGTTATGTGTTTTGGAAGGTCATTCTGAATCATCATCATCACCAGGTTTTTTTGTTTCCACTGCAGGAGCACGACCCTCTCTGTACTACCGCAGCTATACTTGGCCAGAGCAGCCAGAGGACTTGACCTACACTCTCCACGCTGGCCAGACGGGACGGAGAGGTCTCACTGATGTTTATAAGCTTTGTTTAGCTTGTATTTCCTAAGTCGCCTTCTACGACATCCACGGGAGAACTTGGAGTGGCCCTATTCTACTCTGCTGGAAACCACACGGCCATCATTCTGGATAATAATGAAGAAATTTTGCTTAGATTTATATTTTTTAAATGAATAAATAAAGATATACGATCTTCTCTTTCTTCACCCATTGTTGGGTAAAAAACCTCTTTATGGTGTATCCATTTGACCCGGTCTTTTGCAGTCCACATCGAGATCTACTCCAATATTTAAATGTATACTTAATAGATGTCATCGGCCCATTATTGGCGGTATTCTAATTTTCTCCGGCCAGGATAAGTGTGCCCATTTTATGCGCCCAACAATGATCCTTTCTCCTACTCATAATGCACTTACATAAACATTATATAACCTGAGTCATATTATATAAGGTCTAACAAAATATACTGAAACTATTTTAAGGGTGCATGTATTCAAACAACGACGAACTTAATGTAGGGAAAAAAGCAAGGATAGTTGCCCCACTTTTTGAAATGACTTTATATCTTTTTGTCCAAAAAGAAAGTTCCTAAATTAAAAAAAGGAAATAACAATATCTTTGATATTTCCAGAGTATTGACAATTTTTGCGGACCTCTAAATTTTAGGACTACTATACCCTACATGGGATAGTTGCCTAATCCATGTAAATTACGTTTAGGATAGATGCCCTGTTGAGAAAGAGGAAATTTATCCCGCAAAAACTTTGATCGCAAAGTCGCAGAGTCTCTCGATAGATAAATGGAATAATGTGTATTTTATTCGCGAAACTAGAGTATTCGCAATGAAGACAACTATACCCCCGGGGCAACTATCCGGGTTTTACCCTATCAAAATATGAAAAATTATTTTTGGATTTCCATACTTGGATCAGCTGGTCGGTCAACTTGTATAAGTTTCAAAATATGAAAAGTAATTTCACCCTTAAAGTAATTTCAGTATATTTTGTTAGACCTCATATACTCTCACTATGCGTGTGGTCTGTATTTCAGTTACTTTTCTCATGTCTTTGTATTATCATAAAAACACCAAAGACCAAACTATCAAAGTAACAAGGCATAAACATTTCCTTTGCCTATTCCCAAACAACTATATCTTTATATCTCCTCAGATAAATTCTTTAGCAAAGCCGCGCTGTCATCGTAAACGTTACCGATTAAATTTATTTCTCAAATCAAAGATCAAAACACTATAATTAAGGAAGCGTGACTATTAACACGGCCATTCATAAAAAAAATTGGTCTGTCAAATATCCACTTTATTTGATTCGCCGCAAACTGGCTGTTTCCTACGATAGAGAATTAAAAAGAAAATTATAATGATATTGTCGCCAGGATTGTCGCATTCGAAATTTAAATTCCGTATAGAGATGGGCGTAAGGTTTATAGTTGAATATGAATCGATATTCAAACGAGTTATCGAGTCGGTGGAATCAAAGGGCCACACACGACGCCGACGGAACTTCCGCGACTTTGTACGTGGCCGGTCCCACATCGTTATCGATTAATGTCATAATCTGTTCAACCAAATTGGTTACAACGGTAATTCAGTTAATTTTACTTCCAGGATGAATCAGTTATGATTAAAGATGAGTTTTCAGCCGTTAAAGTTATCTTATAGCGTAATTAAACCGGGCTGTTAAGTACTTTCTAAATAATAAAATCGCCGATGTGAACGGATATCGATTGCTTATTTATTATTCAATAACTTACTTGCAACTTTGCTGACATGATTCGCCGTATTAAGTGGTTTTAACGTTTTCCTCTTTATTTTAACGGATTTGATGTTGTATTTTATTCAATGTTCACTTCGTATCCATTACAGTTATCTTCAATATGTATTTAGGGAAAAGTAAGAATCACAGAGAAAAATCTAATATGTATAAAATTGCAAGTAGAAAATAATTATTATTTTGTCAGCCAAGTAGTTTACTTACTTATACTTGTCTTATCTTTAGTTAAACAATTGCATCCTTAGATCTAATTCTTTCCAAATAGTTTCAGTTACATCATCCTAAGCAAATTGCTCACTGAAAGCAGCATGCCTTCGACTTGTTTTTTTTTAACTGTGCACTTATAGCCTATGTTTCGATTTATTACGGGTATGGCCCTTCCACGTGATCTAAGTATATAAGAGTATGTTTATTTTTTTACATACTTATGGGTAAAGTACTTAACCAAACAACAACACATCCAAAATGGCCGCTAATCGCATATTAACCACTATCAATCTCCCGTATCTCCAGATGGCAATCGATTAGTATTACATTATCCGGCACAATTACATGTTATACGTTATCGATTGTATTGAAATAATCGATATAATATAGATAACATTACTTCTTATTTGGGTAGTTCAATCAGTTTGACAGAGCTTTTGTATCAAACAAAGATACGAGTATAAAATTTACTTATTCTATCATTAAATATATTTGGAATTAAAAGATTCAAAATAAATAAAGGTAAAAAAGAATGCACCCAACCGCTTTACAAAAAATATTTCCAATACATAAACAATTTTGTCTTTTTAGGGTTCCGTAGCCAAAATGGCAAAAACGGAACCCTTATAGATTCGTCATGTCTGTCTGTCTGTCCGTCCGTATGTCACAGCCACTTTTTTCCGAAACTATAAGACCTATACTGTTGAAACTTGGTAAGTAGATGTATTATGTGAACCGCATTGAGGTTTTAACACAAAAATAGAAAAAAAATAGTAAATTTTGGGGGTTCCCCATACTTAGAACTGAAACTCAAAAATTTATTTTTCATCAAACCCATACGTGTGGGGTATCTATGGATAGGTCTTCAAAAATGATATTGAGGTTTCTAATAGCATTTTTTTCTAAACCGAATACTTTGCGCGAGAGACACTTCCAAAGTGGAAAAAAGTGTGTCCCCCCCCCCCCCGTAACTTCTAAAATAAAAGAATGATAAAACTAAATAAAATATATGTTGTTCATTACCATAAAAACTACCAGCGAAAATTGGTTTGAACGAGTTCTAGTAAGTAGTTTTTTTTAATACGTCATAAATCGTAAACGGCAATTTACCTTTCATTCAATCAACTCAAATATAAAAATTAAAAAAACATACTACAAGACTTTTATATTATGTTATTTGCTACTACGGAACCCTTCATGGGCGAGTCCGACTCGCACTTGGCCGCTTATTTTATTTTGGATCAAAATATCTTACTATACCGTATTTTTATTAAACAAGCGAAAAAAAACACATCGAAATTGGTTCATCCGTTCGAGCGCTGCGATACTACAGACAGACAGACATTAGCGACAAACTTAACAACTCTCCTTTTTTTTTGTCGGGAAAAAGGAATCAAAATATAATTAATTTTTTTACAAAAAAAAAACAACCGACTTCAATTTATTTTAGGAGTTTCTTTCATATCTCCAAAGTTCTTCATCACGTCTTCACCATATTAATATGGTATTAACTTGGGAGTAAGGGCTTTCAAATATAAAAAAAAACATCAAAATCGGTCCACGGTTGACAAAGATATCGCGTCACATACATACAAAAATAAAACATACAATCTAATTGATAACCTCCTCCTTTTTTGAAGTCGGTTAAAAACACTGATTGATGGCTACTGCTAGCAGCATCGCCTATTAATATTATTCAGATTTTCGCCTATTTTCTCGGTCTTTGCGGTAGAGAAACTTTTTCTCTACATTTTTCTTGGAAGAAATAATAAGGTTTTATAGTAAGGCAATTTTAAATTGAACGATAATATTATAATCTTATACCTTTACGAGGGTTAAACGAGCAATTCTTGTATATTTATTTATTTATATATTTATAAATTTCTGTGATCTCGAAAACGGCTCTAATGATTTCGCTGAAAATTGGTATATGGAGGTTTTCGGGGGTAAACAATCGATCTAGATTAGTCTTATGTTTGGGAAAACACGTGTTTTCGAGTTTTCATGCGTTTTTCTTTCAACGCAGAAAATGGTCGCTAATTTCGTCGCGCCGGCCGCCATCCGTTTGGCTCAGCGGTTAAGGATGGGGACCGCTAGAAAGAGTGTTACGGGTTCGAATCCCACTCGGTGACTTACTTTTGTTTTTTTATGTTCAAGTTTATGTATAATTTCTTATTTTGTATTGTTTTTAGACATGTTTAAAAAAATGTAGTTAAGGTTTGAGATGTAATCGAGCAAAGCTCGGTCACCCAGGTACTTAATGTTTATAAAAGCAAGTATGGTTTGGGTACATGTCATAAGTATACACAATTTACCCCAAGAAAAGAAAACCTTAATATAGTTAACACATTGCTGGACACCCAGCCAGACACAATAGAAATAACAATTGATGTACGCCTATAGACGTAGTGTGTCCAACAATGTGTTAACATTTTCGTACTCCGACTTATTATAACTATATTGTAAAAAAAATATCTTATAATAAACTTCTCCATTCTGGTCTAGGATAAAAGAAAAAAATTTGAATACAACAGCTGCTTCTCTTCCCGCGCCGATCATAAAGCCGATCGATCGAATAGGTGAATCTGAATCATTAATCGTTGATAGGCGATGCGGCAGCAACCTATCATTATTTTGATTTACCTTTTCCATCTTCATGCTCATCGTCACGCTAAATGTGACCTTTGGGTGATACGGCCCTAAGCTGAGACTTTGACGTAAAATGTCATAAATGATAATGTATGCAAAAAAATTAATTTCATTGATCCGTAAGAAATAACCATACTTTCGTGGAAATAACCATAAATAACCAATGAGGCGTTTTCCAGTGAAAAATAAAATAAGGTTAAAAACATTGTCAATAGATGGCGATAATAGTTTTGAAATCGTTCTGTCAAAAAAGAAAGAGGTCGTTTGGTCCAATACTTTTAATAAATTTGTAATTTTTTAACCTATCATGTATTTTACTATAATTTAATTAAAAAATACATATTTACAAACAATAATTATATTTTAAACTAAATTTAATAACATTTAAATATTAAATATTCCAAAGACAAACTCACACCATGAAAGTTTTATAGGAATTAGACATTGACAGAACGATTTATGTGATTGCTGCATATCTCTGGATTGCTGCGGCATCTATGTGACGTGAAGGAAACGCCTCATTTGGATGTAAACTAAAACTTTTTTTTTGGCTCATTATACAGATGACCTGACCAGGGTCGCTGGAAAGCGCTGGATGCGAGCCGCTCTAGATCGGTCGTTTTGGAAATCTTTGGGAGAGGCCTATGTCCAGCAGTGGACGTTATGCGGCTGAATTAATGAATGATGACAAATTGCCAGGGCGGCTGCACACTTTTGTATGCAAATGTCGTTTTTTTTTTATTAACTATTATTTTAGTTTCATTACATAGTGGTCTAGCTTAGCCCGTGGTTTGATTTATTCAGGTATGTCCCTTCCTCGTCGTATATATAATATATTTAAAAATAGATAAGGTAATAATAACGAAGATAAAGCGCATTCAAATTTCACGTGACTCCACACACTCCGAAACTTCGAAGCTCTGTATCTTTGTGAATTTTACTACTTTGCTAAACGAAAAAATATGGGTAAACTTTTGAATTGCCAAGTTGACGGATTAAGTAAAATCCAGTTGGGTAGATGAGTAAGTCTAAAATAAATTATTCGGTTAAACAACAAAATAGTATCATTTTTCATTGATCATATTCCGGATTTTACATAATTTCAGATTTATTAATGCTAACTGATTTAATATATAAGCTAAATTGACTCCAAAAAAAATGAAGACGTCACGGCTGTGATTTTTATACAAATCTCATACAAAATTTTGGTTTCGATATTTAGAAAAATATGTCTGATTTAACTTTTTGTCATATCAGATTGACGTAGACGTAGATAGGTACACTTAGATTCTTACCGCTAAAAACTTTGTCTTATAGTCAACTGCATATTAGACAAGACAACTGCTTCTTCTTAGGCCCAACGCGGACGACAGACTATCCGTGACGCACTTTTTAGTCTGTGATAGTCTGTGAAAATAGAACCTATGGAATCATACGCAGTAACCCACCTATGTGATTCCATGGGTTCTATTTTCACAGACTAAAAACTGCGGCACGGCTTAGTCTGTCGTCTGCGTTGGGCCTTAAGGGGATACTTGAATTTTTTAGCGTCCACGGCCCCTTTAGAAATAAATTATTTGAAAGGAAACGGAGATATTAGCCATAAGTGTCCGTTTTTCGCAATTGTGCGTAGAAAAGCTTAACGTTCTCTCTTTAAACTGTAAACAGTAGTTCGTAAAATAGTTTGAAGGGTTACCTAAAGCTTGATCAAGACAAAATTATAAATTATATCTCCGTTTCCCTTCAAATTATTTATATAAATGGGGGCAGCACTGGAACCCAAAAAATTCGAGCATCCCCTTAAGAAGAAGCACTTGTCTTGTCTAATATGTAGTTGATTATAAGACAATTTAGCGGTAAGAATCTAAGTGTATCTACGTCAATCTGCAAGATGACAAAAAGTCAAATCAGACATATTTGTCTAAATGTCAAAACCAATATTTTGTATAAGATTTGTATAAAAATCACAGGCGTGACGTCTTTATTTTTTTTGGAGTCAATTTATCGTTTTCTTTCAAATAATAGGGGCAGCAGTAGAACCCGAAAAAAGTCAGGTAGACCCTGAAATCTCTTGCTACAAGAATGATTTGATGCAATTTGGACAGACACACATCACATCCTTATTTCTCAATCACAAAGAAAATGTCATTGAACTAATATAAAGAAAAGTTTAAAAAGTTTGACGTCTTATATACTACTTACTTTTTTTTTGTTTAAATTATAATATTATTAAGAACAGAATGCATTTAATCTTTTCAAGACTTTAAATTATTTTAGAAGTTAAAACTTTTTTGATTATATTATCTTATTTACAAAGCCAGTTAAATCAACTTTTGTCAAATCCATAAAATTACCTATCTAAAGAAATTATCAATAATAAGTATTTATGTAAGTATGATTATACATCTGATAAAACTATCCCACTTTAATTAGAAAGCGCCGTTAAAACTATTTTAACTAGCTCTATTAATTGGTGACAAGACAAGAATGCCTACTGGTTTTGTTTATATAATCGCTTGATCTTATCTCTATTCAATAAAACTTCGATCTCATTAGACTCAATTAACGAGTTCTAATATTAATTTCTCTTTCCACTCACCTCAATCGAGTTTTGTATCCGGCTCACAAGAACATCACTACACCAATTTAAAAAAATCACAAAAAAAGTAAAATGTCAAATTTGAATTAGGAATCAATTGAAACACTTCCCAAGTGAATGTTTATTATGGCGCGAACAAAAGACGAGTGTTGTACGATGGAACAGAGATTGCGAGGAACGAAACGCGCCGGCATACAAGTGACTTTGTACTGACGGCCTGTGGCAGCTTAATCCGCTGTGTGGGTGCGATGGTGTGCGAAAGAGACGGCTAGCTAGCTGTTACCGCGGCGATCCTCACAGTTAGACTAACTCACATCCAAATCGCTTAATTTTATGAGTTGTTGCCTTCTCCACCCCCTCACTGGGGATCGGAGATGTGACCTTTGCGCGGCGGCTCGGCTATGCATGACGTTATTTTACTCATTTTTTTAAGGGAATAACAGACTCTAGGTTGAGCTTTAGATTCTCTTCAAAAAATATCAAAAGTAACTTTAAAGTTTATTTAATTTAGCGTAATTTTGCTGCTATATTATTCCTAAATTTTGATTTCTACCATTGTTCGTGAAAGTTTCAAGAAATTTTCAAATGAAATATATCTAAAATTGTATAAAATTGTGTTGACTGCCTTTGACAAGGTTGAAGTTACTATTGTTAACAATTTTTTGTAATTTAAGAAAGTAATAATAAGAAAATGAACCGCAATTAAATAAATCAGCACACCTATCAGACTTGCGATAAAACATAAAATATTTTCAACGAACCATGTCAAGTAGGTACTTATCATGATTATCGCGCGCTAATTTTTAATATCACTCGTTTAACTACCAATATCACGGATTTAAAACACTAATACGATTATTATTATTTGAAATTACTTCACGATAATACAATTAAGTACGTTTGAATAAAGGACAAATTGTTATCATTATTCGAAAATCAACTAAAATTAAATTGATTACTTAGTATATACTTTTATAATATGATAATTTTATAGATTATCGATTTATAGTAATTATTTTAGTTTTAATCTTCAATTGGGATTTGGACAAATGTTTTTTGGCTAATTACCTCATTAGGTGGAATATTAAAAAGTATGGTATACGATTTTTTTCTTTTTCAGACTAAGGTACTTATAATGACTACGATGAACAACTGTCCCCAAAAAGCAGAGGTCGAAATACGAAAAAAATCTGGGTTCCCCATACAAAAATGTTAAACAGCTGATCGATTTAGTAAGGAAAAAGTTCATTTTGTTTCATACCATATTCTAGAACGTATCATAGGTACGTTCTAGAATATGGTATTAGAATTGGTTCTGGAATATGGCAAGGTAACAAATTTACACCCCGTATAGTTGAAGGACTAAATAAAAAAACAAATTTTTTGACCCAGTTTACATCCCTATTATATTTTATCTTCTTTCATTCTTCAATAAAGGAATACATAGTCATCTTATTAATTACTTAAAAATATAGCATCCAGCTTTTTATGAGTAGATCTAAATAACATTTATGGGTACATCTAAATATTCTTAAGGGTACATCTAAATATTATTATGAGGACCGCACTACAAAGTCACACGTCGCGAAGCATTTAGCGCCGTTACAGTAGCAATAACTCAGCTCAGGAAATCACGTCATCGCTCTATTACTGTACAATACAGCGAAAGCTCGCACACTGCTGCAGCGTGCGTAGCGTACTACGTGTGTATTCTACGGACGATAAAGGAGGGTGCACCTTTGATTATTAAGTAACATTTTCTTTTCATTCGCTGCATTGCTCTGTTACTGTACAATGTGGAAGCTCGCATTCATAACGCTCAAGAATAGTGAACCTTTGGTTTTTAATTTAGTTAAAATCAAAACTTATTCAATTTGTTTTATGCCCATCGGACAATTTAAAGTTTCGAAATTAATATTTTTTATTTCTGCATGGAATTCTCTCTGGGTTTTTTACTGCGTTCTAAATCTACTCTCTGTCAAGAGAAATTTGACTTGGCATAGACCAAAAAGAACTAAAAATAGGAATAATCAATTAAACACTTCAATTTTTTAAAAGTTAAAAAAAATCTTGTAACCTCGCACCCTAATAGCTGTGTGCGTAACGATATAATCGTTTTAATGTATCGTGTACTGTGTAACGCAACGGAACAGTAATTAAGCACTGTTTGTGCAGATGACGTAGATAATAAACAAAAAGCAAACCACTTCTATAAAACATAAAACTAATTAATTTAATAATGATAATTGTAAGTATATTATGTTGTTATTTTATTTTTTTAAATTTATCTTTTTATTCCTATGGTTGACTGGCTAGAACGCTATTAGCGTTAAGTCCACCAAAAATAATTGTTATTTATAGGTTAATAAAGTTGTAATAAATTACTAAACAATACAACCGCGATACACTGACTGGTTAATAACAATTATTGTAAAATCGCACCCTGTTCCTCTCGCGACTTTCACAATAGTTGTGTGCGTAACGATATGATCGTTATAATGTATCGTGTACTGTGTAACGCAACGGAACAGTAATTAAGCACTGTTTGAGCAGATGACGTAGTTAATAAACAAATACCTAGTAAGTAGTAACCCACAGCAATTAAATAAAACACAACCGCGCCACACTGTACAGTTGGTTCTTGTACGAGTAAGAACGCACTCTATTCATCCGTGCGTCTTTTACAATAGTTGTGTGCGTAATGATATGATCGTTATAAAGTATCGTATACTGTGTAACGCAATGGAACAGTAATTAAGCACTGTTTGTGCAGATGACGTAGGTAGTTAATAAACAAATACCTAGTAAGTAGTAACCCACAGCAATTTAACAAAACACAACTGCGCCACACTGAACGGTTGACTCATGTACGAGTATGGCTTAATTTACACTGCGGCGGAATCGAAGCGAAGCGACGAAATCGTACGTAGCATCTTGAACTTTATTGCAATCTTATAAGGTTCAAACTACTTCAAACTATAGTGTGACCGGCGGCGACTCGCGCCGATTCGTTCGACTTCGGCACTTTACGCGCATATTTAGTTTGAACGTTATGCTATTGACTTAAAGTTGATTACGCTATGAACGATTTCGTCGCTTTGCTTCGATTTCGCCGCAGTGTAAATTGAGCCTAAGAACGCACCCTGTTCGTCCGTGCGTCTTTCACAATAGTTGTGTGCGTAATGTGATCGTTATAATGTATCGTGTACTGTGTAACGCAATGGAACAGTAATTAGGCACTGTTTGAGCAGATGACGTAGATAATAAACAAATAGCAAACCACTTGTATAGAACATAAAGCTAATTGATATAATAATGATAACTGTAAGTATATTGTGTTGTAATTTTATTGTTTTTATTTTTATACCGCAACAATTTCTCTGTTTAATCCCTGTTGTGTTGTGATCACTTACCATCAGGTGGCCCGCTTGTTCTTTTGCCGCCCTATAAGATTAAAAAGGAAACTTGTACAATCGCACCCTGTTCGTCCGTGCGTCTTTCACAATAGTTGTGTGCGTAATGATGTGATCGTTATAATGTATCGTGTACTGTGTAACGCAATGGAACAGTAATTAGGCACTGTTTGAGCAGATGACGTAGATATTATACAAATACTTAGTAAGTAGTAACCCACAGCAATTAAACAAAACACAACCGCGCAGCACTGATCGGTTGGCTCTAATACAAGTAAGAATGCACCCTGTTCATCCGTGCGTCTTTCAGAATAGTTGTGTGCGTAATGATGTGATCGTTATAATGTATCGTGTACTGTGTAACGCAATGGAACAGTAATTAGGCACTGTTTGAGCAGATGACGTAGATATTATACAAATACTTAGTAAGTAGTAACCCACAGCAATTAAACAAAACACAACCGCGCAGCACTGATCGGTTGGCTCTAATACAAGTAAGAATGCACCCTGTTCATCCGTGCGTCTTTCAGAATAGTTGTGTGCGTAATGATGTGATCGTTATAATGTATCGTGTACTGTGTAACGCAATGGAACAGTAATTAAGCACTGTTTGAGCAGATGACGTAGATATTATACAAATACTTAGTAAGTAGTAACCCACAGCAATTAAACAAAACACAACCGCGCAGCACTGATCGGTTGGCTCTAATACAAGTAAGAATGCACCCTGTTCATCCGTGCGTCTTTCAGAATAGTTGTGTGCGTAATGATGTGATCGTTATAATGTATCGTGTACTGTGTAACGCAATGGAACAGTAATTAAGCACTGTTTGAGCAGATGACGTAGATATTATACAAATACTTAGTAAGTAGTAACCCACAGCAATTAAACAAAACACAACCGCGCAGCACTGATCGGTTGGCTCTAATACAAGTAAGAATGCACCCTGTTCATCCGTGCGTCTTTCAGAATAGTTGTGTGCGTAATGATGTGATCGTTATAATGTATCGTGTACTGTGTAACGCAATGGAACAGTAATTAAGCACTGTTTGTGCAGATGACGTGCTATGATATGATGCGTTCGTTTAATTAGAGTCGATTGTTTTTTGGATCATAAGGTTTATTGCTTAGTGTCAACACTTTTCTTTTATTCTTCCATGCTAATCTGGGCGAGTAGAAAAAACTTAGGATGTACCAGCTGCTTCTCTTAATCTCGTAAAGGCCGATCAAGGAATTGGGTAAAATTTTGAATCTTGTTAATAATGTAACCATAAATATTTTGATTCCTTTTTCTACCTTCTTGCCTACCATTACTCTAATTTTTACATTACGCATTAAAATATTTTTCATATTTCGATAAACCAGTATCAGTATCATAGACTGGATTCACCCATAGTTTCACTATATTTTTTAGTTTAGTTAGACTCTTTATAGTTTGTCAACCGTGGTAGTGTAGTCGTAATTACACAGATTGCCTAATTTGTATAGGATATATTGATAACACGGGAAAATATCGATCAGTCAATATTGGCTGTATCATAAGATTTTATCTTAATGTTTCGATATTTATTTATTTTTTGTTAATTTCTGTAATTAATTTCTGTGTTTATATAAAATGTATAATAACTAAGCTTTTTACTTTCAGTTTAAAAGAAAAATCTTTTAAAAACAGGTTTTGGCTTTGGTAACAAAGTAAAATATGTAATATGTTGCTCTTAATGTTAATATCAAGTATATTATACTCTAATGTACTTACTAAAGAAAATTAATAGGTTCTATCTTAAAAACACAAACTCTTTAAACAGTCATCTATTTATAACACAAGAGTTCCCTTACCCTAGACAAAATCAGACGTTTCCAAACAAACAAAGTATAGCTTTTATTTAAAAATTACGTGTCAGATTTCAGTAAAAATTTGTCATTATAAAGAAATTGCAAATATGTAGACATATCTGGATTTGACTGTCAAAATTTTCTATTTGGTCTGTGGTCAAAATATGGACTTAAAGGAGAATATAATTTATACATCATTTTTGACAATCAGTATGGGATTTATTCGTGGTAAATCCCGTAATACGAATTACAGTAATTGTGACCGTGAAACTCTAAAATCATATATCTTAACTATTCACTTAGATTAAAGCTAATAACAGGTTTCTCTCTCATATTACAAGTATAAAAGAAGTGTACAAAACTCAAATAACAGGTATTTTAGTTATGAGGATTACCACCTTCTTACTAGATTAAAGTATTAATTGTATATATCAAACTATTCTTAATATTCAAATGCAGAGCTATTTCTTGGCAAATCTTTGAAATTACAAAATTTTACCGATATCTGACCTGTAATTTCAAAATAAAAGCTACACTACGTTTGTTTAAAAATGACTATGGTAAGGGGACTTTTAAGTAATAGAAACAGGAAGCGATCATAGCGTAGCAACCGGATGCACAGAAAATACGTAGTTACCATCTACGCCGTAGCGGTCTACGACACGTGTACGCCCAGCTACGGAAACTATTTAAATCTACAATATTGAACGCACGTCTTTTAGCAAAGTCACTATTGATGGAAAATAAAACTAGTAGTTCGCCACGAACTTAGACCTCGCGATTATTATTTCAGAATAATGTACCTGATTTGGATGAATTATCGGTGTAGGTTTACCGATATGCGGATTCATGGTTGTGACTAAATTTCCAAAATAGTTGCCAATCACAGCCCTTTCTTCAAATGACTTTCGATCTAGCTCTAAAATGTCAGGAGTACCTTCCAACCATACAATCCCATGGATATGAGGTCTACCGTGATGCTGAAATTCAGTTCTGTACCAGTAGTCTTTCACCGAAAAATGACCCATCATTTTTCAAATGACAAAGTCAGTTCGTTGTTGGAAAAACCAGAAAACTATCAATGGGTTTTCGTTTATATGTTTATTTGTATTGCCGTGGCTCTATGCCGCTGCTCATTGGTTTCTTACTCGCTTCGTAAAGCTACTTCGCGTGCTTTGATTGCTGTTGATCTCTTGTTAGTTGCATATTTACTAATACTACTACAGAAGCACAGACAAGCAGCGATAGCGATTGAACGAAAGTTCACTCAAGGAAATTGCTAAATTCAATAAACAAGCCAACAATCAATCAAAATAGGCAAAAACTGAACAAAAAACTAATCGTAAAGTAAGCAAAGCCCTTTTTTAAAGTCGGTTAAAGATATGATAAAATTTATAGAACTACTCATGACTCTAAATAATAACCATAATAGTTATTCAGAGAAATTACATCGTGGACCCCAGGTTGTATGTATTTTTTAAAAATTTCAGTAACCCGGACTGAATTCACCCTTAAATAGTTTTAGTATAATTTGTAAGAAGATTTGTATTGTATATCCGTAACGGCTCAGTCAGCTAGACTTCGCGAGTCACCCTAAACACGTTTAAGTATAACGTATAAAAAGTTGTTCAGACAAAAAAGTTGTTCAAATAAAAAAGAATCCTTTTTATAATGGCAACAAAAAAGTCAAGTGGCATTTTTGGAAATATTTTGAAATGGCGGATATATGACAGTTTTAAAATTGTAAACCCCCATATTTCCGCCATTTTGAAAAATTTCGAAAAACTGGCTCGACAAAAAAATTCTATGTTGTTGCTGAACCAGCTTACAAAATTTCATGAGAATCGGTTAAGAAATGCGACCTGTAGGCGAGAACAGCCAGACAGACAGACAGACAGACAGACAGACAGACAGACAGACGGACAAAAGAATTTTTGTCTAATCTCGAAACTGAGACGCTTCGCTCGCTTCGCTCGCTCGGTCAATAATTACTTTTTAACTACCTATCGCATTGCATCATTACTAAATTAATGCATACGTCAGGCTGAGCTAAGATTACAATAGATGAAACGTCAGCAAAAATTAATAAAAAGTTCAAATCAAATTTAATCAAAAATCTTTATTGCACAGCACAAGGTGGTCTGACGACCTGACCAAGGTCGCTGGAAGACGCTGGATGCAGGCCGCTTTAGATCAGTCAGTCATTTTAGACATCCATGGGAGAGGACCAGCAGTGGACGTTATGCGGCTGAATTGATGATGATAATAAGGGCACAGGTTACCAAAGATAAGAAAGTAAGATTTTTTTATTTTACTTTACATTTTTACATGTCATAGATTGTCAAAATAATTTGTAGGAAACACAACAGCATGTAAAGTTCTTAAGAGCCCGCTGTAATCTTTTTGCACGCTGGCAGCGGGCGCACGCACACAACGACATGCCGCTCACACACACAGAGCTACGTAGGCGACGTAAAGCGCGGTGTAGTGTGCTCGGCGATCGTTGATGTTTTTTGGTTAAATATACTGGTGGTACATTATGTTTTGGTGCAATAAAGATTTTCTAACTTACTAACTGGTATAAACTAACAGATATTATTCAAATTTTGGTAAAAGTTTTATTACATAGTAAATGCCATCCTAATTTAAATGCGAGTAATAATATATGAATATTAAATCCTTGAGTGCTTTGGATTACGGGTAAGTAAAAAATATTATGATAAATCGTGAAGGTGATAATAATGGAGACTTCTATTCTTTAACTTATACCTTTAAACGAGCAACTCTTGTAGGTATATTTATTTATTTATATATTTCGATGATCTCGAAAACGGCTCTAACGATTTTGCTGAAAATTGGTATATGGGGGTTTTCGGCGGTAAATAATCGATCTAGATTAGTCTTATATTTGGGAAAACGCGTGTTTTCGAGTTTTCATGCGTTTTTCTTTTCACGCAGAATATAGTCGCTAATTTCTCCGCACCGGCCGCCATCCGTTTGGCTCAGCGGTTAAGGATGCGGACCGCTAGAAAGAGTGTTACGGGTTCGAATCCCACTCGGTGACTGTTAATGAGTACTTTTGTTTTTTTATGTTCAAGTTTATTTATAATTTTTTACTTTGTATTGCTTTTAGACAAGTTTAAAATGTAGTTAATGTTTGATGTAGTTGAGTTTGATTTGACTATGACTGCATGAAGACTTGGACAATGGACGTTTCGAAGACCATATTAGTGTGTCAATCTTTGGTTGCATAGTGAATAAATTCCCTAAGAAGAGTGTTGGCATTTTTTTCCAAATCTCAAACCCCACTTTCGTAACAATAGCTAGGATACTTATTGAAGGTACAAGCACGTATTAATTATAATATAGGGCTAATAGCTGCAGGAGTTTCATTGAACGACATTTAGGCGGATCGATGATTTCCAGTAGTAATAATTTGTGATAAAAATTTATCAACCGGTCTTACATTTTATTTTCCCAAATCTCATCGTCTCGCCTGATAATTTCAGTTTTATTTAACAAATCAGGTCAAGTCTAGACACCAAACTGACAAACGTCTTGTCTAGTGACTTACTTAAGCTTACTTTTTGCCTTTTGCAGAATTAGTGGCACCATAGTATTTATTTTTCCGTTTCACATTATCAACGTTCTATTTTTAGCTCGTTTGCCCATTATATTTTTTTTTTTGGTCTGCATCCTCCAACATATTCGGAGACTGTATTCTCCAAGTTAAAGTTTTTACTAACAAATTTTTGGAATAAAAATGAATTTAACTATTTTTTATTGATTTTTCAAAATTTGTTTCATCTTAAATTTGGGGTGTGGAGGACGGCATCCGGTGCCAGCACTCAGCTGCCGTGCTACACTCCCCAAATGAGTACGGCAAATTAAATATAAAAAATCTTTCAATAATTATGTTTGGTTACTTAGACGATATTAGTGAAATCGCATTTTCATGTAAACTGAATTTCTTAAAATGGCCGCTACATCGCGTCCCTTTCCACCGCGGAGCAGACAGTGCCTGCGCATATGGCCTAGGGCCACACCAGCGCTGAACACCACCGCCCAGCGATGGAATGGGAGCAACATCTTCATTTCAGAAATACGGGGCAATTAGGGAGAACTTGATAAATTTTCTATTTCTTTTCAAGTTTGAAATTTTATCCGATAGCCCATTATATTTACGACATTACGTTCAATGACACAAATAAAATACTATAAGTAATCAAGTTTTCCAATGATCAAATCCTATCAGTCACTCTATGGTTTGCGCACATCATCGCACAGTGACTACGAGGTCGGCGTTGGCGCAAAGAAATACGTCCTCTCGCTGTAAGCGCTGCGCGCGGACTGCCGTCGGATAGTAAACCTATTTAAATAAATTTTTATGCGATATGATTTTAATTTTTTACATTATTTAAAAATTATATAATTATGATGTGTTTGGCATATTTAAAAAGGGCATGAAATGGCGTTTGTAACGTTATTTTTATTTTTCTAAAATAGGAGCTCGAAATACAAATACAAGCGACTTTATTTACATCGATTTCGGCGAAAATTACGCGACTTGTTGATTTTTTTTCCTTGTGAATTTAAATAAAACAATGAAAAATGCTTCACTCATGTCAGAAAATACTTATTCAGCTATATTTGTGTAATTTTTTTACCGGGTGTTAATGATTAAATCATTTGAAAATCTCGAAAGCCCCGCCACGCGTCTTGCGAAATTTGGCAAAACGCACGTTGGATTCCAGTGAATTATACTAAAACAAGCAAGTTCATAGGCAAAATGGTTCACTCATGCTAAATAATATGATATTATCTTTCATAATATATAAATAAATTTAATGATAATCCTGTAGTTTTCTCAAAAACACGACGCAAAGTTGAGTGAAATTTGTCAAATTTAATAGACGGCCTCTTAAGGTTTTATCTAAAAAAAAATTGTCACATAGTAGCAAGTCTGCTAAGGTCTCACATCTGGATAGGGTAGTACACGTATTCAGGGTCAAAAATAAATTATTTTGTACTAATAAAAGAATAAACCGTGAAGAATGATGAAAATAATGTTTTTTGAATTTTCAACGTGATTTTAAATTTATTATTGCAAAAAAACTGACATTAAGAGCGCTATTTGACTCCAAGAAACTATCACGTCATGGCGTCCTATTTCATACAAATCCCATAGATAGACGACGTTTGTTTTGACGTTTAAAATAACCGGCCAAGTGCGAGTCGGACTCGCGCACTAAGGGTTCCGTACTATTATCTATAAAAATCAAGTTTTTTGTATGGAAGCCCCTTAAATATTTATTTCATTTTTTATTTATTTATTATTAAAATAAAATACAACTGAGTATTTTGTGAATATTTCAAGTGCCTACCTGTTACCACTGTCTTTTCGACAGACATCGAAGTCTTAGTATTAGGGTCCCGTTTTCACCCTTTGGGTACGGAACCCTAAAAAAGTATTTTATTTGACTTGTTGTAAACTAACGGATTGTAAGTAGCAAGTCTGCAACGTTCAAGTTGCCCCTCATTAAATAGTTCGCTTAACTCAAATGGCTCCGAAACACTTTATTATTACGACTCAATTGTATAGCTACATAAATGTGTAAGTGAGCCATATTGGAATGCGACTCATGGTTCATACTCAATTTTATTGGTCATTAACTTGTCCGTCCGTGCATTTCTCTGAATTTTAAAGTGACTTTGGTGTTGTTTGATGTCATCGTTGTTTATAACATTATTTAGGATAATTTTTAAAATGTAAAAGTCGACTTCACTCTAACTAAATATATTGAAACTATTTTAAAAATACCTTATACGTAACTTAAGGTAAAATGGTAGCAGAAACCAACAATTTGTAGAAAAATCTTTAAACTATTTTATAAATAACCTTTGAAAATAATTGCGTTAGACCCTCTAGTTTTAAAACAAGTTTTCGCCAAAAGCGGTCACTTTTGGCAAAAATCGTTTTAAAACTAGATATATTGTCAAAAATACTTTCAAAGGTTATTTATAAAATAATTTAAAGGTCTTTCTACAGATGGCAGTAAATTTTTTTATTATCTCCATATTTACTTTTAAATTTTTTATTTCACATGAGGGCGCCACTTCGGCTACCATTTCGCCTTAACTTAACCTAACACTATTCAAAGTGATAATATTCACCGCATTTACTATTTAAAAAAATCTCACTTCACCTTTACTATTCTTATATACCCACATACCTACCAGGTTGTACTATACTTAAGTAGGTACACCATAGCCCACATACGTAAATTAAAAGACTACTTCTTAAGAGTAGAATGAAGCTATTAAAAAAGCCCTAAGAATGTGGTATCCACATCAACTCCTTAAATAACAGCAGCTTCTCCATAAAAACTAATCCCTTTTCAAACAATTAAGCAAAGGCAATTAAAAAGACCATTTAGTTAATCGCCTCATTCTAAATCTAAAAAAATCTATAAAAAATTATGTCTCGAGATGTCTTTATCACGTGTACCCTACTATAGTTTTTTGTGACCAGCTTATGGATTTAAAATGCCGATTGGCTATAAAATTAAGCTGTGTTGCCAGATTCAAGTTTTTTTTCTGATAAAAGCCAATATTTTTTTGAGGTTTTCATTTTTTTTATTATACTTGAACTGGTTAACTCTATTAAAATGTATTAAGTATTCTTTGGTTGTTTCAAAGTGATGCTTAATTTTTACTGTTGTTGTAAAACATTTCTATACAGATTTTATTTTAAATCCTACTTATGCAAATTTTATTTTAAGATATAAGAATAAATACATCCTGCATACCTCTATGGCGTATTGTTTACCACCAGGTTCCTGGATTCAATTCCCAGGGCAGACAAATCCTGGTAGACAATTTTATAGTCTGGGGTTCGAAGTGGGTTGTGCCTTTTCTATGACTGTGTCACGATATAAGATTTCTATTTATCTTGAAAGTTTACTGATAGAGAACGCTATTAGCATTAAGTCCGCCTTTTTTACCATTCATTATTGGTAAATAAAGTTTTAAAAAAATTAATTAATACAAGTTTAGAGCCTACTGTGAATCTTTGAGCATTTTCCATCTATAGCGGTAACTTTACAATAAGTACTACAATGTATATTAAGTATAGGTGTAAAGTGAGTGTGACAACCCCTCACTTTAAGCTAGTTTAGGTGTTGATTGAGATTTCTCCGTCATTAGTAAATTCATTAATATCATAATGAGTATAACCTGAATGTTTCGTACAATAAACATTCTAGACTGTTTACAACACAAATCCTGAAGGTCCTCAATATAAGCCGAATTGGTTGAAGAAATAATTTCCGACATAAATCCGGGTATTACAGTTACACAAACTGGCAACACAGATGCCTCGTCAAACAGTCAAACGTCAAAGTAATCAACGATCTTATAACGCTCCAATAAAGTTCAAATTTGAAGTTACTGTCTATCAATTATGGAATGAATTATTGGAATGTGAGTCTTATTGTTTAGGTAAAAAGGTTGGGAATTAAGGGGTGTTTAATAAATTCTTAAGTGTCTAAATCGGTTGTAGTATCGTTTATGAGGAACGCAGGTAGCGACGCAATAAAAATTAGAACGACCCCACTTTACGAATAGGGGTCGCAAAGAAAATCTTTGAACTGAAAGGTTTGAATGACAATGGAAAAATTTAATCGGATTCACGATTTTGTCCAAAAAAAAGTAAGTAGGATTTGAATAAAGAACTTAAGAATCCCTTAGAATTCTCCATACAAACGTAGTCTACGTTTAATTTTAAAACCACATGTCAGATTTCGGTAAAAATTGGTAATTTTAAAGAAATTGCAATTATCTAGGGTAATAACTGGTTTCCGACGTAAAATTATGAACTGGAGAGAAAATATAACGATTTAGAAGTTTCCCATACTGATGGAGAAAAATGATTTCAAGTTCACATTTTACGTCGGAAACGAGTTATTACCCTAGTTAATTGCAATATCTTTGAAATTACAAATTTTTGCCGAAATCGGGCATGTCGTTTCGAAATAAAACGTAAACTACGTTAGGAGACTCTTAATATAAGTTATATTGGCTTTTAAACTTATAACCTCCTTAGGTCTTTATACGCAATGTCCATAGGTCATTGTTGCATAATAAAATAAATGCATCAACATAATCCGTCTTATTATAAAACGAGGATTAATTTTATTACTAGGTTTAATCCATCACCCGCCCTCAACTTGGCATCTAGTCAAGCGGCAATCATTATCCACCCAAATCAATGTTAACTTGATTTGGGTGGATAATGGTTTAAACCAAGTACCAAACTTAGTCCTCGTTTTATAATAAGACGGATTGTGTTTTGTTTTATGTAGATACGTAGTTTAGTTGACCCCTTCTATACTCTACTTAAATTTTGAGTTCTGATAACTAATAAGTTGGTACACCTATTTAAAGTTTGTTTCTCGTGCTCCGTGTTCTATCAAATTATTTTTAATGGGCGCAGCACTGGACCCCTTAAAATCGTGTACCCTTAAAAGATATCAATTGAAGACTAAAATACTTGAGTTTTTTTACAGAATACGAGAACCCTACATAGATACCACTAGGTAATCAAGTCTTCATCAACTTAACGTTGACATAAAATGCGTCAGACATCACTAGGTACTAAACTACACAATTAGTGGCCTCATCAAGCAGATTTTATTGCCCCATGAGGTTTATTTACTTCACATAAGTATCAACTTATATAATCTAACAAAATTTTCTGAAACTATTTTAAGGGTGAATTCAGGCCGTGATAGTGTACAACTTACCCAAAAAACGTAGGTCGAAATATAAAAAATAATTTTTGGCTTTCCATACAGACTCGGATCAGCTGATCGGTCAACTAAAAAAAAAATACTTTTTATATTTCGATACGTGTTCCTTGAAGAAAGTTGTTCAGTCTCATGAACTGAATTCTCTTCTAAAATAGTTTCAGCATATTTTGTTAGACCTTAATATATACTACTATTAAGGTCTAACAAAATATGCTACATAGCTGATAGGAATGAAAAAGGGTGCCGTGTGGTTTCCTGTTTTTAATAAGACCATACTATCATTTCCTGGAAATATCTAAAGATAACTCCCATGCTGGTCTGGGAGAAAAGAAAAAACTTAGAATGTACCAGCTGCTTCTCTTCCCGCGCAGATCGCAAAAGCCGATCGAGGGAATGGGCAAAACTGCGAATCATTTTATCAGGCGATGCGGCTAGCAACCTGTCACTGTATTGATTGCTTTTCCATCTTCTCGTCCACCATTACGCTACACGTAGCTTTTGGGTCTTGCGGCCATGGGCTCTGCTCGCTTAGAGCGACATACACAAATGTTCTGTCTGCATGTTTCTGATGAGTTCTGTGTACTTTTTAACTTGACTGTTCAAATACATTTCTTTTAAAACTAAGAACGGACTTCACCCCCAAACTATACAATAAATTCTGATAAAATTTCTATACGATCACCTCGGAAGTATAACCCTTTCAAACAAAAAAGAATTTTCCAAATCGGTCCAGGCGTTTTTGAATAATCAGTGAACATACATAAAAAAAGATTGCGACGAATTTATACCCTCCTCCTTTTGTGATTCGGTTAAAAAGCTTCTCATTCTATTTTCAAATTCAGACGTTGATAGTATTAGATTACATTTGCAACGAATACCTACCTATAGTACCTATAGGAAAATTTGTAAGTTATCTCAAAGCGAGGAATAGGTAACATGATATGCCTCAGGGAAAGCAAAATGGCAGGTGAAAGTATGAAATGTTTTAACGTAATGCTAAGGATACCTAGATACACATAAATTAGTGTGGCGACCTCTGCGCCACTACGAGGAACTAAACACCACAAACAACAATGAACGCAGCAATACCTAGTTCACAAGAATCATACGAGATGGCGCCAGGAGATTCTACATCTCGATCTCAGAGTTCTGGTTGCAACTGACTATATATACAACCTCCGACAATACACCGTCGGAGCCGTGGTTCCCCAGGCGCTACACCATGCCTGACGGGAAGATCTTCCCTTTGTGGCGGTCGAGCATATCACCTCGCTCCCGCTACATTAGTTTACATTAATAAACATCATCATCATCCTCCCGAATTTCCGGTTGCATCAGAGCCCGGGATCCGCTACCTAACCTAGGTGATATGACAAGGTTGGTTACCTTTCATATAGGCGAATAGATATTGGACGAATATAAATATACAGAAAACGTTTCGTAATTTTTTTTTTTTTTTTGCTATAAAATTTCAATGTACCTACAATCCACGGCAAAGTTGTTTTTGTGTCTGCGTTACTTTCACCCTTAGCTTGAGTCCGAGTTACCGACGAGGTTTCTAGTTTTTTTCACTGGTTATACACTTATAATTATGCATGTATTGTATTTTTAATTTAATTTTTTTCGTACTTGTTTTTAGTGTGAGGCCTAAGTACTTATGTACAAAACATATGTAAAGTCCAAACTCGATAGGGTTGCTACCTTTTATTACGAGCTAGTCCCAGTAGTCCTACTAAGTTTGTTCCACCAGTAGGACTACGGGGATATTTCGTCCCAATAGAACTACCGATTGGCTGTGACGTAACAGTAGTTCAAATGGGAATATTCTTAATCCCAATAGACTTACTGGAGATTATTTTGGGGATTTTAGAGGGATGTGTAAGGAGTGGTTTGGGGCTGTGTCTGACTGGTTTTGAGGTTACAGTTATCGTATGGCCGCCTTCTGGCTCCATCATCAGATCAGCTTTTTGTAACAATAATATAGAGTTGTCTCAAATTTACATTAGCATACAAAATTTGATCTCAATCGGAAACCGGGCTTGGAAAAAAAGGCTTGTAAAAGTATTCATGTGGGTAAAGAAATAAAAACAAATTAATGCTATTTAACAGACTCCAAAAAAAGGAGATTCTATGTTCGACTGTATATTTTTTTATGTATGTTCATGATGTTCAATGATTTCTCCGTCAGTTGTGGACCTACTTTCAATATTCTTTTTTATTCTAAAGAGTGCATTTTAGAGGTGGGCCCATAGAAATTTTATAAAAATCGTTTTTATATAGTTTGGGGGAGAAGTCGGTTTTTAGGGTTGTTCTAAAGTGGAACTTTTTTTTACTGTCTTCGTAGGTAACAAAGTATATTTGTTATTTATAGTATTTATGTATATTATGAATTGTTTCTTTATAGCTTATGTTATATTATTATTTATGTTATTTATGAAAACCTCCGTGGCGAAGTGGTCACCACGCTAGTCCGCCACTCAGAGGTTACGGGTTCGATCCCCGGTTAGGGCAAATTGAAAAATGGCCTTTTGCAAATTGTCCTGGTTCATGGATGTTTATATATGTATTAGTTACAAAATATAGTATCTTTGAGTTATCCCATAACACAAGTCGCGAACTTACTATTTCTATCAGTGTTTTTGTCCCTATATATTTAATTATATAATTTATAATAAAATTGTACAAAAAAACTTTAAACGATAGACAATAAATAATTAAATTATTTTTCAGAGGTTCTTAACATACATACTTAACAAGTATCTGAATAGCTGATGTGATGACATTCGAACTTGGGCGCATTCACGACTGAACCGACTCAGGTGGTCTGTCGGCAGAACAAAAATAGAATCAAATCAATACAATACATTGCAAGATATTGCTAGTGAGGGATATGGAAGGTCTTTTGTTATCGATAGGTAAATTCAGTTATGCATTTCCAATCATGCATTATTATTTTGCGGTCAGCTAAACATTTTTTAAAGAGAAAGTTGTTTAAGTAAAAAATGAAAAAAGGAAGCATATCTAAATGAAATAATAAAACAGTTGAAATCTCGTGGATTTACATTATATATAACTTTTTGAAATATTTGTAGGTTAAGAAAATAGCAACAGAATCCAAAAAATATTTTAAAGTCTGTTTTTTTGTACCTATGAATATATATGTATAAATCTTTGAAGCTACCAACTATATTAAGCTAATCTTGAAGCAACAATAATGTTTACTCATCCTAAATTGACTAAAAAAACTTATCAATATCAACACTGATATTAAAATGAATAGAATAGAAGAAATGATATAACTTTCCTAATATTTTGTTATATTTATTGCCAATAAAGATTAATGATACAGTATCATCACATCATTAATAACAATGTTATCTACACAAATTTTTGGTGCAAATTGATACACGAAGTGAATATGTACTGAAACAGGAAAAGATAGCGATAAAATATATGGAATTTGAGTGCATATCTATCTGTTCGTCCGTAGAACATAGTGTAAAACTTTGACAAAGGTTTTTACAAAGGTGTAAAATTGATTTCAAACGTATATTATAAAAGTTTTTTGCATACAGACCTTCAATGTTAAGTATCAAATTTAATAAACAAAAATTTTTAATAATATTTTTTTTATTTAAGCATACTTTAAATCGTTTTTCGTTCATAGTGTAGAATAGTCCAACCAAAATTAGGTACCAAGGCCTCACAACAAGTATATAATGTAAGTATGTCCGTATTTATATACTTATAAAACATATTCAAATATATTCCAGTACAACCATAAAATGACTGGGAGACAGGTTGACTGGGAGAAAATGCTTTTAGCATTAAGTCCGCCATTTGTTAAAAGTATATTTGTACTTTGGAGTAATAAAGTTTGTTGAATATAATACTTAATAAAAAATTATTACATAGCGTAAGTATCGATATACTTTTGCCAATCCCTACGCTCCCATAGGGCTGTCAGCTTGTTAAGTAATCTACCATTATCTGTATCGATTCACTCGGCACTGTCCACCGATTCCCGATTCCGCCTACTGTTCAACCTTTAACAAACAATCCTTAACCTATATCAATATTCATTACTGTTTTTGTTGGCCTCAAAAATGTTCATAGGAATTTGAAGCGTCAATGGAAGCGTTTTTGTGTAACTGGTCGTAATTTTAGTGATTCGTGGTAAGTTGCAACAGTGATTTTAACATCGCTTACCCTGTAAAAGCAACCTAATGAAGCGATCGTCTACAATTGATTCGGATTTGCCAATTATCTATTCTTAGTCACTTTTTGGGATTTTACTAAATGTAAAAAATTAAAGCATTCAACTTTTTATACAGGTAGTACTTACTACAAAAATCATCTAAGTAACCGGCTCCTGCCTACTTAGATGATTTTTGTAGTAAGTCCTAGGTATGTAGGTATACCTACCAACTCACTTACATGTATCCTATAGTATCTAAATAAGTTAAGAATACATAGGGACATTTTTATATAAGTACTTAGTTTTTATATAAAAAATATACATCATTTTTAAGTGGAGTTATGAGTATTTATATTACTATTTATGGGAAGCCGGAGTTTTATTTTTAATTTTATATCTTGTTATTTGATTAAATTAATAACTATATCTACTGTACCTTATACGTGACATCCATAATGCCATAATCCTAGTTGTCATTTACAATAGGTATTGTCAACAATTCGATGATAAGATGAAAAAATACTTACTGTTTGTTTTAGTACTAGCGGTGCCCGTGGGATTCGCTCCCCGTCGAAATTTTGGAATAAAAACTATCCTATGTCCTTCCCTGGGTGTCAAACTATATCCATACCAGTTTCATCGAAATATAGGTTCAATGGTTAAAGCATGAAGTGATAACAAACAAACAAATATATAAACTCACTTTCGCATTTATAATTTTTGTAATTCGATACCTTGGTGTACACTTTGTTTATAATATTATTTAGGTTTTTTGCATCTAAGAACGTTCATCATCATCACCATATCGTCACAGGTAGTCCACTGCTGGACTTAGGCCTCCCCCAAGGATTTCCACTTCGTCCGATCGGAAGCGGCCTGCATCCACCGCGTATCTGCAACCTTTTACAGGTCGTCAGACTAACTTGTGGTGTCCTACTCTTCGCTTTTCAGTGCGTGGTCTGGTCGCCATTCAAGAACCTTTTTACCCCACTGCCATTTCAACGAGCTAATCCGCCTGAGCTATTGTCAGTGTCTTTAGTTCTCCTAAGAATTTCGTCATTTCTGATTCGATCGTGTAGAAAAACTCCGAGCATAGCCCTTTCCATACCGCGTTGCACGACCTTGAGCCTTCTTATGAGACCCATAGTAAGGGACCATGTTTCAGAGCCATAAGTCATCACTGGTAACACACATTGGTTGTAAACTTTAGTCTTGAGACACTGCGGTATCTTTGACGAGAAGACACTGCGTAGCTTCCCTTAGCCCTTAGCTTAAATAATTTAGATATAAATAAAATTAGTACTTAAGTAATACCTAATCGTATTAAGAAGAAACAAAAATAATTTTTATAACTTTTTTTTCATAAGTACATACAACAAAACAAAAATATGACATTGATTCATTTGTATTGTGATATACGAATTTATATTGTCTGTAGGTAATCCACGTAGATTAACTACAATCTATTTTCATGTATTATACTTATTAATTATGGTCGTCATTGATCGATTAGAATTATCGATATATAGGTAGGCTAAGTACCTTGCAAGGTCAGGAATTTTCTACTGGAATATTAAGGTCCTACTAAAACTATCTCCCATGCTGGTCTGGGAGAAACGAAAAAACTTAGAATGTACCAGCTGCTTCTCTTCCCGCGCAGATCGTAAAAGCCGATCGAGGGAATGGGCAAAAATGCGAATCATTTTAACAGGCGATGCGGCTAGCAACCCATCACTGTATTGATTGCTTTTCCATCTTCTCGCCCACCATGACGCTAAAAGTGGCTTTTGGGTCTTGCGGCCCTGGGCTCTGCTTAGAACCGCAAGACCCAAAATGCTCTGTCTGCCCCATTAGGGATAAAGACGTGATAGTATGTATGTATGTATGTACTAAAACTAGTGACTGTGAGCTGTAGACCTCGTGACTCACCCCCCAATGCTTTGAAGGCTATCGGACAAAAAAGTTGCATTTAAGGAAGGGTTAAGCGTCTTAAGGTGCTTCCTAAATTGCCCGGGGTCCAATGCAGCCCCCGTATGAAACAAATCAGTTGAAAGGAAACATATATAATTTAAAATATTGTCTTGATCAAGTCCTAGATAACCCTTCAAACAATTTTATGAACTACTGTTTACTTTTTAAAGTGATACGTTAAGCTTTTTTCGCACATTTGCGAAAAACGGCTACTTTTAGCTGATGTGCGTAGAAAAGCTTTACGCTCACTCAAGCTTTAAAGCTTTAAAAAAAGTTTTATGACATATTTGAAAAATCGGAAGGCACTTCAAGCTGTTGGTCCCGGCTGTCATCATTGTATGGCAGTTATCAAGCTACGTCAGGCTACGGCTTAAAAACATCTGACCAGCGTCGCCACTGCACACACGACAAACAAAACAAACAAACAACTTAAGTACAACAATAATATTAACCGTTCCTTTACCGCCAATACCAGACACAATAGTAAAACAAATAAACGTGGACATTTATTAATGTCGTGCGGTCTTGACTGGTTAAGTCAAGTTGTAAGTTAAAAAGTTAAAAAAGTTTTTTCATCATTTGACTTTTTATGAGTTAAAAATATTCTTGAGACAAATTAGTTAAGCTAATCAATTAAATATAAACTAAACCTAATAATGTAAGATTTTCTAGCATTTTACAATGAAGAAATTGAAAAAATCTTTGAAATTAAATAACTAATTATTGTTCTCAATTCACCTAATTAAGATATCTGCTAAAAAAAGAAACAATTCAAAATAGACAACAGCTTTAAAACAGTACCTACTTATATAAGATAAAAATACAAAAAAATAGTAGGTAACTAAATATCTACACAAATAATCATATTATCTTTGACTGACACAACTTATAAGTAAAATGATAATCATTATTCTAATCCGTGGCGTAGCGGTAACCACGCTAATCCGCCGTTCGGATGTTCCGGGTTCGATCCGGCTAGGGCAAGTTGGAAAATTACCTATTTAAATTATCGTGGGTCTTGGATGTTTATCTATATACGTATCCTACTTCCTACTTATCCTACTAATATTAAAAATGCGAAAGTGAGTTTGTATGTTTGTTAACTCTTCACGCTTAAACTACTAAACCGATATTGATGAAATTTGGTATGGATAGTTTGAGACTCGGGGAAGGACAGGGTACAATTAATCCCGAAATTCCCACGCGGAGCTAAGCCCGCGTATACAGCTAGTCCTACTTCCTACTAATCCTACTAATATTATAAATGCGAAAGTAATTTTCTATTTTTTTTTGTTTGTTTGTTACCTCTTCACGCTTCAACTACTCAACCGATTTGGATTAAATTTAGTATGGATATAGTTTGAGACTCGGGGAAGGATATAGGGTACAATTTATCCCGAATTTCCCACGGGGAGCGAAGCCCGCGGGCACAGCTAGTTTATCATAAAATATAGTAGGCACATAGTAGGCATGTCATGTATCATTCGTTGAGTTAGTATCCCATAACACAAGTTTTAGGCTTACTTTGGGTCTTAGGCAATCCGTGTGATTTGTCCCTTACCTACAGTCTTATTATAGAACGCGGTTTAACTTAAGTACTTAGTTTAAACCATTATCCGTAAAAACAAAAAGCCCACCCGTGATATGTCACCTTCTCTTTCGTAACTATCAACTTTATGTGGGTGAATAACCGTCTTATTATAAAACGCAGACTATCTTTGTTACTAGGTTTAAACCAATATCCGACCAAGTCAAGTTGACATTTTCAGATGAGACAATGACGTATTACTAGACGTCAACTTGATTTGTTCGGATAATGGTTTAAACCTAGTAACAAAGATAGTCTGCGTTTATAATAAGCCGGTATAACTTTATATTTATTATATAATCGTACGATGACACACGATATCTATCAATCATAATTTAATGTAGCACTCAATTACATAATTAATGTATTGTGGAATTTTTCAGAGATATCGAGATTATCCTAATATTTCGAAGAAACTTCAATATTCTTTAATGTCTGATAAAAATTGACAAATCAGTAAAATGTTTTGTTATTTATTTAGATATCTTACTAGCTGGTGCCTGCGACTTCGTCTGCGCAGGATCACACAATATCTTTATTAATTGTAGCATATGTGCTCCCATGCTGGTCTGGGAGACTCCCATGCTGGTCTGGGAGAAATAAAAAAAACTTAGAATGTACCAGCTGCTTCTCTTCCCACGCAGATCGTAAAAGCCGATCAAGGGAATGGGCAAAACTGCAAATGCGGCTAGCAACCCATCACTGTATTGATTGCTTTTCCATCTTCTCGCCCACCATGATGCTAAAAGTGGCTTTTGGGTCGTGCGGCCCTGGGCTCTGCATAGAACCGCAAAATGCTCTGTCTGCCCCATTAGGGATAAAGACGTGATAGAATGTATATGTGTTATTCTGATGTATAAGCTATATTAAAGTTTCATTAAAATCAATTCGGTAGTTTTTACGTGAAAGAGTAACAAACATCCATCCATACTTACAAACTTACGCGTTTTTAATATTAGAAGGATTCTTCTTCTGACTACCTCTGTGGCCTAGTGGTTATCATGTCAGGCTGTCACACTGGAGGACCCGGGTTCGATCCCCGGTCAGGTCGAGATGGAAATTTGTATTTTTCAGATTGACCTTGAACTAACATAACTAAATTACAATCTAATTTTTATTTTATTTAAATCAATCTAATTATTTATTACAATTTCAATTAACAACTAAATTAAAAACTAAATTAAAATCTAAATTATACTCTAAATTAAAATAGAAAACGTCTTCCAGATCATTGCCCTGCGGTAGAGTGCCCAAAAGGCTGGCAGCATTGCCACGTTGGATGGCAATGCTTATTCGTTGGGCGAAATAATTGCCAGCCCTTTGGTCACCCGACACCATTGATAATTAATAATAAAATAAAATAGATTAACATAATGGCGTTTTCATAAACAAAATGGTTCATTTCTTTCTTTCTAATATTTATGTAATTTTTTTAACTAATGCAAAGTTGAACTTACGCCTCGGGGACTACCAATGCTAAATTCATTTATTTCTGGCTTTCTCCATACCTCATCAATTTTTTCTCGAACTGCCTCCTGGGTGTAGGTAGTGGTTAGAGCGTTCGGCTCAGACCCGGAGGTCGCGGGTTCGATTCCCAGCGGGGACAAACGACTTTGTGTTGCTGTCCTAGTTTGGTAAGGACATTGTAGGCTGATCACCTGATGATCTGTGCTTCGAAAAGCTCGTTAGGCCATCGGTCCCGGTCACTGTCTTTAACATTTGTCGTTACCTAAAACCATGTCAGAGGCCTTTAATGCGGTTTAAAAACACTGACACTAGTGTTAGTCACTAACACACACTATAAGAAGAAGAATCAAATTTTAGTGCGTTTAAAATAATACAAACCACGCAGCAAACAGCAAACCTCACGTTTCAAAAGCTATCAAGAAAATAATTAGCGCATCTACACATCAAAACCGCCATCTACCCAGATAGAATGCTCAAAACAAAGGGGATCGTACCTCGTTCCCCTCTAATTAATGGGAAGAGTTTTTCTACCTTTTGTTACGTCGAAAGGGAGGCTAATTGTCCCTAATTAATTGAGGCGTATTTTTAAACCCCTTTTATTCTCTTTGTCTAGTACTCTTCGTTCAAACAGAGTTTACCCTGATTTGGAGTTCAGTTAATTGGTCTTTTATTGTTTTATCTGGTGTTGTGATTGCTTAATGATCGTGGACACGCCTGTGATTTTGCTAAGATTTACAATTCTAATATTTTAACCTATTTCAAAAATAGAAGATTATCAATTCGTCGTGATCTTTAAATTTTATATATGTTTACCTATTATTCGAAGATTTCTGGACCGATTTGGAAATTTCTGTTTTTTTAGGGTTCCGTACAAAAAAAGAAAAATGAAACACTTATAGGATCATTCGTGCGTCTGTCTGTTCGTCCGTCCTGTCACAGCCAATTTGCTCTACAGGACCAAATCAGGTAAAAGGTAGGATGGTGTAATCCTATGACCCAAACACAGATGTGCAAAGTATTTTTTTAAAATAAGGGTAATTTTCGGGGGACAAATTAGCAATTTAAAAAAAGTTTTGACACTAAAACTCATTATAAATTATAATACGTTCACTTACGAAAAATAGTTTACTAACTTCTACTACTAAAAACATCATTAGGTAGCGTTAGTAGTAATTAACTCGCGTCTTACTGTGAGGATTTCAAATGTGATTGACTTTGGCATTGTACGGAACCTTCTCCATGCGAGTTCGACTCGCAGGTTTTATTTTTTGAAAAGGCATACTTACCGTGGAGCTGAGAACCATACGCCACCATTATTTAAAGCTTTTGGACATTTGCCGATTGTATACCCAAATATTATAAGACATATTATTTTTATTTTGTATTTTTTTACAGGTACATAATTTCAGACAAAATTATTATAGATTTTTTGAATAAATGAAATGAATTGAATACCTTCTCGGTCTTCTTTCTTCCTATCGTGTGTGTTAGTGACTAACACTAGTGTCAGAGTTTTTAAACCGCCTTATAGGCCTCTGACATGGTTATAGGTAACGACCAATGGCAAAGACAGTGACCGGGTCCGACGGCTTAAAGATGATCCGTGCCTCCGAAGCACGGATCATCTGGCTTATCGGACAATCAGGTGATCAGCCTACAATGTCCTAACCAAACTAGGACAACAATACAAAGTCGTTGCCCCCGCCGGGAATCGAACCCGCGACCTCCGGGTATAAGCCGAACGCTCTAACCACTACACCACGGAGGCAGTTCTTCGGTCTTCCTTATTTAGTTTTACTTAAGTACAGCTTCTTAGTAAAGCTTTTATTTGGTTTCACCTTTCTTGTTGACTGTCTGTCTATAATCAAATCTTGGAAGTTATATTTGACCCACTTCTCGGTTTCAGATTGAGCTCAAATTTTGCATACCAACGTATTTCTCGATACAATACAATATTATAAGCTGATGTGATGATGGAGCTGAAAGGTGCTCATGGCATCTCTATGATAAATTTTGAGCTCTATTGAGTTGTCTTGAGCACTTTGATCTTTTTAGGTAATTGTTATATAATTTTTGTTATTATATATACCTATCATATTATTTAAAATAGATCTATGTAACATTAGAATAGGTACTTATATGATAGTATCTTTTAATAACTATCATACGCTCATGTCGGTTCCTTTACCTATTTGCAAAAAAAAACAACCTTTCTTCAAAAAAAAAACGTTTGTTTATACCCACTTAAACTACTACGCTGATTGTCTTTTTGTTTCTTTATGGAAAACAAAGAAATACATCATATATTTTATGAAATAAAAGGATTGTCAGGTGTTACCAGGCTGTTACTAATTACTTATAAATAATTAAAAAACATACTTAGATTATAAAAAAATAACATGTGATTTTCCTGTAATGAAAGCCTTTTGGAATTAATAATGCTTTCAGCCTAGATTACGAATATAACAAGCATTATCTAAAACATTATCGTCAGTAATCCACGCCCTGTCAACAGCCATATAGGGAAACAAGCCCAAAGTGCTTGGATAACGAAAAGATTAGACTGTCCATTAAATAAGTAGCTATCAATTACGGTGCTTCGCTGATAATTTGTAACATATCGATAAAGCATTCGGCAGTGCCAAACTAGCCGTCGATATGTGCGCGTGTCGCCAAAAAAAGTCCTTCTTCATCGAAGATATTCTTAAAGATACGAAGAAGAGCAAGCCTTACAAGAAACTGAGCATTGAACCGACGAAGCCGCTGATATGCAACAATTCTAATGACGCTAAAGATGTAGAAAGGGAGGACATAAAAGACAAAGTTACGAAGCTAGAGGTTTCAAGAGAGGTGCAAGATGAACTGGATTGGAGTAAAGTCAAGTTGGACCAGAGAAGAAACACGTTTCCATTGTACCCCACGCCTATGAAAGCCAACGTACCGTGGCCGCCATATAGATTAAAGGACCCAGTATCGTACCCTGTGACACCCCGGCATACTTTCAGTTACTACAGTGAACCCATGCTGAATTCGGATCAAATATTGCGAAGCCAGTTAGCTGCGAATAGATTTATGACGCATCCTTTTTCGATACGACAGCCCTATGCCTTCGACAGAGGTGAGAATACATTGTTCACTTTATCGTTAGTAACTGTTAAATCTTTTACTAACTTTATAAGAATCCCTTGCCTTGGTAAAGCTAAGATCTTATCGACAATACTGTCTTCATAATTATAATATTCAATATTAAAATGTTTAAGGTGTCATTTTCTGATGGCACTTTTACAAAGTATCATCAGATTTTCTTGACTGTTGACCGATATTATTTCAAATGGATTATCCGATGATAGAGCCGTTATCAATTTTATCAATTACCACTAGATAAATAAAAAATAACAGATTAGAAACCGATTAGCAGTATTTATTTGCTGATAGTGCCGAAATTTTACTACAACTATACATTACAATTTTTCTTTTAATTTAATCTTATCAGTCAACTGAGTGGATGTTTTAAACTAAATTCTTTCTACTTCCATAAACTAAGCCACTCACACAGAGGAATGATAGTATGACCGTCGCCTACCTGTGTCGCGTCGCATATGTCAATCTATCACAAAGTCCAACCACAGATTACTAATTTTTTTTTTTTTTTAATTTTGGCTCGACGCTTTTGCGTATTTAGCCAGGCTCAAGTTAATAAAATGTAGGAACATTCAATGTGAAGTAAATATATATATATATATATGGTCCAACTCCAAACGCTTTCCTAACAAAACCTCTCTTTTCCAGTTCCTACGTCATGTTGCAACCCTTGGTGGGGGTTGGGCGGGCGGAGGAAGGGCGGACAGGTAACATTAATTTACATTAATGTTTTTCATTTTATGATAATTTCATTTTTATTCTTATGGCGTACGCGGAACATTTTCCACGTGGGAGACAATCAAGGGGGCATAACAAATTTCGGGATAAAAACTATGTCCTTCCCTGGGTATCAAACTATATCCATATCAAATTTCATCTAAATATTTACAGTCGTTGAACCTGAAGTGGTAACAAACAAACAAATATACAAACTCACTTTCGCATTTATAATATTAGTAGGATAAAAAAAATCTTCTTTCTTTCTTACAGGTGAGATTCAGCGCTGCCCAGACCGGTGCCTTGGAGAGACGATTCAGTGCGAACAAGTATCTCAGTCCGGATGAGAGAAGAGCGCTGGCGGCGTCGCTTCGACTTAGTGATCGACAGGTAAAAAATGGTTGCCTGTAAAGTCGGTTTTACGGGCGAAGATTTTACGTGACAACGTAGATAACATACTCGTAGTTGAGTGGGAGAGAGACGCAAGGCATTCGGCGGGCCTCTCTCTCGTTCGGTGACTCATCGTAACGTTACCGAGCGTTACACTTTTTCATAAGTGACTCCCAGCCGCAACCTAATTTAAGACGTTGTCACGTCAAAAATAGTATTTTATGCAACGGTTGTATATGGAGGGTCAAAAAATGCGAGTGGCGCAGGTTATGACGCGAGCCTTTTCGAGCATCCTAAGGAGACCCAATCGAGCGTTTTTTAGCGTAGGTACTTATACAACGTAGCACACAAAACATTTTATACGTCTATTTATTTACTAAATAAAATAAGTACAAAAATAAACAAGGAAAAATGATAAATGTTTAACATAGTTAGATGTTAGATATGTCTGTGGTATTTTTTTATGGCGTTTACTTGTTTACTTATTGTAATTTATGTTTTTTTTTAATTGATGTAAAAATGGGCACATTGTTTGTCGGATAAGAGAAAAAAAATATACCTGGTGCATTTATGCAGTTGACAGAAAAAATCAGTACCTACTTACTTCTAAAATCAGAAGCGTTGGACCTATAAGGTACGTTACTTAAGAAGTGCAGATTTTTTTAAAGTAAGAGTTGTGTTGTTTTGTAAGAGTACCTATCCTACTTAATTTCAAAATTCAGATCGATTACCTATAGATAACAAGATCAAAATTTTTAGTGGAAGGCTTACGTATCTATTTACGTGACTAGAAGATCAAGCTAAGTACTGTAGCGCCCGTCTGCCACACCCAGGGCACAGAATTAACACAGAGTAATAATATACTGGAATTAATAATAGTATTACATACAGAACGAAAACTCGCACCGTCCCCCGCAATCTGGCGTCCCCGCAACCCTTCCTCCGTTATTGGGCCGTGTAAGTGCCTATAAAACAGGGTTCTTGCTAGTTGCACGTTGACGTTACGCGAATTACTTAGGATTATTGAATCATAATGGTCAGAAACTGCGCATATTATCATTGTTTATCCACGGAAAACAATAAAGAACGAAAATTTTATAGATTTCCGAGTGATGAAAACAGGTAAGCAAAGCAACAAATTCTGTGATGGCAACCCTGATCGTTTAACTCACACATTGGACGTGTGCACGAATGTAATGTTTCGTTTGTAGTAGTACTAGGTAACTATGCTGCTCCGTTTCTATAAAGTGCCATACCTGTGCCCAGGGGACATAGGACACTAAGAAGATAAAGCTATTTACTAAACCAACCAAAATTCCTTGTTACAGGTGAAGACCTGGTTCCAAAACAGGCGTGCAAAGTGGCGAAGGACAACGCCAGACTCAGCTGATGCGGGGAGTCCGGTGACAGCGGATGAGGGCTCGGACGACGAGGCTATATGACAATAATATAACAAAACTTATGGTCACTGGCCATTTAAGATGAAAAAAAACGACTTGGCGATTAAATATTAATTCATTGCATTCCTTTTTTGTTTCATTTTTAATATTTTAAACCTTCATTAAGCGCAAGGTGAATCGATCGATTTTTACATCTGTTTTGGAAGAAAAACAGCTAGTACTTTTAACAACGGATTGGCAGATGCGAGGAGTCCGGTGACAGCCTGACAGCGGATGAGGGCTCGGACGACGAGGCTATATGACGTTAATATAACAAAACTTATGGTCACTGGCCATTTGAGATGAAAAAAAACGACTTGGCGATTAAATATTAATTCATTGCAATCCTTTTTGTTTCAATTTTAGGATTCCGTGCCCAAACTGTAAAAACGGGACTCCGCTGTTCCGTTTTTACTCTTTAGGTAGTTCACCAGTACCTTTGTATAATTTCAAAAATATTTCTAAAGTCGAAACAGTAATAATAATAACGAAAAAATAAGAGCCAGTGACGAACAAGAAGCCTAATGTGAATTACCTGTGACGTCACCGTCCGTTTTCGCGCGAAAATTTAAATCTGTCAATTTCAAACCGCTATTTTTACAAAAAAATATAGTATGTATTTGATTTTTTTTAATATACCTGCTAGTGTTCTATTCTGCATAAAGTTCATTCAAATTAAAACAAGAATAAAAACATTGCGTGTTCTCTATTCAAGCTAAATTAACTAGTGAAAACGGTTACCCGCATGCGTGCCCTACTTATGGCATGCGTGAAATCTCCCACACCACGAATGCGTGCCAGAACGACCATGAAAATGAGCCTTATCAGACGAGGATATGACAATCAATACATACTTATAATAAACCAGTAAAAAAATGTGTCTGCGCATTGCATATATTTCCAAAAACAAATCTGGGGCGATGGTGACAATAGCAATAGGTAAAGTTAGAATTGAAAAAAAAAAGTAAAATAAATTTTAATTTAAAAAAATGTAATCTCCGGAAATACTGGGCGGATCCGAATGAAACTATTTTTGTAATATAGCTGTTAAGCCTGGGCAATATATAGGTATCATTGATTTTGGACAATGGAAAACTTGATACAGAACCATAATGGTCCAGCTAAACTACGAGAAATATAAAAATGATGCCTTAGCAAAATATGTTAATTTTTTTGTTTAAGGTATGTTGGGGTAAGCATTAATGAACCAAGGCGTTGAACTTTAATATATCAGAATACTTAAAAACATATATGATAATAGCAAAGCAAAAATTAAATTAGAAAAGGAAGGTAAGGAGATTAAAATAGAAAGAGGGGTCCGCCAGGGTGACCCTATCTCACCGAAGCTCCTCACAGCAGTTCTAGAAGAAGTCTTTTGTAAATTGGACTGGGAGGAATGTGGACTGTCTATCAATGGCAAAAACATATCGCACTTAAGGTTCGCAGACGATTTAATCATCCTGTCGCCAACTAGTGAGGGACTACAAGCAATGCTCAACGATCTAGATAGGGAAGGTCGTAAGGTGGGACTGAACATGAACGCGCAAAAGACCAAAGCCATGACAAATGGGGAACAAGAACCAATTTCAATTAATAATAACCAAATCGAATATGTAAATGAATATGTTTACCTAGGCCAAACAATCTCTCCCTTGGATACAACTACAAAAGAAATAGGCAGACGCATTGGTAATGCCTGGAAACAATATTGGAGCCAAAAGGAGATAATGAAAAATAAGGAAACAAGGATGACCATCAAAAGGAAACTGTTTGATACCAGCATATTACCTGTACTTACATATGGCTGCCAAACATGGGCTCTCACTAAAGCACACATGAAAAAGCTACAAACTTGCCAAAACTCGATGGATAGGAGCGTGATGGGAAAAAGGCTGTCTGATAGAATAAGAATTGTAAACTTAAGAAAATACACAAAAACAAAGGATGTAACAAGAACTGTAACAAAATTGAAATGGAAGTGGGCAGGACATACAATCAGAGGAAAGGAAAAATGGTCTCAATCAATAATGAACTGGTTCACAAGTTACAGAAAACGTAAGCGAGGCAGGCCATCTCGAAGGTGGGTGGACGACATCAAAGCTGTTGCAGGCAACACATGTACCAGAGTGGCCAAGGAAAGAGAGAAATGGAGGCAGTTGGAGGAGGCCTTTGCCAACCTTTGGCATACAGACAGAGGAGGCGATGATAGTGTAAAGTGTTAGATTTGTTTTTGTTTGGGTATTCGGGGCGACCTTCTAAGGTGGGTGAAATCATACTTGTCTAATCGGTCGCAGGCCGTGGTAGTCGGTGGTTTCAGATCTGACTTTTTAATGTTCCTTCTGGGGTACCACAAGGCTCCCATCTGGGTACTTTATTCTACAATGTTTATTTATACGATATAGATATATGCTTTTCACATACAAATCATTTGTTGTACGCCGACGACATAAAAATATATTACAAAATAAAAAATACAAAGGACTGCCAGGACCTGCAGACCGATCTTGATAGGTTAAACAAATATTATAGTGACAATAAAATTACTATCAACACGTCTAAATGCAAACAAATAACGTTCACGCGGAAAACCAAACCCATTAAACATACATATAGATTTAGTGAAAATATCATTGCGAAATGTAACGTCATACGCGACCTTGGTATTTTCTTAGACAGTAAAATGCTGTTCTCTGAACACATAGACTACATCTTTAATAAGGCTTACAAAAATCTTGGGTTTGTTTTACGGACTTGCAAAATGTTCACCGATGCCACCACAGTGAAGGCAGTCTACTTCGCTTACGTGCGTAGTGTCTTGGAGTACGCTTGCCCTATCTGGTCTCCGCAATACTCGGTTTATAAAAATCGTCTCGAAAGAATTCAAAAAACTCTGGTAAGGCATCTCAATTTCCGCACTTATGAACCGAACCAAGAGTACATTCATGATAGTCATCGACATGGATTATTAACCATTGAAGAGAGACACAAAATGTTGCAGGTTTGTTTACTCCACGATATCATACATAATAATGTCGACTGTCCGGAGTTAGTATCTAGTGTAACTTACTATACACCAGCCCGTCGCACTCGCCACACCCCTCTGTTCCTCGTCAAGCATAGCGCTACAAAGTATGCTAAGAATGCTCCCATAAGGCGCATAACTAATACATACAATACTGAACTGAGTGACTTAGATATATTATTTTTGTCAAAAAATACATTTAAAAAGCATATTACGAGATTTCTAATGGATATCTAACGTGCCTTGCTGTAGAATCATTTATTTTTCTTTCAGTGAAACAATTTTGGTATTGCAACATCAGCATAGGATGCAAATTATTTGAGGTATTCATATAATTTAGGATCCCTGACATAGTAAATCTGAATAGGAGTTTTTATTATTGTACTCTTTTGAAGTAAATTTATTCGGTTTATCAAAATGTCATAAGGTGAATAGCACTGTACTTAATATTATGAATGGCTTTATACACATCATTCATAATTCATAATTTCATCTAGTAAGAACCTGTAATTTACTGTAAAGCATGAAGGTGGTAATCCTTTTAACAATAATACCTTTTATCTGAGTTTTGTACACTTCTTTTAAAAGTGAGAACCCTGTTACTAGCTTTACCCTAAGTTAAACTTGTAGTAAGATATAGTATTGTAACACACTGTTGGATAGCATGCCTTGATGTAGAAACATTTTTTTTTCTTCCAGTGAAACAAATTTGGTATTGTAACATCAGCATAGGATGCAAATTATTTAAGGTATTCATATTATTTAGGATCCATGACATAGTAAATCTGAGTAGGAGTTTTTATTATTGTACTCATTTGAAGTAAACTCATTCGGTTTATCGAAATATCATAAGGTGAGTAGTACAGTACTCAAAAATTATGAATAGTTTAATATACATTATATAATAAAATCTAGTAAGAACCTATAATTTACTGTAAAACATGAAGGTGGTAATCCCTTTAACAATAATACCTTTTATCTGAGTTTTGTACACTTCTTTTATACTTGTATTTAAAGAGAGAAACTTGTTCTTAGCTTTACTCTAAGTGAAACTCGTAGTTAAGATATAATATTGTAACACGCTGCTGGTTTCTTGAATAAATAAAAATAAAAAATAAAATAAAGAAATGTAAAAATGTCTGAATAAAGGCTATAAAAAAAAATGTTGGGGTAAGAGCGGATCGGAGGAAGAGCGAATAGTTTTAATAACTCCCAAACTAAAAACTATTTTTAATACTTTCAACAAAGGCAATAACGCTATTTTGTTGTGCTTCAAGATTTAGTCTGCAGTGTTTGTTAAACGCAATAACACGTGTACAAAGAGCAAAATGTGAAGTGTCCAATTTTGCGTCGATTTTGTCAAATACACTCTTTTCCCTGGGAGTGTATCTCAGTATCCAAAAGGTGTATTTTCAATCTGATGAGTTTTTTGTGTTTGTTGTTCTCGTTGTAATTATATTTTTTAGGTAAGAATAGTAGATAACGTAAAGTTTAGGTTTTAGATTTCAATCCGCTCTTTCCCATTAGAGGAAAGAGCTGATCCATTATGAAAGGGGGTAGAGCGGACGTATTACGCTTTTTAAAAAAGAAAAATGTGATTGCCTACCAAGATACTTAACAATTAAGACTGTTGCAAAAATATGATTTGACTGGGGTTAGAGCGTAGTAAAAATCATTATGCACTTTAATGATTATGATTGAAGCCATATAATTGATTTTAGGATATAGACCGCTCTTCCCCCGATATAGTCCGCACTTTGCCTGGTAAACAAACCACTACCTTCTCAATTAAACCTCATTTTGACAGAAATACACTCATTATAAAGAATTTAATTATTTATATACATGAAGCGCGGTCATTAGTTTTTGCATAAAAATGTTTTAGAAGTCCATTATCAAATTAGAAATAAAAATATTTTTTTAAAGTCTTTCAAGAACATTAAAAATCCAACCGCTCTTACCCCAACATACCTTACTTGATGCAGAACCAGGTTAAATTTATTTGCTTAAACATGTGTTTACAAACATTCGGTGATCTTCTGATGTGGAAATCTATTTACATTTACAAAATGAAATAAATATAACATTCACAAGTTGTTCACGCCATATTGCTCCTTTTAAATCATATCCTCCTTCGTTCATCTCATTTTCATCTGTGGCCTGCTTAGTCAAAAAAAGAAGAAATAAAAAAAAACTTCAGTCTGCTGATCCTGCTGGATCCTGCTGACCGCTATATCGGCGCGCATCGCAACATTCGTAACACTCAACGAATGCTATAAATGCTATAATAATTAAAAGTCTAGGGCTGTAGCCTGAATAGTGTGTGTTTTTGTCTCAGGTATTCAGGCCTTCATTTAATCATTCATATTACAGTCCACTACGCTCCCGCTGAACCACAAGTCATTGTTACAAGTATTTTCTTATCTACATTAGTTCGTATTTAGCTGGACTCATACCGTCTTATTATAAAACGCAGACTATCTTTGTTACTATGTTTAAACCATTATCCGACCAAATTAAGTTAACATTTTGTAATATGCCACTGTCTCATCTGAAAATGTCAACTTGATTTGGTCGGATAATTGTTTAAATCTAGTAACATAAGTTAGTCTGCGTTTTATAATAAGACGGTTAAAGTTGACGCGAGTTTAAACTCGCTCACTGAGGCTTCCGTACCTGCCAAACATAGTATGAATTGACATTAATTTGATGTCAAATTATATTTACGGGTTCCCTACGCCATTCAAATAAGTAAGTATTATTTATGTTTCCCAAATGACGTTCATACTAGGTACCTGGAAAATCTTCTTCCGTTTTCTGGAAAAACACTGGTAAAACTTAAATTATAACCTGCCAAGTGCGAGTCGGACTCGCGCATGACGTACCATACATACATACATACATACTATCACGTCTTTATCCCTAATGGGGCAGACAGACCATTTTGGGTTTTGCGGTTCTATGCAGAGCCCAGGGCCGCAAGACCCAAAAGCCACTTTTAGCGTCATGGTGGGCGAGAAGATGGAAAAGCAATCAATACAGTGATGGGTTGCTAGCCGCATCGCCTGTTAACATGATTTGCATTTTTGCCCATTCCCTCGATCGGCTTTTACGATCTGCGTGGGAAGAAAAGCAGCTGGTACATTCTAAGTTTTTTTATTTCTCCCAGACCAGCATGACGTACCATTATTATAAAAAATAATGTTTGATGTGTGGAAGCCTCACTTAAATATTTATTTTATTGTTTTAAGTATATGCGACAACAACAAGAAATACACCATCTGTAAAAATTTCAACTGTCTAGCTATACGGTTCATGAGATACAGCCTGGTGACAGACAGACAGACCGACGGACGGTCCGATAAACAGCGGAGTCTTGGTAATAGCTCCGGCCGTTTTTGTCCTTTAGTTACGGAACCCTAAAAATTACCCTGTAGGCCTGTATGTAAGTAAATACGGTATCCTACCCTAAACTACCCTTAGATAGGTATTGTAAGTTACCCTCTAGTTACTACGGCAGCTCTTTGAAAACGCCGCTTTGTTTTTTATATTTTGGCGGGAATTCCTAACAATAAAGATAAAAGATTAGAACATAAACAAGGGTATTATCCCAAATATCTAATCAAGCTAAACTACATGCTAATCTCATATCTACCTACCTAAAATAAACACATGCTTATTTAATGATACCAAAGAGGTTTAAAGTTCAATAGGACACTAGCAGTTAAATCAGCTATTAGGGCCAATTCCCACTGAAACGGCAGCGATCCTCAACCAGGGCAAGTTGGAAAAGACCTTTTTCAAATTGTATCTTAAATGGTTATTTATATATGTATTTATAACAAAATATAATATCGTTGAGTGAGTATTCCATAATACAAGTTTAAAATTACTTTGGGACAAGCTCAATCATTTATTTCATTATTCATTTTCATCAATTATTTATTTCTCTTTAAGAAATGCGCTGGCTCGAGAAAAACAAAAGCCAGTGGCGGCGACACGCGTCCTCCACGCGACACCCCTTTTCAAGCTATTCTATGCATTTCACAGATAGCAATAAAGGTGACTATGGTTTGACAGTAAAGAACACAGCTGCAGTTTCAATGTGAATTGGCCCATAGCTATAAATACTTCATCCCTTTAAGGAATCACTCTCTAAAATTAATAGTATAAAAACAGCCAATAATTTTAAAAAATAATTTTATTAATAGAAAAAAAAACAGTATTCCAGGGAAAATCTTCAAAACAAAACAAACTCTTAACACCATATAAATTGGACAGTAAACGTAATAAAGTTATTTACATCTTATTTTCAAAGGACGTCACTTAAAGTAACCAATTTAGGTTAACTTATCAGATTATTATAACATACAAACGCCAGCTTATAAATAAAGAAAAAACTCCTTTTTAAAAGTCAGTTAAAAAGAACATTGATTTATATAGATCCTTACTCACGCACTTATAGTTAGCACCTCGTTCTCATGTGTAAGACCGAGACGAGAATACTTCAAAGCTCCGTTTTTAGATGATAGCAGTAGAGAAAAGGTGTGATGCGATAGAGCAACGCTGATTAATTTTCGATCTAAAACTTCATGTTTTCGATCGAGTTCTCACTTTCTCCTGAAGATAGAAGTTATATTACGGTTTTTAGGGTTCCGTAGCCAAATGGCAAAAACGGGACCCTTATAGATTCGTCATGTCTGTCTGTCTGTCTGTCCGTCCGTATGTCACAGCCACTTTTTTCAGAAACTATAAGACCTATACTGTTGAAACTTAGTAAGTAGATGTATTATGTGAACCGCATTAAGGTTTTGACACAAATATAGAAAAAAAACAATAAATTTTGGGGGTTCCCCATACTTAGAACTGAAACTCAAAAATTTATTTTACATCAAACCCATACGTGTGGGGTATCTATGGATAGGTCTTCAAAAATGATATTGAGGTTTCTAATATCATTTTTTTCTAAACCGAATACTTTGCGCGGGAGACACTTCCAAAGTGGAAAAAAGTGTGTCCCCCCCCCCGTAACTTCTAAAATAGGGGAATTATAAAACTAAAAAAAATACATGATGTTCATTACCATAAAAACTACCAGCGAAAATTGGTTTGAACGATATCTAGTAAGTAGTTTTTTTTTTAATACGTCATAAATCATAAACGGCAATTTACCTTTCATTCAATCAACTCAAATATAAAAATTTAAAAAAACATACTACAAGACTTTTATATTATGTTATTTGCTACTACGGAACCCTTCATGGGCGAGTCCGACTCGCACTTGGCCGCTTATTATGAGGATTGCAACAGTACAAAATATGCGCGAGTAAAGACACATACACAACGTGGAAGAGATATACCCGTAATAAATCGAACCACGGGTTGTACTAGATCACTATAGTATATTGTATAATGATAATAAAGTAACAGTAAAAAAAATCGACATTCCCAAACAAATTGCCCGGTCGGATGCACACTTTAAAATAAAAATGCCGATTTTTTTTAATTTTTGACTGTTATTGAAGTGAAAACTTCTTTAGCGGCGTTGTGCACTTTTTTTGGAATGGGTAAAAATCTTAAACTCGCGTCAGGACCACGTGTCCTGATCGAAAATTCGTAAGACGGCGCAGGGCGCTTGCGCGAATGTTCGTGTGTGTTTATGTTACGTTACGTTCGTGTGTGTAATGTGTCATGCTTGTGACATTTGTGACAGACTGTGGTTCAGAAAAGATTTGAAATATTTTATACTGATAATTAAAGCAATTCGTGCAAAATTATTTCCTAACCATTCCAAAATATCAAAAATGCACAACGTTAATATTCAAGTTTTCACTTCTGCCGGCACTCCCAGAGTGCAACCCGTCGTTTTTTTTTTATTTCGTTATGCCCATGATTCGATTTATTACGGATATGTCCCTTCCATGTTGTATAGCTCCTTACACCCAATGAAGGTTTTCAAAAATATGGGACCCAAATGGCAGCACAATGAAGTCGAATCCAATAAGCTACTGTTATTGGATGAATTTGACGGAGCAAAAGAACCTGTCAACTGATGGTCCAATCACAGCAGTCGATTGGCTCTGACGTCACTGTGTCACAGACTGTGTCGCCACCTGGTGTCACATATTTTTTTAAATCCTCATTTACACGCAAAATGACGCGTTTCATAGCACTTGGGAAAAATACTCCCATGAAATCGCATTTGAAATTGATGGATTTTTTTATATAAAATAGTTAGGCCTAAGTTTAAAATAATTCGAACGGCTATTATATTAGACCTGGTAAGTCTAGTCTTGTTTCGGCCTTACTTATATAGCTAGTCTAAGAGCCAACCTCTCACATAGAACACTATTCTACTGATAAATGGTTATGAAAATACGTAGTATTGGGTTGGATGTAATACGTTGCTATTTAAGTACAGTCGCTCTATTTTACTTAAATTTAACATTCAGAGGTTAAAATTCTATTTGCCTATCGGAAGGGTAGGTACACCAATATTTGAGTACATATATGTTGAATAAACTGTAAAGGTTTTTCGCGACTAAATGTATGAATATGATTAAAATGCTGGATAAATATATCTGAGAATAGTACTTTTACTCTAGTATAATATTGGTACACAACAACTACCAAATATCTTCAGTCAAAACGCCTAAACCCGTTCAATCTTAAGAATTAAAAAATAACAAAACGTAAAAAAGAACATTTTATTAAAAAGTTAACAAAAAGTCAGATATAACAGGAAATCTAATAAACTGTTGAAAAGTTTTTGTACAGTAAAACATTAATGTCATTTGTGCTTTTAAAACGCTTAAATTTAATAGACATCTAAAACACGTATCTAAAATAGACCAAGTTATCTGTAATATTTAAAACCTAGACTAGATTTATAGCCAAACACTACATAAAATGGAAAAAGATTGAATAAATCAGATAAAAATAAAAATGGCAACAAAAAAAACCTCAGATCTTTGGCTATAAATCCAACCAAACTATTTACAAAGTTTCAGTTTTTAACTAAAACTATTTAATGGTAGGTAATCAATTTTCATTTTGGCGAACTATAAAAGAATTTTTATGTACATATTTTTTCCAATTTATATAAGTAAGTGCTGTTATTTGATATTTTCCGTGTATTATTCCAATAAATAAATAAACATATATTAAAATAATCCCCACCTTTCACACTGGCAGTGAGCATACTGCCATTTCTCATTAAAATTAATGATATCAATGGCAAAACCATTTGAAATTGACATAAATTTACAGAAAATTGAACACAATCTCAATAGATGACTTGGTAAAAATCATTTTCTTTTAAAGATTTTATTTATTCAAAATAAGAATAAAATATTTTTTTACAATTTTACAAAATCAACGATCAATATAACAATCTAAACTTAATAACGTTTATTAGGTAAATCATGATAGTTGTCCGAAAAGCTTTACAGGCTGACTAGTAAATCACATATTGAGAGGTACTAGTTTCCCTTCCAAATATATTTTAAAAAATTGGTGCTTCAAAGTTTACCAAATTATCCAACAAGAAAAAGTATGGACACTCCAGTGGGGCAATGGCAAACAATAGTATAAAATATCGAGTCTATCGATACTATCGTGACCTCTCTGTGATAGGACTATTCATAGTATCGATAGTAAAGGTACTATTTGTATAAAGAACTATCGATAGTATTATCTAATATCAATAGTAAATTTAGCCATAAATAGTTTTTCATACAAATAGTAGTTACAGTATCGATACTATCGATAGTATCATTTATTATGTTCTAAGTATGACACTTGATTTACCAGTCAGCCTGTATATACCGAAACCAGCAAACTATAATACTATGACTTGATTATGCTTCCACATTATTATGGTTTGCTGACAGTTACTTTAAATGTAGCTGACCTTAAATATAACTCCAATGGCGAATTATGTCAACACGCAAAGCGTGTCCCAGCCCACTACCGTGACACACCACGCGAGTCCGAGACACGCTTGCGTTACCTTAACACATTGCGGGACACAGCCAGTTACCATTCTATTATAGCCCGCGTCCCGAAAAGTGTTAACCCTTTAACCGCGAACGTCAGATATTTCCGACAAAAAAATATGCTCGTTTGACACATAACTAACGTATCCATAGCCGTTTTTAGTTGTATTTATTTTAAATTTACTATGCCTCGCGCAGGGGCACTGACTGAAATAAAGTCTCGCGGTGAAAGGGTTAAAACACGCTCGTATCAAGTTTAAATAATATAAACCGTATAAACTTATCTCACACGAAGGAGCCAAGTCTCTGGTCAGTGTCCCTCCCCCCAGTGTGCTTGACAGAGAGTGATATGACCTTGAACACTATTCAATCGGTTTTCCGTAACGCTCCCCGGGCGCGCCAGGCCTTAAGTAGGCTGTACGAGAAGTACAGTTGGAAGAAGTGAATCTGCGAAGCGAGGAGGACGAAAGCGTACCAGAGTAGGCCGTAGGGGTAGCCCTGAAAACGAGATGTGATGTCACTGTTAAAAGATTTATGAGGTAGAAAATATTGGATAGGGTTGGGAAAGACTACATTCAAAATTATACACATTTGTCTAAGAACTTCCTTTTTTTTAAGGTTATGGCTCCATAGTTTAGCTAAAACGATGATTTTGCCAATAAAAAGTTTGAGGATGATACGAATGTAGTATAGTAGAAGTAAATGTAAATAGCGTTTGACTGCTTGAAGAACATTATGTTTCTTACGATTTTTATGGACTGAAATCTCCTATAATAATGTCAGTATATTTTTTTTATTATTTTGTGTGATGAAATGCCTATAAAATAAATGCCATGTCTCAGAAAAATATTTGATAAAACAAATTCTTACTTTCTTTGTTTCTATTTGTATTTTGTGTACATGAATTTTGTAATTATGTGAATCATGTGGTTACAACCAATTACTATTTTGTTTTTTTTTTTTGCCACCCTCAAGCCCATCATCACACAAGTGGCTTCACACTAAAAGCCACGGGACCAATGCTCTGTCTGCACTATAAGGGATGAACACGTGACATATGTATGTATAAATCAAAGATTGCTTACCTGCCACAAGTCAATCTCCACTTCAGAACTATCATCTGTATCCTCATCTCTTGACAGGTACCTCCACACGTCTCCGCAATAATACAGCACGCAATAGAGCAGCGGTCCGAAGCCCAGGATAGAGATTCCGTACATGTAGCGCCTCAGGTGCTTGATGTTGTTACGTTTGATGGCAGACAGGCCGAGAAAGGATAGCAGGAGGGAGAGGCACCAGATGTACTCCCACCAGAGAGGCTGAAAGTAACAGGTAAATATTGGGTTCCGTACCCAGGGTAAAAACTGGACCCTATTACTAAGATTTCCCACCTTCCTACTTCCAGTGTTGCACCTGGGTACTGATGGGTAATGGAAATTTTCGTTGGGAAAAGAATTTATTTTTTTAATAGTTTTTAAATTAACAAAACTTATTTTTTATTTTTTCGAAAAATAAGATGAAAGTTTTTAATTCTTTGTAAAGTTTCGGAAAATTACACATCAGTACCCATGGGAAACCATGCTACAAAAACGTTCTGTCAGAGGTTGTATTTATGATTGAGTTTTAGGATGTGTCAACGCCATCTTGTGTGCTCCTTGTGAACTATGTTGTAGCTTTGTGATGTTTAAGTCACTATAGATATTTAAGTTGCAGTGCACAATGTATTGATTTCACATAGAGGTAGATAAAAATAAATAGATAATATATATGGACAATTACAGATTAATTACTTTAGATCGGTCATTTTGAAAATCTTTGGGAGAGGCCTATGTCCAGCAGTGGACGTTATGTGGCTGAAATGATGATGATAATATGGACAAATAAATCACACTGATCCAGTTAGTCCCAAAGTAAGTTTTAAACTTGTGTTACAGGATATTGACTCAACAATTAACTGATAATAAATACATACATAGATGAACAATTTTTCAACTTGCCCTGGCTGGGGATCCAACCCAGAACCTCCAGATTGGCAATTAGCTTGTTGACCATTAGGTCCAAGAGACAATATATGTACATACATTATAGTCTTCATAAAGTGTTAAGACTATGATGTGACCTACCGTTGGTATTTGTAGCTCCTCGATTTCCAGTATAAATATATCGAGTTTGTCGAGGATGTCGGCAGACAGTTTGGCCAGCATCACCAGGAACATCATGTGGTGGAAGAAGACGCAGTACTTTAGGCGAGACTTGTTGAGAGCACTGAAATAAAAGAGTAGACGATTTTTACTGAGTCTCCTTACCATAAACATTTTTATACAAAGGAAGTCTAGCTTTTATTTTTGAAATAACATGTCATATTTTGGTTAAATTTTGTCTCACATCAGGCATAATTAGTTTTCAAATTAAAAATATGAACTTGAGAAAATATAAGGGTGTAAAGTCTGATTTTTAATTCCGTAGAATTCTGACAGCTGTCATTTTTTGACATATCAGAGATAATAAACCTTTTTGGCGGGGCACATTTTTTTATTAAATTCCAGATTTCAATAAGAATGTGAACATCTAAGTCTACACATTTTATTTGTTAGTGAATGTAACCATTTAATTAAGTGCGGTCCTCCAAATCAAAAGAGGATTTACAGCGAGTGATATTTTTATCACGAACAGTTGAATATCCGACATAAAATACGAACAACTGTGAAGACAGACAAAAAAACGAAAAAATAGTTTTGATTCCATTTTCTATAGAGATTTTTGATAAGTAAGATGATCCGTGCTTCGGAGGGCACGTTAAGCCGTCGGTCCCGGTCACTGTCTTTGACATTGGTCGTTATCTAAAACCATGTCAGAGGCCTTTAAGGCGGTTTAAAAACTCTGACACTAGTGTTAGTCACTAACACACTCGATAAGAAGATAGAGACTCCTTTTAACAATTTGTGGGTGAATGGCTTATACGTCCTTTCCAGGTTTTTAAACTATGTCCATATCCAATTAAATCTAAATCAGTTCAGAAAAAAGATTTTTTCAACAAGAAAAAACTTATCAGATACATATAAAATATAACAATCAATGTGACAGTCGCGACGTGACAGCTGATTGCCGCATACACTTTTTTTTTAAATTTTTATGCTTGATGGATTACGAAAAAAAAATTTAATAAGCTTTTGGCTAAAAAGGTTGTTGATACATGACTTAGTAGGGAGTGATGCCAGGGAAAGAAAAATAACCTGCTGACTAAAAATTACTTAAAAATATAACTTTGATAATTCAAGTATTAAAAAATGTTATAACATTTTAAATATATCAGAAAGTTTAAAGTTTATTATTATCTTGGTAATACATTAAAATTAATCAAGAATTTATTTTTTTATCGCCCTTATACGCATTCCCTTTTTAGTTGGAGAACTTTTTTAGTAGCAACACTTATGAAATGTCAGAATTCTACGGAATAAAAAATTAGACTTTAGAAGTTTCCCATACTGATGGTTAATAATGTTATATTCTCGTTCAAGTTAATATTTTGACTGTAAAAGCCAGTTATATGCCTACATATGTCCAATTTCTTTAAAATTACAACATTTTACTGAAATCTGATGTAGTTTTAAAATAAAAGCTAGACTATGTTTGTATGGAAAAGTCTGATTCTGTATTGTATTGTAAATTCTTTATTGTAGATAAATTGACACAATTAAAACACAGATGACACACAACAGTACAAGGGGGACTTATCCCTGTCAGGGATCTCTTACAGTCAACCCTACAACCAGAAGAGATAATGACCAAAGGTGGGGTGGAACACTCTACAATACTTACAAATTAATTAATTACAATTTAAGGTAAACCTGTCTAAGGTAAAGGTGGCACCATCATTTCATGAAGTGGACCTGAAATTATGGTGCCACCATTTTGTAGTCTGTTGTTTTATTGTATGGACCATGCCATGTAAAATATTGTACTAATTTTTTTCACAATACGAAGAGGCCTACTTATTTTATCTTATATGTTATCTGTGATGTTAAGCTCAACATGAGTATAAAGGTGGACTTTACAACTAGTTTAAATAAATTGACATGTATATTTTACGTACTGAATAATTATGTGTGTATATAAATAAATCATGTTACATGTTAACATGTGTAACATGATTTATTTATATACATATATAATTATTCATATACACATAATTATTTATACACATGTTAACACTTGAGCTGGGCTGGCTCGAATGAAAAAGAACAACAATTTCCAGACCACAATGGGGAGGCACAGAAGAATGTTGCTGTCTCCCTCACGTACAAGAGGCTTATTAGAATAGCCTAGGCGCGGAAAAATGCCCACAGAACCAGATACATGTTAACACTCTCATGGCCTGTGTGGTCCGCTGGCCGGGTACAAACAATAGATGAGTGATGGTTACAAATACTTACTTTGTAGCTAGCTCAATCTGTGTAATTTTTTATTTATAGTTTCTACATGGTCTAGAATAGAGTTAGTTAAGGCATATAGAGGACTACAGGCTTTTAACCTGTCAACGTCCGACGGTTCACATGTGAACCCGTTAACAATAGAAATCTATTGTGTCTGCGATTCCGGACGTTGACAGGTTAAGCAACACAGCTAAGAATTCAATGGGAATAAGAGATGTGTACTGTTTGGAATATGTTTTACCCTGCAAACATATTGTTGAATTGTCTAGGAATTAAAGTATTCACAGTTCAAACTTTTTGCAGTCTCAGGTCAAATAATTCCATTCCTAAATAGTCTTTTCCCAGACAACAAAAGTTTCAGCACCTACATACTTTTAATTTTCACTAAGTATTTAAGTAAAATCTGGTAAACGTCGACATTCGAATAGATTTCAAATAAAAGGCGCGGAATTGCCTTGCCATCGATTGCTGTTGTCTAAAAATAATTCAACGGAACTTGGAAAAGAAATGTCGCGTCTGTCGCATTACAGCAGCCCAATTAATTATCGTAACCTTCTACACGTCCCCACATACAAATAAATCATGAGATAACTCACCTTATTTGATATTGTGCAGCTACTTTTTCCCTGTGCTCAAAATCTGCACCGTTCGTCCCCGTCACCATTATTCCACCGCGCGAAGCCATTTTTATGAATGAATTATCTGATAATACAGTACGAAATATTCTTCACAATCCTTGAAAATCACACTAGGAACATCATTCAGGTAATCCCTGTATTATTTTAAAATATTTTACAAATTCATCTTTACACCATCTGCCAAATCGAAGGAACGAAATGCCAAAAATGCCAACGTTTCAAGGTCTTGTTCCGATCTACGCATTAAATTTGCTATCTTCTTTGAAGTCTTGTTCACTTTGAACCAAATGTATATGTTTTTAATAAGAATTAATATTGTTTTTTCTTTCCTTGGGATAAATACAACAATATGATTTTCAAAACGTCCCGAAATAAGTTGTTTTTTTTGAAATAGTATGGTCGTCTTCAATAATTACTGCGTTTATTGGACCGTAAAATGAAAATGTCACATTACGTTCGGATACACGCAAGTCAAACATGAATATGTCGCCATTTGAAAACCATTCGATAAAAGATCTTATATTTAACCTACTGCATAAATGAAGAGTAAGTACTGTACATGGTACCATGGTACTGTAGATTGCAGTCAGTGAGACTGCAATCTACAGTACCTACTCTCACTAGTAAGTTTATTTTATTAGTCGAAAATGACACACAATACTTTTTCCAAAGATTTTGAATATACTTAGCTAGATCTATACCTGTCTATACCTAAATTAGGTAGGTAATATTGGTGAGACCGGGAGTGAGATTTGTAAAATAACAAAGGTACATTTATGTTCTGCAATGCGTAGGGCACTCGCTAAGTTGTCAGACGGCCTGAGCAAGGTTACAGGAATACGCTTCGTTCATGCTCCCAATCTGTTATTTTGGAAATCTTTGACGGAGGCCGGAGGTCCAGCGGTGGACTACCTACCTAAAGGCTATAAGGAATGACTTATTACACCGTGTAATAAGTCATTCCTTACAGCCTTTAGGTACCCCGTGTTGCTCTATGGTATAGGACCCGTGTAATTTAAATATACATAGAGCAACACGGGGTTCTACCCTACCTTTTACCCTCGAACTTCATGGGTCTTAGTCACTTAGTCCTACATATTAAAGCATTAACCGGTAAAGGTGTCATGCTAAAATTGGAATGGAGATCTTGTTCTTTTTGTTACCAGTACTATTACTATTCCTACCCCAATATATAGTTAACAGTCAGGTCCAAAAAACACGATCGCTTTTGTTTTGTTTTTTTTTTATGTGTGTAAGTGGCCCACACTCGCAGATTTTTCAAGCATCTGACATATTTTACGACTGCCATACAATGATGACTGCAGGGACCAGTGCCTTTAGGTGCCTTCCGAAGCAGGGAAGCTCAAGAAATTTTATGTCACCCATCCAAGTACGGCCTATGCCCGGTGTTGCTTAACTTGCCAAAGTGCTAGTAATGCGTAGTACTCTCGCCGGGTCGGGCTAGCTCCTCCGCCTAAACGTTCCTAACTTTTCTTCTTTCGCATGGTCTTCGGCATTCTTAGGTCAAATTTGCATATTAATAACGAAGGCACATTAATAACGATGCAAGCCGCTCTAGATCGGTCATTTTGGAAATCATTGGGAGAGGCCTATGTCCAGCAGTGGACGTTATGCGGCTGAAATGAAAGTACCACTGTACTTATACACTTATGCAAGTGTATAGTACTCGTGAATCATTATCATCATCAGGTTTTTTTAGTCTCCACTGCAGGGACACGACCCTCTCTCTCTCTGTACTACTAGAGCCATACTTGGACAGAGCAGCCAGAGGATTTGGCCTACACTCTCCACGCTGGCTAGACGGGTTGGAGGCTAGAGGTCTCACTAATGTTTATAAGCTATGTTTAGCTTGTATTTCGTAAGTCGTCCTTCTAAGACATCCACGGGAGGACTTGGAGTGGCTCTATTCTACTCTGCCGGAAACCACTCGGCATACAGTGTACACAGTGGTACTTGACGGAAAAATGTGTAAGATTTTTCCGTCACGAACTTTTTAAAGGCTATAATTTTTTGGGGGATTTTTACAACCGCGCCTCCTAACTGCAACCCTCTTTAGGAATGCAGTTGTATACTTAGTTATTTGTACAATGCTACTTCCTACTAATATTATAAATGCGAAAGTGAGTTTGTATATTTGTTGTTTGTTTGTTACCTCTTCACGCTTAAACTACTGAACCGATTTGGATGAAATTTGGTATGGATATAGTTTGAGACTCGAGGAAGGACATAGGATACTCTTTATCCCGAAATTCCCACGGGGAACGCGCCCGCGGGTACAGCTAGTAATTCAAAAAAGCCTTGTATTTTATTTATTTTATCAAACTTTATTGTTCCAAAGTGCAAATATACTTTTAACAATTGGTGAACTTAATGCTAAAGCATTTTCTCCCAGCCAACTATGCTACCAATACACGAGCGTTTCGCAACGACCACGGCTGACGCCGAAAGAAACTCTACAATCATATACTAACGTCGAAAGAAACTCATTCACCGACTTCCAAAAAGATGGAGGTTATCAAATTCGTCACAATCTTTTTTTTATGTGCTTATGTTCACCGATTATTCGAAGACGCCGAACCGATTTGGATTTGGAATGGGGCATAATATAGAACTTGTCAAGTAGTCCCATAGAAATTTTATCAAAATCTCTTAGGTACCTAATAACCTAGGTAGAACTGCCTCCGTGGTGTAGTGGTTAGAGCGTTCGGCTCATGCCCGGAGGTCGCGGGTTCGATTCCCGGCGGGGGCAACGACTTTGTGTTGTTGTCCTAGTGTGGTTAGGACATTGCAGGCTGATCACCTGATTGTCTGATAAGTAAGATGATCCGTGCTTCGGAGGGCACGTTAAGGGTCCGGCGGACCTAGACCAAAATACAACTTTCCATACAAACGTAGTCTACGTTTTATTTCAAAACGACATGTCCGATTTGGGCAAAATTTTGTAATTTCAAAGATATTGCAATTATCTAGGTTTATATTAAGTTTCCGACAGTAAAAATATGAACTTGAAATAGAATATAGTGTTTTATATCATTTTTGACCATTAGTATGGGAAACTTCTAAATCGTTATATTTTCTTTCCAGTTCATAATTTTACTATAGGAAACCCAATATAACCCTAGATAATTGCAATTTCTTTACAATTACCAATTTTTACCGGAATCTGACATGTGGTTTCAAAATTAAACGTGTACTACGTTTGTATGGAGAAGTCTAGGGTCGCCGGACTCTTAAGCCGTCGGTTCCGCCCGGTCATTGTCTTTGACATTGGTCGTTACCTAAAACCATGTCAAAGAACTTTGAGGCGGTTTAGAAACTTTGACACAAGTGTTAGTCACTAACACACACGATAAGAAAGAAAGAGGTACATAATATGTGATTAGGGGATGAAGTCGGTTTTTACTTTTGAAAAATTATTTACACTGTGTGGTCGCCTTCGTGCCAGAAGGACTTCGTCAGTTTATAAAGATATTGAGTGCGTGCGTACAATGTTATTACAATATAGATGTCATAACATAACACTAAAAAGTGTAAGTCTTGTGAACGAATGCCAAAACGAATTCACAGAAATAATAAATGTGAAACCGCTGAACCGATTTCCATCGAACATTGTTAAAAACAAATAAAAAATCATGCTAAAATATAATAATATTATATTTTATCATGATAGCTATATCTACTGTCTGTGAAATGGTAGCTATATTATAGCTACCATGTCACAGACAGACACACAGATGTACAGGACACGTCAAACTCATAAACCCCTCTTTTTGTCGGAGGTTAAAAAATGTGATAGATCTCATTCGTTTGGTTCCATGAGATTTTTTAGTAATAAATAATTATACTACAAAAGAATGCCTCGAAAATTTTTAGCTCCGGTGTTATGGCAGATTTTGTTAAATTAAATCAACACATACATAAACTCTAACGGGGCAGACAGAGCATTTCCCAAAATGCAGAGCCCCATATTGTGGCTCTAAGCAGACAAGTCCAGGGCCGCAAGACCTGAAGGCAAGACCAAAAGGTGAAAAAGGAATAAAAATAGTCCTATCGCCCATTAAATATGATTTACTTTATCAACAATATCGCCATTTCCCTCGACTGGCTTTTACGATCTGGGCGGGAAGAGAAGCAGCTGATGGATTCTTACTTTTTATTACCTCCCAGGCCAGAATAAAAGAGATTTTGAAATCAATAACATAAATATAGACATTTTACACAGATTGAGCTAGCCCTAAAGTAAGTTCGAGACTTGTGTTACGGGATACTAACTCAACGATTCTATATTTCAAAACAAAGTACCTGGGCGACCCAGCTTTGCTCGGTTACATCTCAAACAATAACTAAATTTTTTAAACTTGTCTAAAAACAATACAAAATAAAAAATTATATATAAATTTGAACATAAAAAAAACACAAGTAAGTCACCAAGTGGGATTCGAACCCGTAACACTCTTTCTAGCGGTGCGCATCATAAACCGCTGAGCCAAAATGGATGGCGGCCGGTGCGACGAAATTAGCGATCATATTTTGCGTGGAAAGAAAAACGCATGAAAACTCGAAAACACGCGTTTTCTCATCGATTGTTTATCCCCGAAAACCCCCATATACTAATTTTCAGCGAAATCGTTAGAGCCGTTTTCGAGATCACAGAAAATAAACATATAAATAAATATACAAGAATTGCTCGTTTAAAGGTATAAGATACATGTATTAGTACATATACATAATGCCTTGAGGTTTCCGGCGGAGTAGAATACGCTCGTAACTCTAAGTGTTCCTGTACATCCACAGGTAGTAGGTCGTAGAAGGTGACTTAGGAAATACCAGCTGAACAAAACTTATAAACATCAATGAGACCTCTCCAACCCGTCTGGCCAGCTCAGAGAGTGTAGGTCAAATCCTCTAGCTGCTCTAGCCAAGTATGGCTCTAGTCGCACAGAGAGGGTCATACTCCTGCAGTGGAGACTAAAAAGACCTGATGATGATGATAATTAATGACATATATAGATAAACACCCAAGTTCCAGTAAGTAAATCTGAAAAAGATCGTTTTCCACCTTGACCTGACCGGAGATCGAACCCGGGAACTCCGCAATGGCATGTGTATACATACACTTATTTACTTTACGTAAAGCATATCCTTTGGATCCCAGGCAGATTTCTTTTAGTTCTCGGCTCTTGATAAAATGCCTGTGTAACCCTAAAAATAAAAATAAAAACAAAAATGAATATGTAATTGTTTTTAGATATAATGATGTAGAGAAAGTGCAGGAAACATTTAAAAAATCTTATCCCTCTTTTTTTTTACCGAGTATTATTAAAACAGCATACAGTAACCATAACCCTGAACTATTCCATGACGTCACCCAAACTAGACCAGCAATCGTAAAGCGATAACTGCTCATTGTTCCTAGGCATGTTTATAAACACCGTCGTTACTGTGGGGCAAAACAACCGACATTTTGGCTAAACGCGGTTATAAATGTCACGGAGGCCGGTCATTTCCTTTATTGTTCGATTTGAAATGGCGAAAGTAATATTACTGGTCGGTTTGTTCGCGTTCGTCGCTGTGCAGGTAAGATTATTGAAGCTTACTTTTTATAATTAATACTGATCGGCCGATTGCCCTTCCGTACTAGAAGGAAGGAAAAACCTTAGAATGTACTTACCAGTGCTTGTCTTTCCGAATGTAGAAGCCGCTTGAGAAATCAGCGAATATGCTAATCATGTTAGTAGTCGATGCGGCTATTAATGGATAATTATACTTTTAGCTAAGCTACGCAGCACCAAACCCTGATGACGCCACCCAAGCGGCTGCGAAGGCAACCCAACCACCTCCAGTAAAGGTACCTGCGGCCGATGCTACGCCTCCTGTACCTGAAGTACCAGCTGCCCCAGCCCGTGCCGAGGTAACCTTCTTTTTTTTCTTTAACAGCTAGTCCACTGCTGGACTTCTGGTCTCTTCCATTACAGGAAGGATTTGGCCATAATCACCCTGCTGGGAAGCGGGTTAATGACCGCAGGAAATAGTATAGTCTTTAAGACTCTAGTCATCAGAAGTTGCTGTTGCCCATTCATGTTACCAATATATACCTCTCTTAGTCACCTCTTACGATACCCGGTTGACGACAGGGGTGCTGATAATGTATATGGAGTTAAGCTGATTCATCATCATAACTTAAAGAAGCCTTCCAGGATAATAAAATTGTAAGATGGAAGTACTTTGCGTATTGCTTTCGTCCACCTCATCTAGAGAACCTTGCACCATCGGTAATCGCGATTTTCAATCACTTTTCACTGCCACTTCACTGCCACTTGAACTACCGAATCCGCTACGCTATGTCGATGATTATTTATTAATTCTTCTACGGTCTCATTTACGATTCGTCACAAGTTATTGTTTAAGATCCCAACCTGTAATGCTAACCATCTACCATCGAACGCCTGGAATATTCATCTCACACCTCTTACTCTAAGGTTAACATTTAGTTCTAGGATTTCTGCACTGCGCGTTGGCTCTTCTATTTTGGGTTCTATATCTAGTCTTGCGCAGTTTGCGCTTCCCGCTTTAATTGCGTCCTTATTTAATGAGTCCTAATCTTCTACAACTTGTAGGAATGTCAGAGTGCGTCATCAAATTTTTTTATGTCGGCCTATACCTAGTTTCAGTTAATAATATAAACTTCAACCATCTAACTTCATGTTTTCACCAAACATCCAATATTACTGTTATTAAAAAAAATTGTCAACACACATAGTGCCCATTCTTTTTTTGCAGGATTCTGAAACAGAAAATAGAAAAGCCGCTCGTTTCTTTAAGCCAATCCTCCGAACCATAGACGTTTCAGGCCTACCCGACCTTTCCAACACAGCCGATCAATCTAAAAGCTTACTTGAACTACCCGAAGGCCTACCTGACCTGTCAGACTTACCTGATCTACCTGATGACATAAATAATGAAACAGCAAGGGACCAAACGTTTTTTTGGACGAAATACATGCCAAATAATCGAGGGCTCGAGAGTGACGGAGATGTGAGTGATATGATAGAACCATCAACGAAGATCGCAGATAGTGACTCGTCCCTCAATTCAACAGAAACCCCTGCACCTGAAGCGCTTTCTGCAGAGGTGAATAGGTTTTCTGCAGTAAAACTACCAAAAAATCGCTGTAATAATGGTGGTACTACATGAAGTACTGCCTAATATAAAATCCTCGCCCAAAACTACAACGTCCAAGAAACAGCAAGCTTAAACTTTATTGTAGGTTCTTAAGCTCCACTCAGGCACATCACCAGATGTTATCTGTTATCTAGAATCAAGCATGTCCATTGCTACCACCTTATATTCTTCTTATAGCGCGCTTTTCAATTACTGGATGTTGGCCGTCAGCTTCCCAAACTTCTCCCTACTTATTGCCAAGCGGAACAGTTTCTTAACTTAGGTAATTCCAGTTATAATGGTGGCAGACGTATTATTTTACCTAGTTGAGAATGACTTAGGACGTCGCCTATACAGGTGATCCTATATAATTAGCTAGTCCGTCTCCGGTAGGAATATTTTTAGCTATTTCAATACACGGTTTGATGGTCAGAGTCAAGGGCCTGAGCTTGGTTCCCTGGTTCACGGCACAGTGCCTCTTGGTAGCTACGCCATTGCGCATGACATGCTCCTCTATCAGATTGATTAAACCATTTTTATATTCCAGGCCAAACCTGACGCAGCGGAAGCAGCGCGCGCGGCCGTAAAGACAGAGGCGCCAGCAGAAGCCAAAGCTTAGGTTAATTTACCTTTGTAGTTGAACCACCAGGATGTATCAAATCAATGTAACGGTCACTGTAGACCTTGATATTACATGTAAATAAATTACATTTGAAATATAAACGTTTTTTAATTTATCAATACCTACCGTCATCATTAAAAGTAACACAAGAAAAATGTTCATGTTCATTGACTCACATTAAATATTTGATACTATCCTCTGTGTTCTTGTCTATCAAACTGTTCATAATAGTAAAATATTTGAATGTATTCGATTTTCATTTAAATTTTTTGGGATTTTTACACAGTTGGAACTCATGCAGATCAAATTACAGTTAGTAATGGAAAGATTAACTTTGGTGTACCACAGGGCTCACAACTTTGGCCTGTCCTGTATTTTAACCCCTGACGCAAAAAAGAGGGGTGTTATAAGTTTCACGCGTCTGTATCCATGTGTCTGTCTGTGTCATCGTAGCTCCTAAAGCAGTGGTTCCCAAACTTATTTTGTCTACTGCCCACTTTGAGAATAAATATTTTTTTACCGCCCCCATTTTTTCACCTATTAAAAAACCACTATAACTTCAAATTAAATTAATTAATTATTGTGACCTATATATGTATATTAACGGACAATTCTAAACGAAACTTTTTGCAGTCGTTGTTTAAGAGGCCTCCTAGCTAAATAAAGCTCCTAGCAAAAAAAAAACATTTTCTTTCTGGGTCTCTTACCGCCCCCCTTGAGACCTGCAGCGCCCACAAGGGGGCGTTATCGCCCACTTTGGGAAAGACTGTCCTAAAGGAATGGACCGATTGATGTTTATTTTATTTTATTTGAAAGCTGACGTAATCGATATGGTTCTCTTAACTACAGTCGTGTAAGGGGTTACTTTTTATTTACTGTTAATAGCTTTCTCGGCAGGTACTTCGACTATTCTCAAGAATCAAGTAAAAAAATAATTTCAGTCAAAATATCATAATCATCTTAACCAACACTTCCAGCGTGAGATGATACGTCAATAATAGGTCAAATAAAAAAAATCAGATCATAAAGACCCATATTACCATTACCATGTCAGTCGCTCTTACAATCTATTATTACAATTAAAAATTCGTTAAACACAATAACTTACAATAAATCTCAAAATGTGAATTATCATTATACTAAATTAATCATTAAAATTTAATTAAGTACATAAAATAAAACTAAAATTAAAACTTTCTCTCGAACTGGAGACATGGGACGTGCCTATCACAGCAGTGACGCATGTAGGGGCAATCCAGTCTTCCAGCGATCATCGCTAAGATGACATTTTAGCTGGCTCGCACCCTGCCTACCAGGGACGCGGCGCGCTTACACATGGTCGCGTGGAAACAATCTATGTGCGCGGCCGCAAACATCCCTGATGCGCTACAAAAGCGAGGCAGTCCGAATACCGCCCTAAATGCGTTGTTAAACTGCACTCGGAGATCACTGTAAAAGCGTTGCGAATATGCAGCCCAAAGGCAGCACGTGTACAGTGAAGTGCAGTATGCCCGGAACAAAGTGATTTTCACCTCGTCAGAGCACCGTGCAAACCTTCGAGCCAGCATGTTCGCCCTACTTGACAGCGCTCTCCTTTCGGGCTCGATATAGGCATGGTCTTTGAGATCAGCCGTAACTATATGCCCTAGGTAGGTAAATTGGTCCACTCTCTCTAATGGGACTCCATTTAAAATAACAGCTGGTAGCTTAGGTGGACATTTAGCGCCGGCCGTCTCAAACACCATGTTTTTACTTTTCGCAACGTTATATTTCAATCCGTGAGCACCAACATATTTATTTATTTATTTAAACTTTATTGCACAAGAAAAAGTGTACAAATGGCGGACTTAACGCCATATGGCGTTCTCTACCAGTCAACCATTGACTGACCAAGTAGAAAAATAATAACATATTCCTGACAAGTTTGCAATAGCTCTCTTAAACCACAAATGGACTCACTCAACAGCACAATATCATCAGCATAACTAAGGTTATTAACGCACACACCATCTATATGACAGCCTACATACCGGCTGCTGAGCGCAACGATGAGTGCGTCCATATATAAATCAAAAGGCGAGGGTGAAGTTAAACCACCCTGCCTCACACCGCACTCCAGCCTGCAGGGCTCCGACATTGCCCCCGCCCATCTGACGTAATTAATCTGGTGCGTATACAAATATTTAAAGATGATTAAAAGCTCTTGTGGTAAGTTTATGGCCTCAAGTTTCTTCCACAATATTTCATACACTACCAAATCAAAAGCTCGTGACAGGTCGAGGAAACAGCATATATGGGTGTTTTACGAGCCGTGTAGTATATCAAAATAAAACTAACAACTCGGTTCTATGAATGTATTAGTTGATCAATGTGCAGAAAAGAATAGTATATCTCTCACACTGCCTCTCGAGGGTAGGTCCAAGGGTGGAAGGGCAACAGCACCAGCGCTGCCGACGCGGTATCTCGAGGTGCACTCTGTGCCCTGTATGTAGAGAGTGACCTGCAGAAAATGAATTAAAAGATTTTCGTAAAACTTATATCATTGGTAATGATTAGACCAAATAATATAGGAAAAATAGTAAAAAAATATTCGCTTTGTTTTATTCGGTTGGACAATCGCTGACGATTCCATTTACATAAATACCCACGGTAGTTTTAGCACGACTGGCGCAGCGACGTCAGGCCTTGGTCTGATCTTCATCTTCGGGCAAGTTATTGAAGTAAAATGCGATGCGCTTAAAGAACGCGCTTGCACGGAAAGCATTTTTTGAGATGGGAAAAAAACCATTGTCTCGCGACACTGTTACCGACAAGTTTTGACTTCTGTCGGCACTCCCGGAGTGTTACTTTTTTCCAACTAGGTTACTCTGCTACTAGATTACCTGTGGGGGAGGACTGTGTCTACTCGGTTCGTTGGAGAGCGGCACGGAGCGCGCCTCTTTCCGTCGTCGCTTGCAATTTGAGCGGCGGTTCTCATGGCGTCGACCCCCTGACGCTCCAGTTGTAGGTTCTACAAGCAATTCTTAGTTTTAAAGTCGTATATTTTTCGATTCAAGTCCCTTACTCCAAAAGCAGCTCGACGTACGTACGAAGCTCGTGTTCGCGATGCAGTGTCAAGCAACGTTGAGAGCTACGACAAAAATAATGGTTGGGACTCATCTGGCAGAACGGGACAGCAGTTTCCCATGCTGTAATCCTTTTCTTCTGCTCAGCCGTCACTTGCTCAAATGCGAGAGAGCAACGGAACGCATCAGGAATAATTGTGTCACACAGGTATGGCACTTCATAGAAGCGGAGTATCATTGATGCCTACTACTACTACAAACGAAACTATACGTCCGTGCACACGGCAATGTGTGTGCTTGCCCCTCAACATACTTGACAATAAAAATGTTCATGTTCATTGACTCACATAAAACATTCGATACTTTCCTCTGTGTCCTTGTATATCTAACTGCAACAAGGACAATGCGAGAACGCGGGACCTTAAAGTTATAATTTTGTATGTAATACCTAGTATTTATTCTGTGGTTGTATTTATAAATTCTGTGATATGCTGCGACAGCAGCCGGCGAATGCTGGGTGCTATTTTTTTAATAAGCGACAGTGATTAAAATTTGCGACTATACATGGTATATCTCGAAAACTATGAGTTCCCTCCTTAAAAGGAGGAGACCCCCTTTTAAGGAGGGCTTCCTCCCCCTCCTCCCTCCCTCCCCCTTGTACGCTCTATGAATGACGCAGATTTCTAAGAAATCCCTAATAAAGGGTATGGTATTGTATGAGCGATATAACAATAAAGTGCTTACCTTCGTTCTCATCCCGAGGCATTGGCGGTGGCAGCGGCTGCGGCGGCAGCACTACGCGGTTGATGCTGGTTCGGCGGCTTTCGATGAGACGCACTAAGCACTCTAAAGCAGTTTGCTTGTTCTGTTTAAACACAATTTTTGAAAATTACTGTTGGCAGATCTGGCAACCCCGTTGCCAAACAAAAAGTTCCAAGAGCGGTACGCAAGAATGACGTTACAGTTGAAACGCGAATACGCTGTAACTTACAGAGAATATGCGCGTTTCAGTGTCAAGCAAAGCAATTAACGTACGATGCTAAAGTCTAATTTGGTTTGACATAGAAATAAGATGACACTGTCGTATGACCAACGTATTATTGAATGGAGTAGCTGGTATAGCAACGGACACCAAGCTCGTTCTTATATTATTTGATAATAAATTTCTTCTAAATCGTCTCTAAATCTTTACTTTTCAATATCATCGGCAACATATCGTACCTATACCACAATGTTGCCGATGATATTGAAAGGCGAAATTTATTGATATAGATTTAGGTTGTGTGGTATTCCCGGGAAGAGATGGCGTCGTGCGGGCAGCAGACCTGCGTACGGGCACAGTGCTTTGGCTGGCGCCCCATTCTAAAACTGGTGACCCTGGACCTCTCGCCGTAGATCTTTAATCTTTTCTTACCAGGGGAAGGATGTTAGCGACAGATCTGGCAACGCCGTTGAAAAGCAAAAACTATTGTTTCTTTTTCCTGTGTATAAGTAGCCAGCACTGGAGTCAGATCATTCAAGCTGCCTCAAGGCATCTGACATAGCTTGACTGCCAAACAATGATATGATGACAGCCGGAACCAATGGCTGTTACGTACCATCCGAAGCATGGAAGTAAAAACTTTTATAGCACTGGACAGAATACCCGCGACCCTATATGGTGACTGTCGCCGATTCCTACCGACGGTCGCCGACAGGCATCGCAGGCATACTGTCGCCCAGATGATACCTATATGCTTGTCATCCCCAAAGATACAAATACTTATGTAACTTACTCTAATTTCAGAGAGGAGCGGCTCAAACGCTGTCGGGTCGGAGGAATCTTTAAGCGTTTCCCAAGTCTTGAACAGCTTGCGATCTGAAAGGCGAACTGAGCTTTCCAACTCCCGAACCTCTGTAAATTGTTTACTTTTAAACTAAAAACGTTGTTTCAGTTTACTTTTTAAAAATTTTATTATTTTATCTCCACTTAAACGCTACCCTAGTAATTATAATAAATAAATAAGGAGCTGCAAAAAAAGTAAAAATACCTATGAAAACGAAAGGAGGTTAACCTTCTTTCGTTTAGTACTCAAAACACTCTAGATCCCAGGTCTAGTAGAAAGACCTAGTGCCGTGCAATCCCTAAGAGCAAAGGACATAGGAATGGTTTTTTCGTCTACTCCATACATTTCTGTTCCCGAAGCTCGCGAGGCCTGGACCTATGCAACACTTTTGCATGTTATGAATTATGTATAACAGATACCTAAATAACTAATAAGATTTTACGAAAGTACACATTTTCTCATAATAAATTATGAAAATATGTGACGATAAAATTCTTCAGGGTGAGTAGCAGTAGCATTCGACAGACACATAGAATTTGTCTACCCTGTGCCACCCTAATATAACGTCGGATACTACCTAGCGAGAAATTGTTTATAATAAAATAGAATAAATTGCTGCAGTTACTAAAGTTGAAGAATGCAGCAACATTTCCGTCACCTGTCTCTCGTAAGTTAGACAAGTGCGAGTTGAGATTCTGTTTCTGCGCGCGCACCGCTCGGCGCTGCGCTCGCGTCCGATTCACCACGTCGCGGGCGTTGCGCACCTCTGCTGCTAGTGATGCCACCTCCCTTGCCTCTTGTTCGAGACGACGTTCTAGCTCACTAAAACATAATTATCCATATTAAGACATATGATGAAATATTTTGCCATGAGTCGGATTCGAACCCACGACCCTCAAACGCCGTGAGTGAAATTTAGCATTGTAATGCTGCTAAAAATCAATAAATCAAAGACAGTTACAAATATTAATAATTAAGTCAAACTTAATTATGAAGAATGGTCCAAATAAACATGTACTTACTAGATCTATATTTCTGATCACATCTTTATTCGGGTCAGCCACCGTTATTCGGGTCTCGCCCCTTGCCTCTGCCATGACAGGTTAGTTACCGAATGGCATAATTAGGAATTTGAATGGTCGGAATGGTGTTATTAATTCCGTCTTACCGTAAAAGATGCATGGTATTGTCAACTTTTAACAAATGGTTCATAATTTATTTATTTATTTTGTGAATAAAATGTTAATTTTTCTAAACTAAAAACCTATCAACGCCATACTACACAACCGATTGTGATAAAATTTCTATACCTAGCAGTAATACCGTCCCAAACGAAAGATTTTTCCAGATCGGTCCAGGCGCGTTTAAATAATCGGTGAACATACATAAAAAAATTGCGTCAAATCGATAACCCCCTCCTTTTTGGAATTCGTATCTAATGTATATTTTCTTCTGCTGGGTCTATCCCGTTCTGTCTGATTCGTGGTAGTGTATCATTCCTTTTGTCGCTAGTGCTGGCTAGTTACCACGTTTTCACTCCGTCCGTCTGTCCGTCCGTCTGTATGTCATGAATCGAAATAGCTAGAAAGTTGAAATTTTTTCACAGATGATGTATTTCTGTTGCTGTTATAACATCAAATATTAATAAAGTGGGGCTCCAATAGGTACAATACATGTGATTTTTTGAAGATAATACGGAACGCTTCATGCGCGAGTCCGACTCGCACTTGTCCGGTTATTGTTAACCTAGCTTTTCAATTAGGCAATCTTACCTTGGATATTCGCCAGTTACCCTTGCATAGGACTGTATGTTTCTGATCACCTCTACAAGATGACGGAGCTGATCACAGAACTCTGGTAGCTGTTCCGGGGTCAAGTATTGGCCTCCGTACCTCCAATAAATATAATAACATACAAACATAAGCATGCAATATATTTATAAATAGTTCATCTACTTACTTAGATGGGACCTGAAGTTTAAATAAGTAATTAAAATAAATACTTATATACGGAGAAATCACACAGATTGAGCTAGTCCCAAAGTAAGTTCGAAACTTGTGTTATGGGATACCTACTAACTTTATCGATGTTATATAGAGAAACATCCTAGACCCAAATCAATCTGAAAATGATCATTTAATTCCATCTTGAACTGACCTTGGATCGAGCCCGGGACCAATATAAGAAAGAAAGAAGACAGATAAATATTTTATTTGGTGCATATACCATAGAACAAGAAATTTTTACTTCGGAAAATGACCACACTAGCCGAGTGCAACACTGGTGCCAGATTTTGCAGGTTGCATAAAGGCCTTTGACATAGCTAGACGACTACCATACAATAATAACATCCGGAAGCAACGGCTTATACTTTCCTTACGAAGCCATATTTAACTTTATAACAATAGTATAAGTACGACTTGCAAATGGCGGACTTAAGGTCAGGGGCTTATTGAAAGAAAGAAAGAAAAATAATTTATTTGATATATCACAAAAAAGGTTTAACAATTATAATATCAGCAATAAAATTAAAAAAATTGTGCCTACTTAAGTTAAGTTAAGTTAAGTTAAGTTAAGTTAAGTTAAGTTAAGTTAAGTAATACTTTATTGTACACCAAAAAAAATAAAAATTATACAAATTTACACAAAAAAAAACATGAAATGTACAATGGGCGGTCTTATCGCTAAAAGCGATTTCTTCCAGACAACCGATGGATGGAAAGAACATAGTGAAACGTTAGCAGACGGGATGTACACTAAACTACAAAAACTACTATACTAGACTACAATAAAATAAGAAATCAAATAATAATAAGTATGTACATATTTAAAATACTTATACAAAAAATAATTAAAAATAAAATAGAAAATACTACTAAATATATAAGTATATATATATATATATATATATATATATATTAATATGTAAAAGATACATAAATAATATAAATAATAATATACATAAATAATGTACATAAATATATTATACGAAAAATATAATATAGGAATCACGTAACGAGGTTTGACGAATAGCCTTCCAAATACAGCTGCAAAAATTTCTTTTTAAAAACAAAAAGTGATTGCGCACGTTTAATGGACTCAGGCAAGGCATTCCACAATCTCGCCGCTTGTACAGTGAATGAGTTAGCGTAAAAGGAGGACCGATGAACTGGTATACACAGTGTGAGATTAAAAGATGATCTTAATTGACGGGTGTTTAAATCCTTAAAGAAAAGAAAATGTTCTTTAAGATATTGTGGGGAATTTAGGTTGAAAAGAATATTGTGGAGGAGGGTAAGAGTGTGAGCATTCCGGCGAAGTCTAATGGGGAGCCACTTGAGTTTAGTTCTGAATTCAGAGACATGATCATATTTACGCAAGCCAAATATGAATCTGATACAAACATTTTGAAGTCTCTCAAGTTTATCTAGCTGATACTCAGGTAGATCAAGATAACAGGCATCGGCGTAGTCTAACATTGGCAATAAAAGGGATTGAGCTAGCGTAACTTTAGTGGCCGTAGGAAGGAAGTTACGGAGCCTTCGAAGCGATGCCATGGCCCCAAAAAGCTTGCTACCAACACTTTTCATTTGAGGACCCCATGAAAGGCTTTCATCCATGATTAAGCCCAGGTTCTTTAGGTTCTTGCTGTATGGAATTGTAACCCCATCAAATACAACACTAGGCAGTGATATCCAGTCAATTTTAGGAAGCATTCTTGAACTGCCAACTATCATCACTTGAGTTTTTAGCGGGTTGACTTTTAACCCATGAGCATTACTCCACTGAGATATATAATTTATGTTCGTATTAATAGTACTTACAGCGGTATTAAGATTTTCAACAGAAGATTGGGAGTAAATTTGCAGGTCGTCAGCATATAGGTGATATGAGGAAGAAATGCTTTTAGAAATTGAATTAATAAAAATTGAAAAAAGAAGAGGAGACAAGACGCCTCCCTGCGGAACGCCAGCGGACGTATTGGACCACTCTGAATAAGAATCACCAAGGCGAACCCGCTGACGGCGGCCATGGAGATAGCTACGAAACCATTCAATCGCTGTTGGAGATACGTTAATAGAGCTCAATATTGCGAGAAGAATATCGAAATCGACGGTATTGAAAGCATTACTAAAATCTAATAAACATAAAACAGTTAGTAACCCTTCGTCCATGCCAAGGCGTATGTCATCAGTGATTTTAGTGAGAGCGGTGACTGTACTGTGCCCCGACCGGAAACCAGACTGCATAGGGTTTAGTAAATTATTTTTAGTTAGATAACTACTAATTTGATTATGAACAAGACGTTCATGGACTTTGGAAAGGAAAGGAAGGATGGAGATCGGGCGGAGGTCAGAAAAGGATTTGGGATTGGATTTCTTGGGCAAGGGGATAACTTGGGCTTCCTTCCAAATAGAAGGAAACACACAGTCTTCCAGACATGTGTTAAGGATGTGACAAAGAGCAGGCAGGATAAAGTCTATAATGGGAATTAACATATTACGGCTTATACCATCAACTCCGATAGCATTAGAAGTGATCGACAATATACTCTTTTTAACGTCACAAGCAGTGACTGAACTGAAGTGAAAGGAGTCGCAGTCAGGAGTTAAAGTAGTGGAAAGTTTATGTAATGTAGCAGTTTTAGTCGAATTATTCATATTCGAGGAAGAAGCAAAATGAGCATTAAGTGAGTTCAAATCTAAATTATCAGAAGGAATATCAGTTTGAGATTTACCAACTCCTATGCTACGCAGAAATTTCCAAATTTTTACTGGATCGCCGTTTTCTACAGATTTGTGTATATGCCGACGCTGTGCATCTCTTAGGGCTGTATTACATCTGTTACGAATACGAACATAATTGTCCCTATTGGCATCATTAGGATTGCGTTTGAATTTGCATTTCGCTAGGACCTTTTTATTCATAAGCTTTTTCAGATCTTCTGTGAGCCAAGGTGCTGGAGCATGTTTTATTTTAATAGGTCTCAAGGGAGCATGTGCATCATAAAGTTTAATAACTATTGCGTTAAAAGTATGGACTTTGTCATCAACCGAACTTGCATTAAAAACCGGTGACCAGTCTATGTTATTGGCATCTTCAATAAATTTTTCTTGATTAATTCTCCTAAAGTTACGCTGAATAATTACTTTTGGTTTTTGTTTTGGAGGACGAATCTTATAGGATAAGAATAGTAAATCGTGATAGGAAAAGGCATCAGCGGGATACTGGCCGTGTTTAGCAACATGTTGAGATGATGAAACAAGAACAAGATCAAGGAGAGATGGTCTACAACCTGGAAAGTGATGGGTCGAGTTAAGTGGAAGAATGTGCATGTTACTAGACTCTACTATGGACTGTAGGGAAGATGAGCGGTTATCATTTAAAATAAGGCAGGTATTAAAGTCACCCATAATTATGGCGTGATCACAAGTGGGGAGAAGGTCTTCTAAATTTTTCTCGAACGAAGAAAAGTAATTGATTTTAGAGGAGGGGCTATAATAGACTCCGAGAAGAACTTTGACGTTAGAAAACTTGAGCTCGATAAATAAGTGTTCACCAGCGTCAGTAGGGGGTGGTTGGGTCGACATACTCACTACTGAGAAAGGAATATTTGATCGGAGATAAATTGCGACACCTCCACCTTGCCTATTGCGGTCATTTCGTATCAGTTGAAAGCCAGGTAAAGGATATAATACAGAAGGGAGAGAAGAATGGAGCCAAGTTTCGGAGACTAGTATAGCATGAATATTATCGTTATCAAAAGTCGCCATCATATCGGGGAAATGTGCCGGAATGCTTTGGGCATTGAAATGAACAACATTGAAATTTTTAGGTACGTCGCAAAATTCATTCACAAGCGCATCAGAAAGAGTTGGAATGCTTGCAAAACTATCGTTACCACTAGAGCTGCTGTCACTAGATGAACAAGTTATATAATCGTCATAATCACCGTTATCGTTACTTAATAACTTTAACATATTAAATAATGTAATAAATATAAATATTATATATATTTATAAGTATGATAAAAAAAAATATATATATATATATATATATATAATGAATAATGTAGATACCAAACTAATAAACGGAAGAAAAACCAAATTTATAGGTCTATTCTATCCCCGCCGGCTGTGTTACATTAAAGAAATGCTTATGTAAGCAAAAGCAATGTAAGCAGAAAGTAATCTTAGAGAACAATGTTTAAAGTTTTACAAGAGTCTATAATGTTTGTGCTATATTATTACCTAACTTTATAAAGGAAGGAAGGACCTAAGAAAAAAAGTAACATACAACTTTTAAACGAGAATCGATTAAATGCCCATGCCAAGAAAAGAAAAAAAGAAAAAAAACAAAAAAAAGTAAGTTTGACACTGACAGGTACTTGACAAGCATTCAAAGTGGTAATGACATGACAATAGGAATTGACTATCGACAATTAGTTTGTTTGTTCATGCTTAAAACATTAAAAATTAAAGGGTATTTAAATAAGATTTTACACCACAAAGAAATTCCGAAGACGCCTTACGAAATACGTCACTTTCTCGCTGCGGCTGCCGCTGCCCGTCTGGTCTCAGGTCTGGCTACCGCAGTCGAAGTTGAAGCAGCCGGTGCAGGCTTAGTTTTACTCTTTTCAGCTGGAACTGGGACTGTAATCTTATCCAAATCGGACATAGACACAACGCGATGGCGACTACCTTCGGCACCTAGTACATACACTGTGCCTTCTCGGGTCCAGCACTTAGCAACTCCAAACCTCTGCCGTGCTGCTAAGAAGACGTCGTGCCGGGACTTAGTCAGGAACTCTGACAGCGTGATCCCAGATCCTTTAAGCAGTGCCTTTGCATTCCACACCTTATTCCGGAGAGACCAGTCTCGTATTTTTACCAAGATGGGTCTGGGCCTGTCTGCATTACCAGCACGACCCATTCTATGACAACGGCTGATGTTGATAGCAGAGAAATCCTTTAGTTTAAGCTTAGCCTGCACTGTCTGGGTAATGCTCGCCTCAACATCCTCACTGCTTCCTTCTGGGACTCCATGAAAGAGAAGCATTTTTCTCCGGCGTTGCATCTCTGTATTATCTGCAGACTGAGCAAGCAAATTAATTTGATCTTGCAACGCCCGAAGTGAAGCCAATGTAAACTTCTTGAATGCACCGAAGTCTGCAGCTAAACTGGAGGTGGTGGCTGGTGTCGAAGTGCTCCTATTTATTTCTGACTGGAACTCCTCCATGCGTGCCAGGAACATGTTTTGCATTTGCGTCATAGTTTCCTTGATTTCATCCATAGTGTAGTGTAGGTAATGACCACTTGAGATAGATGTAGGTATAACTTTGAAGTGCTAGTGCTTTAGAAGGAGATAACACACGCCGGCAGGTAGGGTTAACTTAAGTTTAAATTAACATAAAAATTTTAAATAAATACTTGAATTTACTAATTTTAAATTTTAAATTTAAGTCTTGTGTTTTACAATGTGTGTTAACAATTTCACACCTACCGCCCAAAAAAAAACTACTTATATCAAAATGGCTCCCTCAGCATTATGTTTTCTACCAGTCAACGGGCTATTACGCACTGTCGACTAGTCGCCGGCGACTCAGTCGATGGCGACAGTGACTTTCTTCACTTTAAATAGGTTTTTACGCACTTAGTTGCCGGTTGCCCGGGCGACTCGGCGACTCGACAAGCGACTGCCGGTCGCCGGCGACCAGAGGAAGCACGGCTTCAAATAGTATGTCGCTACCGACCGGGCATTTCTCACAAAAATGGCTGCTTGTAAAAAATGTACTTGGAATACTGTCGCTTGGCGTGGTCTCCTAGCTCGAGTTGCCTATGTTTTGATCGCCGAAAGACTGAATCGCTGGCAACCAGTCGACAATGCGTAACGGCTCTTAGATGCTGAGAAAGTAATCTTTCTAATCGATTTTTTTTGGAGTTCTTGGGGGAGACCTATTTGTGCCTATATCAAAATGGCCTCCTCTCAGCACAGGTAAGTCAAAAGTCAAAGTCAAAATTTTTTATTCAATGTAGGATAAATTTATCTCTAATTGAATATTTTTATATTATTTTAGGGCAAAAGCTAAAATCTACTAGCGTTTCGGAACGACCACTGCTGGGAAGATTACGCCGAAAGAAACCCAGTTCAGTATTGGTCCCTACCCAGCCTGATGGGCTATGTTACAATTGCAATACTACGGTACTTAATGTTTTTTACCTAGCAGTCAACTAATAGGAGATGCTGAGAAAGTAGGTATCTTTTTAATCGATTTTCTTTGTCATTCATAAGGAAAGAGTCTGTGCAATCGAGGATGTCTACGTCTGCAGCTAAAATGAAGATGATAGGTACCAACCTCAAATCAATGTTAGCCGCGAACTGATTGTCGTCGATAGGGCTGCCACTGTTGCACCCTGTGCCCAGACTAGATTCGAACAAAGTATCGTCTATATTGGTCGTACTGCCACAACCAGCGTCTTCGCTGATCCTAAAAGCATTCGTAATACCGCATTTACACATTCGTGTTCGTTATTCGCCTCGCGGTTCGCGCGAATTTGTAAATGCGGCATAAGATCAGAGATCGAGATGTAGATACTGCTGGCGCCATCTCATATGATTCTTGTGAACTATAATACCGCTTCGTTCATTGTTGTTTGTGGTTTTTAGATCCTCGCAGTGGCGTAGAGGTCGCTTAAAAAGTCAAATTTTGGCACCTATTCTTAATTTTTTCGAAAACCTTTGAGATAAGTACATAACTACTTACTCTATACCTACCACACATTAAATTAGGTAGACAGAGTATGATACTATTGATACCCTTATTAAAAACAAAGGATTATTTCTTTATTCGTGAGTTCCAAATCGTTTAGTTCCTCAAATGTAGAATTTCATATTTACTTATGTAGAATTTTATTTTAACCTTTCACCGAGACTCTGTATCAGCCTAGTTGTCGACTTCGTCCCCAGCGCGAGGTATAGCAAATCTAAAATAAATATCTACAACCAAAAAGGGATGTGGATACTTAATTTATGTGCAATACGAGCAGTGGTTTTTAGTCGGATATATCCGACGCTCGCGAAATGGGCACGACAAACAATATTTGTCAAACAAATCCGACGTTCGCGGTGAAAGGGTTTTAAATAATATTCAATCCCATAAATATATGTTTCCAAAAGATAGATACTTAGGGCGTCCGCTAAGTGACGAGAGTGCACGCGGCGGGTTCAGTCTATCTCTGTCACAAACTTCACGTGCGAAAGAGATAGCAGAATCCGCCGCGGGCACTGACCTCCATATATACAAGGACGCTGGACCTATGATTAGCCGGGCCATAGTGAGGCGATTTGATTTTCGCCATTTTGGCGCTGATCGTAGGCATTCGTAGCAGTGGGTGGGAACGGAACTAAAAGTTACGTCAGGTTTAGTTCTCTTCCCACGCATTGGGGGCGCTTCAAATTGGCACAATAAAGAGCTGTCATTTCTAAGGGTATCATAGGTCCAGCGTACTTGTATATATGGAGGTCATCTGTCTCTGTCACACGTAGAGTTTGCGACAGAGAAGCGGACGCACGCGGCGGGTTCAGTCAATACTAAACCCGCCGCGTGCGTCCGCGTTACTTAGTGGACTGGACACCCTTATAAGTTGACTAGAAACTCCACTCACACACTAGAAGTAAAGGACAGGTTCTTGTCCAGCGTAGTGTACCGGTGATGTTCCCCGCGTAACTTCCCCAAGAGACGCCCTAACAGGCGAGACTGCCGTCCTCCACCGTCCATGTCACGTAGTAAACTGGTTGACTCTAAAATTTAATTTTGTAAGTAATAAATGTCGTTTTTGGTAACTACCAAAAACTTCCCCATTTGGATATCACCGCCCGCTACGGGTTGAGTGGCCGGCGAGCAGGGGCCACTGCCGCGCGTATTTAGTAGGTTATCCATTTATAAGAAATTTGGGAGGAAAATAACAACGATAAAAATAAAAATATCTTTGTAACGGTTTCTCAAAAGATTTCAATCTACCTACAATAATGTATGAAGGGTATAAAATTAAACTGTATAGTCAAGTAAGCCACATAGAAAATTCTTCTCAGCTTTCATTTTGTTTTTCGTGTGTGTAAGGGCCGCGCTACATTGGATTGGCATGGCATGGCATCGGAAGCGACGCGTCATTTCAAAACAAGCTTTATGTCAAGTGATATAAGATGCATAACCGCCCAAGGGTATCTTCTCCGCGGGAGTGCGCGGCAGGCCGCGGCAGGCTTTCCACGTTCAAGCGGTTATGCATCTTATATCACTTAACATAAAGCTTGTTTTGAAATGTCGCGTCGCTTCCGATGCCATGCCATGCCAATTCAATGTAGCGTGGCCCTAAGTAAACTCCAATAAAATAAATAAAATAGGTAGTGATGAATGTAAATAACAGTAAAACATTGTCATTACTTACTTAATTATAGCTGATAAATGATTTGTAATCCCTGATGATGTCGGTGCTTGATTTTAGATGCACAAATATCCATTTTATTGCTTTTATAACTTTATCATTTTGACTTTTTTGGATGTTAAACGTTCAAACGTTACCAATGACAGATGACTTTTGGTAATATTTTTTTATCATTATTACCGGCCAGAAGTATTTCCATGCTATAAAAAAATATTGAAAGAAAAAAACTATGTTTAAAGTGCCGAGTCCAGATGCCAATTAAAACATTGATAGACGTTATCCAGTCACTGACCTCCATATATACAAGTACGCTGGACCTATGATTAGCCGGGCCATAGTGAGGCGATTTGATTTTCGCCATTTTGGCGCTGATCGTGAAGCAAAGTAGAAGTGGGTGGGAACGGAACTAATATTAGAGAGGGACAATGACATCGATAAAAGTAATTTCCGAATTAGTTACGTCAGATTTAGTTCTCTTCCCACGCATTGGGGGCGCTTCAAATAGGCACAATAAAGAGCTGTCATTTTTCTTAGGGTATCATAGGTCCAGCGTACTTGTATATATGGAGGTCAGTGTATCCAGTAGTGAAAAGAAAACAAAAAGATCCTTCTTAAACATATCTTTGATATAAAATGTACCATATTATGTATAGTTCAAGAACTAAAATGATGGCGTCATCGGTTCTAATCTATCTTAATTTGTTTTTTAATGTCTTATAGGCGATTCCAAATTAAATTTAGTTCCGATTTTTTACACAATATGGCAAGGTTATTGGAAGAAAAATCAAAGCCTCATATTTTTTAAATTATTTTATTCATATAAAAATACAATTATCAATATACATAATCGCGTCATTGCCGGAAGGCATACATTAAATGACAATAAAACTAATGCAAAACATCAAATGCTTGAGACGAACATTAAGTACAACGAATAGGCACATGTCAGTCTGTAAAATACATCAAATGTATGGGCCTACTAGTCACACTGGCGATATGTGAGCGTTTAAAATAAGCTATAGATTAACCACATTTTTTGTTTGCTAGCAACATGTTAGGAACTTGCGCCGCAACATGTATATTTACTGTTAGCAACATGTTGTTAACATTAGTTGTTACTTGGGTTGCAACATGTTCGTAGTTTGACCGCAACATGGTAGTTCGATCGGTTATTTTAGAGGCCTACGTCCAGCAGTGGACGTTATGCGGCTAAAATGATGATAATGTTAGTTTGACAACATGTTAGATTGAGAGCAACATGTCCGTAGTTTGCTAACAACATGTTCTTTGTCCACATCATGTTCATAGCATGTGCGTTCCTTTTTGCGTCACACACATCCTACGTCAGCAACGCAATGAGTCCGTTACCGTATACTGATAGTAAAGAGATCACAAATAAACATTCAAGTTAGGGCTGAACCATATCGGGCTCCTATAAATTTTAGGCCTTCGTCTAATGGATGATACAATATAGCACTAATCGAAGCATTTTATGACTCCTGCGCGGCCCGTTTGTCTTACAGTATAAGCGCGACGTGGTAACCTAGTACGAGACTTGTTCTTATTCAACAGACATGTTAGTAGTTTAAAATCGACATGTTGGTTTCATGTATCTTGTTTGTATCTTGTTTTACATGCTCTCACACCGCAAGTGTAACAAGGCTCTTAGGAATAAATTCATCAATGCTACCCTTTGAGCAACATTTAAATTACATTATATAAATACCTAAGTCTCACTTTCACTACAACTAGGATATTTCAAATTGTCTACAGCGTCAGTTTAAGAATTTATTTCCACAATAACTAGCAAATGACGGATAAAAATCAAAAATTAATACTGTAATAAACATCAGAATTAAATATCTGGTGTTCGGTATGTACCTATTCGTCTTCTCAATCTAGAAATTTAGTAATTGTCAATAAATATCGACTAGTTTTAGTGAAAACGAGTAAAGAGTTACAATAAAAAAAAAGTTGAGATTAATATTTGGCCGAAGATTTTTTAACTAACCGAATTGTGACGTACTAGACTAGTTTGGCGTTGCCGCAAGACAAGCTAAAAATTAGGGGGTTAAAATAAAATAATCTCCTATGTAAAATATTACTAGGGATACATTTGTTCAGTAAATAAGGGATTGCATTATGCGAGGAAATAGAAGGTCGTACTGAAGCGATCAGAGCTTGCCTGGGACCAGGAGTCCATAACAAAATATCTACACACAAATAAACATCTAGCGTTCAACAATAAAGGCACGAGAAGTAAACCTATCAATTTGCAGCACTGTTCTTTAACTTTCATCGAAGAGCATTTGATTTTTAAAACTGGTTTTAGATGAACTGACGTGTTAATAAAAAACCTGCCCCCTTAGATCAGTCATGTAGCAGTCCAATAATATGGAATGCATATTTTCTATGAATTACGGCGACGTTACCTTTTAATAATTGTGATGATGAGAAAAATGTTATCATACACACACATCTTTATCCCCAATGGTGTAGAAAGAGCATTTTCGTGCTTACGGCTCTAAACTAATAGAGCCCAGGCCCGCAACAACCAAAGGCCACTTACAACGTGTCATTGTGATGTGATAATCACTTCTTTTAACCTTCACAAAGCCAAGACATCAACAGTTTTCTTTTATGTAAACGAAAGCCAGATACAGAGTGGTCCAACCAATCCCGTACAGTTCTTACAATCTAAGAGCAATATGGACCATCTATACCCAACTTTACTATAATTCCTTTCCACAAAAGTTAAAAAACAGTACGGCTGGTCCCAGCATATCTACACCGCCAAGCGAATTACCACAAACCAGATGAGAATCCACCTGGTGGTACGCGCACGCGCTTTGGTGGATCTACCTTTGGTGCATCTGCCTTTGGTGGATCTACCTTTGGTGCAGCTGCCTTTGGTGGATCTGCCTTTGGTGCTTCAGCGGCAGCCGGGGAGGACGCAGGCGCTGGGGTGGGCTGGTGTTCTTCAGTCTTGGGGCTTTCTGCTTTGGGGGGACAATCGACCTTGGCTGGGCTAGGCTCTGAAGCTGCCTGCTGTGGTGCTTCAGGCTGGCCGTTCTGAGTAGGTGATGTGCCATTCGTTGGTTTCGCGGGCTCGTCACCTTGTCCTGAAATACGGTATTTTAATCAATTAATTTTATTATTCATTCATTCAAATAAGCAACATAATGCGAAACCGAACACAAAATGATTTTTTTATCTGCCCAAAAAATCTGATTGAAGGGGAATCTGTCAAGTATCAAAATAATTGGCCAAGTGCGTGTCGGGCCACGCGCAGTGTAGGGTTCCGTAGTTACGAATGCCAACTTGCCTCCAAATATTTTTGCAGATTTTATTTTACGACGTTTTTGCTATGATTAATATACATATCCATGCCAAATTACAGCTTTCTAGTACTTATAGTTTCTGAGTAGGACCGTGGACGGACAGACAGACATGGCGAAACTATAAGGGTTCCTTGTTTACTAAGGAACCCTAAAAAGGATGCACATAAGTAGTGAGATGTCCCCACCACGCTCCCACTCTTATATTTGAAATGCTAATTACTACTTCATTAATTAACCAATTTTCTTGCTAAAAATATTATTTTCAAAGGTATTTCTATTTAATTTAATCTATACATATAATAAAACAGTAAAAAAGGTGTGTCTGTACATTAAATATATTTCCAAAAAAAATATGGGGGGCGATGGAGATGTAGTAATAGAGTAAGAATTTAAAAAAAAATGTCTGTCTGTTTGTCTGTTTGTCTGTTTGTACACGCTAATCTCCGGAAATACTGGACGGATTCGAATGAAACTTTTTTTGTTATATAGCTATTAAGCCTGGGCAACATATAGGGTATAAATGATTTTGGCAAATGGAACGCCTGATGCAGAACCATAATGGTCCAGCTAAACTATAAGAGATATAAAAATGCCGCCTTAGTAAAAGTTGTTCAGCCTGATGAGCATTTTCCAGAGACATAAAGTCCACGCGAACGAAGTCGCGGGCTTCGGCTAGTATAGAATATTAACCGACAAGTTTATTTGCTAGAAAATTATAAAACCCCCGATTGTCAAATAAGAACACCAACTGGTGATGAGCAGCGGAACTACTGAAGTCGTATCGGTAGTTCCGCTACTTATCACTAGATAGATATCCGTAGCGCCGTATATATTTGCTAGAAAAAGCCCTGACTTTCAAGCGTTAATCCCCAATAACTTTAAAAACGGTTCAACCGATTTTAATCAAACATAGAATAACCCTTTAAATCTCGGACGCCTGGAGCGGGCGTCTGATGTATTGTTTTACTATTGTGTCTGCTATGACGTCGTTTGAAGGGTTAAGTACCACCGCAAAAATTTGTTTTCACGTAAAAAAAACCGCATCAAAATCATTCCAACCGTTCAAGCGCTAAGAAGCTACAGACAGACAGAGATCGAACATTAGCGTCAAACTTATAATTCCCCTTTTTGTCGGGGGTTAAAACATACACAGTAAAAGAGCCTATTGGGCTATTAATATAATATTTCTTTAGCGTATTGAAATTCGTAATAATTCATGAGGAAGCCGTTCAAAGCAGTGGAGGCTAAGAGGTTTAGCTAAACACTGTCTGTGCGTCTGTGTAAATCTGACACCAGTGTAACAAAACTCTAGAATGACTCATAGCAACCTGAATTTTTAGGGTTCCGTACCCAAAGCGTAAACACGGGACCCTATTACTAAGACTCCGCTGTCCGTCCGTCTGTCTTGTCTGTCCATGCTGTATCTCATGAACCGTGATAGCTAGACAGTTGAAATTTTTATATAACAAATACAAAAAGCAGAGTAAATTAATTTTTTAAGTGGGGCTCCCATACAACAAACGTGATTTATAATAGATGCGCGAGTCCGTCTCGCACTTAGCCGGTTTTATTATACGCGACTATATCACCCCACTGCTGTACAAAGGTCTCCGGGTTCTTCTTTATGATCGGTCAGAGACTGCAATGAGTAGGTATCGAAAAATGAAATGCAATCAGAAATAATAAAATTTTCAGTTGCTTTTACGTTTTTAATTCTGTGGTTATTTCCAACGCATGCAATTCTGTTATCAGCATTATTTATTAGCTCAGGTATAGATAAGCAATATTACAGTACCTCATACGGTCTGTGATGTTTCAAGCTTGTTATTTATAAAATATGGATTATTGTCAGTACCCCTTCGGCCACTTCCGAAACCAAAGTTCGAAACCGGTTTCTAAATAAGAATTTTTTTTCTTCTTTCGAAATTGGTTTCGGTAAAAGAATAATATTTCTTATCTCGAAATTCGTTTCGAGATAAGAATATTGTTTCGTCTTTCGAAACTATCAAATCTAATTTTATTTCTTCATCTATCTCCATGTTGTTATTGTTCTTTTTAGTTGCTTTTTTGCTATTTACTATCCACTAACACAATATGAAACCTTTTTAATTAAAATGACATATATTGCCATTATCATCAATGATATACGTCAAGTCAATGTCAAGTGCTGATAAAGTACGGAAGTGCAACGAAGCTATTTTAATAGCATTCATTTACGTGGTATTCAGAATTGCAGTACCTATATACAATGGATAAAACACAAATAGAGTTTATAAGTACTAAAAGAGGAGGAGTAGCAGCTCTGTACGAAGGGCGGAAGTACCATAGAAAGAAAATTTACAAAAGCGGCAACGCATTTTATTATTGCGTAAAAGAACATTTGGGATGCAAAGGTAACTTTACTATTAATTCTAAGAATGAAATTATAAAAATAAATCAACACAAGAGTCACTGTAAAGGGGATATTGTTAAAACAGAATATCTTAAAAACATGGATAATTTAAAACAAAAAGTGAGTACTAACTTTGTATCAATAAAAAAACAATATGACGATATGATGGCCGATATGGAAAATTTGGGATATACGGTTATAAGTGATCAATTGCCAAGTTTTAGTAATGTTAAAAGCGGGCTATACAACGAACGCAACAAAGTGTTAGGTGTCAAAAAACAGAGATTTACACTACCTAGCGAAGTAGTTGTTCCCGGAAAATTTGAAAAGTTGATCTTAGCTGATTTCATTGATGACGGCAATCGCATATTAGTATTTTGCACAGCAAATGCAAGACAAAAAATCACAAATTATAAACACATTTACTGCGACGGAACATTTAAATCTTGCCCACGATGTTTTAAACAGTTATATTCTATACACGGCTATGATGAAAATACTCTTTCATTAACCCCTTTAATTTTTGCCTTTCTCGAAAACAAAAAAAAGGAGACATACAAAGTATTATTCCGATTAATAAAATCACAAATTCCATCATTTGAACCAAAGAAGATTACTTTGGATTTTGAGAAAGCAGCAATGCTAGGAATCAGAGATGTCTTTCCAATGATCGAAATAAAGTTATGCTACTTCCATTTTAACAGGGCATTATTCCGAAAGGCAAAGAAACTGAACTTAAACTCCAGTGTCAAAAAGAGACACGTAGCTCGTTGTGCAGGCTTAGCCCGTTTGCCGCAACAGTTTATTACTAAAGGATATAACTATGTTATGAATAAAAGCCCAAATGCCATAGAAGTTCAAAAGTTTAACAAATATTTTAAAAGGCAATGGTTTGAGCAAAACAATTTTCACAAAGTTTGCAGCTGCAGCGAGGAAGAAATTAGAACTACGAACCACTTGGAGGGGTGGCACTCCAAATTAAACAGATTCATTGCGCGTACGAATCCTACATTAGCTCAAGTCCTGGATGTTTTGAAAAATGAAACTGGCGTTTGCAAAAAAGCAACTAAAAAGAACAAAAACTACATGGAGATAGATGAAGAAATAAAATTAGCAATCCAACAGCTTAAAAAAAAAGAAATCACGGTTGGCCATTGCCTTGAAATTATTGCACCGTTTTCATTGCATTATTAAATGTTTTTTATTTTCTATTTGAATTAAATATAAATATTATATATATTAACTTTCAATTCTTACTTCTTATACATCTAAATAGATAGGATTAGATTACGATTTGATAGTTTCGAAGGGTTAGGATCTTTAAGACCACATCTCAATATGACTAGGTAGTGTTTATGACTAAATCGCCATTAGACTAAGTCTCAGTTGGACTAGATCGTGATGGGACAATATAGCGAATAGACCAGATCTCTATTGAACTATTAATCAGTATGACCACATATCGATAAGACATACAGTTGGGTGGAATCATAGTAATGAGTAGTATGCACAACTACGCACAATACTTCATAGATAGTACTGGCCACTCGCTTTGAACATTGATAAACAACATGGAGATAGATGAAGAAATAAAATTAGATTTGATAGTTTCGAAAGACGAAACAATATTCTTATCTCGAAACGAATTTCGAGATAAGAAATATTATTCTTTTACCGAAACCAATTTCGAAAGAAGAAAAAAAATTCTTATTTAGAAACCGGTTTCGAACTTTGGTTTCGGAAGTGGCCGAAGGGGTCAGTACAAGTAATAAACCAGGGTTAGACGGAGGTTTTGACTATTTTCATTCAATTTTTTCCCTACTTCTTATCGTGTGTGTTAGTGACTAACACTAGTGTCGGAGTTTTTAAACCGCCTTAAAGGCCTCTGACATGGTTTTAGGTAACGACCAATGTCAAAGACAGTGACCGGGACCGACAGCTTAACGTGCCCTCCGAAGTACGGATCATCTTACTTATCAGACAATCAGGTGATCAGCCTGTAGGCTGATCACCTTATTGTCTGATAAGTAAGATCTGTACTAGTATATAAGATAAGTAAGATCTGTACTGTCTGTACTAGTTTGGTTAGGACATTTGTAAATATCCTAACCAAACTAGTACAACAACACTAAGTCGTTGCCCTCGCCGGGAATCGAACCCGCGACCTCCGGATATGAGCCAAACGCTCTAACCACTACACCACGGAGGCAGTTTTCCCTACTTACACCTATTTAATCACATTTGTAAACGGCTCTACAATAATTACCAGTTGATGTGGTTTTGTTCAAACAGAAGATAAAATTTGGCACATACTCCACCGACAAAGGCCACTACTCTTTATTTTATTTTGCACATAACACATGCAATGGTATACAAAATTGTTATAACTAGTGACTCTGAGAGCTGTAGACCTCGCTAATCACTCCCATTTTAAAATGAATTAATCGGATACAGATGTTTAGACAAAAAGTTGCGTCAACTCATGTCATAACATAATTCATAATATGGATATGAAAAAGCTTTGCTATATTTTTGTTTTTTTTTTTCCAAATGACTGACACACTATGATTAAATTTCGAAAAACTTAAATCGACAAAATAAAATTTGCGGGTATCGGTTGAAAGATGTAAAGGATAATGTAAGCGAAAACCGGCCAACAGAATTTTTTTTGGGTGATCTCAAAACTGAGACGCTTCGCTCGCTCAACTATACAAGGCGTACAACATGATACAGTTCACTGAACTATTATGTAACTCCTTTGTTTGACTAAAAGAGGCATTCTCTTCGTTAAATATTTGGTCTCTTATCAAGTTTAGGGGTCACCGTTATCTGTCCCAGTTTAGCTTTTATACGATGATGGATCACTTCTATGAGTCATATTGTGGGATTGCTATTGTATCAAGTTTATAATTAACGGTTAGCTAAGCGATTAAATGATTTATAAAATAACGAACAATTGAATAATTGTTCTAAACCATAAGGCGTGTTATGGTATAACTATTATAAACTCTGATGAATGGGAAATAACATACTTAAATAATGGGCGTTGAGTAACTGAGTATTGAATTATTAAAACGGTATTATTTCCTCAGTCGTATCATTTCATAGCTTGGCATTTCTAATTCTCTCCCAATAGGGGTGAGGACAGAGTTCGAAAATTATGAATGTAATTAGTTCGTCTTTTACATTATCCAAAAAGAATGGACCCGCATTTTTCAGTTTACCGAAAAAGTAAAAATTCTCAAAGATACGGAGCGTAAAAATTCCGGAGTGGGGGCTTGCGACGTTACCGCAACGTAAAAATCGTACCCGTGACATCATGCTAAATTTATATGCGCTTTATCTTTGTCATCTTTGGTATCTCAGAAAAAAGAAAAAAATACGTGTACAATATTTTTAAATAATCTAACCGATTGCCCAAAATATTGTTTCGATTCGTCATGCCTATTTACGTAGCTTCGAATCAAAATACATATTTCGATAATCAAAAATAATAATTATTACTATCAATAAATATATTCAAATGAGTTTTATTTCAGTTTTTAAATTACATTATTGTCTATTGTTTTCAATAGAAGCTAGGAGCTTTTTGTACCCACGGGTCTCTTGGCTGCATCCCAAAAAGCTATTAGACAGATCCAGCCCTGCGTACGTAAAGATACTGAGATACTGACCGGCATTGGCTACGCCCGGGAACTGGCGCCTGCCACGCGGCGGCTCGGGGTCTCCGCCGAAGATGTCGGTGTGTCCGCCGCCAGGGGGGCGCAGCACCCTGCTGGACAAGCGCGGCGCCTCGCCGAGACCAACGTTGAACGATGTGGAAGTCATGGTTGTATTTGGTTCTGCAATTGAAAATAAGCAACTACTTGTAAAAAAATATTTTTTAAAACAAACTTTTATTTATTTTCTAGCCGAAGCCTGCTACTTCGCTCGCATGGACTTTATGTCTCTGGAAAATTGCTCATCAGGGTGAACAACTTTTGTTAAGGCCATACCCAAATTTTCCGGGGTCCAGTGGCGCCGCCATTTGAAATAAATCATTTAAAAGGAAACGGAGATATCATTCAAAATTGTGTCTTGGTCAAGCCCTAGATAACCCTTAAAACTATTTTATGAACTACTGTTTATAATTTAAAGTGCGAACGTGAAGCTTTTCTACGCACATTAGCTAAAAGTTGCCGTTTTTCGCAAATGTGCGTAGAAAAGCTTCACGTTCTCACTTTAAACTACAAAAAGTAGTTTAAAAAATACTTTGAATGGGTATCTAGAACTTGACCAAGACACAATTTTAAATGATATCTCCGTTTCCTTTTAAATGATTTATTTTAAATGGCGGCGCCACTGGACCCCGGAAAATTTGGGTATGGCCTTAAGGCGACATTTTTATATTTCTTACAATTTAACTGGACCATAGTTCTGCATGTTTCCATTTATACCCTATATGTTGCCCAGGCTTAACAGCTATATAACAAAAAAAGTTTTATTCGAATCCGTCCAGTATTTCCGGAGATTAGCGTTTACAAACAGACAAACAGACAAATAGACACTTTTTTAAAATTCTTACTCTTATTACTACGTCTCAATCGAGCCCAATTTTCTTTTTTTTTGGAAATATATTTAATGTGCCGACACACTTTTTTACTGTTTTATTATTATATATAGATGTAAAAAGAACTAAAAAGAATACAGTGCAGAGACAAACTCGGTAGGGTTATGTTGTATCATTTTATCACAGATGTCATGAACCAACTTCCACCTCCATCATCAGATTAGCTCCAAATATGACATTATCAAGCGACATACGTATGCGCGCAAAATTTCAGCTCAATCGGAAACCGGAAAGTGGGTCAAATTTAATTTGAAACATTTGATTTGTGATTACAGACAGACAACGGGACGGACAGGTGAAACTAAACGTACGGAAAATACATAAACACATATATCATCATCATCATCGTCAGCTCTCAACGACCCATATATACCCATATAATAATATTTCTAAATATGATGATCAGGATGATATGATTATGATGACTGTCGCGGACACCACCAGAAACAATATTTTTCCTGTATTTATAGGGTACCCAAAGGGTGAATACGGGACCCTATTACTAAGACTTTGCTGTCTGTCCATCTGTCTCTTCACCAGGCTGTATTTCAAGAACCGCGATAGCTAGGCAGTTGAAATTTTTACAAAGTATGTATTTCTGTTGCCGCTATAACAACAAATAATAAAAACAAAATAAAATAAATATTTAAGGGGGGCTCCCATACAACAAACGCGATTTTTTATAAATAATGGTACGGAACCCTTAGTGCGCGAATCCAATTCGCACTTGGCCGATTATTTCTTTTATTTGAGTTTGCGCCCTCCGTCCTTCCTTAGTTCCTTACTCACTCACGCACTACACAATTTTACAAAGCCATTGTGTGTTCTCCATTTATTTAAAGACCAAAACATCTTCATCTTTGTCGCCAAACAGCCGTTAAATGACGTCATTTAGTTTCTTCACTGACAAGGCTTACAACTTATAAAGCCCTTTTGTATACTCAAGCAAGACAACACAAAGTGAAAGTGTGTTGACTTCACTTATGGTATTTTTGAGGCACCCACGAACCGACAAAATATTTTTAACATATAAATTATCACGTCTTTATCCCTGACAGAGCCTAGGGCTGTAAGCCTCAAATGTCACGCGTGATGGCAGGGCTAAAGTTGGAAACAGGGAATCAAAATATTGATGGGTTGCTAAAATGATTGGTCATTAAAATGATTTATTCAATTAGTTATCAGGTCAAGGTGGAAAATAAACTGGTTAGATTGACCCAGGTCTTAAAAGTTAATTTATCGTTGAGGTAGAATCCCATAGCATAAGTCTCGAACTTAGTGTTGGAGTTGGAGCTGGCTCAATCTCTGTCATTTGTATTTCTTTCACATTCATTTATTTATTATTTTCTTGACCATTCCTTCGATCAGCTTTTACGATTACTTAGGAAGAGCAGCAGCTGATACATTCTACGTTCTATAACGTAAAATATTTCTATATTCATCATATAGCTTTCGCCCAATAATAAGAATTCATGACGTCATTTAGTTTCATCACTGACAAGAGACAAGCCCTTTCGTGTCCTTCGTAAGACTACGCAAAGTGAAAGTTTATTTACTTTATGAGATTCCTTAGCAATCTCATAAAGCCCACGACAATAACCCACAATATCTCCTTATTTATTTTTAACCTACTTCCTAAAAAGGAGGAGGTTATCAATTCACCGCGATCTCTATTTATTTACCGATTATTCGAAGACTGGATTTGGAAAATTCTTTCTTAGTTTGAAAGGGTATACCTGCGAGGAGGAGGCCATATAAATTTTATCAAAATCAGTTGTGTAGTTTAGGGGTGAAGTCTGTTTTAGTTTGAAAAACATAGTTTATGAGAGGCATCTAACACTAAGCGTAAATAAGTGGTGCCGGGATGGACTAAAAATAACTAAGATGGAATTTGAAACCGTATGCCATATTTTATGAGGCTTTAAAATCAAACTGGCGCAGTCGGTAGGCTAAGACTTAAATCCTCCTTTTTCCATCTATTACGGCATTTGGGTTTGACCCTGGCCCTGTACCGAGGTTAAAGATGAAGTGTATTTTTAGTCAGTTCAATAACCTTCAAGTGGTTAATTTCACACTTATCTATCAGGTTTAAGGTTTTTATCTCAGCATTATCATATCACTGTGGAAAGTCAAAAACTAAATGTAATGAATACTTCCCGTGCAAGTTCAGTCTATTCTACTAAACTGTGTTCTCTAAGAAATAAATTGAAAATCGATAAAAAAAAATCCACATGGCTTTTTCAATTCCATTTGTCCACTTTCATGCCTACCATCACACAAAAAGTGGCCTGTGTAGGTCTTACGGCATCATGTTTACCCGGTAAGGGATAAAGGCTTTTAATTTTTTAGCCATTTAGGTGCTATAGGTAGTTGGGAAAAAGCCTCCCCTGTATAATGTAATATCCCAATAGGCTTCTTTCGATAAAAGCTTGTTGTAATGCGCGTACAAAGATGTATGTCGATAGCGTATGATTGATGTTAAAAATGGCCCATAATTACAGCATGTAGCCTCAAAAACTTGTAGGCTAATGCGAGCTTTGGCCTTTTGGCGATTTGGGCCACGAATGACTGACGGGCGTAATGTGGCTTAGAGTAATGGCAATTATTGTGGTTTCTTACTTATAAAAAGCGTTATTTTTATATATTAACATGATATAGACGGTTTGATGTAGGTCAGATTTCTACAAAATGATTTTGGGGCGTAGAAACGACAGTACAATAGCATGAAAAATCTTAAAAGGTACGCTTCATTGGCTGCTTGTAATGAGGTTTTTGTATTAGTTTCGTTTCGTATAACATTTATTTTTCTATCTTTATTGGGTAAAAATATTTAATTTTCGATGCATGACGAAAATTTACTTAGGTATATATTTCCACTGTCAAACGTACGTTTAGGATGAAGTTGTAATGAAATTACTATTGATGATATTATTTTTACTTCTTATAATCTATATCTATACATATAATAAAACAGTAAAAAAAGTGTGTCTGTACATTAAATATATTTCCAAAAAAAATATTGGGGGCGATGGAGACGTAGTAATAGAGTAAGAATTTAAAAAAAAATGTCTGTCTGTTTGTCTGTTTGTCTGTTTGTCTGTATGTCTGTATGTCTGTTTGTCTGTTTGTCTGTTTGTCTGTTTGTCTGTTTGTACACGCTAATCTCCGGAAATACTGGACGGATTTGAATGAAACTTTTTTTGTTATATAGCTATTAAGCCTGGGCAACATATAGGGTATAAATGATTTTGAAAAATGGAACACCTGATGCAGAACCATAATGGTCCAGCTAAACTATAAGAGATATAAAAATGCCGCCTTAGTAAAAGTTGTTCAGCCTGATGAGCATTTTCCAAAGACATAAAGTCCACGCGAACGAAGTCGCGGGCTTCAGCTAGTAAGTAATACTTGTAAATCACGCTACAATATGAATCTAACTTAATTTTATCCTGTTTACAAATGTATAAATTGCTATGTGACTAATATCACAATGCTATGTACCTATACCGTACATTATACCATTGTTTGAAGGTAGCTATTATACCCATATAAGTAGCTAAGTGAATAGAGGCGAGGGGCCACATGGACGAAAAATATCACGCACTGCGCCCCTGCGCACTAACTAGCCCCTCAATGATATATAAAATTGGAAACGTAAAAATAATTTGCTACATCCACAAGCGTGCATAACTCTGCGTCAGCGAAAAATCCATAAAGTTAACAATTCCAGCCAAGTCCATGCTTAGTTGGCAGCGTCGATAAACCCAGAAAAAATATATGGCGCGACACTATTGTCATCTCGGTTGTTAACATGACGTAGAGTGAGATAGTGATAGATATTAGCGCTTAATAAACGCTGTCGCCATTGCCATGCTAAGGGTGCTCATAAATATCGTGCTCTTCGAGCAACGTTGCGCGTTAGGTGATCAGATCTGTTCGATTAGATAAAAGCAATATTAGCTTAGTCTAGCTAGGCATGCCTACATCGCCATATAAACGATTCTTTTGCTTTCTTGTCACTAGATGGTTCTTTCTGGTTAATTAAAACATTTAAAAAAAATATTCCTATTATTTAAATAATACTCTAATTAATCAAATATGACGTATATGAAATGCAATAAATATTTTTAAACCATATTCACCACTGTCACTTTTTTGCTAGTCATGTGTGCTGCCATCTCTGTGTGCCTACCCGCAACTCCAGTATTGCCTACTTACGGGCTGTCCAATAGTTTCTATAGCGTTGCGTTAATAATTATATTATCTTTGGTCTAGATATTTTGCTCGTGCGTGTCTAAAGCTGCTCAGACCGGCCACAACGAATTAAAATAAAGAATTAATTACCATAACGCCATATTGTCTACGGCGTCCCCGGCGGCTAATGAATGCACATACCACATTGTCTCGTCAGACAGACAATACGTCACGATACTAATTTCTAATTGTAAAAGCTATTGGATTAGTCATTCTTCATTCAGACTGTCATGACTTTCGCGCATTGTTATGATAGTATCAGTCTGTGATAGGAAATGAATCAGTTCTCCTTTTTTTACTTTGTCAATGTAACAATATCTCCTCAATTTCTAATAGCCAACGTCTAGACTTATGGACCGAAGTTTCGTTTCAAGCGGTAGTTACTTAGGGGCTAAGCGAAAAAAAGCGTAAGCGCTTAAGTTTAGTAAAAGCGATTTTTCTGTCATGCACTTTTTAGGGGCTGAAAGTTTTTGGGGGTTTTGCTGGGACTTAAATTCTTGTAACTTGTTCTAACAGTGTTCGGCGACACTCAGTTTTTTTTTTTATTTGCGGAGGTTTTTATCACTTCTACTTATTATGTTTTGACAGATTGAAAAGTTCAACTGTATCAAATATTACAGTCCTAAAATTTTTAATTTTAATCTAGTTCTCTAGAAAATATATCTATTAAATGCCTCAACATTACATCTATGTCTGTGCTCTACAGGCTTATCTAAATGTTGGTCATATTGCGTGTTAGAAACAAAGGATAGGCAGAAGCAGTAGTAACATAGAACACGCAAATGTATACTTCTAGTGATTCATAAAATCATAATGTTTGAGGTTTCGTTCTCAAAGGTTAAAAACGGGACCCTATTATTAAGACACCACTATCTTTCTGTCTGTCACCAGGCTGTATCTAATGAACCTTAATAGCTAAAGTTGAAACTTTTACAGATAAAAAATAACAAAATTCTAAAATTCAAACATTCTTATTACAAAACGCACACTGACTCTCTCTGGTTTAATTAAACCGTTATCCATCCAAATCAACTTCTTGGCAGTAGATATCAACTTGATAAGATCAAAGTTTAAACTATGAACTAACGTTAGTCCACATTTTACGAGTATAAATAAGACAGGTAATTTTTGTTCCGCGTCACTACCAAACAATCACAGAATAGCTTCTAAAATTATTTTTATAAGACTATTCTTCTGTATGATTAATTATTCGGTGACGCTCGAACAGCTAACAATCCATTAAATAAACAATGGTAGGACCGTCACCAAAATAAATGGCCGGACACAATTTGCAACTACTATCATTTAGATACCTTAAAGAACCATGAGGAAGATACTTATTTTAAGAAAAAAAACTACGAATAATAATCCTGGATCATCAATATTATCATCAAGTCGATTCATTTTAGAAAGCCAGTAATTTTTACATCAACGGATCACATTTAAGTCCTGTCCTGACATTTTGAACGTATGTAACTGTAACTGTCTGTAGATATTTCACAAACGAAAAAAACCTGTGACGAAGCCTCGAAGCCGGAAATACCCTGTGAGCAATAGCTCAACACAGTTATTGATTGAAAGGGAAGCGTAGGACACGTAGGACATTACAAGCTTTTATTTAGTGTCCCGTTGTCTGTCTGTAATCAAATCTTGCAACTTTTATTAAAGACTCACTTCATGGTTTCCGATTGAGCTGAAATTTTGCACGCATACGTATATTGCGTTACTATGCAATATTATGACATGGAGCTAATCTGATGAGTGTGTGTGTGAATGTTTGTTACTTCTTCACGCGCAAAAGGCTGGACCAATTTTAAATTTGGTATGCAGGAAGCTGACACCGTGGATTAACACATAGGCTACTTTAGGCGCGGGTAACACCGCGGAGCGCAGCTGCTAAGAAATAATCATGAAAGTGCATACGTAGAATTGATAAACGTCATCGTATCTACGTGTAGTTGCTCATCTTATACCTTTAAACGAGCAATTCTTGTATGTATGTATGTATATATATATATTTATTTATAAATTTCTGTGATCTCGAAAACGGCTCTAACGATTTCGCTGAAAATTTGTATATGGGGGTTTTCGGGGGTAAACAATCGATATAGATTAGTTTTATGTTTGGGAAAACGCGTTTTTTCGAGTTTTCATGCGTTTTTCTTTCCACGCAGAATATGGTCGCTAATTTCGTCGCGCCGCGACCGCCTTGATTAAGCTCAGCGGTTAAGGATAGCGACCGCTAGAAAGAGTGTTACGGGTTCGAATCCCACTCGGTGACTTACTTTTGTTTTTTTTTATGTTAAGGTTAATATTTTTTTTTATTTTGCCTTGTTTTTAGACAAGTTTAAAAAAAATTGTTAATGTTTGAGAATATGTAACCGAGCAAAGCTCGGTCGCCCAGGTACTTGATAATTATAAACCTAATCACGAAGTGATAACATTTGAGTCATGATTTCTGACCAACTTTATATAGGTATGACTAACCACTAAATTCTCAGTACATAGTCTTGACTTCCGCTCATTTGTAAGGTAAGGCACATTGCAATTTTATAAGAGGAAAGAAAATGTATGTTGTTGACTAACTACTTATACTATACGGCTTCTAATAAAATTCTAAAATTGCAATGAAATTACAGTAAGTGATGTGGACTAAAAAAGTTGTTCTGGCTCACTAGAAAATAAAAAATATAGGCACACTAAAAATATTTTTTCTCTGGTTAGCAAATAACAACGTATATCAATATCGAGCGCATCAATACGGGCAACCCAAGAAACTGCATGGTGCATTGTTTAACTTTGTATTGTAAGCTTACGTATCGATTTCGTAGATAGATTTAATAAACATACATTACATCTTACTGTGATCTTACTTAATCTGCAGCTTCATACATTTTGAAACAAGGTATTTAATTTGTATGGAGCTGCAGATTTTTTGCGATTTCAGGGATGGGAGAAACTGATAAATAGAACTTACACATCTAACATTACCCGGATTAGTTTTTTTTTTTTTTTCAACTTATACATACAACAATATGACTCGAATACTCAATAAATGGCAATGGTTTGAAGTTTTGAACATTCCGCCCCATTATCGCACGCGCAGATGTGCCGGATGTAACCCGCCATTTTGCATGTTTGAGAAACAACATGCGGTGCTCTCTCACACTTATTTTAAATCACAATGGGCTATTATGACTACTGTCACTTGAAACTGACGAAAACAACTCTTTTATGTGCGGTTTTAAGTTTGAAAAACAAATATCAATATCTGCATGATCTTTCTTTTCGGATAAAGACTGGAAACAACTTTTTACAAATTATGCTTCCCAGTGGGATTTGAATCCACGACCTCTGGATCGGAGAAGGCGAATGCTTGTAAACTGGACCACGGAGGCGGTTACGGAGGAGAACATCGAGGAGGAGGAGGAAACTTAGTGGTCCAAAAAACAAATAAAAAAAAATGTAAAAAAAACAAATTCCCAAAAATGTATATATCTATGACACATGCGTGGAAAAAAATTGTATGTTGATCGCTGTCCCGAGTTAATGTGGGCCAAAGTAACGAAATATGTATGTAACAAGTAAAAATCATTTAGGTAAGTTTATCAAGTATGAGTTAATCAAGAGGTTAAGAACTTAGCGGAAGGAAGAGAGACATGGAAAGCACTCCACCGACAAGAGCCCAGCTCTTAAATATAAGAAGATCAAGTATGGCTCTGATAGTCGACTACAGACAGGATCGTGCTCCTGCAGTGGAGACAAAGACCTGATGATGATAAATTACGAGATAAAAGGTTTTCGATTAGGGGACTTTTGTTTATTTTTCGTACACTGAATAAATTCGCACGTGTGTAGTGCTTATCATTAGATTAGGACAATCCTTGATAAGATAAAGTATTGGAAATGACATACAGGGATCAAACCAACCCATATGGTCTGGTCATTTTGATCGTAGAATAATCCTTATCCTTTACTTCCGTTACTAATCCAACTAATATTATAAATGCGAAAGTGAATTTGTACATTTGTTTGTTTGTTACCACTTCACGCTTCAACCACTGAACCTATTTAGATAAAATTTTATATGGATTTAGTTCGATAACCAGGAAAGACATAGGACAGTTTTTAACCGAAATTCACACGGGGAGCGAAGCCCACGGGCACGGGTGAATATATAAATGAACGAGCGAACAAAGCGAGCGAAGTTCTAGAGTTTAAAGAAATATGTAATTTTCTCCGACAAAAGAGAGGCGTGGTAAAAGTTTGAGTCTGTCTATCTGTGTCATCGTAGCGCTCGAACCGATGGACCTACGGGGCTCTTTTACTTGAAAGCAAGTCTCCTTGGTGTGGTCCTTAGCTATGTAAGATCGGATAATCCAGTGCATATTTACCTAAAGTTGAGATGTTGGCTAATATGGAAAGCACTATTTTATCGAAAAAAATATCCACGATCCCGGGAATCTTTTCCCTACATCTTAATACACACATTGGGAAACAAAAATACATCTGATTAGTTACGAAATTACTTCTGATTAGCTTTGCAATTTTAAAATCCCGGGATTTTATTTTTTTATAAAAATGTCCTAAGAAGCCGCTTTCATAGTTTGTTAGCCAAAAAATTACTTTAGGTAAATATGCACTGGAATATCCGATCTCTGTGTTACATGAAAATCGGTTCCGTTGTTTAAAGTTATTGGCGATTAACGGTTGAAAGTCAGGGCTTTCCCTAGCAAATAAATAAATTTGTATCATTTGTCTACACCTATACAGTAATGAAGAGATATTCATATTAGACGTAATTACTTTATGTCCATATATGTAAGTATACAAAATACATAGGTCTGTACTTATACATTGTAAGTAATCTAAGTACGCACTTCCCCGAGACCCCGACATTCGATCGGGCAGCCATTGGAATGTATATGTTGAACTAATATGGACGGCCGACGCACCATATAAACACAGTACAGTCGGAAACAAAAGTTAATTATATAAATACCTAGCTGATATCTAGCAAAAATAATAATAGTACTCGTAACAAGAGTAAAACGTTTATTTGCTAAATTTGAAAGAAAGAAAGAAAGAAAAATAATAATAATAAAATATTTAATATATCACAAACACGGTTAACAATTTGAGTGTTATACGTAAAGATATTCAATAATTTTTTATTTATAGCAACTAAATAAGTTATTGTAGAATTAACTTGTAGAGATAAGATACAATTATTTTATTGCACCAACTATGTAAGACAATAATCAAAAGTACATTACGTACAATGAACCTAGTCCATTCGCTCAAATGTGTGCAGCCCCACAAGCTACTTTGAAACCTATACATAAAATAATAATTACCTATATTTTATAATCATTTATTTCGATTAGTTAATTAATGAGCGCCAGATTGTCTATATTTTGGCTTCCAGATGGACGCAGGGGCAGGGGTAGACCGAGGACAAGATGAACTTGATAAATTTATATGTATAAGACTGGCAGAAGATAGCTGAAGAAAAAGACGCGTGGAAGGATAAGGTAGAGGCCTTTGCCCAACAATGGGACACTACACCTACAGTAGATAGGCTAGATAAATAGACAATTCAAATGTACCTATTTTTATAAATTAAATATCTTCCTCATAATAGGTAGGCTCAAAATTGGGATTAAGCTATAATGGAGGAAATAGGTTAAGAAATGAAAATTAAGACTTCCCAGTACTTTTGGAGCTGACTGTACATTTACATACAAATTCATGTGCAATTTAACCACAACGTAAGGAATTGCATTGAAATAATAAGACTATCTGTTTGCTAATACAGACTGAAGGCTATCGGCTCCTTGTTTGCTGATGATAGACAGGAATCAAAGATATGGGTACCTATAATGATACATTAGCACGTCTTTATCCTAAAGGGTGAAACAGTGCCCAGGTCCGTAAGACCTAAAGGTCACGCTTAGGCTGCGTTTCCACTGAAGCGGAGCAGAGCGGAAAGAAGAGAAATTGACCAATCACAATACTCGAAATCTCCGCTTCGCTTCAATTCAAACAGCGGAGCGGAGATTTCGAGCATTGTGATTGGTCAATTACTCTCCTCTCTGCTGTGCTCCGCTTCAGTGGAAACGCAGCCTTAGCGTGATAGTGGTTGCTAAGATGAAAAAAGGAATCAAAATAGTGATGGGTAGCTGGCAGCATCACCTATTAACAGAATCAAATCTCGTCCATTCCCTTGAGCGGCTTTTAAGATCTGCGCGGAAACAGAAGCATCTAGTACATTCAAGGTATTTTCTTCTCTCCCTCTCTCTTTAACAGCATGGACCTATGATGAGCACAGAGAAAAGGGCTTAACAACTCTGATGCAAAAAGATGGGTGTTCTAAGTTTAATGTGGGCCATGTTTGCAGGTTTAAAGTGCCTGCCTGCCAAAACATCAAAATTATCATATTAAAATATAATTTTATAATTATATTTTTTTAATTTAAATAAAATTATATTAAAATTATAATTTTGGCTTACAGAGAAAAAATTGTTGTAAATACAACGTCAAAATATACTTTAAAAAAAATAACCTAGAACATCAAAATTATCATATTAAAATTATAATTTTATAATTATATTTTTAATTTAAAATTATATTAAAATTATAATTTTGGCTCACAGAGAAAAAATTGTTGTAAATACAACATCAAAATATACTTTAAAAAAAATAACTTATTTTAATGGCACATTCAAACCATGATACTGAAAAGAAATCCCCAAGGAACATATTAATTTTTTGAAATATGTATAAAAAAACATATTTTTTGGCTTTCCTTAAAAACTCTTATCAGATGATCGATGAACCTGTGTTGGAGGTCAAACAGTTATTTTATTATTCATATTTCTATACAGATGTTGAAAAGTTGTTCAGTATCATGGACTGAATTCACCCTTAAAATAGTTTCAGTATATTTTATTAAACCCTGTATAAAAAAAGTTTGTTTTACGGCACTTAACTTTTGGCCAACAGTTTGAATTAATCAAATGAAATCTTCTTCTGCAGTCAAGTTAAAATAGAAATGGGCAGGTTCAATATAACAGCCACTAGAATATTTTTCAAAACTAGAAACCAACTTCACCAAACTACAGAAAAAAAAATCTATGGGACCACCTGACAAGATTTTTATTTATTTATTTTTTATTAAGCTTTTATTTGCCAACACATTTATCAATTGAGTTTTTTTTTTTTCTATTGGTCAGTGGTTGGGTTTCTGCGTGTCTTGTGACACGAAAGTCTTCCACTCTTCTCTTAATGTCATCAGACCAACACTGTTTTTTTAATGCCATTAGACCAACGCTTTCTTTGTCTTACTCTTTTTCTTTTTGTCTTGAATCTGGGGGTCCATTCTGTTATGGCTTTAGTCCATTTCTCTGAGAGAATTTAGAGAGAAAGAGAGACCTGACAAATATGCACTTTCAAACAAAAAAAGATTTTTCCAAATCGGTCCAGGTATCTTCCAATAACCAGTGAACTAAACGTACATTAGGTGCAAACAATCACAAGTTAAGAATTTGTGACCATTCCATGTACTAATTACAATCTAGAAGGTGAGTTAAGGGGCTAACTGAATTTTGTGTCATGGGGGACTTCGATTAAGTTGAAATAAATAATTTGAAAGGAAACCGGGATATCATTTAAAATTGAGTCTAGACCAAGCCCTAGAGAACCCTGCAAACTATTTTATGATCTACTGTTTTTAGTTTGAAGTGAGAATATGAAGTTCAATGCAAACACATTTGCAAAAAACCAGCACTTTTAGCTAATGTGCAAAGAAAAAATACTTAATAAGTAGGTGTATACCTATATTTTTTTACTTATCAAGTAGGTGTGTAAGTAATGAAGTGAAGGACAGTAAACAGCTGATTAATGTGCAGTAACTTATAACTAGGTATTTGGTGATTCATTCATTAGTTGAAATAGAACTAGGAGTAATGAAAAAATAATGGAACTGATATTTTGGTGACAGGTACTTGGTACAATTGGACACACCAGTCAATACAATGAAAAATAATAGGACTAATGGAATTATTTTCTTATCATAACGACATTACGTTTACCCTGCTTATCAAGATGATAAGCCTTGTCAAAATTGTGTTTGGTAGGTACCACAAAATGCCACAAATACTCAATTTCAAAGGTACTCCAACCAAAACCTCACCATATAAATCTGAGTCCAAGAATGTCGATAAATAAATGCCAACTGTACCAAAACCGGTTGTAACTGGTTAAAAATAGCAGAAACACGACAGATACAGCTAAGGTTGGTAATCCAACAATTATTGTATGTAATTTTAGAGGATAACTGTAAAAATAATGAATCTATCGAACACATCGTACGGTCGAGTCATTCATGCGGCACTGTTAACGGTCGTTCTTTGTCTAGAAAAAACCACGTTATGGTGCCCCAATTTATCGACGGAAACCAAATTTATAGCGGTTATTATGCAAATTCCCATGTTGTGCTAATCTCACGCCCATGCCCAGCAGTACAAGATTTTGTTCGTCTCGTCCTACGGCATCAGGGCACATTGACCTTTGTAAAATCTTGAAAAATAACGGCCCTCAATAGTTTTCATACGGCCGGTACGTAATATTATAATTATTATTTTAAAACTACTCACCTGAGAGATCTAAACACCACTGATCTTATTTTATTAATTATCCGACAAAAACGGTTACAAACGACTAGATTAGGCAAAATTGTTTGCGGAAAAAGATTACTCACCTCAACAGCTAGCCTCCCGTTTTTTGACTGATCAAATAGTGTTGTCCGCAGTCCGCATACACAATTGAATCGATTCAGTCGACTATACACTATTATCGATTTGCCTCCGTGGTCCAGTGGTTAAGGGTTCGCCTTGTGATCTCCGGATCACAAGACACGTACGGAACGTAGTGATCGTGGGTTTGAATCCCACTGGGAAGCGCACTTTGCGAAAAGTTCTTTCTAAACTAGTTCTGAGATTGTAGGTTTGAATCACCTGATCATCCGAAAAAAAAGAAACATATAGAGTCTGTGCGGAAAGAGAACCGTCGTGGCGTAAAATCAAACTAACAAAATCTTTTTTATATGACAACCCAACACCCATCTGTCAAATGACAAACTTTACGTCATCTTTGTTTACCGTGTTGTTTTAACGTGATTTTTATTTTAAATCATTTCAAAAATGGGAAATCCTTTACCCAGTCCTACAAGGGAAATAATATTTAATATTATTATAGGTTTTTCCAAAAAGTAAAAGCGGCCAAACACAATTATCGACTTAAACAAAGTCATGGAACGTGTGGCGGCGATGTGCGGTATGTAGAAAGTTATTTTAAATGTTTTAGATTTCGCATAAATATATAAAAATATTTGTTTATTTTGTTTGAATCAAAGTTTTTGATAGCAGGTATAAAGAGTGTTGATACTTTTAATTTATTATGCGTTTAGATAAATTTGCCCTATTTTTTTCAGGTTTGAGTAAAGATACAGTATCTAAAATAAAAAAGAAGGTTCCTTAAATAACGGCGTGTGGTGCAAGAATTTATTATAAATAACTGTAACAGATTCGAGCAAATCAAGTTCAGAAGAAGAAAATTCTTTGGATCTCTATAGTCTATCCGATGATAGTTCAAACATGTCCGGCATTGAATATTTAGAATAAGACTTTGATTATGGTTCTGATCAATAAATTAATAAATATATTATTGTTTTAAATTTATTTTTTATGTCTACCTAACCTAAAGGCTAACGATGAAGATAGCATCTGAAAACATATAAAAATATATTTTCATTTACAGCCATTACATGTTATGTAAATAATATATAAAAATATAATTTATCCATTAGCATCCAATAGTCATAGTTTCAAAATATCAAGAACTTTATATAGTCGCACTATAAGACAACAACAGTGTTGTCAACATAACAAATACGGATATTAAACACAACTGCGCCCTCAAATCCTACGACGGTTCTCTTTCCGTACAGACTCTACAAGAATTAGCTCTGGAGACGTATTTTTGAAATCACTTGTCACATTACGAAGGGTTTGCGCGAGCGTTTCCAATAGGGGGGAATTTTTGAATCGGTAGTTTGCGAAGGTTTTTCCCGAGTTGTATTGACCACTCGTAATTTTGACTTTTGTAGGTTAGATATGTCATCGAAGCCAATCATGGTAAATCCGTTCCATTTCACGTTGCTTTTTAATTCATGTTCGAATTTTTAGAAAAGCATAGATAAATTATCGATGTCTTCTGCGTAAAACAATATTGTTTTTCGCTGACACGACGGTTTCAAAAATACGATCAATTTGTATTTTACGCGAGCGGTGAGTTGGAAAACTACACGTTTTGTGTTTCGCTGAGTCCCTCAATGAAAAATAGCACTCCAAGTCTTCTACCCTTTTGGTGTGAAGATCAGACGGGAAACGATCAGGTTTAATACAATACAATATTCTCGATTTGATAAATTACGGACGCGAACGTGTGTATGTTCCCAGCGGAAAAGTGTCGAATATTATAGGTTGACTATATTAGATCTTTAGTTTAAAGCTGCCTTCAAATGTTTATCGATAAATGAAATTTGTGTATTCAGTAATTTTTGAGAAATTCGCCAAAAACATATTCCGCCAGGGAAACGTTTCTCTGGCGGAATTATGGCAGGGATCCAGAATTCAATTATAAGAGCAATTAATGTATCATCATAAAAGACAAATGTTTATGTACAAATGGACTTTGTATGTCATAGGCCTCTGAAGTTATTCAAAATGCCGCTGGGGAAATCTTTGGCCTTTTGCTGGATCTCACAAACGGTTTGGAATACAGTATTGACCTTTTTTACACACATTGCTATTCATTTGTTTATAACGTCTGTAAACACAGAATCCAAAAAAACACAACCATTTACGATTACGTACGTCACTCTTGAGCGCACAACGTGGACTAAAGTCCGCCATGTGCGTTGCTTCGCCTAGTCACACGAGTTCTATTTTTTCTGTACTTTTATCCGGTCCGCTCCCTGCATGTCCTCGGTTATTCGGGGGACTTTTTGTACGCGGTACTTTTAATCCCTCGTTTGCGTTACTTGATACAGTTGCAAGCGATCTATTTCTGTAGACAAAAAAGTCCGCGGACAAAAATCCCTTGTCTGCGCAAGCCTTTAGCAGACAAAAAAGTCCGCGGACAAAAATCCCTCGTCTGCGCAGGCCTTAAGAATTTAAAAATTCAGCAGCCTGGGCGGAGAGTAGCCAATTTTTTTGGGATTCCGTGCAACTGCAAACAAGATCTGAATATTCCGGCCGTGGACGACCTCTCTAAGTCTAAAATATTGGAACATCCATCCATCGCTGTCGACGTAAAAAGTAATAAAATTGCTGTTGTTGTGTGATTTTATAGCTAGGAGTTCACCTGCTTAAAATCATGATATTAAATTTAAGCAGTAAAAAGTACTCACTTTTTATAACAAAACAGTAAATTCTTGTAACAATTAATACCGAAACAGAAACACTTACTTTTTCTCATCTTCTGGCAATGTGAGAAACGACAATTGTTTATTGGTGTTTTAATTTTGACATTCGAATACCGCACAATAATATCTTGAATTTGAAATCGTTAAGACCCTTGTTTATATTGTAAAGAAACAATACGCAGTAAGGTCCAACGTGTGCGGCGTCCCTGGCGTGGCGTTCGAACACACGGCTAGCCGGTAAGTAAATATAGCGCGACTTTGATCGAGTGATGGAGGCCTGATTATACTGTAGTCGGCTAGCGTGTGACAGCGTAACTAAGGATCTTTCTATTCTATTTTATTCTAAAAATAAATATGCATAATAATATGACTACCCTATTACTTGTAAAACTTGCAACGCAAGGCAATATTGTAAGTATTTTATTACAATATCCTAAATATCAAATCATTCATAGATTCATTTATACTTATACAACGTATCTGACGTAGGTATCTGACCCCTAAAAACTTATTTTTGGGACTGTCATGAATTTTTACCTCTACGTCTACGACTGATGCAGAACTTACCGATTCTCGATTATATGTCATCTAACTGACATCCCTTAGTTTTGTTTGCGATAGGGTTGCCATACGTACCTACGTTTATACGTTACTATTTTACTACATTTGGTGTAATTTTTGATCGTCTTACGAAAAGAGTTAAAATGTTTGGATTTCCCATTTTTTTCATTAACCTGTTCTTCTCCATTGTTGGGCAAAAGTCTCTTCCATTTTCTTCTGGATTCCCCATAATCAATTCTTAATTTTATGGATTCCGTAGTAAACGAGGAATCCTTCTACTTTCGCCATATCTGTCTGACTGTATGTCTGATTGTGTGTTTGTCCTTCCGCAGTTCTACTAAAAAAAATACTAGAAAGCTGTAATTTAGTATGAGTACGTATATTCATTATATCAAAAAAGGGGTAAAATAAAATCTTGAAAAAAAAAGCACTGCAGATATTTTTTGGTTAAAACTAACGTGAGATGCAGTCATTATTAATTTCAAAACACGGTTAACTCACGTATAGAGTCAGCTACACTGCCGACATGTTTCGACCTCATCCGGAGGTCGAAACATTTGAGGTTGAGTGTGTCGCGAGACTCGCGAGCCGGTGCGGTGTACGGGCCTCTCGTCACATTCGTCCTAATGAAGACCTCCGGATGAGGTCGAAACATGTCGGCAGTAGCTGACTCTATACGTGAGTTACCCGTGTTTTGAAATTAATAATCACTGCAGATATATATAGAGATAAATCACCGTGTATACTATACACGGTGATTTATCATTGGGTTTGGAGCCGAATGCCACTTTATAAGTAAGGATCGTTAGTAATACCTAATTAGCTACAGTTAAACTAAAAATTTAGAAAAAAAAATGTCTACTAAAACTTGAAAGTCTTTTCGCCACCGTAAACCATATTAACCGATCCGTCTTACTGTTTCAAATTAAGTAGAACTATTGTAAAATTTTAATATTTTCTATGCATTTTTCCTAGCTATTTGCAAAGGGCATAGGACTCCCCCTTATTTCTCCGCTTATCATTGCTTTCTGCCGCAAGCTCTTCCTGTCCAGGGTCTACCTCTACCCTGACGGCCTTCTGGTAACCAAAATGTTGCTAATAATGCTCATCGCTCTGGTTGCATTCGACTAACATGGACATGTTAGTCAGCTCCATTTTAGTTTGGTAGTTTGTACGCCTGCAATACGTTTTTTTTCCAATTTTTACAGGTTTTTACCACACTCCATGGAGCAGATACTAAGTATACTAGATTTTTACTTCGGGGTGTACCGCCAGCACTAGAATACTATACCTCCTCGTACGGCGCGGCCTCCTATTGGATAAGTAGGTACCCCTTGAATGACATGATTACGGGTTTCGTAATATTGTAATATCAACTTTCAAGTTTTATAATAGGGGCATGTCATGTTACATTTGTCAATATTATCATGATCCTGATATCGCGATATGACAAGTATTGAAATAGGTTATATATTATCAATCATATCATCATCAGTCAGTATCAGTACGCATTTGAAAACAATGGAGTAAAGTAGTTTTTCGTACAAGATTAAGTCATAGATAATAGAAATAACCGGCCAAGTGCGAGCTAGACACGCGCACGAAGGGTTTCGTACTATTATCTATAAAAATCATGATTTTTGTATGGGAGCCCCCCTTAAATATTTATTTTAGGCGGCCGGCGAGGATTAACAAAAGGCGGAAGCGTTGGGTAAAGGACTGGATTTCCATGACTGCGAGCAAATACTGACAGAAAAAATATCTTGATGCACTTACATTTCAATAATATCGAAGCCACGCCCCCTGAGTATCGTGGATCTCAAGATCTTTGTATAATTTGTGATATTATCACGATACCGCGATACGGCCTATTACACTATCAATATTACCACAGTATTTTAATATTATTGACAATGTAACATGCATGCTCCAAGTCCCCAATGTAACATGACATGCCCATATTTAAGTGTAAGTTTTGTCTTTTATGATGTGGCAACACTGGTTGTAAAGAAAAAGCAAGAGAAATACTTCCCTGCTTCTGTATCCAATTTGTTTGTGATTTTTATTCGTAAATAAAATTAATAAAATGGAAGCAGCAGGTGAAAATATTCCTGTAGAGAATCCGGAAAATGTGCAACCTGAAAATAATAATGATGTATGTATTCTTCGTTTATTTATTTCCAGAGATTTATAAATAGCACCGATCAGATGTCGGCATTGAATTTTCCGTTTTTTTATGATTTTGTTGACCAAAATGTAAAAATAAATGGGTATAAACATACGCTTGAGGATAAATTAGATCATTTATTATGTAGCCTATTTGTAAATTTGCGTCTCTTGTAGTCCAAATAGGTAAAATTTTGAACAGAAACCTTAGTTGGCTATGAGCCAAAAATTCAAAATGTTTATGATATTTCTGTTCATAGGCACGTTTCACGCTTCTTCTTCTTTTAGGTTGACGATAACGACACCTATTAACGCCCGTAGTAGCAGACCTGACTGTTACATCACAATGTTGTTACAAGTTTACTACATTGTAATAATCAGCAAACCATTATTGTATTTCCTAACCTTTGATGCATAAGGATTGTATGGATAGAATCCTTAATACAGCAGCAAAAATATATATTCAGTAACAGCAATACAGATACGATAAATGTATTGTTATGGCAACTGATAAATAAAGTTTTTTGGCCTTGTGACTTCAGGCCTTATATAGGACTGCCACTGTACCTCTTCCTGTGGATGTCGTTAGAGGTGACAAGGTGACATAAGCACAAAATTCTTGTGCTACAACTGTATCCTCAAGGAGAGTTGACATTGGGTTTTGGCGGGGTTGGAAAACCCTAATGCATTCGCAAAAAGGAACAACATTTGGCAGGTTAAAATCTTAAAATCAGGCAGGTTATGACTTGGGCTACATCTATCAGCACTGATCAGCACGTTTCTATGCTGTTATCCTTTTTTCTCACTCAGTACAGTCATTTGGTAGAGTGAAACGAAGTGATGGAAGACTTTATAACAGCTGGCATTGATGCGTTCCATCGCTATAGAAATAAAATCCATGCTTAGATAACAGTGCTATTCTGTGCTGCCAGATGAAGCCTATCCCTATATCTCCAATCTTAAAATTACAGCCAAATCCTTAAAACAATTTTGGCTTTATTTCTTCTTGAATTGGCATGGTCTTCAGCAACATTTGACATCTTTGAGTGACTATTAACATGCATATTTGGAGAAGAAAACGCAGGGTTGCGCACTCCGGGCTCCGAAGCAACACAGCTGAGTAGGCAACTGGGAGGGAGCTTTTTCAAACTGTCCTGGATCTTGGATGTGTATCTATATATTTATTTGTTATAAAATAAATATAAGTATTGTTGAGTATCCCATGACACAATTCTCGAACTTATTTTGGGGCTAGCCCAGTCAGTTTAATTTGTCCTTATATATTTATTTATTATTGATTTCAGCTAAGATGAAGAAGAAAGTATGCAAGGAATAACTTACGGTTTCAACAGTTATTTTTTTTTATATTAATACAAATATTTTTGCTCACTAGGAACACACACCAACTCCACCGCCTCCGGCAGCCATAAAGAAATCCAAAAAGGAGGACAAGAAAAAGGATGACAAAAGCGTAGAACAGTTAATGAAATCCTTAAATTCACTTCCCACTCTTGACGAAAAATTCTCTATGGTTTGCAAGAAACATGTACAGACAGCGGAGGATTTAAAGAAGGCGCAGTTTTATATCAAACAGTCGGACAAGCGCTACGCAATGTTGTTGAAGGAGAAAGAGCAGTTGCAACATGAATTCAATAAGACAATACTTGTGAAGTCCAAACTTGAAAACCTTTGCAGGGAACTTCAGAAGCAGAATAAAGCTATCAAGGTAAATAAATATAAAAAAATTGAAACAGGAGAAGTTTCTGTTTGTTACATTTACCTTTACCTACACTGAGATCATTTTTTGTAATAAAAATCTTTTATAATAAGATTGATGAAGTCGATAGAGACCGAAAGTTCATAATTCTCTATTTTATCTTTATAATTCCAGGAAGAATCCCTCCTCAAGATCCGCGAAGAAGAGGAACGCCGCAAAGAAACGCAGGCCAAGTTCCAGAACACGTTGTCGGAGATTACAACGCTCCTGCAGCAGAACAACGAGAAGAATGCCAAGTTGAGGGACGATAACATCAGCATGAGTGAGAAGTTCAAGAGCGTAGTCCAGCAGTACCAGCTGAGGGAGCAACAGGTATAGTCACAGAATACATAATAGTATAACTAAAGAAAATTCACTCAATCAATTAACGGAATAGTGACTCTCGCTACGATACAATTAAGAGCAATTCAGTTCGCACAACGCTAATAACCTACAGTTATATTCACCTAGATGTTCCATTTTTTACTATCTTCTTACTATCGCGTAACGCTTACCTTTTCTGGCAAAGTAAGGGTTGTCCTCTTATAAAAAATGAAGTTTCAAATAAACCTAGGGTAGTTCTTAGTAGTAAGTATGTAGAAATGTAGGTAAGGCAGAAAACTATTTTGCCACACTTGCGTTTTCAATACTACCGCGGAGTGAGGCAGGCCTGGTACAGACAGCAAAAGAGATACCTGACCAGGCCTTCTGACCTACATCTTGAGTTTTTTCTCAAACTGAAAATAGTATTAGGCCCGCAGTAGGCAAATTTTTTCGGAACGATCCTTAGTTTTGTCATTAACGACTCACTTTGAAATTACAATACAGCAACGTTCAGGATGAACTCTAGTGATTATAATACTCTAGTGATAGAAAAATAATGCGAATGCCAAATCAAGTCCGATTTGTAACAATAACGGCTAGTATTCAAGAAATGCAATAAATTAGCCCTCGTTTCTTTTCAAACATATGGCAGTGATCATGTTACTTACAATTTTAATAAGTTTTAAATATTCTTTGTAAAAAGGAAATAGCTATAGAAATACACAGGCGTAAACCATTTGCTTTTGAGCCGCCGCGCCGTCCTTGTCCTCACTCGGCTCCCTGTCTCTTTTCGACAAATTTGTGTCCGGGAAGACCAGACGGAAACTTAGATTCTAGCCTAGGGTGGGCCCTTGCCAAGAAAATGTATATTGAGAAAGAAAAACAATAGAAATTTTATCAAAATTGGTTGTGTAGTGTGGGGTTGAAGCAGGCCTCCGTCACTCGATCAAGATCGCTCAAAATGTACCTACCGGCTAGCCGTGTTTTCTAACGCCCAAGTGGCAAAGGGGCGCCGCACTCCGGCCTGTGTAGTCGCGTGCATGAGACTTGCTCACTGCGTATTGTTTGTTTACAATATCTTCTTATATTTACAATATAAACAAGCGTTATATTTAACAATGTCAAGACATTATTGTGCGGTATTCCAATGTCAAAATCAAAGAACCAATAAAGAATTGTCGTTTTTCACATTGCCAAAAGACGAGGAAAGTAAGTGTTTTTTTTCGTTAAAAAGTAGGTAGTCGTATAGAATAGGATTTGGTACTGTCTCATCCAATCAGATTATTTTGTAGGTATGAAGTTTGATTGTCCTATTGAACGTCGAAAGTTTAACATCGATGTACTGTATCCAGATAGTATATGTTGTTGTTTTTCGTGTGTGTAAGTGGCCAACACTGTTTTCAGATTTTTCAAGCTGCCTAAAGGCATCTGACATAGCTTAACGACTGCCATACAATATGACAGCCGGAACCAATGCAAGCACAGAGGAGCTCAATTTTTATGCCACTTGTGGTCACCCATCCAAGTGCGGACCACGCCCGGTGCCGCTTTACATGCGAAAGTGCTAGTGCGGGCCACCGAGCTCCTCTAGTAAAGTATATAACAACGATTTACGTGAACTAGAAAGTATGCTATAAAGAATTACTCAATATCGTATGTTTCTCATTGCGATGTACGGTACATCCACAGTTTATGAAGTTTCTATGAAAATCACACGCTCTTATTACGTCACAACTTTTAAAGTCAAATCATCTATAGATCCTTTTTAATAAAATTTCTTTTCATAAATATGCGTCACGTTCATTTTTGTATTTTACAACATTAGAGTCAACCCTAAGGTAATCTCACAACGGCCGACGTCATCGTCCGCTGTGCACTTAAAACGCTCCGTTGAGTCAAAGCAGTTAGGCTCATATTTCCTCGCGTCGCTTGACAGCTAGAAAGTTTAGTTAAATAAAGCGTAGGTATTTGGCGTTTGTAGGGAAGTGATGTATCTGTTACGTAGTAACTTATTAGTAATCTGTGGTTGAAGTCAGTTTTTAGTTCGAAATGATTATTACATGAATTTTTCGGGGTTTCGTGAAATAGACCCCAAAAAATTCAGGTAGCCCCCTTAAATATCCCTTTTTTTACATTTTCCACAGGTAGAAAAAATGGGAAAACAGATGGCCTTAGAATCCCAACTGTCCGAAGCCAAGCTGCAAAAAGCCAGCTTAGAACACCAAGCCGAACGGGAGAGGCTCATAGCAGAGATGGAGCAGTTGAAGGTCACCGTAGCCCAGTACCGTGCTAAAGTGATGGAGCTTCAGGGAACGGAGACGGCCCTTCGAGGGCAGCTGGGAGTGTACACGGACAAGTACGATGAGTTCCAGAACGCACTTGTCAAAAGCAACCAGGTGTTTGGTGGTTTTAAGGAGCAGATGGAAAAGGTATGGCTTTCATACTTGTTTATTAAATTACTAGCTGTGCTACCCGCGGTTAAGTTGCCAATGTATTAATCGAGGATGTCAGTTTCCTGTATACCAAGTTGTATCAAAATTGGTCCAGCCGTTTACGCATGCACGCACGCACCCGCGCATTTTCTCGATTTTCCCGCGGATGTCGTCGGCATCATCGGCAACTTAAGAAATATAAGCAAAACAAAGCATTTAAGCATCAATAGGACCTCTTCAACGCGTCTTACCAGAGTAGAGAGTGGAGGCCAAGTCCTCTTTCTGCTCTAAAAATATGTATCTGGTAGTACAAAGTGGGTTGTGCTCCTGCTGTGCAGTAAAGACTAAAAAGACCTGATGATGATGATGATGATAATAATAATCTTTTTATTATTTTTTAACGTCCGACTGTTGGGCAAATGCCTCCCCTCCATTACGCCACGGATCTTTGCGCGATGATTTACAGGGCTTGTTAAAATGCTTGTTTTTTAATACTTATTTTTGTAAGGCTTCTGTTTACTTGGTGAGACTGTGTCGGATTCACACTTGGCCAGTTTAAAAAAAAAATATCTCCTGTATTTTCCTGTGCAATAAAGGTATTGTATTTTAATCTCTTCCAGATGTCAAAGAAGATCAAAAAGCTGGAGAAAGAGTCGCTTTCCTGGAAGAAAAGGTGGGAGACGTCCCAGACGGCTTTACTGGATATGTGTGGAGAGAGGCAGGCCAGCGAGGAACGGGCCGCGGCTGCTAGCAGGCAGTTGCAGCATATGCAGAGCTTGTGTCGCACCTTACAGGTATGTAGGTCGACAACTAACTTGTACTAACAAGTGGCGAGATTGTGGAGTGCCTTGCCTGAGACATGCCTACCCATCGTCATATAAACATTATTATTTCTTTTCCTTGTAACTAGATGGCGCTTTAAGGTAAAAATTAAAACATAAAAATCTTTTATAACTATTATTTAAATAAAGTAGTGCTCTAATTACCTAAATAAGACTTATATGAAATGCAATATATTTTTTTAAAGTATATTCAACACTTTCTTCGTCATCTTTTTGGCTAGTCGTGTGTGCTGCCATCTCTGAGAGGCTGCTCCGCAACTCCCGTTTTGCGTGCTTACGGGCTCTCCAATCGTTTCTATGGCGTTGGGTATCTGTTACGTTAGTAATTATATTATCTTTGCCTGAGTCCATTAAACTTGCGCAATCATTTTTTGTTCATGTCAAACAAAAACAAGATGTGATTTCGCTAGCTATTCGTCAAACCTCGATACATGATTCCTATATTATGTGTCGGTTGTCTGCCGCCTTTAGCGGTAAGACCGGCCGTTGTACATTTGTATGTTTATTCTGTGTGTGTTTGAATTATTGTAATTTTTTTGGTGTATACAATAAAGTAATACTTGACTTAGTGTACCTGAATAAAGATAATACACAGTGATTTTTCTTTGGTTTTGGAGCAGAAGGCTTCATAAGGATCGTTAGTAAGACCTAATTAGCTAGACATAATATAACTTCAGGAACAAAAACTTGACTAAATTTAGGAAGTAAAATTGTGAGATCAATTAGTAATACCGCCGGCTGGAGTTCATGGGGTTACACGTCAGTTTTAAACTATGGGTTGTATGTTGTATGTGTTGTATGTTTTGAACTATGTAGTTACGCCCGTCTAAAACTGCCTAAAATTTCAGCTTAATCGGAAACCGGGAAAGACGGTCAAAGGAGAAAATTCAAATTGGGCCCAAAGTCAAAGTTCCAGCTGTCAGGCGGCCATGAAGTCTATAGTTAGTACTACTAATGGCGATCATTTGTTAGTATGGCATGGAACCTGTGGGGTTATTCCACAACTTTTTATTTCCATTTAAAGATTTATTTCTTTCATACTTTTTTCCCAAATGCCGGCCAGATTCCGGCGATGCACTAGGTTATTAGCACTAGTGACGGTGAGCAATTATTACTATGGCATTAAAAAAGTAGGGTTATTCCACAACGAGTTATGGGCTTTTGAAAAGTTAACTTTTCATACATTTAAAAAAAAAGTGCCGGCCAGAAGGCGGCCACAATTTCAATTGTTAGTATTACTAATGGCAATCATTTGTTAGTATGGCATGAAACCTGTGGGGTTATTCCACAATTTTTTATTACCATTTAAAGATTTATTTCTTTCATACTTTTTTCCCAAATGCCGGCCAGATTCCGGCGATACACTAGGTTGTTAGCACTAGTGACGGTGAGCAATTATTACTATGGCAGTGTAGGGTTATTCCACAACGATTTATGGGCTTTTGAAAAGTGAACTTTTCATACATTTTAAAAAAAAGTGCCGGCCAGAAGGCGGCCACAATTTCAATTGTTAGTATTACTAATGGCGATCATTTATTAGTATGGCATGAAACCTGTGGGGTTATTCCACAACTTTTTATTTCCATTTAAAGATTTATTTCTTTCATACTTTTTTCCCAAATGCCGGCCAAATTCCGGCGATGCACTACGTTGTTAGCACTAGTGACGGTGAGCAATTATTACTATGGCATCAAAAGTGTAGGGTTATTCCACAACAATTTATGGGCTTTTGAAAAGTGAACTTTTCATACATTTAAAAAAAAAGTGCCGGCCAGAAGGCGGCCACAATTTCAATTGTTAGTATTACTAATGGCGATCATTTGTTAGTATGGCATGAAACCTGGGGGGTTATTCAACAACTTTTTATTTCCATTCAAAGATTTATTTCTTTCATACTTTTTTCCCAATTGCCGGTCAGATTCCGGCGATGCACTAGGTTGTTAGCGCTAGTGACGGTGAGCAATTATTACTAGGCATTAAAAGTGTAGGGTTATTCCACAACGATTTATGGGCTTTTGAAAAGTGAACTTTTCATACATTTAAAAAAAAATGCCGGCCAGAAGGCGGCCACAATTTCAATTGTCAAGGTTACTAGTGGCGATCATTTGTTAGTATGGCATGAAACCTGTGGGGTTATTCCACAACTTTTTATTTCCATTAAAAGATTTCTTTTTTCATACGACGAATATTCATTGAAGGCTTTTGAAATAATTCGATAGATCAAGCTGGAAGCCCTCGGAGTTTTCGATTTGGATCTGCGTCGGTTGGAGTGTTGACTTCATCAGCCGCGATCTTTCGACCTTGAGATCAATATTGACGATGCCTCATAATATTCCTTGATCGCTTCCGGTTTTGATCCGATGTATCACGAGACATCGTTGAATATTCGTCTCTTAATCATTAAGATAAAGTCGATTTCGTTCTAAACAGGGGGCTGGTTCTTCTTTGCTGCACCTATCCAGGTCCACTTCCTTTGCGGTGGCTTCTTGAAGAAAGAGTTCATCGCAAAGAGTCCCTCTTGTTTCAAAAAATCAGCCAGCCTACGTCCCCTGTTATTTCGTACTTCGTATCCGAAGTTTCCCAGCCTAAACTCTCCATCGCCTCGTTTCCCCAGTTTTGCGTTTAAATCCTCCATAACGACCGTAAAATAGGTTTCAGAAGTATGTATGGCCCTACATGTCCACATACACTTCATCCACCTCTTCATCGGAGTGATCATATATACATTGGCATATATACCTGTATAACTTTTATCGAGCATCTTTTAGATACTCTGAGTATCATGTATATTACCCTGCTAGAGACACTCTCGATGGTTGTGAAGTTGTTAATGAGGGATTTGTAAACGATAAAACCCGACACCATGCTGGGACTTCTTTTTGTCCCTTTCCCGGTAATAGAATAGGTTACAAGACTTTAGGGTTGTCGTTGGTTTTAATGCCATAGTAATAATTGCTCACCGTCACTAGTGCTAACAACGTAGTGCATCGCCGGAATCTGGCCGGCACTTGGGAAAAAAGTATGAAAGAAATAAATCTTTAAATGGAAATAAAAAGTTGCGGAATAACCCCACAGGTTTCATGCCATACTAACAAATGATCGCCATTAGTAATACTAACAATTGAAATCGTGGCCGCCATCTGGCCGGCACTTTTTTTTTAAATGTATGAAAAGTTCACTTTTCAAAAGCCCATAAATCGTTGTGGAATAACCCTACACTTTTAATGCCATAGTAATAATTGCTCACCGTCACTAGTGCAAACAACCTAAGTGTATCGCCGGAATCTGGCCGGCATTTAGGAAAAAAGTATGAAAGAAATAAATCTTTAAATGGAAATAAAAAGTTGTGGAATAACCCCCCAGGTTTCATGCCATACTAACAAATGATCGCCATTAGTAATACTAACAATTGAAATTGTGGCCGCCTTCTGGCCGGCACTTTTTTTTTAAATGTATGAAAAGTTCACTTTTCAAAAGCCCATAAATCGTTGTGGAATAACCCTACACTTTTAATGCCATAGTAATAATTGCTCACCGTCACTAGTGCTAACAACGTAGTGCATCGCCGGAATTTGGCCGGCATTTGGGAAAAAAGTATGAAAGAAATAAATCTTTAAATGGAAATAAAAAGTTGTGGAATAACCCCACAGGTTTCATGCCATACTAATAAATGATCGCCATTAGTAATACTAACAATTGAAATTGTGGCCGCCTTCTGGCCGGCACTTTTTTTTAAAATGTATGAAAAGTTCACTTTTCAAAAGCCCATAAATCGTTGTGGGATAACCCTACCCTTTTAATGTTATAGTAATAATTGCTCACCGTCACTAGTGCTAACAATCTAGTGCATCGCCAGAATCTGACCGACACTTGGGAAAAAAGTATGAAAGAAATAAATCTTTAAATGGATATAAAAAGTTGTTGAATAACCCCACAGGTTTCATGCCATACTAACAAATGATCGCCATTAGTAATACTAACAATTGAAATTGTGGCTGCCTTCTGGCCGGCACTTTTTTTTAAATGTATGAAAAGTTCACTTTTCAAAAGCCCATAAATCGTTGTGGAATAACCCTACACTTTTAATGCCATAGTAATAATTGTTTACCGTCACTAGTGCTAACAATCTAGTGTATCGCTGGAATCTGGCCGGCACTTGGGAAAAAAGTATGAAAGAAATAAATCTTTAAATGGAAATAAAAAGTTGTGGAATAACCCCACAGGTTTTATGCCATACTAACAAATGATCGCCATTAGTAATACTAACAATTGAAATAGTGGCCGCCTTCTGGCCGGCACTTTTTTTTTAAATGTATGAAAAGTTCACTTTTCAAAAGCCCATAAATCGTTGTGGAATAACCCTACCCTTTTAATGCCATAGTAATAATTGCTCACCGTCACTAGTGCTAACAATCTAGTGCATCGCCAGAATCTGGCCGACACTTGGGAAAAAAGTATGAAAGAAATAAATCTTTAAATGGATATAAAAAGTTGTGGAATAACCCCACAGGTTTCATGCCATACTATCAAATGATCACCATTAGTAGTACTAACAATTGAAATAGTGGCCGCCTTCGGGCCGGCACTTTGACATGTGGACCCAAAAATGTATGGCGCCTGAATGGTCTCCTTTAATTTGCAATATTTGATTACAGATAGAACGGTGGACAACGGGACAGGTGAAACTAAATAAAAGCTTGTATAGTCTAGGGTAAACTGTCGGGTAGTCACATTTATTAAATAGGCTTGTAGTGTCACGTATATTTGAGAACGCTCATTTGTTCGGCAGGGCGAGCGCACACTGTTGCTGGGCACTCTGAAGGAGCACAACATCGAGCGGCCCGCGCTGCCGCCGATGCCGGCCATGCCAGCGCCTGTGCCCGCGCCCTCTCCCGCTTCTAACACCAAGGTATGTTGTTACTAGCGTTGCATAACTATCGATAGTTGACCTTGAAAAACAGTCATAATATTGATAGGACTATCGATAGTATTGACAGTATCGATACTATCGATTGTCAATAGTTTGCAATACTTTTGATGAAAGGTAGAACTATCGATAGTATCGATAGTATTGGATTTAGATACTGTCGATAGTATCGATACTGTATCTGCTATTTGCATGAAAAACTATCGATAGCTAAAATTACTCTCGACATTACAATAGATCGTTTTTAGATTCCTCTATGAGAAAAAAATTAGTATCGATATTAAGAAATACTATCGATAGTTCTTTATACAAATAGCAACTTTACCATCGATACTATCGATAGTATTAATAACTATCGATAGTCCTATCGATATTGTTACTGTTTTCCAAGATCACAATAGTATCGATAGACTATCGATATTTTATACTATTGCTTGCAACACTAGTTGTTACCGTTGCTATACCTGTAGGATGAAAGAATTACGAGTGGAAAGGAACGTACAATTTGTGGTGTGACAACGGTGTGAGAGAGAAGGAAGAGACGCGCGGAAAGTTTGAATTGGGACGGATGGGTGAAAGAGTGATCAGAGATATAGAGTAATGAAAGAGTTTACGTAAAGACGAAATAACAAACTTCAACCACCGAACCTATTAGATGAAATTTGATATGGATAAAGTTTGATACCCAAGGAAGGACATAGGATAGTTTTTACCTCGAAATTCCCACGTGGAGCGAAGCCCACGGGCACAGCTAGTATTTATGTAACTTTTTTACTTCTAGGTCGACGCAATGGCAGCCAACTGCGCACAACTCCGCCAAAGCCTCGCTCACCTCCAGACACAATTAAACGTCCTCACAAACAACAAGAACGCCAGTGCCAATGCTACTACTTCCACAACCCCCGAAGCACAACCAGAACCGCCCAAACCAGAAAAACAAAAGAAATCCAAATCAAAGAAAAACAAAGCAGAGAAACAAGCACAAAAAGCAGCTCAAGAAAAACTTGAAGCTAAAGAGGAGAGCGATGAAGCTAACACCAAAGACAATGAAGTAAATGAAGCTAATGGTGAAGAAAAAGATAGTCCTGTAGAGAAAGTAGACGACCAAACACTAGAAACTTTAATACAGGCAATTAATAGCGCTAATATCAACCTATGCGACTTGGAAGTAATCAATGACGGTGATAATATCGATGATAATAATCTAGACGAATTAGATATTAAAATTTCTAATGAAGAAAATGGGCAAAATTCAAGACCCGAAATCAAAGAAGTAACTGAAAAAGTACCAGTGGTTACCCAAGATTCAAGTAATAAAATTAAAGAAGTAAATGAAAAGTTAAACGTGGAAGTACCAGTGGTTGGCAAAGATTCAAGTCCTGAAGTTAAAATAGTAAATGAAAAGTCAAATGTGGAAGTACCAGTGGTTACCCAAGATTCAAGTCCTAAAGTTAAAGAAATAAATGAAAATAAGTTAAAAGGTGAAGTACCAGTCGTTGGCAAAGATTCAAGTCCTAAAGTTAAACGCGTAAATGAAAAGTTAAATGTGGAAGTACCAGTGGTTGCCCAAAATGCAAGTCCTGAAATTAAGGAAGTAATTGAAAAGTTAAATGTTGAAGTGCCAGTAGTACCAGTTGATACAAAATTAACGTCAAATGATGAAGTGGCACAAATAGCTGAAGTGAAGCCAATAGCGGGCGATAGTGCGTAAATGTCAATTGTAAATAGTGTTTGAACTCGTTTTTTAATGATTTACGGCCAGTAACGGAGGGGTTCTTTAAAGTAAATGATGCTTAGAGTGGTGACAGCGGAAAATCTGATGGACATTGACCTAAATATACTATCATATTAACCTTTGAACTAAAAGTTAGTTTTGGACGGTATTTAGTCATTGAGGTTTGAAGAAGTATCGATTTATATAATTTTTGACCTCCAAGCATATTAAGAACTGCATAGTTTATGTAAAAAATAAGAAATGTTACTTGACCTAAAGTTAATTTTTTTTACGAAGAAACTTTCAAATTATGTATTTTTAAGATGTTGCATGTTCATAAAAGTTCTGACCCCAAAAGTGTCAGGCTACTTATTTCTTACTTCCTTCGAGGACAGCTATACGCAATTAGACCCAAATTGGCCGGTCCCGTTTTGACTCTCTCTTTCGGACCCAAAATTAATATAGAGTTGAGCATCAACACTCACAAACGTGACGATTGTGAATAGTGTGTGGTGTATGGCTTGTGGCACCTTATGTATACGAAGGGCCTGACACGCTTTGATAGAGCGAGATAGTCTTATCGACTGAACATTTATTAATGGTTGGGGCACACTTCAAATTGCATATACTTAAAGTGTAATAGTCTGACCATGAAAAAAATATACGTAGTATCATTAATATGTCTTTCTCTTACACTTGGTTTTTCGGTGGCAAATCTACACTACTTGTATATTTTAAATCTTTATCTTGTATGCTTAGTATACGTCAATGTGACATCTGCATTTAGTTTATGGTACGTCTAGTGTTAAAAAGTTGCTTAAAGTGTCATTAACTTTGAAATCCCCTCCGTTAGTGTTAATCAATGATACAATTTTCTACGTGTTTAGTATTATGTTGGTCTCAACAGTTTGTGTGATTTTTTTGTTATCAATTTGAATCTGAAGTGCCTAATACTGATGTCTAGTCAGGTGTTTATACATGGAGATTTTTCTAGTACGCAGTTTTTTGAGCAGTTTAGCCCATCCTAAACTCTGCACTTTTTCGTTTAGATACATAGAAGTGCATTGCATGCCAATTTTATTCTTATTACTCTAGACATACGATTCATGTTAAAGAATTTTCCCACTCCGGAGTGATCGCCGCGCGCATAGTAATAATGTTGGTATATTTTCGATACGTAAACGGGGAGTGACACAGGCCTGACCCGAGCCGAAGGAAAGGGTAAAGTATTATTCAAAAAAAGGCATTCTTTTCTACCTTTTGAGGATTATTATACAATTTTCAGAGAGCGGCAGCGCGCGTAGCTAGAATTATGGAATTTTTGGGCTAGACGATCTATACTAAACATTATTGTGGACAAAACTTAAAAAAATGCGCACTAGAAACAAAAATCTTCATGTTTTGTCAATATAACTTTGGTGCAGTGGTGTCACAGTATTCTATTGACAGTATTTGATATTATCGTAAGTTTTGATATTATTTATCAAGGTATTGATATCATTGAAACTTATGATACATCATGATGCACTGGTAAATACTGTTCACTCACCTAATATAGTCCAAAGGCCTAGTAGGTTTTGACCGATATAGACGATCAAATTTTAGTCGGTCTATCAGACTAAATTACGTCAGTGAACCGTATTTACCAGTACCTATATAAGGTCTAACAAAATATACTGTAACTATTTTAAGGGTGAATTCAGTCCGTTATTCTAAACAACTAAGAACCAAATGTTGAAAAAAAATATTTAATTTTCCATACAATCTCGGATCAGCTGATCGGTCAACTTGTACGGGAAGCTTAAAATGACTTCATATTTCGATAGGTGGTTCAGTTTATTTTGTTAGACCTTATATAAGTTTTGATATGTTAATATTTTGCCCAATTTTTACAATGAAAATTTAGGGGCCCAAATTTTAATGCCATATTTTGTTTGCTTTTATAATTTTGGCGAAGTTTCAAAGCCTAAATATTTAAGATATTGTTTTTCTACAAGTCAATCAATCTGATTAGTTACCCATCGACATTTACATATATATTTTTTGGAAAGATTTCTTGGATAGGAAATCGAAATAAACCAATGCAAAATTATTTTGTAAATAAAACTATAAACCTGATCGGTGTGTTAGGTCAATCAATTAAATACGAATTTAAAAATAAATTAAAAAAAACTATAGGGTTTTCGTTAAGTCTTTTTGGCCGTGAAGTCCTAATAAAAAAAATATTCTTGTCCAAGCTAGATTTGGCTATCTCGCAGACTGTTACATGAAAGACTACGGACTAGTCTCTCCGTACGCTACAATGGATTTCCGCCTTAACCTTCTAACCACCGGGAATTATACAACGTGGAAGGGACATGTAAAACTCTTATTAGCAAATAAAGATATTTTGATTTTGATTTTGATTTTGACATACCCGTAATAAATCAAACCACGGGCAAAACTATACTCTATTTGGTTATTTAAATAAATGTAAAAAATCTTAACATGTCTTTTTATTGAAATATACACTTTATAAATCAATATATTTGCAAATTACAAAGTAATTATGTCATTTATAATTTATAACATAATTACTTTGTAATTAGCAAAATTATTGATTTATAAAGTGTATATTTCAATAAAAAGACATGTCAAGATTGTTTACATTTATTTTAATACTAACCAAATGGAGTATAGTAGATCACTATAGTTTAATGAAAATAGCAGTCAAAAAACAAAAACAAAAACTGAAAAAAACGGCACTTACAAAAGTGAGTAGCCACCCGCGCATTGGTCAATGTCGATTTTTTTTTGGTATTTTGACCGTTATTTCAATTTTACTATTTTACACTGACATAGGTACCCGTAATAAATCAAACCACTTCTTTTGAGTACTTTAGTACCGCATCTCGAATGCCTAAAAACCCTATAAAAATATAAATATATTTTGTTACCAATATCTTGTAAATGTGTTGTTCTTACTCTTCTGACTACTGAAAGACAGAATCGTGTTGTATTGTAAGAGGTCAACTTTGTGTCCAATCATTATGTGACTTAAGTTTTTCTAAATAAAGTTAGATTTTGTAACTCACTCACTTGTTTCTTTTTGATTTATTATCGGTTACCTTCATTATCATCATTATATCAGCCCCAGGAAGTCCACTGCTGGACATAGACCGTTCTCAAGGATTTCTAAAATGACCGATCTAGCGCGGCTTGCATCCAGCGCCTTTCAGCGACCTTGGTCCCCTACGCTTCGGTTTCCAGTACGTGGTCGCCATTCGAGAAACTTTTTGCACCATCGGCCATCGGTTCGACGCGATATGTGTCCCGCCCACTGCCATTTCAACGAGCTAATCCGCTGGGCTCTAGTTATTTAGTAAGCGGCATGCCTTATTGGCTGAGAATTCGTTTTTGTGTTCCCGCCATTACTCCAAGACGCCTAGACTAATTTGCAAAAATCTTTTTTTGTTTGAAATGATTATACTTGCTTGGTGGTTCCATATAAATAAGTATAAATCATTCAAATCACTTTTTTGGCATGATAATTGATACTAATGCCAAATTACAACTTTCTAGCACTTACAGACTGAATAGAACCGCCGACGGACAAGAAAGACAGACGGACATGGCGAAGCTATATCTAAGGGTTATTTATTTACTCTTTCTCTCTCTCTTTCTCTTATATTTAAGAGCTGGGCTCTTGTTGGTGGGGTGATTTCCATGTTTCTCTTCTTTTTTATTATTTATTTATTTACTATGGAACCCCAAAAAAAGAGACCCAGGCTCCAATCAATGCAAGCCTCTCGACGTAATCGACTTTTTCCTCCATCGATCATAATCCCATTTCTCAATCAATTAGGTAGATGCAATCTTTCGTGACGGCACAAGACTTATCCAAGCACTGAATTACTCAAAGTCTGAAGTAACTACAGAATAGTTCGTCTAAGTCTCTTTTTGTGACCGTTTCTATAGGACGCTTCGCTCACGACTTGCTTAAATAGACGAGACGAGGAAATGAACAATATTGTTAAAGACTATCCAAAAAGCGCAAAATTTCATGCTCCTTTGTATAAAGTAGCTTGTAAGAATGAAATTGCGGTAAAAGATAGGGATTAAAAGGCTTTCAGCTAGCACGAGCAGCTCTGATTTTAGGGTTCCGTATCTAAATGGTAAAAACGGAACTCATTACTAAGGCTCCGTCTATATCTAAGTTTTTCTAGCGGCAACACAAATACATTATCTTTGAAAACTTCAGCTGTTTAGCTATCTATCTAGTATCACGGTTTATTAGATAAAGCCTGGTGACTGACAGACGGACAGACGGACAGTGGAGTACGGAACCCTGTATATAGCAGACACTTGCCCGAGCGGTGCTAAATAAAAGAGGGGTGAATTCAACGTTTTGCTAATTTTCTCTTGCTATAGCGAACTTTTCCGCTTGACAAATTAAAACCACAGATTAGACAGATTAAATCCTAAATCCATAAATCCTAACATTAAAACTAGGTATCAGCAAAGACTATCAGCATACTTGACCCATTGAGTACTAAATCGTTTAAACTAAGATATTTTTAACCGACTTCGAAAAAAGAGGAGGTGATCAATTCATTCGCGGTTTTATATTTTTTTGTTTAGTTTGGGGATGAAATCGGTTTTTTAATTTTGAAAAATTATTGCATTTGTGTAGTTAATTAATTTCAAAACCAAAAATTTACTTCAACCCCAAAGAAAACAATCGATTTTGATAAAATTTATATTGGGACAACGGCGGCCACCTCACAAGACTTGTGAGGTGGTCCGCCATGGTCACTATAAAAGGTAATTAGGTTTTTTTTGGTTTGAAAGTATACCCATACTTAGGGCCGATTTCATCGTTTTCGAGTTTAGCAAAACTGAGTTTAACATAACTGAGTTCAAATGTTTGATTTGATCTCGATCAACTTCAAATGAATTTCACCGTCAATTCGGAGCAAATTTTTGATCGCGTTTACGAAAACTAAGTTCACCTAAACTCATAGACAAAAAAGCACAGATTACAGTAAAAATCATGTGATAGTTTTCATTTCACGCAGAAATTATGAAAAACAGATAAGCAAAACTCATTGATTTAAAACCGGTAAAGAATTGCGAAGGAACGGAACGTAAATTAAAAAGTATTTACCTACCTATGTCAATATTGTCAATCAAAGTTGTCAAATCTCGGCATTGACTTGACATTTGTTTGATTGAACGCGTTTAGAAGCGTTAAACGGCCAATATCGGACGTTCAGATTGTTGAACGCGTTTAGCCTTAAACGCGATCAGTTTTTGTCGATGAAATCCAAAAGAACCAGTTTACGTGCGTAAACGAGTTTAGCTTCAATTGATCGCGTTTTACTGCAACGATGAAATCGGCACTTAGTATACCCTTTCAAACCAAAAAAAACCTAATTTTATAAATCACTCCAGGCGTCTTCGAATAATCGGTGAACATACCTAAGTATATAAAAAAAGATCGCGACGAATTGATAACCTCCACCTTTTTAGGAATTTGGTAAAAAACCGTTTGACGAATTAAAACCACCAGCACACTTGACCAATATTTATATATTGAGAAAAAAGAAATAAGAACAGGAATATAGATAAATAAAACTAAACTAAACTACAAAATAAACCTATACTAAATTATGCTAAATTAAAAAAATGGCATCTTGCCCACGCGGCATGATAGCAAGAACGCTGTCTGCGTTTCGCTGGATAGCAATTCTCATCCGTTGAGCGAAAAAACAGCCAGCCCTCTTGTCACCTGCAGCGGCTATCAGTCGCGGGGAGCTCTCCTTAAAAAGTCTCCTCGTGCGTCAGACAAAATAAAAAAAACTAGCGACAGACGGTCGAAATGTTTCAACACCAAACGGCACAAATATATAATCACCACTGAGATATGAATATTTGCGCCGCTTAGCAGCCTCAGCGCCTTCAGCAGCCGCCCCGGCCCTCAAGGCTGACTCCCTGAGATGAGAAGGCGCCAGCCAGTGTGTCAACACATGTTGTGTCCCACACTAGAGCCCTTCCACATTCCCAGGGTATCAGCGACATCCCATTTGGCCTCCTGCCATCGTTTCGGCTTACACCCCGGGGTTCCAGGGTGCAGGGACCTTTTATGGTAGCCTTATGATGTTGTCACTGACCATTTCAGTACTAAAACGCATAATCTAAGTCTTTTGAATAATACAAACGTTTTAAAATCCAGACTTTATGGTCTAAGTTCCTTGGATCCTGGATCATCGCATAGCTAACTGAATTATTCCATATATTGGCAGGCCTGAGCAACATTTTTAAGCGTTACCGGCATCGAAAAATGTAGACCCATTTGGAAGTGGATAGACAACAGACTTTGCATATTATTCGATACAGTCACATAAACAAACATTTATTTTTTAGATAAGTATAGGTTCATAAATAGGTAAATACACGGTGATTTTTCATTGGTTTCGAAGCCGAAGGCCACTTCATAAGGGTCGTTAGTATAAGATCTAATTAGCTGAAACAAAAAAGACAAATTCGAACGTAAAAACGTGAGATCAATTAATAGTACGCCGTCACGCGATAATTTGGTCGGGCGTATCTACGTGCTTTTGATCGAAAATCATTTTTATCTTATGTCATACACAAATTTGGATTACGTATATGGATAGAGATTTTTTTTTGAAAATTAATGTCGTGTCTATAACACGTGAAAACTTATGTTATTTTCCTTGTTTCAAACATATCAGCAAACCTGTAATTAGCTTCTCGAGTTCCGCTTATCCGGCGGTCTAAAACCAATATAGCACAAACAGTTTCATAAAAATGCGTGCAACACGTAGTGTTACGAAAGCACATTATAGCAATTTCATTCACTTTATACCAATATTGTTTGTTCCTGTTGTATTGCGAAATGTGTATCGTGATACAATTTATGATAACTTTTTATACACAGAAAAAAAAGAATTTTTAATTCAAGAAAACTGATCTTCTTGGTATATTTGCTATATTTAAGTAATTTTTACTTAAACTTAGTAATATTTATTTCAACCAAAACCTTGAAGCCGTTAAAAGAAAACTGCGGTTTTACTTAAATTTAAATAATATATTTTTTTAGTTTACAAAAATATTTTCAATTAAAGGAAGATCAAATTCTAAAGTCAAGAAGACAGTATTTTCTTAAACTAATTCAAAAAATGCTAAGATTAATAACTTAAGGATGTTAAATTAATGAAATATTCTCTTGACCAATCGTTTTTATTCGACAAGGAAATTATTTTCTTGAATTGAAAAATGTTTAACTCATTTTAACATATTTAATTACTTAAACAGAAGTTTCTTGTTTTTTAATAAAAGATATTTGTAATTTGTTTAAAAAATACATTATCTTTTTTTGAGGTAACTTCTTTGAACTAAAAGTTAATTTATTTCAGTAGAAAAATGTTTTTCTTGACTGGCAACATTAGTTTTTATTTGTTTGAGCGTGTCAAAACCTGCCTATTTGGTCTGTCTGTGCTCCGCGCCGCGTCCGTCCCAACTTTTAAAGCTTTGTGTTGTTTTATAGTTAGGTAAGTTGTTGTTTTGTTACGTACGTATTACTACAGTTTCATAACGTACCTACATTATTCTCAGTGGTAAGTAGAGTTTTTATTATAACTCCGAAATAACTTGACTTAGAAAAAAACACGTGCTGGAGCCCCGGCGTCAGTGTTTAAGTCAAGTTATTTCGGAATTATAATAAAAACTCTACTTACCACTGAGAATAATGTAGGTACCTACGTTATGAAACTGTAGTAATACGTACGTAATAAAACAACCACTTACCTAACTATAAAACAACTATAAAAAAATAATTCGAAAGAGCTTTGAATTAAGAATCATCATAAATTTAAAGGAAACAGTTTTCAATTGCTTCATCCAAAATACAATATTTCTTCTAAACAACAAATCAAAAGAGCTTTCGTTTAAGATGTTGATTTTCTTAAATCTATGAAACATGTTTGTCTTGACGGAAAACTTATTTTCTTCTTTCAAGTAACACATATCTTCTTTTAAAAAATGCATTCAAAAGAATCTCTTAGCTATATCCAAGAAAATATTAGTTTCAGTATATATGAGTAAACCATATTCTTGGTTGAATGCAATTTGCTTTCTATTAAGTATTTTTGTCTTATTTTAAGAAGGTCTTTTTTTCTGTGTATTTATGTCAATGCAAACATTTAAGACCTCGGCTCTAAACGGCTCTGTGCAGTAATGTATCGTAAGGGTCAATTTACACTAGCGCATTGAAATGTCAATTTGAAACTTAAGGGTCCCCCGACCCTAGACCAAAATACAACTTTCCATACAAACGTAGTCTACGTTTTATTTCAAAACGACATGTCCGATTTGGGCAAAATTTTGTAATTTCAAAGATATCGCAATTATCTAGGTTTATAACTAGTTTCCGACGGTAAAAATATGAACTCGAAATAGAATATAGTGTTTTATATCATTTTTGACCATTAGTATGGGAAACTTCTAAATCGTTATATTTTCTTTTCAGTTCATAATTTTACTATAAACCAGTTATAACCCTAGATAATTGCAATTTCTTTACAATTACCAATTTTTACCGGAATCTGACATGTGCTTTCAAAATTAAACGTAGACTACGTTTGTATGGAGAAGTCTAGGGTCGGGGGACTCTTAACGTTAGGTGTAAGTATATTTGTAAGTATGTATTGTGTTCTTCATCATCAATATCATCATCATTTCAGCCGCGTGACGATCACTGCTAAGACATAGGCCTCTTCCAAAGACAATATATTACTTTTCCAAGGATTTCCAAAATTATCGATTTAAAGCGGCCTGCAACCAGTGTTTTTTAAGCAACCTTGTTAATACTTGTTGTTTAATACTAAAAAACGACTTCACGTTTAAAATAAACAGCCCATTTTGATAAAATTTCTAAAGGATTACCTGACAAGTACCTATACTATACCCCTCAAACAAAAAAAGAATTTTCCAAATCGGTTCACGCGTCATCGAATAATGAATGAACATACATAAAAAAAATCCGACGAATCGATAACATTCTCCTTTTTGTACATCAATGTGGGATATTAAAATCCCCGAGGCAATCTTTTCTTTCGAAGCATAGAGAATAACTATCTTTTTATTGTTGTTGTTGTTTATAAGGATACGATGCATACCCGGGTATCTGAGACAGTGTCCCCAAAAGTGTAGGCGCCCTTCAAGCCTGACCGCCTCATCTATTAATTGGTAGCATTAATTAAACGAAATGGGCAGTGAAAAAAAAATATACAGGGACAAATTACACTGATTGAGCTAGCCCCAAAGAAAGTTCGAGACTTGTGTTATGGGATACTAACTCAACGATACTATCATCATCATCATCACCATTTCAGCTGCATAACGTCCACCGAATGATACCATATTTTATAACAAATACATGTATAAATAAACATCCAAGAACTAGGACAATTTGAAAAAGACCATTTTCCAACTTGCCCTAACCGGGGTTCGAACCAGGAACCTCTGGGTGGCGGACTAGCATGGTGACCACTACGCCACGGAGGTCGTCAAGAGTGGTATCGATGCCAATTCGTCACAATAAGAAGAATTTCATAAACTCGGACGATGTTGATCAACGCCACGTGATGTTGCTAAGCCGACAACTATGCGTGACGGTGGGCGTTGCCAAACCAAAGATAATATAATTACTAAACGCTGGACTGAAATTATTTTTAGTGGATGACAATGAACACAGGATCCAGATGTCGCGTGGTTGCCGGCTTACAATGGAAACCCTCTATCTCTTCTTTTAGATGTTATATAATTTTAAACAAAAAAGAAGCGATTACTGGTCTTCTTCAGCAAATACTAATAATTGGCCAAGAGCCGTTTTAGAAACGGATCCCTTAATCAAAAAATGGTGTTTACAAGCTCACAATATTTTTGAAAGACCTATTCAACAATACTCCACACAATTTGCTTGTCAAGAAAAAAAAATTACTTCATCTTTACTTGTATGGTAGCTACTTAAAAAAAAATTACCCCATTTTATTTTACAACTTTTCGCAATGATTAAGAGTCCCCTTACCCTAGACTTCTCCATACAAACGTAGTCTACGTTTAATTTTGAAACCACATGTCAGATTCCGGTAAAAATTGGTAATTGTAAAGATTTGAATTATCTAGGGTTATAACTGGTTTCCTATAGTAAAATTATGAACTGGAAAGAAAATATAACGATTTAGAAGTTTCCCATACTAATGGTCAAAAATGATATAAAACACTATATTCTATTTCAAGTTCATATTTTTACTGTCGGAAACTAGTTATAAACCTAGATAATTGCAATATCTTTGAAATTACAAAATTTTGCCCAAATCGGACATGTCGATTTGAAATAAAACGTAGACTACGTTTGTATGGAAAGTTGTATTTTGGCCTAGGGTCGGGGGACTCTTAATATACATATCCATGCCAAATAACAGCTTTCTAGTACTTATAGTGTTTGAGTTGGACCGCGGACGGACAGACAGACAGACAGACAGACATGGCAAAACTATAAGGGTTCCTCGTTTTACTACGGAACCCTAAAACAGAATGAAACAACTATGTAAGTAGGGCTCTCATAATTACAACAAAGCACTTGGCCAGGGTATTGTAGGATTGTACCACAGTTGCGTGACAAACTGTTGCCCGCCATAGATGAATGATTCCTAAAATTAACAAATTAAAAAAAATCTGGGCAACTGTAAAATACTAAAGGGTTAAGGTCTTCACCATTGCAGTAAATTGTTAAAAAAAAGTAGCAGCTAGCTAATACCTAGTTAATAAGAAAATGACATCAAGGAAAATATTCGTGAGATACTCGACCCAAAAACGTCATTTCCGTAACTCACAATCTAAAAGCAATGACAAATTACATTATTCTCACAAAAGATAAAACTGAAATCCCCAGTGGCGTGATAGAAAACAGCTTTTGAAGTGATTCTCTTGTTTTGGCTCACGTTTCGGAAAGTGTTTGCAATTGTTGGAGATTCACAAAAATAATTCCGACAGAAATGTAGTTAACAATAAATCGAACAAGACGACGAATTACACTGATAATACTATGAAAGCATAATCAGAGTGAGTCTGCGACTCAAAATTGACACGTCTGTTATGGAAAAATATGAAATATTACTTAGACAAACATCAATTAGTACTTATAAGTCTTAATTTATGTTCTACTCAGTACGTAACAATTTAATAACAATATAATATTATCCCTTAAATGCATGTATTTTCCGATTTTCATAAAACTTACATGATGGGTTAATAATGATCCAAATAACACGGGAAAAAAAAATTGCCTTATTTTATGGATAAATTTTACAAAAATCCTGAGTTTTCGAAAAAGAAGCCCCCTTGTATAATTTTTTTTTTAATTTTGTTGTTTTTATTTATGAATTTTTTTTTTGACCTTTTAAAATTTATTTATTATTATTTATATTAGTAATTACAAGTATTTATGAATTATAAAAATATGTTTAATTTCCTAATTACATAACGCAATTTATTTTGTGTCAATTTGACCATTTTAAGTATTCAAAATATTTTTTTAAATAAATATGGATTTTGGATCTATGGTTCGTTGTCGTGAGAAAATTGACTATTGGCATAGACAAAAAAAGAAAAAAAAAATTATGCATTAAACAGTTAAGTTTTTGATTATATACCAAAAAGGAAACATTCAAAAAATATTAAAAGTAATAAAAATAATAATTTCAGCATGATGTAGGTCTACATCATTATGCATTTAAGGGTCTAAATAAATACAACCTTAAAAAAAAACTAACTTAAAATTATTAAATTATATAAAAATTTGAAGCCAAATCGCTGCCGTCACAGTATAAGTTTATGTTATTTTAGTTTTGTTGAATTTATGGTTTTAATCAACAAAAAAATAATAATAAAAAAATGGTATTATCTATTTTTTATGTAAGTAAGTATAGTTTATGTTATATTTGACACATTAAAAAAAACGACGGGTTGCACTCTGGGAGTGCCGGCAGAAGTGAAAACTTGAATATTAACGTTGTGCATTTTTGATATTTTGGAATGGTTAGGGAATAATTTTGCACGAATTACTTTAATTATCAGTATAAAATATTTCAAATCTTTTCTGAACCACAGTCTGTCACAAATGTCACAAGCATGACCAAATTCATTTTCAACAAAATCATTTTCAAATACACAGCAGTATGGCCACTACACAGACGGTCGAGCCATCAGCTGTCACCATCCATGGATGCGCGTAGCACGCTGTAACATAAACACACACGAACATTCGCGCAAGCGCCCTGCGCCATCTTACGAATTTTCGATCAGGTCACGTGTCCTGACGCGAGTTTAACTATTTTAGCCATTCCAAAAAAAGTGCACAACGCCGCTAAAGAAGTTTTCACTTCAATAAATATTCTTTGCTTGTTATTTCAATTATACTTATATAAAATATGTGTATTTTATATAAATATATAGGGACAAATAACACTGACTGAGTTAGCCCCAAAGTAAGTTCGAGACTTGTGTTTTATGGGTATAATTAATGTTTTTAGTTTAATTTAGCATAGTTTTATTTATTTGTTCCAATTTTGATTTCTTTTCTTATTAGTCGGTAAAATTTTGGTCGGGACTAGTCGGGAGAAAAGAAGAAACGTAAAATGTATCAGCTGCTTCTTTCCCCGCGCAGATCGTAAAATCTGAAAGAAAGGATGGGCGATAATGTGATAGGCGATGCAGCTAGCAACCCATCACTATTTTGATACTCTCTTTTCCATCTTTACACCCGCTATCACGGTAAGCATGGCATTTGTGTCGTACGGTCCTAGGCTATGTCTACCATGTGAGGGATAAAGACGTGATTGATTTAAAAACTTAGCTGTCCGTGAATAAGAAAAATAGCTCACTGGACAGTAAATTGTTAAAATTAGGTCGCAAGCTCCTCCGTGCTTCGGAAGGCACGTAAAAGCCGTTGGTCCCGGCATCATTGTATGGCAGTCGTTAAGCTATGTCATATGCCTTAAGGCGTTTCGACGACCTTTGTGGCCTAGTGGTCATCATGCCACGCTGTCACACTGGAGGTCCCGAGTTCGATCCCCGGTCAGGTCAAGATGGAAAATGACATTTTTTCAGAATGACCTGGGTCTTGGATGTTTATGTATGTATTTGTTATTAAACATAGTATCGTTGAGTGAGTATTCCATAACACAAGTCTCGAACTTACTTTGGGGCTAGTTTAATCTGTGTGATTTGTCCCTATATATTTATTCAATTTATTTATTCCAACCATAGAAGTAGAATTTTTTTACTGCGTAAATAAACACACTAGCCGAGTGCGATAGATAATATGATAAGTGTCATCTTTATAAGAGCAAAAGAGATAGCATCAATTTGACAATGAGACAAGTTGTCATACAAAACATGTCAGCCTTTGTCACCCTGGCTCGAACATCGTTACACGAAAATTTGATTATCCAAATTGTAAATTGTGTTAATTTATAAGTTATCTTATACTTTAAAGATGGTATCGTACTGCTTTACCCATAGTTTGTGTATTAGGTACAAATACAACCCATAAAAAGTTACACAGAAATATTTCGTTTCTGGTCACATTTTACAATGCTCTATATCCATCTTATACCTTCTAAATCTATGATTCCAACTGAGCCCCTTGACTTTCCACCAAAAACTCACCACCCGCAATATGTCACATCTTTTGTCACTGTCAACTTTATTTGGGTAAAGAAGGTAAATTACCTAATATAAAAGTTAGTGAGTTAAAGTGGTAATCTAATAGCTGGGTTATATATTATATTTATTTAGGCAGCTTCAAAACTCAGACACCAGTGTTAGCCACTTACACACACAAAAAACAAACAATAAACACAAGGTTTAAGTTTTTAGCTTAGGTCACAATCGAGCCAGTTTTTGTTTCGCCTAAACACAGCAAGATATAAATCGAACAAATGTCCAAAAACAAGAATGTCAAATTGAGCAACAATGCTCAGAGGTGCGATTTTTCAAACGCGGAGTTACTATATGAACCATTTTTTGTATGGAAAAACCACTTGTTTAGGTGGCTCCGCGTTTAAAAATGGGACTTCAGCTATGATACGGACAATGTCGGTAGTTATTGTATGTTTAATTTTATAATTTTACGGTTGTCGATGTTTGCTGTCTGTAGATACATACATACATACTATCACGTCTTTATCCCTAATGGGGTAGACAGAGCATTTTGGGTCTTGCGGCTCTAAGCGGACAGAGTCCAGGGCCGCAAGATCCAAAAGCCACTTTTAGCGTCATGGTGGGCGAGAAGATGGAAAAGCAATCAATACAGTGTTGGGTTGCTAGCCGCATCGTCCGTTAATATGATTCGCATTTTCGCCCAAAATTAAATGTCACTTATATACCTGTAGTCCTAGGGAAAAAATAAGTTACAAAAAGTACTCTTATTGTTATACATACATACTATCACGTCTTTATCCCTAATGGGGCAGATAGAGCATTTTGGGTCTTGCGGTTCTATGCAGAGCCCAGGGCCGCAAGACCCAAAAGCCACTTTTAGCGTCATGGTGGGCGAGAAGATGGAAAAGCAATCAATACAGTGATGCGTTGCTAGCCGCATCGCCTGTTAACATGATTTGCATTTTTGCCCATTCCCTCGATCGGCTTTTACGATCTGTGTGGGAAGAGAAGTAGCTGGTACATTCTAAGTTTTTTTTTTATTTCTCCCAGATCAGCATTATTGTTATACCTATTATAAAATACAATGTAAAACTACTTTATACTATTTTTAACAGTTAGGTATTTTAAAAGATAAAATTGTATTTTTTTAACAACAATCCTAGATAACAAATACTGTTCCCATTGTGTGAGTTAAACTTAGTTCCATTAATTTTCTCGGACCATCGCGGATGATTTTATTGGATTCAGGTGTTAATTTGCGGATATCAAAGTTACATCCTTTAGCACACAAAGTAGTTTTACTAGATCAAATAGGAAATGATTGTAGTGAAAGAGTTTTGACCACCTTCTCATCATATCAGCCACAGAAAGTCCACTGCTGGACATAGGCCTCCCCCAAAGATTTCCAAAACGACCGATCGGAAGCGGCCTGATCACCTTTTTACCTTTAGGTAATTTTGATCAGACGTTTTTTACATTTGGTCAAAGTTGGTCAAGTCTGTCTTAGTCTAGTCTTAGACAAAAAGAACTCTGAGGTCTAGGTGCTATGTATGTTAAGATTCAGACCGAGATGCAAGGCGACGTGACACACACTTTGAAGAAATATAGAAATTGTTTTCTAAAATGATACTAATTTCAGAGAGTTGTACGTTACTCGTACGTACTATGAAAGTTAAAAATAGCATTATTTTTTCTTGTCCAAAAGTGCGCGCCACGTCTTTTCTCTGTTTGAACTGACCCTAAGGATTAATTTTGCCCCCTAATAACCAGTACCCAACCCCGTTGCGTTTCGGCCGCCCCTCTTCGGCTTCGCTGCCCGGGGCATGGGCCCCGGTCAGCCCCCCTACATATGTACTGTATTTTATGAACTAAATTCTTTTCTAATTCGTTTCTATGAAGTGCCATACGTGTGCTTAGGGTTTACCTTGCGGGTTCCAATCACTTTGGGGAATATGTTCGTGAGGCCGACGCATCGCATGACCGTTAAGAACAGTTGGATCTCAATAGATCAGCCTATATGTTTTACCTTACACTCAAATAAGGTGATTTTATCTTTATCATCAATAACAACTTATATAAAAATTAATCCCTATATCCCTTGGTCACGCCAACACACGTGAACGGCTGGATCGATTTAAATAAAATTTGGTATGGATACCTATCGTCTAAGACCGGAGGAAGGACAAAGGATGGTTTTTATCCCGAAATATCCACGGGGAGCGCAGCTAGTTGATAATAAAGATAAAAATCTGCAAATCAGAGGCGTACTATTGCCTATATCTCAAATCTGTTTTTTAACACAGACAATCCACTTTAATTAATCAAGTAACAGAGACATTCACGGTCCACCACCTACTGGCTGCCAAAGCAAATAGTGTTTCTATAAAAACGGCGACTTTCATAAGCGCTTAGTTAACAGCAAAAAGCAATTTGCATTAACACAATATGCATTGCTGCGTAATAACAAAACGCGTAAAACACAAAATCTCTGGGCCAAGGTCCAGCTACTTTCGTTTATTTAGGTTTAGGTCACACACCCGTTTTTTAAGTCTGCGTCCACGCACTTTTTGCCACTTTCGCTACGCACGATGACGTTTAGTTTGTGATCGACTGGTAAGGGGAATGACCGTAGTTTTTTTTATCTAGTTTGGAAAATGAGAGTGAATCTTTGGCTAAATATATCTCAGACTCAGCAGCTTGAGTCAGTCAATCTCACAGTCAATCAGAATCAAATCCGAACGTTTCACCAGTCATCTAAGTAGGTAATTAAAGTAGTTTCACCTGTAATTGAAGCTACACTGAAATAATTTCGACTCGATAAGAAGAAGACCAGTCACCTCTAGGACATGATTATAGCTTGACAGTAGGAATCCAGGGTGAAAAATAAATTATTTTGTACTGATAAGAGATTAAGATGAGTTGTTTTCGAATGATTTTAATAAAAAATGTCACATGTCATTGATCATATCCATTTTCCACAAAGATTAAGAAAATACAAGTAGTGATTTTCAACGTGATTTTAGATTTATTAATACATACTTATATATAAAGCTGAAGAGTTTGTTTGTTTGTTTAAACGCGATAATCTCAGGAACCATTGGTCCGATTTGAAAAATTCTTTCGGTATTAGATAGGTCGTTTATCGAGGAAGGCTATAGGCTATATTGCATTACGCCCGCGACTTCACTCGCGTGGTTAACGCGGGCGAAGCCGCACGCTGCCTCTAGTTAATACATAAAAGCTGAACTTAATGAAATTTGATAAACGTTATTTGATTCCAAAAAACGTCACGAGGTGCGCTTTCATATAAATCCTGTAGACAATATTTATTTTGGCGTTTAGAAAAAAGTATCGGATTTTATATTGACTTGCCGTTAGAAACTAGTAGATTCATAATAAATAAAAAGAACATTTTTCACATTTCTTTTCCTTATCTCCACGTTTCTCTTTCAGCACCCTGTCCAATTAGTCGTTGGAATGGTAACCACAAGTAGCTTTAAAAGCTATCTCGAGCTTTAGAAAGCACGCTAACCCATTAGTACCAGCTGTCATTATTAGTGGACAGTCAACAAGATATGGCAGAAGTTCGAGATATCTGACATCAGCGATATCTATTCTTACAAAAACCAACAAAAACTTAACAAAATACATACCCGTAATAAATCAAACCACGGGCTATTCTCAATCACTATAGTATAATGAAGTTAGAATAACAGTAAAAAACAAGAAAAAAATCGGCACTTCCATACAAAAGTGGAGTAATTCAGTAATTCGTCCCATGTACCTACGGCCCATTTGGGACAAAACGCAGAAAATCAAAATTAATTAAAATTTCACTCTGCAATTCGTCCCATGTTTAAAAATGTAACAATTCTAACGAAATATACATTTATCTTAATTCTTGTCTTACTGACTGTACCAAGCGTTAATAAGGTTTAAATTTCCATACAAAAAAAGAATGGGACGAATTGCAGAATGAAATTTTGATTAATTATGATTTTCTGCGTTTCGTCCCAAATGGGCCGTAGGTACATGGGACGAATCACTGAATTACTCCAAAAGTGTGCAGATGTTTTTGATTGTTATTTAAATTTCACTATACTATAGTGGGCTAGTACAGTCCATGGTTCGATTTATTATGTCCCTTACACGTTGTATATTAGCAAGTAGATATAAATATGACATTGATACTTTTAAATCGGAAAAACGACAAGTACGTTATTTAGCTAACTAATCATGACATGATCAAATTAATCAATTTATCAGAACTTTGATCGTAATGTTTAAAGTACACACAACATTTCAAAAATGCGATTTTTTATCGACAAGGACAGTTAATTTTGAAAGGTAGATATTATTGGGTCACTTTAACTTCTGATAAAAACCTGATATATAGATACTGCAAATACAGTAAATGCAGTTAAATGTGTACCCTTTTCTAGGTCATGATTGATCTTTATTTCCTTTGTCTAGATCCTTATACGACTAGACTCTAGATCCTTACAAGAATTATACTTAGTTAGTTAAAATGTACAATATTAATAATTATTTATAGGCCAGAATTAAAAAGAGAACCTGAAACTTGTAAAGCTATATTTGAAAAACTCTTACATCTATTACAAAATAAATACAATACAAAAAAAGTAATAATTGGTGGCGACTTAAACGTTGATATGCTTGTTAAAAGTAAACCCGAAACTGAACTTCTTAATATGTATAGCAAAAATAATTTTAAGCAATACGTAAAGGAACTAACCAGAGTAACAAAGCATAGCGAAACTTGTTTAGACGTTGTTTTCTCTAATATATACTCAGAAGATTTTACGGTACAAGTAAAAGAATATGGCTTTTCTGATCACAAAGGTACATTGGTAACTTTCAAAATACACAACATAACGTACCAAAAACGCGCCACGTTATAAAACGTGTTTACAGTGAGAATAATTTAAAACAATATAAACTAGAATTACAAAAGGTAAACTGGAGTAATATATTATCAAGAAAAAAAAGGGTTAATGAAAACTTTAATGCATTTTCTGAAGTTCTTACTCGTCTATTAGATAAATGTTTACCTAAACAAAAAATCAAATTAAAAGAAACTAAAGTAAATAGATCTTGGCTAACATCTGGTATAAAATATTCATGTAAATATAAACGCTCCTTAAAAATAATTTTAAATAGATTAAAACCTAACGATGACAGATACAAAGTACTATTTGATCATTATAAATTATATGAGAAAACATTAAAAAAAGCAGTAGCCATATCCAAAAAGTCACAAAACATAAAAAGAATTAAGAAGTCAAACTAAAATATTAGAACAGTCTGGAAAATTATAAAGGAAAAAAGAAATAATTCAAAGAATACACTACAAAAAAATATAGAAATAAAAATTAAAAATACAGTAGCAAAGAATCCCGAAGAAATTGCAAATCACTTCAATAACTTTTTTACTTCTATAGGAGGTAATGCCAACAGCCATCAGAATGATCATAAAATCATTAACTCTATCGAAAACTCAATGTACCTTACACCAGTAAGCGAAGAAGAAATTAAATTAATTATAAAAAGGCTTAAAAACAAATTTAGTTGTGGTTTGGACGAAATTCCTTCTACACTTATAAAAATATGTGCAGATGAATTAGCTCCAGTATTAACCTTACTTATAAACCAATCTTTTAATGAGGATGTAATGCCAGATCTCCTGAAAAAATCTGTAGTCAAACCAATCCCAAAGATAAATGGAGCCTCAGAAATAGATCTTTTTAGGCTAAATAGATCTTCTAAAATATTTGAAAATGCAATGGCAAGAAGAATTACTTCATTTTGCAATAAACACAACCTTTGCTTGTCAATCAGCATGGTTTCAGAAAAGGTCGATCTACAACAACAGCTGTGTTTACATTTATGAACGAAATCTTCAAAACAATAGATAAAGGGCAATACGCGACAGGACTACTTCTAGACATGAGCAAAGCGTATGATAGAGTCTCTAATCCGATATTATTAAACAGGTTGTATGGATTGGGAATTAGGGGTATAGCTCATAAATGGCTAACATCCTACTTCACGAAACGCGAGCAATGTGTCGAAATCGACCACTTTAACAAAGAAACCGGAACACACTTAAAAATAAGGTCACAATATAAAACAATAACTAGTTCCGCAAGGCAGCGTACTAGGGTGCCTACTATTTTTAATTTATATAAATGACTTGCCAAAAGCTCTGCCCGACCTCAAATGTGTTCTTTACGCAGATGATATATCAATAATTATACCTCACAATAATATCACAGAATTAAAAATCCTCCTTAATAAAAATTTACATACCATTGAAAATTGGCTTAATAAAAACAACCTAATAATCAATTAAAAAAAAAACTAAATTAATAAATTTTAGGCCCTATCAAAAACCAGACTTAAATATATCATATAGCTATAAAAACACTGAAATAGAGCGAGTAGACCACTGCACATTGCTAGGAATGGAGATTGACACACACTTAAACTGGAAAGAACATGTCTCTAAACTTATAAGTAAATTAGCCCGCTTTAGTTATGCGCTATATGAACTTAAAAAATGCACAAATTTAAATATAGGACTTCAAGCATATTTTGCATATGCCCACTCGTGGATACAGTACGGTATTGTATTATGGGGTCTCAGTACTGATTCAAATGACGTGTTAGTATCTCAAAAACGATGTATCCGGATACTAGCAATAATAAAACAAACAGACAGTTGCCGGCCATACTTCGTTAAATATAATATTCTTACCCTTATTGGAATTTACATTTTCAAACTTTGCAAATTTGTAAGACAAAATGAACACCTTTATACTGTTGCAAAAGACACCTACAACCGCGAATATGACTTTAGGAACAAGAATAATCTGGCCCGACCTGCAGTCCGATTGCAGATGACCAACGAAAGTCCTTATGTCATGTCTATTTTAGTATATAATAAAGTACCTCTTAATATAAGGACCATTGTAAAGGATAGCACGTTCCTCAGTACATTAAAAAAATATTTAATTAGAAAATGTTATTACACGATTAACGAATACTTCGACGATAAGGAAAATAGATAAATATATAAATATTTTTAGCAAGTGCCTGTTATAAAAGAAGCTTAAATATTTTTTCAGTTAGTTTAAATTGTTAGAAATATAATAATCACATTAAGTGTAAATGTAGTACTAATTTTTATTAAATGTAGCGCCCTACCAGGGTCTCATGTGCACTTTGTAAACTAAATTTAAGATTTACAATTGTATGTGCATGAAAACATGAAATAAATGAATAAATGAATAAATCTAACATGATGTTACAGACTAATAGATACATAAAACAGATGTCAAAAGACGGCCTTATCGCAAATGTAATCTCTTCCAGGCAACCGAGGTACTTGGAGATGTTTGACGAAAACAGGTGAGGTGCAAAGTTGCAATATTGCTTTAAATATACTAACATTATACATACAATGACATAGATATAATTCAAGTAGCCCCTCTACTTCCATTGTTTTATATTGTGCCTGGGATTGGCGGTAAAGGAAGGGTTAACTTTATGAATTTTAATTTGTATGCCGAAATCCCAGACACAATAGTTTTCTAAAGAGCTACGGGCTCAGTGACATTCGAGACGTTTTAAAATATACATTTTAGTTTTAGCCGTATTGATTTTAATCTATAAACTGGATCACTATTTATATGCATACAAATTTAAGCTATAATATCACATAGCATACTGGTTTAATTCACAATCGTTTTTAAGCATAACGTATTCGCATAATGGAGTATGCAATAATTTTAAGCATAATGTACCTAAGCATAATCATTATTTAGCCCTAACATTTTAAAGCATAAAAGGATGTAAGTAGGATGTAAGTTGTTTTTGTGTATGTATTAGTTTCGCCCTAAGCTTGAGTCGCTCGCTCGCTCGTGTTTTGGTCACAGGAAACCTAACTAACCTAACCTATACTCTGTGGCAAAGATTTTTTTGCGTCTGTGTTATTTTCACCCTAAGCTTAAGTCGCTCGCTCCCGTTTTACTCATTTTATTCGTAGAAAGCAGATTATGCCAATTAACACTATGCCGTAACAAATTAGCCTAAAATATAATTATGCCCAACACCAGTATGCCAAAAAACAACTTATGCCTAAAAACTATTATGACAAAATATTTTATGCCAAACCCAGTATGCCAAAGCATATTAGGACAAAAAAATTATGCAAAAAAAAGGGTCCCCTATAAACTCCTTGGCAACGGAAATCCGGCAACTTTACCGGGACTAAACCACACTTTATTAGTTAACTGTATGTTGACAGCTCTAGATCTAACGATAAAATATTTTTTCTACAGTGATATTTTAAAATAACTAGGCAAGTGTGAGTCGGACTCATGAAGTTAGGATCTGACTCGTACACAAAGGGTTGCATTCACTTAAATATTTATTTTATTCTGTTTTTAGTATTTTTACAAGCTTTTATTTAACTTGCAATGTATTTTGTATGTATTAATGTTTGTTTAGGTCAAATCTTGCAACTCAATTTTCAACCAGTTATCCTCAATCGATTTACCTGAAATATTGCATACTTGGGTAAGTCGGGTGACAATACAATATTATGAAGTCAATGAGCTGTTCTGATGATGGAGCCGGGAGATATTCGAAGGAATTCAGTTATAAAACAACATAACCTCATTTCATTTATTTTGATGAGCACTTTATGATAGACGATGCTTAGGGTCTGATCACGGAGACGGAAGGTGGTCAATGGAACTCAGTAATAAAACGAAGCAACCCCATTGAGTTTGGGCTTATTTCATTTGTCTTAGTAAGTACTTTGGCCTTACAATAAAAACTTGTACAAAAAATTTACTTTTTTCAAAAAAATTGGTTGTTTGTAAAGTAGGTTTACGATCGAGATGTTTACGTGATAACGTCGTTTCACGGAATGACTGGCAGCGCTCGAGATGAGACGGGAGATCGGTCCGTCTCTCTCTCGTTATACCTGCGATCGCGCTCGTGAGGTTTTGGTGTGACACAAGTTTCTGAACATGTCATCCGACTAAAACGATTTTAAAGACGTTATCACGTCAAAAACTTATTGTTATAGCGGCTAAAGAAATACATAATCTGTGAAAATTTCATCTGTCTAGCTATCACGGTTCATAAGGCAGTCTGGTGATAGACGGAAGCATAAACAGGTAGCGGAGTCTTAGTGATAGGTCTTAGTTACGGAACCCTGAAAATAAATTAATAGACATGGTTAATTTGCGCAAACTAGTTTTGCGAGTGGTTTCAGACCAGTTCTTTCAGCACGAATATTTGCATCAAAGTATATTACCTTTATCTACGTTTTGAATTAAACTTCCAAAAATGAAAGTTCCTTTTGTACGACAGAGGCACTGCTGTTCTTTTTACAAGCTCTTATTGACTCGTTGTCTGTCTGTCTGTAATCAAATCTTGCAAGTTAAATTTGACCCAATTCCCGGTTTCCGATTGAGCTGAAATTTTGCAAGCATACATATATCGTAAAAATGCAATATTCTGATGACATGGAGCTGATCTGATGATGGAGCTTAAAAGTGGCCATAGGAACTATGCATTGAAATGACGCGACCCCATCAAGTTTGTGTTGCAATGCAAACTTGTTTAGAACGCGATAAGTTTATTTTAAATTATTTTTTGAAGTGTAAACTTCTTTAGCGGCGTTGTGCACTTTTTTGGAATGGGTAAAAAATGTTAAACTCGCGTCAGGACACGTGACCTGATCGAAAATTCGTAAGACGGATGGAGAGTAGACAGCTGGCGCGGCGTAGGAGAGGGAGTATCCCCCTCTCTTTCTACGGCGCGGCAAAAATGTATGCCTGCGCCTGCTGTTTCGTATATCAAAAATGCAAAACGTTAATATTCAAGTTTTCACTTCTGCCGGCACTCCCAGAGTGCAACCCGTCGTTTTTTTTTTGTATAAAAGCTTCTATTATGGGACCAAAGTAATTATTAAATAAATGAAATAAGACCAAACTTGATGGAGTTGCGACGTTTTATTACTGAGTTCAATCAAGCATCTTCCGACTCCGTGATCAGTATTGTATAGTGTATTGTCACCCGACTTTCACAAGTGTTCAAAATTTTAGGTAAATCGGTTGAGGATAATTGGCTGAAAATTGAGTTCCAAGATTTGACCCAAACAAACATTCATACATACAAGATAGGTACATTGTAAGTTAAATAAAGAATAATATTAATTTCAGTGAAATGCCGCTGCGCACCGCGACGTTGTGCGTCACACTGAAATTTGTATCTTACTGAGTAGTACACAAGTTCTATGTTTCTTTAAAGTGTGCGCCACGCAGTTTGAGCTGACCCTAAGCAGGCCTGTGTCACTGCCCGTTTAGGTATCGATAATATACCTACATTATTACTCTGCGCGGCGACCACTGCGGAGTGGCTTTAGTGACGTGTATCGTATGACTAGAGTAAAGAATGAAATTTGCTTGCAATACATTTCTAGGCATCTGAACGAAGAGGTCTCGAGTTCTGACGCGAGCTAAATTAAACCATATCGCTAACGACATTGAGTAGATATTTCTTTAAATTCCTTTGCTGAGTAAGACTTCTGTACGTGAGAACTAGTACTTATACTGTTCCTTAAGGCTACAGACTCCAAAGGCGACACGACATACGCACGCGTACGTTGCAGTGACAAGAAACCTTAAGTGCCATTTTTCAAACGCGGAGTCACCTAAACGAATGGTTTTTCCATACAAAAAACCGTTAGTTTAGTGACTCCGCGTTTGAAAAATAGCACCTGGAGAGCGCTACAAAATGATCATCAACATCCGAGCGTATTCCGGGTTGCATCCACAGCTTCACGCTTTAGAGCCCGGGGTCCGCTACCTAACCTCAGCTAGGTTAGTTTCGATGCAACAATGTCTGTCACTCGCATCATAAAAATGGTGGCCAGCAGGCTGGACTGTGCATACGTCAATCGCTGCTGTGCAGTTTCACATGGAATAGTACAGCGGTGATTAGACGTTAGTATAACTTTTATATAATACTAACATTAGGGTAAGAATAGCAATGTTACTAACCAAAGTGGACGATAGTCTGAATAAATAAATTTATTATCTCTTTATTTATTTTTAAACATATATTAGGTTTTTTTATAACATATCTATAAAAAGTAAAATATATAAAATACACTACAAAATATAAACACATTATAAAAAACCTAATATAGCTGCCCACTGGCAGCGGGGATAAGGCCCAAGCTACCGGTGGTTAGGGCCCCAGAGAGAGAAACCTCCTGACAATGCGTGTCGTGTCCAGGAGTACTGCCTTCTGAATCTGACCCTTGACCCAGCCATCTAGCGAGAGAGTCTTAAGATGTTGTTCAAGACTCTTCGCTATTAGACCGTTCGCCGATACGACTATCGGGACAATGATCGTCGAATCCACATCCCACATGGCGGTCACCTCGTGGGCCAAATCAAGGTACTTGCTAAGCTTGTCCTTCTCAGCTTTCACGAGGTTCTCGTCATGCGGAACGGTGATGTCAACAAGCACTGCCTGGCGCATCAATCGATCTGTCAGCACGATATCAGGCTTATTGGCGACAATAGCCCTATCCGTGATGACAGATCGATCCCAATAGAGCGTGGCACGACCATTTTCGAGAACTGGCACTGGTAAGTACTTATAGTATGGTACCTCAGATTCTACAAGCCCGTATCGAAGAGCAAGCTGCTGGTGAATAATTCTGGCTACGAGGTTATGTCTGTGCAAATACTCGCCGTTAGCCAGATGAGAACAACCGGAGATTATATGTCTGATAGACTCGCCGGGATGTCGGCATGCTCGACAGACATCAACCGTGCCGTCTCTCAGGATATATCTCCGGTAGTTGTTTGTCATCATGACTTCGTCGGCAATTGCACAGGCAAAACCTTCGGTTTCCCCAAAGAGGTCACCGAATCGTAGCCAGTTCACCGATGCGAGCTGATCCACATCAGACCCTGTCAAGGCTCGATAGAACCGCCCGTGGAGCTGCTTGCTCTTCCATACGTTTATGCGATCCTCGGTACTTAGCACTGCTGGTTTGCGCCAGTTCTCATTTGCCAAGGAGAGCGGCGTGAGGCCCTTGTCTACTGTCACAACATCACGATGCAATCCACACTCATTGTTAAGGAAATATTCCCTAAGTCTGCACACCTCGCGGTTGTGGAGATTTTTGAATTTATTATTATTATTATTAAATCTACATTCTAAAATCTAATTTAAAAGTTAGCAAAAATACAATTTATATAAATAATAAACGAAATAAATATAAATATTTTTTTAAATTTGTATATGTATAGGTTTTATGTATTTTAATTAGAATAAAAAATCTATATTACAATTAAAGTAAACATTTCAAAACTAAATTAAAATTAAAATTTAAATTAAACTAAGTATTTAAAATATCGTTTTTTTTTAAAACTTGATCAGTTATTCCTCATAATTCAGTAACCAGTCGGTCAAAAAAAAATTTAGAATTAGCTTTTATTGATATTAAAATAACAATCAAGAAACAAATAAAAAATTCGACATTGCCATACAAATTGCCAAAGCGGCTGCATACTTTTTTATGTATATGCCGATTTTTTTTTATTTCACTGTTATTTTAACCCTTTCACCGCGAGACTATCAGTTGCCGTGCCCCCAGCGCGAGACATGGTAAATCTAACATATCTATCTACAACCAAAAACGGATATGGATACGTAAGTTATGTGCCATACGAGCATTTTTTTTGTCGCAAATATGCGACCTTCGCGGAATGGGCCCGACAATGTTTGTCACATATATGCGACGCTTATGCTAAGTGATCTAGTATAGCTCTTGGTTCGACTCAAGCACCCTTACTTATTGTATTACTTACATATACATTACCATGGCCATTCTGTAAACCATATAAAATACAATCTATACCTATTTCAGTTAAAAAAAAAAAACTTTTTGTTACATATAACAATAAACAGGTTTTGGTCTCCAATGTCATTTTCTTGTCACAAGAGAAAGTTAAATTGTAATTATTAGCAAGTTTTTACCTGTAACGCAGTTGGATTAAAGAGTTATCCACGCACAAAAAGAGTGACAAAAAGACGAAGTCCTCTGATTAGTGACCAACGAACCATCCGTGTCTGGTTTTTACCAGTAGGCTGTTTGTTGATGGATTGACTTCCATGTTGATTGAGAGAAAGATGGAGCAAGATGACATTTTTTTAATCATACTCTTGTAAAGGGAAAAGTTTGTGTGTGTGTATGTTTGTTACTTCTTCACGCGCTAACGGCTTGATCAATACGCTATTTCCCAACAAGTCAAATCAGCAACTTTTTTCTAAACGTCAAAACAAACAGTTTCTATGGGATTTTGTATGAAATACAGGCAGATGACGTCATAGATTTTTGAAGTCAAATAGCGCTCTTATTATGAGTTTTTCTACAATAATAAATTTAAAATAACGTTAAAATGGATATGTTCAAAGACAAGTGACATTATTTTGCGACGCTTTATTTTTTTATTAGTACAAAATAATTTATTTTTTACTTAGGAAAGTACGCAATTTTGATAAAATTTCGTATGCAGGAAGCTGACATCCTGGATTAACACATAGGCTATTTTAGGTGCAGGTAACACCGCGAGACGCAGTTCATAGTTTAGTTTAGTTTTATTTACCTACTGTTTTTTATTTCTTTTTTTTTATAAAAACTAATAAATACTTTCATTAAGAGAAAAGTTAACCTAAAATCCAATGGACAAAAATCGCTGGGATCCGCAGTAGATAAAGTGCAAGAACTAGATATCAAGACTAAACCTTTATTTTCAAAGTAAATATACCTTCTTAAAAATTTTAAGTATCTAATAAACCGAAAAATTATTTTTTTCATTTTTCTATAAGTTCTTTATGAAAAGTTGTTCAGTGTCATGGACTTAATCTACCATTAAAATGGTTTCAGTACATTTTGTTAAACTTTAAATATTATATAACGGTTACAAGTAATTTAAAATAAAGAATTAAAATCTATTTTAGAGGTGAATTTCCTTATCCAGTTCAATATGGCGCGTTGATGTCTTTTGTACGAACGAAGTTTTTAGTTATTTTTAGTTATACTATAGTGACGTAGTATAGCTTGTGGTTCGATTTAATACGGGTCCCTACCATGTTGTTTAATATATACACAATTAAAATAAACTTACACACTAAGTAACTTACTAGAAAAATTCAATATCAAGTAGAATATTTTACTTAAAGAATTTGCAAGCAATCTGCAAAATGTTTATCACTTTTGTTTATAAGATACGGTTTAAGCTTTTATATATTTTTTATTATATCTAAAATTTAATATTTCAACAATAACAATTATTCTTGTTACCAAAATATAAGCAATTATTCTCGCTGCACTGCAATACAGATTGCATTTTTTAGAATTTTGAAATTAAAATAGTTGAAAAATATCTTGTCTAATGAAAGTACTTATTTGTACGTTTTAGTCTAGTTGGGTTACGTAGGAAACAGGAGAAGACAACGCGAGTATCTAGACCGTTAATTGCGTTTCTGTCTGAGCTAGGGTTATCAAGAATCATTTAGGTATTTCCATTATACAATAGCTATCAATAATGTTTGCATGTTAATTCGCTACTTTCGGACAACTTAAAATCTTTGTATTTTATTAGATAAACAGTTGTTCAGACAAAAAACCTGCGTCTTAATAAGGGTAACAAAAAAGTTCTGTGACATTTTTTTTTTCAAAATGGCTATCACATTATATATTTAAAGTTTCCATTCCATATTTCCGTGATTTTGAAAAATTTCGCAAAACTAAATCCGACTAATGTTCCGAGTTGCGTTTTAGACGAGTTTCTAAGACTATACAACGTGGAAGTAATTTACCCGTAATACATCAAACCACGGGCTATACTAGATCACTATAGCATAATAAAATTAAAATAACAGTTAAGAAATAAAATAAAAAAACGACATAGGTACATTCCCATATAAATTGCTCGGGCGGCTGTTCACTTTATGGCAATTTTTTTATTTGTTCTTTTACTGTTATTTTAATTCCATTATACTAAAGTGATCTAAGTACAAACCGAAGGTAGTAACTTATTAGTAATCTGTGCCCTTAGTTCAATTTATTACGTTGTATATTCGAAACTATAGCCTCAAAATAAGCTTAAACTTGTGTTATCAATGGGATACTAACTTAATGATACTATATTTTATGATAAATACATATATATATAAAGTGGTTTTATATATCATGGGTTTACGAAATAAAAATGCGTTGCTCTAAAGACTAGAGAAACAACATTTAATGCTATTTATTATCTCTGTTTCACAAATATTATCTTTAAATATAATAACATTTTCCATATCTTTTAGGTACCTTTCATTGACAATTTCTCTTGTCAAAAATGTCTATCTCTTAATAGACAAAAATTAAATCAAAACTAAAACCAAAGAGGATGCATAAATGAAGCACCATAAGATTCATTTACATCTCCCCCCTCAAAAAAAAAAAAAAAACCTACCTTGGATTATATACATGTGGGACCAGTTTTGTTATGTGAAAAAGGTTGGATTCAGTCTTTCTATGTCCTGTATCTATTTTGTAAATAGTATTTGATAATTTTTCTAAAATTTTATAGGGTCCAATTTTTATTTCATCTAATTTTTTCCTATTTAGCCTATTTCCATTTTCTACATAAACATAATCTCCTACATCCAGTTTAAATTCTTTCCTATGCTTATCAAATATTTTCTTATTATAATTATGTGATTTAATAGTGTTTTCTAAAGCAATTTTTCTATCTTGCAATAAATCGTTTTGAGTTGCTTTGTGCTTTAATTCATCTGGTAGCATATCAACATTTTTTCCTTCTAATAAATATTTTGGTGAAAAACCTGTCACAGTATGTTCAGTTTCGTTATATCTTTTAGTACATTCATGGGCAATTGTAGTCCAGGCTAATTTATTATTTCTCTCATTTATCTTACATCTAATTTTATTGACTAACGTTTGATTTAATCTTTCGTTCAAACCGTTAGAAAATGGCGCATTTACCGCAGTAAAGATAATAGGTATATTTAATTTATTTAAAAAACTTTTGAAATCTTTTGAATTAATGCCCGGATATTGATCTGTTAAAATCATACCAATTTTATTGTCCTGACTGACTTTTTGAACGAGCTTTATAAAATCGTCTGCATTTTGTGTTTTAGAAGTCAAAATAAAGGCATATCTCGTAAAATGATCTACTAATAGATGTAAATATGTTTTTGTAGAACGTGTGCCACCAAATCCACCGATGGTGTCTATTGACACTATTTCAAATGGGCAAGTAGCAGGACCTAAATGAGACATCAGTCCGAATTTATATTTTCCTCTTGTCTTGTTTTTTATGCAAATTTCACAGTTATCACAAGTTCTTTTTATATTTTGAGTTATATTTTTTGCTACATAAAATGGTTTAATTTTATTTTCCATTTGCTTTATTCCTATGTGGCAGTAAAGATGATGTATATTCTCTATTATTTTTTTACTATATTCTTCTGTAAGTACAATCTTTTCTCTTTTTCCAAACTTTTTATAGTATATTTTATCTTTTAATATTAATTTACTCATATTTTGTTTTATATCTTCATTCTTTCCTTGATCATCTTGTATGTCCTTTAGTTTTATACAGTTAACTACTTTCAAAAATTCGTCTTGGTCATCAACTGATTCCAAAACTGGATTACGACTTAGACAATCTGCTTCCAAATTGTATTTTCCAGGAGCATATTTTACATTGAAATCAAACTGGGACAGATAATATGTGAGATCTCCCAATTCCTCATCTGTTCTAGACTTAATATTCATTTTTTCTAAAGGCTTATGATCCGAGAAAACTGTAAAAGATTTTCCTATAAGCCAGTGTTGCCAATATTTGACCGATTCTTTAATGGCCAAACACTCGAGATATATAGCTTTTTTCCTCTTTTGAGAATCATTCAGTTTTCTTGAAAAATACGCACAAGGTTTCTCGTCTCCATCTTGTTGTATCTGTTTTAAAATTGCCCCTATACCCTGTATACTAGCGTCTGTATATATATGTATTGGCAAATCTGGATCAAAGATAGCTAAAATAGGTTTTTTGCAAAGAAGGCTTTTAATTTTCTCAAATGATTCCTGACACTCTTCTGTCCAAATAAATGATTGTCCTTTTCTCAACAAGTTATGTAATGGATCTAATATTTTCGAAATATTTGGCACATATTTTCCATAAAAATTTATTTTTCCTAAAAACTGTCTAACATTTTTTTGTGTTTTCGGAACGGGGAATTCTTTAATAGCTATTAAATTATCTTTAATTGGCGTAATTGTACCATTCTGTATGATATGACCCAAGTATTTCACAGAATCTTGTGCGAATTTACATTTTGTTTTATAAAGTGGTTTTATATATCATGGGTTTACGAAATAAAAATGCGTTGCTCTAAAGACTAGAGAAACAACATTTAATGCTATTTATTATCTCTGTTTCACAAATATTATCTTTAAATATAATAACATTTTCCATATCTTTTAGGTACCTTTCATTGACAATTTCTCTTGTCAAAAATGTCTATCTCTTAATAGACAAAAATTAAATCAAAACTAAAACCAAAGAGGATGCATAAATGAAGCACCATAAGATTCATTTACATATAAATAAACACCCAAGACCCAGGACAATTTGAAAAATTACATTTTCCAACATGTTCTGGCCGGGGATCACAAAGAAAACCTCCGAACGTCAGACGAGCGTGGTTACCACTACGCCACCGAGATCGTTAAGACGAGCAGAGAATCCATAGAGGAAGTTTAAGCCCTATCCAACCATTCTCAGTGAATGAACGTGAGTGAGTGGCAATTTCTCCGTCTTTTCTAGTTTTAGGTTAACTTACAATACCATAATGCCATCCGCAGACATCTTCCGCATAAATTGATATGATAATGATAATGACATCATGACGACCTCCATGGTGTAATGGTTAACATGCCTCGGTTGATAACGATGGAGCCATAATCCTAAGTAAAGAAGAAGAACAAGCCTCGGCCTTGGCGGCCAGGGCGGCTGCTGAAGCCGCTGAAGCTGCCAAACGGTGCAAATATTCATCTCTTAGTGGAGATTATATAGGGCCCTGGTGCGAAAAGACTTTTAAGGAGAACTGTCCGCGACTGATACCCGCCACAGGTGACAAGAGGGCTGTCTGCTTTTTCGCTCAACGGATCAGCATTGCTATCCAGCGAGGGAACGCAGCCCGCGTTCGTCCTGCCATGCCGCATGGGCAAGACAAAATTTTCTTCATTTAGCATAATTATCTTGTTAATAATGGAGCGTTTGGCTATTGCCTCCCTGATAACAGTTAACAAATAGTATGACAAGCTGCCTAAAATTTTACAAAAGCTTCCTAAATAGGTGGTTTATGGAATAGAATAGCAAACGTCAGATAAGCTTGAAAGAAACTGGAGGAGCCAGCAGATTAACTCGTTGAAGTAGCAGTGGGCGGAACACAGCGCGACGAACCGATGACCGACCGGGAGAAAAGTTTCTCGAATGGCTGACCAGGATCGCTGCATAGATCGGTCACTTTGGTAATTCTTGCGGCTGAAATGATGATGACACGCCAACTACCGTTGCCAAGTAAAGGCTAATAAATAAATAAATAAAATTGGTGGTAGCCCTGGCAACGGGTCATCACACTATTTTTGTTAAAGCATCACCGTAGACTGTTTATATTTTTTTGTCGACGATCCAGTGACTGGATTTTCATAACTGTGGGTGATCGCTGAAACATTTTGTAAATACCGGCGCCTGATCGCTAAAAATAGGATGTTTTTTTACAGGAAGTGATGTCACGATTTCATCCTACGTTTTATTCATTTTTAAGTCACTCGAAGTCGTAAGTGGTATTTCAGAAAAGACAAAAAATGTTGTACACTAATGTGTCTATTTTGAGTCTTCTGTAAAATGCCACTCAGACAGCCCCGGATCTATGGCGGGGCAGGCCAGGACCCATGCCCTGGGCGGCGTCTTTTTAGTCTCCTCCACTGCAGGAGCACGACCCTGTCTGTACTACCAGAGCCATACGTGGCCAGAGCAGCCAGAGGACTTTGGCCTACACTCTTCTCGCTGGCCAAACGGGTTTCAGAGGCTTCATTGATGTTTTTATGCCTTGTTTAGTTTGTAATTCCTAAGTCGCCTTCTACGACATCCAAGGGAGGACTTGGAGTGGCATTATTCTACTCTGCCAGAAACTATGCGGCATATAATGTACTTATGACATATACTTAAACTATAAGTAAGAAGGTCTTACATATATGTTATATATAAATACACAAGTAATAATGTGTGTAAAAGAACAAGGTTCTTGTCGGTAGAGTATTTTCCATATCTCCCTATTTTCGCTAAATGCTCGACCTCCCTGTACGACACGACTTAAATAGGTATGTGTACGTATATACATTATAACTTGAATATACCTATAGATTGTAAGCAAATTCTTAATTCAGGTGTTTCCATCAGATCTTTAGATAGGTACCTATGTAACCCTGAAAATGTTTAGAAAATGAAAAACGGCTTAATGTAGAAAGTTGCCAATACTTTTATTGTTTTTCGAAGTAATCTCCGTTCTTCCTACACATCGTCGCATTCGATCGCACCACTGAGAAAAGCAGTGGGCCCATTCTTCCTTAGGGGTCTCTTCTATGGCATTTTCGTACGCTTTCACCGCATCTACAGGGCTCGTAAAGCGAATACCTTGAATTTTATCTTTAGTTCTTGGGAATAAATAAAAGTCGCAGGGCGCCAGGTCCGGACTGCATGGCGGATGACTTATTATCTTAACACCTGCGACACAAATATTTAACAGTCCGTTGTGCGGAGTGTGCTGAAGCATTGTCGTGTTGAAAGAGGATCCTGCTTCGAGGGCGCTGCTGTCGATTTTTTTTCCAAAACAACAGGCAAACAGCGATTGACATACCAGTCTGCAGTAACTGTCTGTGTGTTTATTTCCTTGACTTCTTCCTTTCTTTACCTTAGTTGCCCGATCCTCGAAAGGAAACACTCACTGAGCTGATTGTCTTTTGGTTTCGGGTTCGTAGCAATATATCCAGCTTTTATCACCTGTGACGATGTCAAATACAGCATTTGAGACTTTGAGTCAGCGCCGTTGAAGTTATCTAACATTTGGCGACACCAGTCCATGCGAAGGCGTTTCTGGTCGTCGGTTTAAGTATGGGGAATCCATCTGGTACAAAGCTTCCTGACGCCTAAATGTTCGTGTAATATTTTTTGAACTTGACTCATACCAATGCCTAGGCTTGCCCGTATCTGCTCATAGGTCACTCTTTTATCTTCCTCTATCATGCGTCGCATAGCACTGATGTTATCTTCAGTAGTCGCTGTTAAAGGACGTCCCTCACGCGGGTCATTATTGAGATTGCTACGTCCACGCTTAAACTCGTTAAACCATTTGTAAATAGTGGCACAAGATGGAGCTTCATTAAGAAATGCTAATCGCAGCCTATCATAGCTTTGTTGTTGAGTAAGCCCACAACAAAAGTCATAATAAATCATTGACCGAAAATTTTCTCGCGTTAGGTTCATTTTTTTTTTAGTGTAACAAGAGTTTTAGATTTGCCGCCAATTCACAAAAACAAATGACAAATTAATGCCATATACTACATTAGGTTACCAAAGAGTTATAAAATTAAAATTAAAAAAAAGTTTTCATTAGCAATGTTTCTAACTGGCCAGTTCTAAACATTTTCAGTGTTACTCACGTACATTTACGTACGTACCCAAACCCATACATTTTGTTCTCTATTTTATCCCTTTCCTACACCTTTGTGACCATCCGTAGTATATGCTAAGACTCCTCTTGTTTTTATTTATTAGTTCATAAATATGGTATAGTTAATCTATTTTAGCAAACAAAAGTAAAAAAATATATATTCGGTTCATATTAGTCTGCTTGCCGCGTGACGCCAAAAGAGTGCGTGCAATCTAATTAGAAGTAAACAAATTCAGAAATTTTAGATCAAATATGAAAAAAAAATCATCAAACACATATTATATGCTTCAGTTAAGTAGTAAGTTTTAAAAATGCAGTTTAAGCTAAAAAAAAGCGTGAGATTTCCATAGAACCTCTTCCAGCCCCTCTGTGACCAAGCGTGGTATTTTAAACACCTCCTACCCCTAAAAAGATTAGTATGGGTACGTTTCCTTAGGTATGTAAAATCCACTGTATCAGGTTTTTCTTTTTTTTTTTCAAGTTGTCAGTGGCCACTTTACACACATAAAATAAAAAGAATGATATGTTTTTATAATCGCGGACTTAAGTCATCACCATCTGAGCGTATTTTCTCGGTTGCATCCTAAGCAGTAGTTCTTCAGAGCCCGGGGTCCGCTACCTAACTAAGGAGTTTTGCCAAGGTTACTGGTTTTTACACAGAGCGACGGCTATCTGGCCGCCACAACCCCAAGGGTAAACCAGAACCAATCCTTTTAATCTTTGGGTTGCGGAAGTGATCAAACGCTAGATAACGTTCGGGACCCACAGTTTATACGTGTCTTCTGAAACATGGAATCATCTTTCTTTTCGGATAATCAGATGATTCAAGCCTGCAATATTTTGGAAACAACTTTTCACAAAGTAAGTATGCTTCCCAGTGGGATTCAACCCATGACCTCCGGGTTACAAGGCGAACGCCTTGATCACCGGAGCACGGAGGCAGTCAACGCGGTCTTAATATCTTTTTATTATTAGATATAACCTTTTGGTCCCTCCCACTCCCATGCTGGTCTGGGAGAAATAAAAAAAAAAACTTAGAATGTACCAGCTGCTTCTCTTCCCACGCAGATCGTAAAAGCCGATCGAGGGAATGGGCAAAAATGCAAATCATGTTAACAGGCGATGCGGCTAGCAACCCATCACTGTATTGATTGCTTTTCCATCTTCTCGCCCACCATGACGCTAAAAGTGGCTTTTGGGTCTTGCGGCCCTGGGCTCTGCATAGAAGCGCAAGACCCAAAATGCTCTGTCTGCCCCATTAGGGATAAAGACGTGATAGTATGTATGTATGTAAGTTTTTGGTCCCGGCTGTCGTTATTGTAAAGCAGTCTTCAAGCTATGTCAGATGCCTTTAGGCAGCCTGATAAATCTGACACCAGTGTTGGCCACTTACACACACGAAACATAAAACAAAAATATACTTTTTTATTTAGCCGTCAAAATTCTCAGACAAAAAAGAGGGATGGTTTAAGTTTGATATGTTACTTTACTCTTTGCCAATATCCGTCTGTTTGTGGCATCATAGCTCTCAACTGCGGATGGAACGATTTCGTACGGTTTTTTTACGTGTAAGCATGTTTCTTTGCGGTTTCTTATCTATTTTTTAATAAAAATCGGTTCAGCGGTTCAAAAGTTTTAGGGGTGAAAGCTTAAAAGTCGTTTATTTTTTTGCATGGCAAATAAACTATTTAGTAGGTAGTGTTCATACTAAGCTGTCTCACACAAAATGGGTACTAAAGTATTATTTTGAGTGAGTACTTACGTTCTTGTGTATTGAGATTTTTACATTGCGTCATTTCAAGGTAAACATTCATATTGTCTTTTTACTTTATTGGATTTTTGTATTTTAATGAACCAATTTAATTTCGATTCTTTATTAGTAAGTAGGATTTTCAATTCAACTGAACTAAATGCATCGAGAGTTGATAATACCATGCCTACTCATCGCCATATAAATATAATTATTTATCTTTGTCCGCTAGATGGCGCTATAAGGTAATCATTAAAACATTAAAATCTTTGATTACTATTATTTAAATAAAGTGGTACTCTTATTAATTAAACATGAGCTAAATGAAATGCAATAAGTATTTTTAAAGCATATTCAACACTTTGTTTGTCTCTTTTTTGCTTGTCGAGTGTGCAACTCCAGTTTTGCCTACTTACGAGCCCTCAAAGCGTTTCTATGGCGTTTGGTATCTGTTACGTTAGTAATTATATTATCTTTGATAATACCTACATATAAATAAATAATATATAATATATAGGGACAAATTACACTGATTGAGCTAGCCCTAAGGTAAGTTCGAGACTTGTGTTATAGGATACTAACTCAACGATACTATATTTTATAACAAATACATATATAGATAAACATCCAAGACCCAGGAAAAATTGAAAAAGGCCATTTTCCAACTTGCCCTGGCTGGGGATCGAACCCAGGACCTCCGGGTTGGCGGTCTAGCGTGTTGACCATTACGCCATGGAGGTCGTCGTATATGTAGGACTATTTATAGGTTGTATATGAAAATAATAACTAATAGGTACCAGAATTTACGTCCATCAGTTAAAGAAAACATAGTTAGAAAACATGTACACAAATGTGTAATAAGGGCAGTTGACAATCACTATACTCCATTTGGTTAGGTATTTAAATACATGTATACAATCTTGACATGTCTTTTTATTGAAATATACACTTTATAAATCAATACCTTTGCAAATTACACAGTAATTATGTAATTTATAACATAATTACTTTGTAATTAGCAAAATTATTGATTTATAAAGTGTATATTTCAATAAAAAGACATGTCAAGATTGTTAACCTTTACTAAAATACCTAAACAAATGGAGTATAGATGACAGCAATTGCTTATGATGGCAGCAGTGTTAAGTATGAACACTTTCATTGTTATCTGTATTGTTAAAACTACGTTACAGGTCTGTATGGCACTTCATAGAAGCGAAGTATCATTTATGAGAACTACTACTACAAACGAAACTATACGTCCGCACACACGTCGATGTGTGTGTTCGTCCGACAACACACGCGACAAGGCGAGGACGGGGGAGAGGTGCGGGGACGGGGTATGAGCACGCATATTGCGAGAGCGGGAATCCCTAGGGTTTTCTTAGGAGTTTCCGTTCTGTATGTATTACTTAAATTATATTAATTCTGTGACCAAATCATCATCCCTTGTACTTGATCAATAAAGCCTTTTACGTATCTCCTAGTTTTTAAGATAATATTTTCTGATAATATTTCCTGTAGGTATAATAGTATCGTTTGAGTTAGTAGTAAGTATAATTTGGGGCTAGCTCAATCAGTATAACTTGTCCCTATTAATCACATTCGACAATTTGTACTAGACAGGGTATTGTATTATATTGTAGGTATGGTATGAGTCCACAGAGTAAAGGGATGCAAGTGTCGCGACTTGTGGCGTCCCAGTATATGACGACCTCCGTGGCGTAGTGGTCACCATGCTAGTCCGCCACCCAGAGGTCCCGGGTTCGATTCCCGGTCAGGGTAAGTTGGAAAATGGCCTTTTTAAAATTGTCCTGGGTCTTGGATGTTTATCTATATATGTATTTGTTATAAAATATAGTATCGTTGAGTTAGTATCCCATAACACAAGTCTCGAACTTACTTTGGGGCTAGCTCAATCAGTGTAATTTGTCCCTATATATATATATATATAGTATATATACTCGTACCTTAGCCTAAGGGTTCAGTACCATAGTGCTTATAATTAGTAGTATACTAGCCAACGAATCCTATTGTCTATTTAATCTATTTACCTGGCTCTTTTTTCTGCACTTCGTATTGATGAACATATTGATAACTTAGGAAAAATAAATTAAAGCGTAGAGAAACACCGAGCATAGCCTTCTCCATATAGCCCGTTGGGAAACCTTGACCCTTCTTACGAGACACATAGTAAGGGACCACGTTTCAGAGCGATAAGTCATCACGGGTAAGACTGGTAATAGACACTTTCGTGTTGAGTACCTTTTTAAAATTAGTAGGAGCTTTGTGGATCTCCTTAAGTTGAAACAGAAGTTATGCTGAAGATCTTCGGGCACCTAATATCTCACAGAAATGTAACAATTATCCGAAATATTATGTAACGAACGTGACAATCATTCAATCTTTTAATTCTTGTTTTGTCAGCTCTATACAAATCTGAAGTCTATCTCGTCGAGTACGGCAAAACATTCACTATAAATAGAAGTTGGTACGGGCAGTCTGTACATTGCCTCACCGACAACCGAGCAAGGGGCTTGTACCCCGAGGACCTAAACCAAAACTTTTTAAGCATTTGTGAAAGTACTGGAAGGTTAGAAAAAAAAAAACTTGTGATTTTGTGAAAAAGAAAATATAAAATTGAAAAAAAAAATTTTTTTTCTTATTTAATGATGAAGTGCTAATTAGTTTAAATGTGCTTTCAGTTCGACTGAAGACAACATGAAGAGCTTTAGGACTGTTCTATTATGCATCGGTAAGTTTCGAACTGGAATACTTTTCGAAATAAGTATTATAATTTTAATGGTGCTTAAAACTCAATGACAACTTTTAGTAAGAGAGAATAATTGAGATGATTTGAAGAATGGGTTCGATTCCCAGATATATTTGTGAGAAAAGAAAGAACTTTTTTATCTTATTTTTTAATGGATTTTGTTGGTAAAATATATATGCCTAATTTATTAATCTTTAATTCAGAGCTTTCATTAAATAAATTATTAATCTACTTACCTAAGATAAATGACACCTCGATCGAAAAAGTATTCCTATAGAAAAAACTTAAATTTCGAGAAACATTATTTCATACTAGTCTGGGACAAAAAGAAACTAAGAATGTACCAAAAGCTTCTCTACCTGCGCAGATCGTACAAGCCGATCGGGGGAATGGGAGAAAAGGCGGATCATAGGCAGTATAGCTTGCTAGATTGCTATCTATGCCTTTTTCTATCTTTCAATCCAACAACACGCTAAAAGTGGCCTTTGGTTCATGCGGACTTGGATCTGCCTGCTTATAGACTCGCAACACTAACACGAAAAAAATCGTGTACAATATTTTTTAATAATCTAACCGATGGACCAAAAATATTTTTTATTTGTCATGCCTATTACCTCTGAATCAGAGACAATCCAGGGCGGGATATTTGACAAATATTTTAGTTTTTTTTTAAATTAATAAAATATTTAATCAGTTTATTAGTCTAGTTAATATTGTTCCAGTAATAATTGAAAAAAAAATCTGAATTTTATCTAAAGCCTGTGAAAATTCACTTGATACATGATCATATTTACAGTACTTCACCGAGGTTCTATCGTTTCTATCAAAATATATAATTATGTATCTTTATGGTTTTCATTACCTAAATAAAATCTAGTCATGTGGATCAATTACAATTAAGTATTTTAGAAATAATTCTACCTAAATTATGTATGTACACTAGTGGGTAATTTAATTTTTTAGCTTCATATAAACTCTTCCTTTTTTGAGTCTGTTAAAAACCGACTCAAAAAAGGAAGAGTTTATCAATTAGTCGGAATCTTTTGTTTTTATAAGCGACTCCGTAAAACGTGGAGGTGATCAATTAGTCGCAATCTGTTTTTATCTATGTTCACCGATTATTCGAAGACGCCTGAGGTGCTATTTTTCAAACGCGGAGTCACTAAACGAACGATTTTTTGTATGGAAAAACCATACGTTTAGGTGACTCCGCGTTTCAAAAATAGCACTTCTGGACCGATTTGGACAATTGTTATTTTGTTTAAAAGCGCATGCTTGTCAGGTTCGTTAGACGTTTTATCAAAATCGTTTGTGTAGTTTGGTTTGATGAAGTTGGTTTTTTGTTTTGAAAAATGATTAAGGAGGCATTCGACGCCCAAGCCCTCTCCCCTTACATTACACCCATGAAATGTCTTAACTTACTCCCAGTATGACCTGACCCGCGGCGCTTTAGACTTAGTTTATTGGTGACCAGAGCTCTAGATCACCTGACGATGAAGTAATAGCTGTTAACTATATCGGTTCCATCAGACAAAGTCTGACTTTAACCGACAGTTTCGTTCAATATGGCAATAGCAAAAAATAGAAATACCTAGAAAATCATTACTTATTATTTAAATGATCACTACTTTCATAAAGTAAATTTGACAAAAATAGTTCAATCATTTTCTATTTTGTTAAGTATGGCCATTAAAAAGACTTCTTCTTTAAATTGGTCAACAATGCTCATCAGGACAAATAGTACTGTAAAATGTCCGTAAAGCCGTAAAGCCGTGTGGTATCCGGCAGAGTAGAATAGGACCACTCCAAGTCTTCCCGTGGATGTCGTAAAAGGCGACTTAGGAAATACAAGCTAAACAAAGCTTATACACATCAATGAGACCTCTCCAACCTAGACGGGTTAACGGCCAGCGAAGAGAGGGTAGGCCAAGTCGTCTTGCTGCTCTGGCCAAGTATACACTGGCTCTGGTAGTAACGAGAGGGTCGTGCTCCTGCAGTGGAGACTAAAAAGACCGGATGATAATAAACATATTGTTTCCTGAAAATCAATTTTTCGCTTCGTAACTATGTACTTAAGCGTAACTTTGTATGCGTTATATATGTACTTATAGGTTCCAATGTAGCGTAAAGGACGTAATATTCGGAAGAATAGGAAAGGCATTTCTCATTTCCTTAATTGCTTATTAAACAGCTGTTAAATAACTCTCATCAATCAATAGTTGCATGCACAGTGTGTAGCTGAAAGAAACTCATTTGTAATTTGTAATTGTGATTACATCCACTGATAACGGTAATAGCAGTGAGTAAATACTTCGTGTAATAGGTATGTGTATTGTAGTTTTTTAGGAAATTACATCACACACTGCGTATTTTTACTTTTTTCACTAAGCTCTTGTAAGACTCTTACCTACCGAATGCGTAACTAGCATGCAATATAGGTTCCTATTCGTTGTACTGATAACGAGTCGTTTTACTTTCATAAAAAGGCATTATTTTGAAAAAATGTCAAAGATTTAAGATTCAAATGTTTATTTATTTATTTAATCTCTATTATTCATCAAATACAAATTGTACAGAACCAGTCAACCTTTGGGTTATACAGATAGTCTTAATATGGGGTGCAAGATAAAAATATTACACAAAGAAATACAAATTCTCAATTCATGTTTATTTACTTGTAAGACCTTTATACTTTACAGGCACTTTTACACGTCAATAAGTATAATTTATGTTACGTGTGGTGTATATTAAAATTTAATTTATTAGATTGTCTTATTTTGAGTAAAAAAGTTTACTAAATTTTATACTGGAACCATCAAAAAACAAGAAAAAACATATCATCCCACTGGTGGATTCTACTGGCATCATCTAATGATGATATATTTTTTTCTCAATTATTTTTGAATCAAAACAATAGTAATACCTAATAAACGAGAAAGATATATCTTATTTGACCCATAAAACGCTGTGTAAATAAATATCTTATTAAAAGATAAGAAGAAACATCATTGACTCAAACGGGTGTCATCATTTCAGCCGCATAATGTCCTCTGTCATAGATCGGTAATTTTGGAAATCTTTGGGAGAGGCCCAAAGATTTCCAAAATTACCGATCAAGAGCGGCTTGCATCCAGCGCGTTCCAGCTACCCTGGGCCTAATCAGGTCATCTGACCACCTTGTAGGTGGGTGTCCCACGCTGCGCTTGAATACGCGATCGCCATTCGAAAACCTTTTTGCCCCAATAGCCATCTGTTTGTCGCGCTTTGTCCCGTCAGTGACTTTTGTTCTCCTACGAATTTCCTCATTTTTTGATTCGATCACGTAGGGCGATCACAAACTGGTGTGATGACGATCATAAGCAGGAGTACAAACACATTATACAGGGTCTTATTTAATATACTGTAACTATTTTAAGAGTCAATTCAGTGACACTAAACAACTTTCCTATACCTAAGTATGATTAAGAATAATGTTTGGCCTACCATATAAGTTTACCGATCAGCTAAACGATTTTGTATGAAAAGCAGATTTTTTATATGTATATTTGGATACATGGTAATTGGGGATAGTTATTTAGTATTCACAATTAAAATAGTTTAAGTACCTATTATTTTGTTAAACCTTAGTATATTTCACTGTACTTTTGTGCGACCTTTCCAACCAGTGTTCTATCACAACGATTTATTTCTAGGCACGCTAGCTGTAGCATCAGCCGCCCCCGCCGCCCAACGAGACAACTCACCACAGGCCTCAGAATACGAATACGACTACGAAAATGCCCCACAGACTGCCCAAGCCCAGGAGCCACAGGAATCCGCCAGCCATTATGACGCTTACATCCAAGACGTTCAATCAGCAGCCACAGGAGGCAACGGTGGCAAGAAAGGTTTCAGTCAAGGCAGCGGCTTGAGAACTATTGCTGTAGGATCAGCGAATCAAGCGAAGACAGCGCTTGGTAATCAAGCGGCTGCTGGCTGGCAAGCGGCGTATCAGGCTAAGAATACTTTGGCTCAGTCCGCTGCTCAGGCTAGTGCGACAGCGCAGGCAGCGCTTGCGGGGAAACAGGTTATCCTTTCGGGCTTGGAGCAGCAAGTGAGGGATGCTAAAGTCGGTCTTCAAGGTGAAGAGATGCAGCTGCAACAGGCCAAGAGAGCGGCCCAGGCTGCGGCTCAGGCTGCCCAGCAAGCTATGCACCAGGTATGTTGATTTCTTATTTCTTTTTATAAATTTACTAACTTATTATAATATAAAGTAATTTTCAATATACTTCCGAGGTAACCGTAGAAAAATATTTTTTGAATAAAATTTCATGGCTAGACATCCACGAAATTGGTATTATACGGAAATATAATCATGAATAGAAAATTTAATTATGCCGGGTTACGTTTGATTAAATATTGTTTCGACACGACAAGCCTCTTTCTCAAGTAATATTGGCGCAAGATTACGATGGGACCCCCAAAGTCCTCTCCCGTGTTACTAAATGCCATTGTACCTGACACTAATCGATTAGGTTACAGTTACAACTTATTGCAAACTTTGATGGAAATGTTACAAATTGTGACACAAAATTTCATGTCTGTCGTAGTGTCATTGTCGTTTAAAGTAGTTTAATTTGGTCACGTGCTGCCAATTTGCTTTTTATTGTTATAATTTTGTCTGAAAATCGATTAACGTTGGTGTTCCAAATACTTGTTTGGGACGATTCTATTATATAAATTTTGCTAATTATTGTGTTTAAGTAATAATTACTTATTAGACCATATACATTACATATTTACTCGTATAAAGATGATTTAGGTTTAGTAATAGCTACTCTGATTAGTTTTTTAAATTTGCATATATAAGAATTCCACTATCATAAAAAATCTTTAGAAACATGTTGTTACTTTAAATAATACTTTTCTTTCTCAGTGCGCGTTCCTGGGGGTTACTCTATAAAATAATAAGTTAGTCGTGCGATCGAGACGTCCTATTTCTATGTCAAAACAAATTAGACTTTATGATCATATGTTAGTGCTCAAATCTGCTCAATGTTGTTTGACACTGCGACGCGCTTACGCAGTAACGTCCGTTTTGCGTAACTATCTGGATGCATTTATTATTAAAAAAAATAAACATTTATATTAACTTTTAACACACACGTCATGTTACAAATTAAATTATTTAAGTCACACAATTATAATGGACTTAGTGTGTTAATAATTGAATATACTTACCTAGTTGTGAATTGAATGAGGTTTATTACAGTTAGATTTAAGATAATAAAGTACTATGTGATGAGTATCAGATATTATTTTTAGTAAATTAACGTGAAGTGACAGTAAAGTCAGTCAAGCTAGAAATAAGAATTCGGTTTTATAGCTATACTTTTTCAGCAGCCGCTATGATCAGGTAACAACGCAAAACAAATCAAAAGCAATGCAAATCATGTTTCTTTTCGAAAAGTAATTCTACTCCATTTGGAGCTATTGGAGCGTCTAAACTACTTACGTAAATAATTATTTGGCTCAATATTTTCATCTGTTCTTATTTGCTCGGTAGAATTTTCGTAAAATCTCATTTGGTGCTTTACGCAACGTCGCTTTGCAGTTTGTTTAGACGTTGGAATTTTTTAATAAGCTTTTTCAGGCGTTTCAGCGTGCATTGCAAAAGTGACAAAAAGATCGACTCTCCAACGTCCAACGAGTTCAATGCCGTAGCAGCCTTGCCTTGAACCTTATTGTATGCAATTATGCATTAGTATTTTAATATCTCAATATTGTAACGATTATTCAATGTTAATAAAAACCAAGGGTCATTTATTTCTTGCATTCAAAAGAACTACTTAGGTGACAAGTTTTTACATACATACATACATATTTTCACGCCTGTTTACCATGGGGGTAGGCAAGGTGACAAGTTTTTGTGAAAGTAAAACTTAACAAAATGATCAAGAGAAGTAAAAAAAACTTCGCTCATATTAATCTGAGTAGCTGAGTACTTAAGAATAAAGATTACATGTATCGTAAAAAAAACCATAGACATGTGGCTAAATAAGAGCTAAGAAAGGTTATCCTTAAAACCAAATTTCCTACTTAACTCAAGCAATTTAGGTTGTAGAATACTCTTACTCCTTACTCCTACTCTTTATTCGATAGCGTTTATAAAGAATAGAAATTTAAAATTACATCATTAATTTATCATAATCACTATCAGTCTTTGGTTTGTCAATCTAACATAAAAACTGCAACAATAATATAGATCTCTTTGTGTCTGATCTTCTTCATCTTAGTTGACAACGAAGTATCGTCTGATGACATCTACTCATCTCTCTGGTATGCACCAGAAACATTTGGATGGTCTATGGTGATGGTCCATCGCTGATGTCGACTTGTCTTTTCTGGGTCTCCAATCTAGCGCTCTTCTACGAGGACGAGACTGAAAGTTTTTATAACTGGCCACTTGTAAACGATTTAATACAAAAATAAGTTCAAATTCATGTTTTGAAAAGGGAACTTTTTCCTATTTATATCTTTGTTTCATTCTTTTTCACTCGTTTTACGATTTGGCGGCAAATTAAAATTTTTCTGTATCACGTAAGCATGACTTCAACGCATTTTTCTCTCGCAATGATTTTTTATGACTTTCAATGTTATTTAAATTAATAAGAACGTTATGATAGACCTCGATTGGCCTTTCATGATGAAGCACCATCTCATGCTTTTGTTTACAACTGGTTAAATGAGTTTAAACGTGGTGAAAAAGACAGTCTGTTGAGTGAGTGTTTCTTTCCGAGGAGTTCCAAACTAAAGTGAAGAGAGGTTCGAAACGCGGGGAAAGGTGGCCTCATTCTTCGAAAGGACGAAAAGTTACTGCAGAATGGTACACTAACAATTGTTTGCCAATTGTCTTGGAAAAAGTTCGGGAGAAACGATCCCGCAGTAGGATTCTCCTTTACCACGACAATGCTTCGTGGCATAAGCAAACGACCGACTATTTTACGATGCCAGACGTGGAATTACTGGGTCACCCGCCGCACAGCCTCGACCTTGCGATTTTTATTTATTCCCAAATATAAAGGAAAAACTTTTGAGACAACGTTTAATGGACGCCGAAAAAGCAGAGGTTGGGTTTCAAAATGCCTTCGAAGAGATCCCTAAGGATGAGTGGGCAAAGTCATTTTCTCAGTGGTTCCATCGGATGCAGCGATGTATTGATGTGAATGAATTTTGAAAATTTATAATGCAACTAATAACTAGCTAGTTTGATCAGTTTTTGATTTCTAAGAACTTTCAGTGCCTCGTAGAACCTCGTATTCTGTCGCTTAGTGCTCAATACGCAACATCTTTACTCTGCCCAATCCATTATCAGTTATTACGGTTATTACGTGTTCATTGCAATAAATTTATATACAAATATTAAACTTCCAGGTGCAAGTGATCCAAGCTGCCCTAAACGCTGCGCAAGCGACATCCGAGAACGCAAACGAAGCAGCATCTCAGGCTGCGGGCGAGCTTGGTGCCCAGACCGCCATGGTCGGCGCTGCCCGGCAGAGACTCAGTACACTACAGGAACAACTGCACGGAGTCAGGATCGACTTCGAGGCCACGCAGGCGGCGGCTAGAAAGGCTCAGGTATGTGAGGGTATCTAGATGATGGAATCTAGATGATGGTATCCAGATGATGGTATCCAGATGATGGTATCTAGATGATGGTATCTTAGAAAACTGCATCACAAGCCCACGGCAAGCTTGGTGCCCAGACCGCCATGGTCGGCATTGCCCGGCAGGGACTCAGCTCACTACAGGAACAACTGCACGGAGTGAGGATCGACTTCGAGGCCACTCAGGCGGCGGCTAGAAAGGCTCAGGTACGTGATGGTATCTAGATGATGGTATCTATATAACGGTATCTAGATGATGGTATCTTAGAAAACTGCATCACGCCCATGGCAAGCTTGGTGCCCAGACCACCATGGTCGGCGCTGCCCGGCAGAGACTCAGCACACTACAGGAACAACTGCACGGAGTGAGGATCGACTTCGAGGCTTCGCAGGTGGCGGCTAGAAAGGCTCAGGTATATGACGGTATCTGGATGATGGTAATTTAGGAAACTGTATCACAAGCTCAGTGTTCAGACCGCCATGATCGGCGTTGCCCGGCAGAGACTCAGCACACTACAGGATCAACGTGCACGGATGCACGGAGTGACGATCGACTTCAAGACCATGCAAACGGCGGCTAGAAAGGTGATGGTATCTAGATGATGGAATATTTAGAAAGCAGCGTCACATCCAGGGTCATTTGCCTTGACACATGACTTTGAGGGTGCGCAGGCGCAGCTAGAAAGACCTAGGTAAGGTATTGGTATCTAGATGATGGATCTTTAGAAAGCAACATTTCTTGCTGCAGGATTGACTTTGAGATCACTATACTGCAGCGAGAATGTATGTATGTGTTTGATATATAGATAATTGTTTATGTATATATACCTAGTAAAAGGACTGAAAAATAAAATATCATTGGAAATTTGGCAAAAGAAATGTAAACACTATAGAGTAACTTAATCACATGAGTCTACAATAGATACTTAGATATAATTTGATAAAAAAAGTACAGAGAAAACAAGTAAAATACAGAGCAAAAACTTAAAAACAACCACTACTAAGCGGCGGGTTCGTCATCAGAACCAATGTTAGGATTGGTCGATTACAAAATACATGAATAAAATTTAATGTTTGTAGAAATTAGACTACGTTTACTGGAACAATAAAAATATGTAAGAATATCTGGGTTAATCTAAAACCAAGATTTATTTTCACAAACAGGAGGCACAGAAGAACGCGAAGATGTACGTGTTTGAAGACATAAAGATATCAATCTTTTATTGAACACTGCATTTAGGTACTAACTAGTTATTATTTAAATTGTATCTACTCTTAGAGAAATTGTATCACTTTTCTGAGATCATATTAATTTTTGCGTGATTTTTGATTTTTCTTCGCCTATCACTTATTTTGCATAATTGATAACCTAATTTTACTGTTATAAATTATAACACAGCTTGCTATTTCATAGAAATTCAATAAAAAAATGTTCGTGTTACAATTTAAAAAACCATCTGTATTGTCTCACTGGAAACTATTTAGTCTTTTGTATCAACCATGAAATATAGAGCTAGTAACAATCATCTCGAAACGCATTCGCTGTGCTTCGCAATTATTGCATGATACGGTCCACTGATCTTGCAAAATGTCGCCATCTTTTTTTCATGCACTCTTATTCCGGTTTTGACATTATTTGTCAAGTGTCTTTTGATCACTTCAATAAACACTTGAAATTAATTTGTATCTTTCTTTTCTCTACCTCCTATTATTTGGGAGTTTCAATATGCCACTTGGTGCAATGTTATCTATCAAATGTCATTCTAGCACAATTTGAAAATATTGCGAAACTTAATTTAATAGTTTATAGTCTGTTCTGTAAGTATAGACAGGTGCTGTTTCAAGTAGGTACATATGCTTAAAAGGAAGGAAGACTTTCATAAATACTATTTCTATTTTTTGCATGCCTAATAATGGGCTCTTAATAAATAATAACGCCTGAGAGTGTACAACTTACTTATCTACTAGATACAATTTATCTAATTGATGAAACAAAAATTTCCATGTACTCTTAAAACTGTTAGGACGATGAATTCTTTTATTAATCCACACGTTTTGATATTATGATTATTGTTAGTAAGTATCAACAACATGAGGTATTCTAATTAAAGCGTCTCTTGTTTGTGGGGGCAACTATGCTATTATTTTTATTTGTAACATCAACTATTCATTCGGTTCTTTACTATAGAAATAAATGGTTTTGGAATCAGTGGAAAAAATTTCAATAAAAAACTAAATGATGTCCCTTATCCACAGGCGGCGGCCCAACAAGCCCAGGCTAACGCGGCAGCAGCAGCAGCAAAGGCAGCAGCCGCTGGGCTCAGCCAAGGCGGCGGACACCACGACGTCTCCCATGAAGGTACGGCATACGAGGAGTACAAGGTTGCGCCCTCCGCTGAACAGAACAGCCAAGAGTACTACACCCTTCAGTCGGACTACCATCACTAGTAACAATAAGGTTTTAGGTGAATTCGTTCTGAAGTTTTAAGCATTTTTTTAGTTTATTTGATTTTTTTATCATCTTTCTTAGTCTTCTTTGCTTTTCACCTTCAAACTTTTTCATCTCTTTTAGCTTCATGATTATTCTTTACGTTAACATTTCATGTGTTAATTTCTCTTCTTTTTTTGTGTTTTCTTTTATCAAAAATCTACATCATTCTGTTTGATCGTTAAATTTATTTTCGTTTTTGCCTTTTTCTCTTTTTTTATTTTCAATGTCAATAAGCTAAGAAACTTCTCAAAACTTCGGAACTGTAGTTATAATTTAGTATTAAAATAGGAATGCACAGTCATCCATAGCATCATTCACTATTTATTGTAATATCCTATTTTAATATTAAACAACGTAGTTACTACTAAAATGTAAATAAAATGTATTATTAATAAATAGTCATATCCTCAGTTACATGTTTGTGAGTCGTTGTGATATTTATCTATAGATTTTTTTTACTTTTATAAAGAAATCATATTTATTATGTTGCGAATCCGAAACCCTTCGATTTATATAATTGTTTAACTATAGTTAGTTGCAATACTAAATGAAGGTGCAGTAAGTACAATAGAATTCAGTAACCACGAAAAAATTAAGTGCGATGTCACAGTACTGGAGAGAATGCTATTTTTGTATGAGTTTGTAATAAAAATATTTTGTTAATGTCTGTTATTTTAATTTGAACTTGACTTTGACTTTTTCTTCATTTTCTTGACTCAAACTGTTTTCTGAAACTTTGAAATCTTTTTCTTCTTGCTCTCGACCTGACTCTGACTTTTCAGACATCTCACTTAATTGTAACTTTAGTTTGGACTTGACTGAGTGTTTCATTCATCCAACCATATCATAACTAAGTACCTATACTAACTATCATTACCTAAATAGATTATAAGTAGACTTATGCTAATAATAACGTAAATACCAAAGTATTTTTTAGTTTTTCATTAGAATTTGTCCATCGAAAAATCACCTTTCACTATTCATCGACATCAGAAAATAAAAAAATATGTTGACCTCATTTTACTAACACCACTTTAAAATTACAATACATTAGTATCCTAGCTTTAACTTTTCATCCCTTAGCTTTCAAGGCAAACCCATGCAAAAGAGCACAATAAGTAGAAAATAAGTACCTAATACAAACAGCATCACTTTAAATTCTTAGATATGTGCCTACTTACATCGTAGGTTCCACATCTTTATGTTTATGGGTTTGCCTGATTTTCATATTCATTCATTATTTTATTTAACAACAATATGGATGGAATCGCAAACAGTAAGTATTGTGTCTAAGTGTGACTAACATAAAAACTGAATAAAATCAAATAAAAGATACTCTAAGAAAGAGGGCACATTTTCAGTTACACTGTAATTAACAAAATCTATGTTAAATCCTAAGAATACCTCTATCGTTTACCCATCACCCCTGCACATGCAACAATTCCGCTCGAAGGACCAAAATCCTCATCCGATATATTCCTGGTAATCATTGCAAATTCAGCTAAATGTGCTTTTGTTGTATCCGCTTCAAGACCCTTCGCTTTCTCGCACTAAGACGAATCAATATGGTTCGATAAGCGAGTTGTTTCCATTTCAGAGCCGGCCCCAGTAAAACCAAAGCCACCTCAAAAGAAAAAAAAGGAAAAGCAAATCCTTCACGAATCCGAGCACGAGGACTCCTCAGAATCGCACGAGCACGAAATTGAACACGACGACATCTCCTCAGACAATAACGCACCAAAACCAATCGTATTAGAACTCGACTCCTTCTATAAACCCTACAATTCCAGAGAATCCGAAGATATCCGGATCCAACCGATTCCATCCGCTTCCGAAGTGCAATCTGAAAAAGTACCCTCGCCTAAACCAATCAAATTGCTGGACGGCGATTCCTTTGACAAAATCTTTCCTGAAAGTTACGTACAGTTAGACAGCCTTTACAAAAACAAGGAACAAAGTGTTTGGCAACCTGGATCATCTAATTGGTGATTATTTTACATTCATTAAAACAAGGTAGGTAGAATAAAAGAGAGGCATGAATTTGTCGGCTAAAATGGGTGGCTATCATATATATTTAGTTTTTTATTTATATATTTTAATTAAGTAAATACAGCACGGTACTTACTTATTTTTCATAATTACCTACCTACTTTTATAAGATAACAAATTCAAAACCTGAACTGAAAAAAATACATAGGTAGGTACGTAACGTAGATAAGTGTTTACTTTTGATTACAAACACAAAATTAACTTTTAATTATTATAAATATACCTACCTATTCACAAGTCTGTAAGTCGTTTTTTAAAGGTTACCTACTTATCTGTCTGCCTCATAAACTCGAAAATAAAAAGCTATCCATTTTAGTTGTAAAGAATGAAAAACTTGTAATTTTGCCGCTCCTAAATACCAAAACGTCACATTACTTTTTCAGAAGTGGCAAAAGAAGAAGCAGCGGAAGAGGAAGAAGACTGCGAAGAAAAGTAGAACTCCGTAGCGCTGTTTTAGATATTAAAATGCCATTTATTGTTTTAGTTTATACTTTTATACTTTAATTAAGAAAATACAATACTATTTAAAATAATATATAAAATGTATCTTTTATTTTTACCCAAGTAGCATAAGATTTACATACATAAAAAAAAACGAAAAAGTAAACTTCTAAAAAATAACTTAGTATGTTTACACAAAACAAAACAAAGAAATATACTGGTCATTTGGGGTGTTTAACAACTTTGGGGGGAATAACAACAGTTTTCAAGAAAAGAAAAATATATTCAGAAACATTTGAAAACGTTTCCAAACAAAAAAATAATTTATGTAAGTTTCAGATCGAACTTTTTTTTTTTATGTTGGTAACACTTGATTTTAATTGTCAAATAATTTCGCGGGAAAACAGATGTCAAAAGAATGTAGACGGAGTCATTTGTTTTGTATGGTGAGTAAACTTTGCATTTTTTTATATGAAAACCAGTTTACACTTACGTGTTATAGTTTAATTTGTGTTCATTGGAATTTTTTTGTCATTAATTCAGTTAAATGTTAAGTGTAGCAGCAAGAAACTTTGTTGAAATTTTAATTTAAAAATTTTGGTGAGAATTTACCATGAATACGGGGTGACTAACAACAAGTGATGGGTGTGATTCACAACGAGTTTTGGGGCGATTCGCAACAACTAAAGGGTTATTAACAACAATAATAAAACTTCTTATTTTGTTACAAACGCGTTATATTATTATACATTGTTTCAGATTTATATTTAACAAACTTCGTTGAAAATGCCCCGACGTTATAAACCCGACCCTCGAAGTAAAAGACATCCTATATATAAAAAAGAAGACATACAAAGAGCATTAGAAGATTTGAGAATAAATAATATGTCATACAGACAGGCAGGTACTAAATATAATATAGACCACACAGTTCTTTATAGGTATGCTACACGAAATAATGTAAAAAAACTAGGTGGTCAAACAGTTCTAGGAGCAGAAGTAGAAAACATAATCATTGAGCACATCAATATATGTTCAGAATGGGGATATCCAATGGACAAATTCGATTTAAGGTTAATCGTTAAAATGTTTTTAGATAAAAAAGGAATGACATGCCAAAGGTTCAAAAACAACATGCCAGGAGTAGATTTTGCTATGGGTTTTTTAGAAAGACACAAGGACAAAATTTCTGAAAGATATGCCCAAAATATCAAAAGGGCACGAGCCAATATAACGACAGAGATTATAAACAATTACTTTGACGAATTGGAAAAAACACTTATGAATGTTCCTGTTACAAATATTATTAACTACGACGAGTCAAACTTAACGGATGACCCGGGCCGTAAAAAAGTCATTGTGAAAAGAGGCTCGAAATATCCTGAACGAGCAATGAACACAACCAAGTGTTCAATATCTTTAATGATAGCTGGAACAGCAGGCGGCTATCTCTTCCCACCCTATGTAATTTATAAAGGCCAGCATCTTTATGATTTGTGGAAGACAGGTGGCCCTAAAGGCACTCGGTACAATAGGACAAGCTCTGGATGGATCGACATTAATACTTTTGAGGATTGGATACAAACTATAATAGTTCCTTATTCGAAGAAAGTAGAGGGAACCCTCTATTTAATTGGAGATAATTTGTCGTGCCATCTTTCCTTGGACGCAATGAAAATATGCAAAGAGCATGATATCCATTTGGTTTTTCTTCCCCCTAATACGACTCATTTGACACAACCTTTAGATGTCGCATTTTTTAGACCCCTGAAAATGGCCTGGAGGGAGATATTATTACTTTGGAAATAGAAAGAGGGACATAAGGAAAAATCTCTTCCTAAATCTGTTTTCCCACGTCTTCTTAATAATTTGTATACTAAAATTGAACCAAATGCTGAAACTAATTTAAAATCTGGATTTCGAAAAACAGGAATTTCTCCTTTAAATAGACAGGAAGTTTTGAGTCGTTTACCAGACTATAATACAAAAACAGATGTTGATGCTAGCATCGTAAGTGATACAGTTATTTCTATGTTAAAATCTTTGAGATATAGCCAAGAGGATCTTCCAGCAAAGAAAAAGAAGAGGCTTGATATTGCTCCTGGAAAAAGTGTGGAAGAGTCGTTGTTAGATTCAGATAAAGATGAGGAAAAAGAAACAACTAAAAAGAATTACAAAAATTTAAAACGAAAGCAATTGTCCAAAAACAAAAAGGGAAAAGAGAAAAAAATACAGAGCAACAAAAAAGAAAAGGTAGAATTAAAGAATGAGCAAAAATATAAATCAACAGATGAAACAATCAGAGTCAGATCATTGCCAGCAAGTGACAAGAAGATTGTAGATTTTGAAGTAAAAGCAGGGCCTTCTAATTTGATAATGTGTCGAGTTTGCCACTGCGTAAAAAATCAAGAGACATGTTGGATTAAATGCATTGTGTGCCATAAACAAATCTGTTTTGATTGTGCTGGTAATGTTTTGTCTACTGAATTTATTTGCTTGCGATGTCTTCAAGCTGACAGTGATGATAGTGCTGAAGATGAAGATTTTAACCCATTAAAGTCTGGATACAATGCCTATGATGAAGAAAAATTTTCATCAGATTAGCCAGCTTGATAATTTGAACTGGAATTTAATTTTTCTTGATTGATCTCAATTTGTTCCTATTAAAACGTTTAATGTTGATTTTAGATTTAAAAAATATATTTGTGTCATAGGTTTTGATACAGAAGATTGCTAATTTTGTTTTCATTTTTACTGTTTGCTTCAGTAAATGATTAAAATATATTTAATGTCTGACTTTTTATTATTAGCTCTTCAAACCCAGGCTTTGTTGCATTTCACCCCATATATTGTTGCTAATGACCCCGTTTACTGGGTGAATCGCAACACGGCATATTTAAAGAGCATAGCGAGTATAATTGCAATTTATTTCACACTGGGGTGAATAATAAACGTAAAGAAACTCATAACTCACATAGAGCATTAATTGTTTCTAATACACACTACAAAATGAGAAACCTATGACAGTTGAAATTTAAATTAGTGTTGTTATTAACCCCAAATTACGGTACTACTTTCTGCAGAAAACGAAACGTTACTATGTCAATGTCAATACAAAAATGTCACTGTTAGTTGTCAGTCAGTCAGCGAAACGTCATTCGATACGTCATGGATACGTCCTTTCAATTTCCAATTTCTCTAAACGCGGTTTGACGCGTTATTTAAAAAATGTCTATTGTTAAAAAGAAAAAGCATGTATCAAAGAAAAATAAGAAAGACTGGCGAAAACACTGTGATATTACTGATGTGGAGGCGTTCTTGGAAGACCAGCGACTGGAAGAAAGACTAGGGTGAGGTTATGTTGATATTTGATAACACGTGATATTCTTGATATTTATTCGTATTTTATTAGCCTTTCATACTAATGTAGCTATAAATATATATAAGGAATCCACTTTAAGCATGTTAACTTCTTTTTAAAACTTGTTTTAGTAGACTACTAACTTACCATTAGTTAATCGTTAATCAAAATAAATGTTGCACAGCCTATGAAGATTTTGTAAGTATCAGCTGTTGAAGATTCTCCAGGCAATTTTGGAGTTCACACATTGTATTAGGAGGCTTTTTGCCTGAATAAATCCGCAGGCGTGTATGCCTGAATAATTTTTTTTTTTTAACTTTTTTTTTATCTGCACTGTTCGGCTATTATCAAAAATAACTCCATATTGTTGAAGTAAGATTATGGCATATAGGTATTTAAATTTTATTTTTTTAGCAAATTTGAGACAAAGCCAGACAGTGAGTTGTTCGTAATAGACACTCAAGGTGGTGGAGAGCCCGAAGCTAAGGAAGAGAAAGAAGAGAAGCCAGTGGTGCTCACAGCTAAGCAACGGAAGAGACAGAAGTTGAGTGAAACGCCGAAATGTTTTGAAGTGCTGCTACCCTCTTCAAAGGTATGTGGAATTATTTTAAAAAATTTCCTTTATATAGCCTTACATTGTCAATTGTGAGCTCTAAGAATAAAACTCAAAAATGTTAAGGAGATAGCTTGAATAATCAGATTAAAATATAAGTATGAGTAGGTTTCGAAGTTGTTTGTTTTTTAAAACATTAATGTTTTGTGCAAGCTTTAATCGAAAGTTGAAAGGTGATCAGCTTTGTCACCAAAATAAAAAAGAAAGTGACTATGTGGCACATTGTTAACCTACATTTTAAAATGAAGTTTTTGGAAGTCAGATAAAAATGTATAGTAACTGTATGCCCCTTACAGTTCACGACAACTGTTGATGACCATCACAGTCATGACAGCAGTCAGGGACCATTAAACATTCGCCTTTATAATCTTCTAAGCTGTGATCTTCCAAGCTTCTGTACCTATGTATATTTTCTTAGCTGGAGGAGATTCAAGTCTCTAAGGCCTCTAAGACATGCCGACTACTGTTAGCAACAAAAGGCTTATAAATAAATAGTTTAATTTATGTTAATTTCCAGGTTGAAGACCCAAACAAAAAGCGTAACCACAAAAATCCAGTAGGATTCAAACCAACAGCACTCAGTAAGGTCACAGAGAAGCGCCGGTTAAAAAGGGGTATTTATGAGAAGAAGGCGCAGGATGCTCGGAGAAATCGTAAGATGGCTTTGGAGAAGAAGAAGAAGATGAAACAGACCAAGGAGAGCTTTGGCTTGGACATGTGGGGAGAAGATTGTAAGTTATATGAATACTTCCATGCTATGATTGTTTTAGGAACAGTTTTAGAATTTTTCTACATTTTCTAAGATCATATCCTAGTGAACTAATAGTTTGAGAATATTTATATGGTCTATTAATTTATTAAATGTTTTTTGTTGATATCAATGCCTGAGTCTGCAGGATGCTTTGCCATCTAGTAGTGTATAAAATTTCCATGGAAGAAAAATTTATAGTTGGTAGAAAATAATAATTTTAAAGTGGATTAGACTACCACCACTTTTTATCAATGTCAGATTGGGTAGTTAACCTATTGAACCCTCGGTTGTCCAGACTTGGGATTGCCTGTACTAAATAATATTTAAGAGAGAATTGACAGCAGATTTATGATTTTGAAGTACGAACTCTGTGGCCTAGCTCATGTCAGGCTGTTACACCGGAGGTCCTGGGTTCGATTCCCAGTCAAGCCCAGAAAATGATCCATTTGTAATAAAAAATAGTATCGTTGAGTTAGTATCCCATAATAAGTCTCGCAGTCAAAGTTAATTTGGGGCTAGCTCAATCTGTGTGAATGGTCTGTGTATATTTATTGAAGTGAAAACTTCTTTAGCGGCGTTGTGCACTTTTTTTGGAAAGGATAAAAAAATTTAAACTCGCGTCAGGACACTGGCCTGATCGAAAATTCGTAAGACGGCGCAGGGCGCTTGCGCGAATGTTCGTGTGTGTTTATGTTACAGCGTGCTACGCGCATCCATGGATGGTGACAGCTGATGGCTCGACCGTCTGTGTAGTAGCCATACTGCTGTGTATTTGAAAATGAATTTGGTCATGCTTGTGACATTTGTGACAGACTGTGGTTCAGAAAAGATTTGAAATATTTTATACTGATAATTAAAGCAATTCGTGCAAAATTATCCCCTAACCCTTCGAATGTCGGCATAGCAGACACAATAGTAAAACAATACATCAGACGCCCGCTCCGGGCGTCCGACAGTTAAAGGGCTAACCATTCCAAAATATAAAAAATGCACAACGTTAATATTCAAGTTTTCACTTCTGCCAGCACTCCGAGAGTGCAACCCGTCGTTTTTTTTAAATTTACCATGATGAACTTGATTACAGTGCCAGAAGCGAAAGGCATACCATCAACTCTGGTTGATGACTTCATACCTCCTGAAGCCCAACTGCATAATGTACTACCGGAAAAGCGACTTAGACCCAAGCCACCTACTTCCCGCACCATAGTCACTAGAGCCGCAGTAGAAGTTCCGCACCCTGGAATCAGTTATAATCCTACTTATGAGGTAAGTTATCCACATTCTACTAACTGGTTGTACTGATTACCACCTGGTAAAGGTCATCTCATATAATGTACCCAACATTGTTTGTATTAGGGATGTTGGGGTATAATACACTCGAAGTGAGACGGAGTCTGTACTTGGCAACATACCTGTTTAAAGTATAGAGGAGACGTCTTTACACCCAGATGATTTTGGAATGGATGGCGCTGTGCGTGCCGAACTGGTACGTTTGACGTCGACACCAGCCCCATATGTTCGCATTACCCCGCGGTTGTACTATTTTTTAATGAAAAAGGCGCTCACAAGAACTATGAAAACGCTGAACGAGGTCGCCAATAAGATCGATATGAACTGTTGCTCCGTGACTGAGCTTACAAGGGCCATACTATATGTGTTATGTTATAAATAAATAGATGTAGGTAAATGATGTTAATATAAACTGTACACTATTGCATTAGGTTAAGCCTGTAATAATAGTGTATACACATGTATGGAACAATAAACAATATTCAGGCTGACTGGTAAATCACCTTGCATATTGAAAGGTCTTCCATGCTGGTCTGGAAGAAAAGAAAAAACTTAGAATGTACCAGCTGCTTGTCTTCCCGCGCAGATCGTAAGAGCCGATCGAGGGAATGGGCGAGATTTGAATCATAGTAATAGGCGATGCGGCTAGCAACCCACCACTATTTTGATTCCTTTTCCATCTTAACGCCCACCACCAAGCTAAGCGTGGCCTTTGGGCCTAACGACCCTGGGCTCTGTCTACCCTGTCAGGGACATAGACGTGAAAATGTATCTGTATCTGTATATATTGAAAGGGGGCACTCAGTAATGACTCTTGTTCCAAATATATAAAAAATAGGTCAATAAGAGTCCACAAAATTATCCAATAAAAACAACTCCAAATCGTTGTTACGTTAGATGATCTGGCTGGTAGAGGAATGGTGTTAATATGTAAAGTTATGGTACAATAATAAAAATCCCCAAAACCTTTATATTACATCAGTGCCAGTACAGAAACGTTAAAACATTTAAAACATTTTTCCGAAATAAAAGGTATTTCACCTTTTAAAAATCAATTCCAGGAGCATCAACAACTACTTCAAGACGTAGTGCAGCATGAAGAGAAGATGATGAAGAAGGAGCGGCATCTGCTGAGGGTCACCAACGGTATGTTCAGCAAGGTCACACCAGAGGAGAAAGAGGTAAATATATATTGCTGTATTCATCTTGTTTGGTTTTCTTTTCGTTGTTTCTAAGAATTGAGATTACAGTAGGCAATTCATCACGCTAAAAGTGGCCTTTGAATCTTGCGGCCCTGGAGTGGCCTATGAGTCTTGCAGCTCTGGGTTCTATGTGCTTAGGTTTGCTTAGAGCCGCAAGACCCTAAATGTTCTGTCTGTCCCATTTGGGATAATGATGTGGTTGTATGTATGTGTATGTAATTCTTGTTAAAAGGATGCCTCCTATCCTTATAGGATGGACGTCTTGCAGAAATTGGCAAGCTGTATAGGAAACCAACATCTAGAGCCATGCCATCTCTTTTGGGATTTGGCAGCGGCAGCTTTGAGGCTATTAGCGTTCCCACAAATGCCAAATCGCAACTCTCTCGAGTAAAATAAAGATAATTCCGATTTTCTAGTATTTTCACTAATTTACAAGGATGCAATCCAGAAACGCACTATACTAAGTGTATATAATATTTATTTTGGGTATCCGGTATACCCGGTATATATTTTGGATATCTGGTACACCCGGTATGTATTTTGGGTATTCTGTATACTCGGTACATATTTTGGGTACCCGCTTTACCAGGTATATAATTTGGGTACCCGGCATACCCGGTATACAGGGTGTAATTGAATTCGTTGGCAATATTTTAGGTATCTACTATACCCATGATACAAAGTAATTTAAGACTAATAAATCTTCAGTCAAAAGTTGTCATTTTCACGTTACAGAAAATCTCTAAACATGCGTTAAACTCTTTGATAGATATCATTACTGCAATTATAAATAAAAAAAACTAATTGTCATTAAATTCATGAAAAAGAAATTATTTGTAATAGTATCAATTTCGTCGCGTCGTAGTACGCTAACATTCGTTCCTACTTCAACGTACCTACTATCCTCAAGCGTTCGTGTGACACGACCCGTCCCCACTCGACTTTCAACCTTATTCACGTAACTTAAAGTCTACTTTTGTATGCCGGCCGCGCCCGCCGTTCAGCTGTATTGCATCGGTTCGCTGACCTTGCGGCTCGGTAGGTAACAGTGAGCGCGCACGACTCGAAGTGTTTTGATACTTTGGTTATTTTTCTTGCTTTTTGATTCTTTTTAATTACTGCATTAATTGTAGTGTTGTTACCGTACAAAATATCCTTTATGTGAGTATGTTAATAAGTTAAATTATTGCTAATGATTTCAATTGCACCCTGTATATTCTGGGTACCCGCCATACCCGGTATATTATTTGGGTACTCGCTATACCCGGTATATAATTTGGGTACCCGCTATATTCGGTATATTATTTCAACGTAACTATTATTTGGGTACCGGGTACCCGTGCAACAATGTCTGCCTTCTCTGATTTTAGAACCAATGGCGCGAAGAAATGAGCGCAGGGCTGCCCCAACCGCACAACCCAGCAAACGATTCGGCGGACTCCGACACTGACAACGAATACAAAGCTGTCAACCCTCCGGTGAAGAACAAGAAGAAAGACCACAAAGCTAGGAGGAAACAGAAAGAGAGGATTGCGGAGAAAGAACGGCTGAAGCGGGAGAAGATTGATAAAAAGAAGATCACCGATATTTACCGGTACGTGTTATACTCATGGTTCTGTGAAAACATTAGACCTCGCGAGCCCTTATTCCTCTCCACTTCCTCTTTTGGATTTCTTGTGTAGAATGATGAAGTCCTTAGTGTTGCTCTCTAATTTTATTTAAATCTATCGATAAATAACACTACAGCAAACTGCTACCTTCTCGATTTTTGATTTGTGGGCAAAAAAATTGAAATAAATCTTGGAGCTTAATTTGTGCCTGTTTACGTGATAATCGGTTGAACAAGTTTCTTTGCCAGGCAAATTAAAAACCCAGACTTTTATGAACGCATCTACTGATGAGTTGCGGAACTACATATTGTAATTGATATTCGTAGCGCTATCTATTTTTTAAATCGCCATCTTTTAAAACGGTAGAAGTTGCTTTTACGTAAAAAAAACGGATCAAAATCGGTCCATCCGTTCAAGAGCTATGATGCCACAGACAGACAGACAGACAGACATTAGCTTCAAACTTATAACACCCCCTTTTTATCGGGGGTTAAAATGCGACCTGTAGGCGAGAACAGACACATTTTTGCCAATCTCGAAACAGACGCTTCGCTCACTTCGCTCCCTCGGTTAATAATTTACTATAATGACATACGTCATTACATTGTCTGCCCGATTAGGGATAAAGATATACCCGTAATAAATCGAACCACGGGCATACTATACTCTGTTTGGTTACGTATTTAAATAAATGTAAACAATCTTGACATGTCTTTTATCGAAATATACACTTTATAAATCAATACCTTTGCAAAAAAAAAAAGTAATCATGTTATAAACTCTAAACTGCATATATACTTTGTGATTTGCAAAGGTATTGATTTATAAAAGTATATTTAAATAAAAAGACATGTCAAGATTGTTTACATTTATTTAAATACCTAACCAAACGGACTATAGATCACTATAGTATAAGTAATAAAATTAAAATAACAGTCAACAATTAAAAAAATAATTGGCCTTTTAATACGAAAGTGTGCAGCCACCTGAGCAATTTGTATGGGAATGTCGAAATTTTGTTTTTTTGACTGTTTCTTTTTTTTATTATTATATGTACTATAGTGATAGTATTGCCTGTGGTTCGATTCATTACAGCAATGTCCCTTCCACGTTGTATAGAGAGCGTAGATGTATGCATTATGTATAACCTTACTATCTTTATCGTTACTGAACCTCATCATTACTAATATTATTGCGAAAGTGAGTTTATATATTTTGTTTTTTGTTTGATTGTTTGTTAACACTTCACGCTTCAACCACTGAACCTATTTAAATAAAATTTGATATGAATATAGTTTGATACTCTGGGAAGGGCATAGGATAGTTTTTATCCCGAAATTCCCAAGGATAGCTAAGCCCACAGGCAAAGCTAGTTGATAATATGATTGTAAAAAATATATTTTTCTGTTCCCAGCCTTCGTAAACTCCAGTCGACGATATCGAAGACAGAGAAACGTCACGAAGAGGAGCGTTCCAAACGCGCGGTCAAGAAGCAGGAAACCGTCGCGACTGCCCTGCCCGCGCTAAACAAGAACAAGATCGCCAAGAAAGAACCGGAGTTTGTCGACCCTGAGCAACTAACTGGCGATTTGAGGCATATCAATGCTAAGAGTGAGTATTTATTTTATTCAATTCGTAATTTGGTATATTTCTGTGAAGGTCATATGCTCTACCGCCACAAAGGGAAGATCTTCCCGCATGGGGTTGCGCCTATGTAACCGCGGCTCCGACGGTATATCGTCTTAAGTTGTATTTATATTCAGTTGCAACCAGAACTCTGAGATCGAGATGTAGATTCTGCTGGCGCCATCTCGTATTTTTAATTATCACCATATTTAGTTTTAAACAATTTATTTCAACTTGTCACTTCTGCTACCATTTCGTTTTAATACAAGTTTAAACTTACTTTCGGGCTAGCTTAATGTGATTTGTCCCTATATATTTATTTATATATACTCTCATGCTGGTCTGGGAGAAACGAAAAAACTTAGAATGTACCAGCTGCTTCTCTGCCCGCGTAGATCGTAAAAGCCGATCGAGGGAATGGGCAAAAATGCGAATCATTTTAACAGGCGATGCGGCTAGCAACCCGTCACTGTATCGATTGCTTTTCCATCTTCTCGCCCACCATGACGCTAAAAGTGTCTTTTGAGTCTTGCGGCCCTAGGCTCTGCATAGAGCCGCAAGACCCAAAATGCTCTGTCTGCCTCATTAGGGATAAAGACGTGATAGTATGTATGTATATTTATTTATTCACCCAGGCAACCTCCTCCGCGAGCGCTACGAGTCGCTGCAGCGGCGCGGCGCGCTGGCGGGCGCGCGGCTCATGATGAAGAAGCGGCCGCGGACCAAGAGCTACTTCAAGCCGGGACACAAGGTCACCGACCAGGACGTCGAGCGGTACTTGACCAGGGCCGCCGGGAAGAAGTGATTGGGAGGAATAAACTTATTTAATGTAATTTTAGTTTTTTTTTACGAAGCTCCTTTTCGGACAGTACAAAAGTTTATAAAAGTTTATCCATAAGGCTGACTGGGAGAGAACGCTTTTAGCGCTAAGTCCGCCAATAATGTATCAAAAAGGTTTTTATAAATCAATAAATAAAAGTTCTAAAAAGTTTGTTAAACTCTTCTAGTTAAAATGTATTTTGTCTCGTTCTTACTACATGAAATGTTGAAAAGAGGGAAAGGAACAAAAGATGTTTTAACTAAAACAGGTTAAGCAAACGGCTCTTATTTTTATGAATTCGAGGGTAAGATTTGTCGGTAGTGGCATAAGCACCCAACATATAACTGAAAGGTCCCAATTAAGATAAACTCGGTCCGATTTGTAACTTGAATTTTCATAATCACCACTACTAGTTACATTCATGTAATATGTACTATTAGATGTATGAAGGTACTAGTTGCATTTTGACTCATTGATCGACCACTACTTGCTTCTGGTAAACAAAAGATCGTGCGGAAACTTCTAGTTGCACTACATAATGTCTACCTACTTTACCAAAAAGACTACTAACTTAAATGTCTCCTTTCCCTTGGTGACTAATTTGTACATAATGTCTACTTTACCAAAATGACCACTGACCACTTTCCCAAAGTGACCACTTTTACATACTGACTACTGCTTTTCCCAAAATGACCACATTAGATGTAGCCTAGGAGCACGGCGAGCGTGGTAACCACTTAGGTGGGTGACCACAAGTGGCATGAAGGCATTTTTTTATTATTATTTTCCCCATGTTATTTGAATTATAAAATTCATGCAGCGGCCTTAGAGGGAAGTCATTTTGGGACAGAAAAAAAGGCAATATATTTTGTAAAAATTTACTAAACTCCTTACATTACAACTAAGTAGGTCTACTTACAAATATATTACAATAACGTGGCAGTGGAAACAGTACGTACTACAACTAGGATACATTCGATGTAGGTAACTCAGTGTAGGTCGGTTCGTATGGCAACTTCGTACGCAACTTCACGGTGGTGAGAGAGAGGTTCTGTATTTACCTAGCGCTGTTTTTACAAGCATTTGTTTAACTTCCAACATTCGTATGCTGCGTGAAATCCTAATTAAACTAAAACATTAATACAGACAATGGGTTACAGAAAACAGATGCCAAAAGACGTTTTTACAAATTGAAATCGACTCAAAATTTCGTCCAGTCAATTCTTGAGGTCAAAAATTGCCTGATAAACTGAAACTTAATATCAATGCAATAAGGTTGAGGTTCATCTGCCTCGACTGGACCCATGGGTTGGGGAATGTGAGGTTTTTAATAATAAAATTTAAATCTATTTTGTTAATGATTACTTTAAAAAGAAAACATGTTTTTGTTCACCTCAGCGCATTTCTGGTTGCATCCTCAGTTGTACTTCGGAGTCCGAAGTGCTTTTCCGCTTTTTTAATCAAAATATAATATGTATGTCAATGATCTGATCACCCAAGGATGCCGAAGACCTTGCGAAGTGGAGAAGGAATAGCCGAAACAGTTTCCTCACCATTACACCGAAAAGATCGTGAACGAACTTGCCATACCATAAAGCTGGCGCCTTCACTACTTTCATCTCTTTCATGCTTATACAATGTGAGCGAGATAAAAGCATGTTTGAGCGTGCCAGCTTCAACCGATCCGTTGTTAGGCTAGCTTTCCTTAACAATAGGAAAATACAAAAATAATCTAGTAAATATTCATAGTAACAAACATAATAAGTTAACTAAAGTATTATGCTCGTATCACACGAACCGACAAACAACTAACAGTTTGGAAATACTTGTTCGCTTGTTAATTTTAGCCACTAAAAGAAAAAATCTTAATAATGTTTAACCCTTTATAGAGCAATGGTAAAATAGTTACTACATTGAATTTGAACTATATGCATGCCTATCACATAAAGTCCAAAACCAATGAAAAAAATTATACCTACGATGCCCTAATGAGGGGTAAATATCAAGAACTTCTTAGATACGCTGTACTGACTTGTAGATGTGGAAGTATTAAGAGTACTTACTACTAATTATTAAAAAAAAATCTAAACGCTGGTTTGAAATATTCAAAAGAGGTTAATTTTTAGTAACAAAATGTAAATTTAGTGACTCGAATTAAAAAGAACTTACTGTGAGTATTTCTGGCCAATTTACAACTAAACTAAATGTTGGTTCATATACTACAAGCCACATCAACATTTTTATGAAAAATATTCGATCAGTTCTAATTTTGTGACGAATACTATCTACAAAGATCACATTTACATTAGAATTTATTTATATTTAGGGTATTTCGACGCTGAGTATTTAATTTTTTTAGATTTACAATTAGAAAACACTGTTTCCCCTAAATATAAACTCAAAAGTCCAATAATTTAACAGCCTCATAACTTCAACCCCATCTAGCGGCGATTGTGTATAAAGATCTTAATAATTCTAGGGCTCTGGTGTCGGACGCTCCCTTTAGCTCAGGCCCGTTTGGTGCAACCCTAGCTTCAGCTTTAGGAATGTCGATAAAAGTAGCCTTTGTTACTTTTACATCTGAAGGAGTCGTCGATTTCGTTTGAAATTTCTTAGCACCCCTTCTAAACGGGCTTCTAGTAGTACTTATCGTAGTTGGTACAGTCTCAGTAGGAGCCTCAGTTGTACTAGTCACTGTCGATTTTACAAATTCCGTTGTCGTTGGATTTGACAGGGAATTAATCGCACTTGCGTCGAAATTAAGGCTTTTCGCTCTTCGCCTATCTGTTCTTCTTTCTTCTGTCGTCAAAGATTCGTAGTCTACAGTTGTGAGAGGAATTTCCTCAAGTTCCTCCTTCGCAATTTCGTCCATGTCTTTCTGAGAAACAGCCATCAAGGCTTCTAGTAAAGCTCTCTTGGATGCTTCGGCAGTAGTATTGTGATCGTCATCGCAGGTTTGAACCAATAGAAGGATTAGTCTTTTCACGGTCTTTGATTTAGTTTTTTTCATAACGTTCATGAGCTTCTCAGTTGTGGTCGAGTTCATTCCTCCCATAATTTCCTTCGCTTTTTCTACTACCGTGTCAGCTATTGTCGATATGTCTTGAGCCGGTTCGGTGGAAGTGTGATCTCGTAAGTATCTGCCAAATCTGTCATCAGTTTTGCTAGATGGTGTGGTAAGTTCAACATTCGCAGACGGTGAGACAGTTTGTTCGTATGGTCCCGTATATTCAGGCACTGCTGTTGTTGTCACAGTGTTGATTTCCCAACTAGTAGTTTGGCGTGTGCTTTGAGCTGCTTCTTCAGCTGTTGGTTGACTTAAACCATCGTTTACAGTAATGGGATCCACAACAGTACTTTGCCAAGAGCCGTAAGTGCTCGACCAGTGGAAATTATTTGTTGTTTTCTCACTATCCGGAGACGTGAACGCATTATCAACAATAGGAGACACAGTTGTGGCAACTTCTGGTTCTTCTATTTTAACCGTTGTTATGGAAGGAGGTTGCGTAGTTGTTTGGAAGGTAGTGGTCGGACTATCAGGTAAAGTAGGTGCTTCCAATTCTTCCGATGGTTTCTTAGGTTTATCTCCCTCCAAATTAATTTTCTTACCGTGACGATTATTGATTGCATTATCCTGTGGGCTAAGGAATGATTGACTATGCGCCCTCTGCAATTCCTCCTCATTTTCTAATTCAACGCTATCTGTTTCGGTGAAATAAACAGCTGTCGTGGTCGGTACATATGTCGTTGCCTTTATTTTCTTGCTTTCGAATACATTAGAATGCGCATTCGTAATAGGACTGATTGTAGTTGCTGAAGTATCAATACCCCATGCAGTTGGCAAATTTGTGACTTCAATGTAGTCATTCAGAGGTTTGGAATCACCGGGATTTACACCTTGACCATATGGTTGGTCATTTATATTATTACGGTTTCCTATATAATTCGGAGCTGAATAACTGCTTTCAGTTGTAGTAAAGTCTCGGTTGTCATAAGTCCTGAAAGTATTGGATCTAGGAGTTGCAGTGTTAGTATAGCTGTTTGGTGTAGGAGTGGTCGTTGGTGTCGTGTATGAGGCTGATATTCTACCGCAACACCTGAATGGACTTCTTGGAGTTGTTGAGTAAGTAACAGGTACCGTTTCAGTACTAGAAACTCTTTGGTGAGTTTCGGTTTGAGTTGCAGTTTTTTCAAAGTTCACTGGATATGGCGTAGAAAGCTTAAGTGACTTAGCATCTCTGAGTGAAACTAGGGAAGGCCTTGATATCTTGTTGTCGTCTGAAAATCCAAGAATTTCATCATCATCTTCATTAACAGTTGTTGTAGGTTCTGTGTTGTAAGATTCTTCAGTTGTCATCATATCTCCGAATGACGGATGAGTGGGTCTAATTTCAGATAGTGCTTTTCTAAACTGTACAGGGTCTTGAAGGTATGCTGAAAGCGCATGCGTGAAAACTTGAGCCAATTCTCTAATTTGGGGAGATGTCGCGATAGGATTCTGACTTTGTTGAACAGACAAATCCTCCATTAATTCATTGTATGTTCCATTGGGATCCAATTTTATTTCTTCTAGCAATTCAGCATTATTCTTACCACTGTTAAATAAGTTACTGTACTTGTTAATAGTTTGTCGACTGAACAAGGCTGGTAAAGAATCTTCAAGAGTATGATCTCCGTATTCATCAAAAGGCGCTGATGTGGTTTGAGGTTCTTCATCAGGTAATGGGGTTGATAAATTATCCAAGGCGGTAGCGTAATAAATTGCCAAACTGTGAAGAGTCTTTGGAGTTAATGATGGAGGAACAACAAGTCCTGGTCTGTTAGGTTGGTCTCCGTAGAATTTTTCAGTGTTGAATGTTGCTGGTGTAGGTGTTGTTCCGTAGACGGAAGTTTCGAAGTTTAGTTTCCTTATAAGTCTATCTCTTCGTTCTTGATATGCCTCAGTTGTTACTTGTGGTAAGTATGTGTTTGCACCAGATCGACTTGTTGCTTCAGATTGTTCGGTTGAACGTGAATACTCATACCTAGTCGTTTCAGGTATTTTGGTCGCTGATTCGAAGGAATTTGTGTCAATAGACAGTTTGTTATCAGTAGTGTTTGCAACATTTATTTGGAAACTTCTTTCTGTGGGTTGCTTTTCTTCCTCTGTTGTCGTGGCTAAAGATTCGTTTCTCTTCTTATTTAAGAAATCTTTCAGTAGAGATATTCCAGGTCTGGTATAAGGATCTCTCTTATCGTAGTTATTGGTTGAGTAACTCTTAGTGTACGGCATCAATGTTGGCCTTTTGGTGGTTTGGTTGTCCTGGAACCATGCAGGCCTTCTAGTTGTCGTTGTTTCCGCTTGAACTTGATCTAAGTTCTTATCACGAATATCATATAAGGAAGTCAACTGATTGCTCTTGACTTTCGGTTGCCTTGTCGTCAAGTTTGGAGTGTAAACGGGGTAAGGCCTGAAGTTCTTGTTATTGTAGTCTTGTAAGAATTGCCTATTGTTATTGTTCGTAAACGAAGCAGTCTCGGCCGCCACTTGCATCTCCCTTATATTATTATGATCGAATGCTGCGGGGGAAGATCTGTAATTTGGTGCTTCAGTGTACGTAGGCTGTGTACTTCTAACTGGCGTATTTCCAAAGCCATTTGTAATTAACTGCACCAAATTCTTTCTCCTCTTTTCAAACGCGGCAGTAACTTGTGTTCTTTGAGTCGGGTTAAATTCGAAGAAGGTTTGGTAGCTGCTTCTGGCGGTAGGTTTAGTGTTTGGGATCGGTGTTTCTCCTTGAAGTCTTTGCCTATGTCTTAGCAGGCGTTCAGTTGCCGTAGGGATATTAGCAGAGGTACGTCGTGACTCCGCGCGGAAGTTGGTGTCGCTACCAATTTGCTGAAGGTCAGAGTTCTTGCTGAGACTTTGGCTTATCTTCTGCGATTTCTTCTGCTCGTTGGAGTAGTACTCGGCACTGGATTCGTAGAGCGCGGGCGCGGAGGCGCAGTCCACCTTGAACCACCAGTCACAGATGAGGTGCGACTGGCTGAAGATGGTCCCGTTTGGACACAGGAACGAGATCTTGCGGGATGTATCGCAGATGTGGAAAACCTGAAAGATAAGATATAAAGATAATCTCGTGGTAATTTGGAAAAATGAAGTGATGGTATTGGTGAGAACGGTCATCGCTTGAAAGCAAATCATGATCATATATCATTGAGGTACTTATTTGAAAGTCATTAGATAAAATTTGAGCATCGATCAAGTGACGGAAGCGACCAATTTGGCTACTCTGACTTAGGGCCGATTTCATCGTTTTCATTGATAAACGAGTTTAGCAAAACCGAGTTTAACATAACTGAGTTCAAATGTTTGATTTGATCTCGATCAACTTTAAATGAATTTCACCGTCAATTCGGACCAAATTTTTGATCGCGTTTACGAAAACGAAGTTCACCTAAACTCATAGACAAAAAAGCACAGATTACAGTAAAAATCATGTGATAGTTTTCATTTCACGCAGAAAATATGAATAACAGATAAGCAAAACTCATTGATTTAAAACCGGTAAAGAATCGCGAAGGAACGGAACGTAAATTAAAAAGTATTTACCTACCTATGTCAATATTGTCAATCAAAGTTGTCAAATCTCGGCATTGACTTGACATTTGTTTGATTGAACGCGTTTAGAAGCGTTAAACGGCCAATATCGGACGTTCAGATAGTTGAACTCGTTTAGCCTTAAACGCGATCAGTTTTTGTCGATGAAATCCAAAAGAACCAGTTTACGTGCGTAAACGAGTTTAGCTTCAATTGATCGCGTTTTACTGCAACGATGAAATCCGCACTTAGTCACGAAAGGTTTAGTTTATGGTTGGGTTAGGTTACGTTATTGCTATGTAGCAAAGAATATACTACTTGCTGTGTAGTGTCCATCAGAGCAGTGAGCAAGTGACTCTCAAAATGTTTGTGCTGAATAAAAAAATCTTGTAAACATTAAATAGGCACCTGGCAGTCAGTCTCCAAGTCCGCGTAGTATCCAGTGGGCACGTTCTTGCAGTTGAACCCTGTGCTCGGGATGCTGGGGTACGCCGGGAAGTCCACGCCAGCCTTGCCGATCACTCCTAAAATTATATCAAGCAATTTCTTATTTATTGAAACTATTTAAAGAACCCATACCGTCTTATTATAAAACGCAGACTAATATTGTTAATAGGTACGATTATCTTACCTAATCAAGTTGACAACTAGTAATATGTCATTGTCTCATCTGAAAACGTCAACTTGATTTGGTCCGATAATGGTTTAAACCTAGTAACAAAGTTAGTCTGCGTATTATAATAAGTTCAACGGTAGATTATAATTGATTGTATGATGAGACATGACTTTGCCTTAACTATAGTTAAAATACTGATAAACAGTAACAGGTACTAGGTATATTGTAACGTGAATAAAACAGCAGAAAGGGTCGACTTCGGAAAACATTCTGCGAAAGGAGAGGTAAGAATTACCCGCAACCGAAGGGCATTTATGCAGAGTTTGATGAGTGCAGACAAAGCAAAAGAGTTCTGTCAGGATCGTAGCAAGTGGAGGTCCATAGTCTACCTACCTGTGTACGTGTGTGAGTGTGGCTTCTCCCCACAAACTATGACTCACCTGCTTTCTTGTCCCGGGTGCCTTACTACCTGCACCCTGGACGACTTATACTCGTATATGGTTACTGACGACGACATCAAAGTAGCTCAATATTGAATTGATAGAGAACTAAAGCACTGGAAAGTACTCCACCAACAAGAGCCAAGTTCTTAAAAATAAGAAGAAGAAGAAGAGAACTAAAACAAAGAAGACCCCTGTGGGAAACAGGCGTAATATTATGTAAGTACCTTGATATTCCACAACATCTAGGTCCGGTTGGCTGTCAGCAGGTATTAGTCGCTTGACCAGAGCCTTGCCTTCAGTGATAGTCTCGAAGCCCGCTGCACCCATGGCCTGAGCGATTGCTTGCAGACTTTCCGCGCTTGGAGCTGGCAAGTACAAGTCAGAAGATCGCGCTGTGTCCTGGGGAGTAAAGAGACTTTGATTATTTCAGTTTAACTTCGATAGAGACTTATGTCGATTATGGCGACAGCGTTTACCGACCGCTAATATCTATTACTATTTCGCTCTACCTGATAATACGGGATGGCGCTAGGCTTTCGCGCGATATAAACTTTATCTGGGTTTATCAATGGTGTCATGCTAAGGAGGCAGGGTACTTGCAGGCAGAGCGAGGTACTTACGTTTAAAGTAAAATTATCAACTCTTTGAAAATGTGGGCGCTGCCTACACGGTTTAATTAAGGGTTAAAAAAATCTGCTTGTAATTAAAAAATAAATAGTGAGCCGCGTAAAAATGTTTAGAATAACCAATATTTTTCGTGACTTTGGGGTTGATCCTCATTGTGCAATAACGCATCAGCTCAGATCCATGCCCTTTCTGAGTAAACGTAAGGTTACAAACAAAGAGGGGTCAACCATCTTGATAAACAGACATACATCCCACCTGACGTAAAGTTGCTATCTTGAAAATCTTCTCTTTTAAAATCTATTAATTTATTCAGATATTCCAGACGATTGTCGATGTTGTTAGCAATAAAAAAAATGAAAATCACTAAACAAATAAAGATCATCTTTTTTGTCAGCTCTTTTTCCAGTGCAAAGATAGGATAGAATCAAGTTGCTCTACAATTCGTTATATTCGTAGGTATATATATTTATTTCTTCTTCATTATAAATGTAAAATTCCAATCACGAGTGATAGTGGTATAAAAAATGGTATCACTTACTGACATTTAATAAATGTTCGCGGCGAAGAAACGTAATTATCAGTACATCAACCTCATACGGTCTATCGAACATTGTTACAAATTATATGGAGTAAAGATATGACGCTTAATACTATGTGCACTACTACAATTAACCTATCGACGTAAGCATTATTACTAGTTTAAAAATAGTTAACCATAATTTTCATGTAGTTCGAAAATCCGTTTATTGAGGAAATTAAACTGTTGCATTAATATTTGATTATCGAAGCGTGTGTAGTGTGGTAACATAGATGTAAGTGTGTGTATGTGTATGAACCTATATATTTTATGAACGTGTTGAATAAAGGAGGAGTATAAAAGTAACACTCGTTTCATTAAGTCGCCTCATCTCTACATGGCCTTGTCACCTACGTCTAGCGTTGCCAGGCGTCCGGATAAAGCCGGACAAAGTCAGGCTTTTTGGTTGCGTGTCCGGCCTGTCCGGCTTTTGTTAGGCTTTTTACATTTCATGAACGACCAAGCGCCGAGCGCGGAGGAGCGCAGGCGCCGAGAGTCGAATGTCGCGTCGGTCGCTCACGCAGGCCGAGGGGCGCCCCACCGCCGCCTGTTCATTCCTCGATTGATAGCGCACGTGCCGTACGTTGCGTTGCGTGGCGCGCAAGATTTATGATAATAATCAAATAAGCTTGGTTTTACATACATTTTTTTTGTTGTACCTACCTAATGCTGAGGCAAAATCCTCAATAATGTAGGGTGTCCGGCTTTTTTACCCAAATATCTGGCCAAACTGGCTGGTCTGTCCGGCTTTTAGGTTTGGCGACCTGGCAACCCTACCTACGCCTACGCTTCTTTTTTCGTCATTTTCTTTTTTCTTTTTTCGTTTATTAATAGTTCTCTTCGCGGCCTACATGACGATGCGCGTCACGCGGCCGCGCCGGCGCAGGGCTGCGCCGACTGGCAGGGTCGCCATATAGAGATGAGGCGACTTAATGAAACGAGTGTTACTTTGATACTCCTCCTTTATTCAACACGTTCATAAAATATATAGGTTCATACACATGTGTGTATGTGTATGAACCTATATATTTTATGAACGTCTATGTTACCACACTACACGTGCTTGTAAGTTTTATTATTTACGGTAAATGTAATTGAACTTTGGCTTTTGTGCCTCACGATAATTACCTATAAGCGATAGATGCACTTACTAGGGGGAAAAACCAGTCAGTTTTCGAAAAAACATTCTTTAAGTTGAGGTTGCATGACACTGCATCGTAGTTACGTAGCTACGTATGTCCGTCGTACCAATTTCGGAGTAAAGGTCCTATAGGGTTACTCCAAAAGCGGTACGCAAGACGGACTTTGCTGCGTATCTGCGTTTCGGTGTCAAGCAACATTGAGCACTAACGTATAATGATAAGGTTTAATTTGGGTTGACATAGAAATAGGACGTCACTATCGTACGACTAACGTATTATTTTATAAAGTAACCTCCCTGATCTGTTAGTTTCATATCTCGTCTCTCAATATTTTCCTTCTACGTGCGATATCGGGCGCTCGTTCATCAATCGTACACACTCGCTTCATTGCAACATTATGATGCCATCTTTAGCTACTTTCCCTTCAACGGCTTTCATTTAACTTGAGACTGAAGGTTCTTTTGTAGAGAAAGAGACAATACTTAGTTAAATTATAGAGTGGCGTAGGATCTGACGGAGGTACAAAGGTGGAGATGACTTGCAGAGCCCTAGTTCGATGCGCGACGGCGTGACGTCTGGTTTCTATTCAGTTACTGAGAATGTAGACAGTCTTGGCTTGAACTCTTGTTAAGATACTGCACAGGGATAAATGTTGGCAATAGGCACCCTAGACTTTCTTTGAATCGATCTGGTCGTGTCATCGTGAGAGGTCGTACCTATTGACGATTAATCTTGATCATATTTCTAAGAGCATAGCTGTATATTGCCTGTAAGGATGTAGGAACGCCTTTGAAATATTTTTATTTACCACAAAAAGGTTCAATGAGCTTAAAGAACTCTGATAATAATAAACTGTAGACCTGCCGAGTCATCCCCACCCCTTGGAGTTTATCAGATATAAGATAAAAAAGTTGTCCAGACAAAAAATTGCGTTTTAAATCAATAAAGATTTAAGGATATTTTTTTTCGAAATTGCTCATACCTACATGTTTTTTTAATGATAGATTAAAATTTTCAAAAATCTGAACAAGTAAATTGCATACAAAATTTCACAAGAATCGGTTTAGTAAAACAATCTGTAGGCAAGAACAGCTGGACAAACTAACAGAAAATCTAACCAAAAAAGCACGTTTGGCCAATCTGGAAACTGAGACGCTTCGCTCGCTCGCAATATAAGCTCACCTTTCGACGTTGCGGTCTTCGAGCACCTTCGCAGCCACCTGAAAAATTAAATATTTATTATTAACATCTGTATACATTACATACTGAACTTCCAGAGACTTTTACATAGGTAATGTTTTGATGGACATAAATAAATAAACATAGTGGAAGGGTCATACCTTATACACGTAAAAAATCGAACCACGGGCTATATTAGATCACTATAGTACAAAGATAACAGTAAAAAAACAAAAAAGAAACGATATTCCCATACAAATTGCCCGGGCGTCTGTAAACTTTGGTATGGAAATGCGCAATTTTTTAAATGTTTGACTGTTATTTTGGTTTTATTATACTACTAGTGATCGCCCATGGTTCCATTTATTACATGTATGCCCCTTCCACGTTGTAGGTATATGGACAAATAACACAGATTGAGCTTGCCCCAAAGTAAGCCCAAGAATTGTATTATGGGATACTAATGTAACGATTCTATAAATCATGTAAACATTCTAACTAGACGTCAAGTGTAAGTTTGATCTATTTATCAAAATTGTTATGAAAATCTTAACGCACGATGCCTAAATTAGGTATATTTCCACTCAAGGGCTTATGGCTTGCACATTATACGCAGCTCAACTAATTCGATTCGCTAAATAAAATACAGTGTAATAAAATTACTATCTTTATCGTGACTCTCGCAATCTGACTTGATTCATCAAAAACTCATAAATTACTTGATGTCTCGTTAAATTATTTCTTCTTTTTTTCGTCTTCTGCTGTTGAACTAGAAGCCTCTAACAACGGCTTTGGCGGTCAGGGACCACTTCTTTTAGAATCCATTTCTTATTCTAGGTTTGACTACTTCTAAAAGGAAGGATTTGACCATATCATCACTCTGGGCAGGCGGGTTGGTGATCTCAGTAGATGGTATAGTTTAAGCCTGCATAGCGGACGCTGCTGGCCGTTCTCTGTTACTTATATCCTCCGCTAGCTTTAACCCGTTTTGACTTCGTCCGCATAGAAGTCGAAAATGTTCCCTTTCCTATGAAATTGAAGTTAAGGTACTCCAGCGAAGTTTCAAATAAAATGGTCTAACTAATGGAACAAACTATGGAGCCTCGTTTCACCCCCTAGTGCACTAAGAAAGGATTTTTCAAAACTGGTGGAAGAGATATCGCCCGAAACAATATTTTAGAAGGAAAAATAGGCAATCGCTTTAAGGACTTGCAACCCTATCGCACAATGCGGGTCGGGAAATATAATTTTCGGAAATACCTACTCGCGACGCGTATATGCTCTACACAATCTTTTTTTTAACGTGTATAAAAGCCTGCCTGTAAAGGTATTACTACTGAATACATACATACATACTATCACGTCTTTATCCCTAATGGGGCAGACAGAGCATTTTGGGTCTTGCGGTTCTATGCAGAGCCCAGGGCCGCAAGACCCAAAAGCCACTTTTAGCGTCATGGTGGGCGAGAAGATGGAAAAGCAATCAATACAGTGATGGGTTGCTAGCCGCATCGCCTGTTAACGTGATTTGCATTTTTGCCCATTCCCTCGATCGGCTTTTACGATCTGCGTGGGAAGAGAAGCAGCTGGTACATTCTAAGTTTTTTATTTCTCCCAGACCAGCATGGGAATACTACTGAATAAACGTTAAAATGTGAATTTAAACCAAAAAGTGGAACAGCTATTCTTATAACGGCTCAAAAAGTTTGCCATCGCCGTGCAGCAATTTAACTTAATAATATTTCGTTTTATTCACACGACATGGTGATTGGCGCCATAAATTATTGATAACCATAAAGCCGCCAATTATAAATAACCGGCCAAGTGTCAGTCGGACTCGCGCACGAAGTGTTCCGTACCATTATCTATAAAAAATGTAATATGTGGGATTCCCACTGAAATAATTATCTTATTCTTATATCTACGGCAACAGAAATACATCATCTGTAAAAAATTTAACTGTCTATCTATCACGGTTCCTGCGATAGCCTGTGACAGACAGATAAACGAACGGACGGACAGCGGAGTCTTAGCAATAGGATCCCGATTTTACCCTTTGGTTACGGAACCCTAAAAAAGTGTGTAAAGACTAATCGTTTGTTTGGTTTCGCAGGTCAATGTCTGTGAAGAAATTTTAAAGAAATTGTTTTGTAATGATATTGGTGCTAAATTGGAATTAATTGTACGTATTTTGCTGACCGTGTGAATGGCCCTTTATTATAGGATGACCTTCTAAGTTCTTTTGCTGAATGAAATATAAGTAATGTGTGTAATAGCCCTTATTGTTGAAAGAGTCAAAAGATACACAAAGATAAATATTTGTGACTAAATTAAGAGTCAAAAGATCTTTTCTATTGTTACTAATGATCTCTTGACTACGAAGATACATACATAATATCACGCCTGTTTCTAGGTAGGGACTATGGACCTCCACTTGCTACGATCCTGACAAACCTCTTTTGCTTCATCTAACGCAGCTGTTTTGGCCGACGTAACTACGTGGTCTCGATCGAATATCATTTACGAAACTTTTTTATCTTATGACATACAGAAATTTGGATTACGTATATGGGTAGAGGAAACTCATCAATCTCTTCATACATGAAGAAGATACATATTACTAGGATATGTAGGTACTGAAGTAATTGGGTAGATGCTGGGTCAAAAATAAATTATTCGGTACAGTTATTAAATTAAACGTCAGAAAATATTGTCACTGTACATTGACCATGTCTATTTTCAACAAGACTTTAGATTTATTCATGCAGAAAAAGGGATATTAGGAGCGTTAATTAACTTTAAAAAAGTATGATATCACGGTTGGTTATTTCATACAATGCCAAGATGTTTTTTTCAGGTTTGAAAACATACATACATACATACATACTATCACGTCTTTATCCCTAATGGGGCTGACAGAGCATTTTGGGTCTTGCGGCTCTATGCAGAACCCAGGGCCGCCAGACCCAAAAGCCACTTTTAGCGTCGTGGTGGGCGAGATGATGGAAAAGCAATCAATACAGTGATGGGTTGCTAGCCGCATCGCCTGTTAACATGATTCGCATTTTTGCCCATTCCCTCGATCGGCTTTTACGATACAATACAATACAATACAATACCCTTTATTGCACATAATAAAATACAGTATATAATCATCTTAAAAACTAGGAAATGCGCAAAAGGCGGCCTTATCGCGATCTGCGCGGGAAGAGAAGCAGCTGGTACATTCTAAGTTTTTCCATTTCTCCCAGACCAGCATGGGAAGTTTGAAAACATGTCTAGTTGTATGTCTAGATGTAACATCTAGCGGATTATAGGATAAGACAGAAATTTTTGGAGCAAGTTTAGTCTGTGATACTGAACGACTTGCTATAAAAAAATTGATAAAAAAACCGTCCCTCCCATACAAAACCCGTTTGTATGGGATGTATGGAAAGCCAATTTTTTTGTCGTTTTCTTAATTTTTTTCATGTAAAATATAGTTCAGTATCACGGACAGGACTCGTTTCAAAAATTTGGCTGGTGTTTAAAAGTTACCATGTAGAATAGACATTCATCGATTTTAATAAAAACCATTGACTATTCGAGAAGCAACCAGCCGAAACCCGAAAAATTATCCCTTTGTTTTTATGCCCAGGATCTTATCTCTAATATACTCGTAGACATTGCATTAAATTTGTTAATAAAAACCTCGTAACGATTCCCAGAGATAAGAAAAAAATTCAAGCATGTAAAACTTCACACTCGTGTACACAAAGTAGAGAACTTGTTTATTTAGAACACATTTAAATCTTTTTTCGACAACCCTATACACCTACTATTGAAGATGGGCGTGTGTAAATCTAGAGTTGATAATACCGCTCCACTTTTTATTCCACGAACAATAGCGGAGCATGTTCACAATCTGATCCCAATTTGAACAACAATATCGTTCAACAAAACAAACTCGATCAACTGAATACAATGATTTCTATGAATAATTTGGTACAATGAGACCTGTGCTTTCTACTCTGATATTAATAATTTATATATTAGATAATCTTACTAGATGGTATCGCACTCGTTCGCCTTTTGGTTTTGCTCCTCGCGAACCAAATCTATTTAATCTTCGCGCACTTTTCGTGATACCTTAAAGCATTTCTTGGCACGAGACTAGATCTAGGATGTAAGAATGTAACTCAAAAAACACATGCACACAAAAACAGCTGAACTGATTTAGATGAAACGGTCATAGTAGACACCTATGAGTAGATATAATATCTTTAAGAAAGATTTTAAGCTCGGTCCACGCGAATACGCGAATAGAGTCGCGGACAAAATTTATTATTAAGAAAATAAATATACATGCTCATCTTTTTTAGCTTTAGACTTTTAAGTTTAATTTAACTAAATGGTTTCAAGAACCAAACAACTGTACCTTTTTATATTTTTTTATGAATAAACGGGACATAGTCAGGGCTGCATTGCTCCACATAGCATCAATTGAGAAGCACCGAACCACAGAGTTTCCTATAGCTTTCATAATTAACACATTCCGGTTCATTCAGCCAGAAACAATTGAAGTAACTATTAAATTGGTAACCTATCATTGCTACTAAACTTTACTGTTCGAATTTCAGATGATCGAAAACGGTATATCGAAGTTTTAAATACCAAACTGATTATTTTACATAATTTTTCTCATCAATAAACTCATTTTACCTATGTTAAAGTAAAGTAAGGAAGTAAAGGTCGAAGTCACTGATTTACTATTATTACTTAGCTACTGTTTCGTATTCTAAACAAATGTGTTCCATAAATTTCATAATAAAAAAAACACGTTTAATAAGAATCAAGCCAAGCAGGGATATATATTCAATAAAAAAAAACAACCAGCGTATTTTTATACTCAAACTTAGGGCAAAAATAACAAAGACAACAAAGACTGGTTATGGAAAAACTACAGGTTAGGTTATGTTAGAACTGCCAAGGTAGAGATAGTAACTATAGTAACTTAACAAATAATATAAAAAATATAATTATAATTTTATGTTAGCCGTTTTGCGTGTTGAAAAGAGATGATAGATTTTAATAAGATGTCAATTAAGGCCATACCCAAATTTTCCGGGGTCCAGTGGCGCCGCCATTTAAAATAAATCATTTAAAAGGAAACGGAGATATCATTGAAAATTGTGTCTTGGTCAAGCCCTAGATAACCCTTAAAACTATTTTATGAACTACTGTTTATAATTTAAAGTGCGAGCGTGAAGCTTTTCTACGCACATTAGCTAAAAGTGGCCGTTTTTCGCAAATGTGCGTAGAAAAGCTTCACGTTCTCACTTTAAACTACAAAAAGTAGTTTAAAAAATACTTTGAATGGGTATCTAGAACTTGACCAAGACACAATTTTAAATGATATCTCAGTTTCCTTTTAAATGATTTATTTTAAATGGCGGCGCCACTGGACCCCGGAAAATTTGGGTATGGGCCTTAAAGAAAAATCTTTTGATAATTTGGAAAATATGTTTATGACATCGAAATCATCTTTTATTAGTAACTTCACGCAAAAATCAAGCAAGAATTTCAAAACATTTAGATATTGAAAACAATTATAATTGAAAATCGGTTTCTCAATAAGTTTTTAAATGAAATTTCGGTTAAATGAAAATATGGAAAAAAAACGTTTTCGAACAAATAAGATTCGTATGACAAAATTTCGTCTTTAAGATAGGTAACCATTAAATTACGTCTACAGCCATAAGTATTCCGGAATGTGTTAAGAGAAAAAGAGCCCAAAACCAAAAGGGTCAATTTTAAGACCTGGAGGTGCGCAGCGGAGACTATTTTTTCTGACGCTAGAAAATAAACTTTCAACTATTGGCATCAAGTGCAAAACGTGAGCCAGCTTGTATTTTGTCATGTTCAAACGATTATCCACTTTATACTTATTGGTATAACTTCAAACTATTATTTGAAGTTAATTTTTGAGTGTCATAAAAAATCCTCTCCGCTGCGCCTCTTGGTCTAAAGCTACAAAGAACGAAACGTAACAACCAAATGGGTGCGGCACCGCTCGATGGTGCTTGATGTAATAGATACAGCGTCATTAGCTGGTGATCAATGACATTACAGGCACTTACATCGTTAAATGACAATGGAATCTGCGGTGAATGCGAGCAATGAGAACACAGGTATTAATGATGTAAGTAGTCACTTTGGGAGTTTCCTGTAGTTGTCTATCTCACAAGTGCGTCTATAGTGGCAGGTTGTAATACTCGCAGAAATTCATTCACAGCATTTTCGCTTAATATGGAAGTTTTTTACATAATTGTTTTAAGGCTCTGGATACTAGTCCTTTAGAGCCAATCTTTTTTTCACTTTCTTATTCCTAAATCCTACCTAACCTTTAACTCTAAATATACAAGGTCCTTTGATTGCTTCAAGGGAGCTTCTGACGACAAATCTTTAGTCCACTGGTTTTCATAGTCGATTGAGCTGCGGACGCCGCCTTAAGACGCCCATCACAGTCCGCAAATAAATATTAAGAATGAGCGTTTATAACACTAAACTACACCAATTTCATACTATTAAGTCCACTAGAAACAATTCGTAAAATAATTTTAAGCAAACTCCAACTGAACCCCTTGACTTCCCGCCAAAATTTCACCAACTGCAATGTGCCACATCTTTTATCACTGTCAACTTTATTTGGGTAAAAAGGTAACATACATACATACAAACTATCACATCTTTATCCCTAATGGGGCAGACAGAGCATTTTGGGTCTTGCGGTTCTATGCAGAGCCCAGGGCCGCAAGACCCAAAAGCCACTTTTAGCGTCATGGTGGGCGAGAAGATGGAAAAGCAATCAATACAGTGATGGGTTGCTAGCCGCATCGCCTGTTAACATGATTTGTATTTTTGCCCATTCCCTCGATCGGCTTTACGATCTGCGTGGGAAGAGAAGCAGCGGGTACATTATAAGATTTTTGACGTGACAACGTCTTAAATTAGGTTGCGGCTGGGAGTCACTTATGAAAAAGTGTAACGCTCGGTAACGTTACGATGAGTCACCGAACGAGAGAGAGGCCCGCCGAATGCCTTGCGTCTCTCTCCCACTCAACTATGTTATCTACGTTGTCACGTAAAATCTTCGCCCGTAAAACCGACTTTACAGGCAACCATTTTTTTATTTCTCCCAGACCAGCATGGGAGTAAAAAGGTAAATTACCTAATATAAAAGTTAGTGAATTCAAGTGGTAATCTAATAGCTGGGTTACTTTACGATCATTAGACGGTGTAATCAATCAATATGCAAGCGTATCTACCACATCTAATATACGCGTAATGCCTGACCTGTTCTTTTTTTGTTTTCAGGTTTTTTTTCAGGTAATTAGAACGTGAGCGTACAAGAATAATATAATTACGACATAGTATATTGCTCTACATATTTCACAGTAGGTCCTATTTATAACGCAGTTTCTTTTTTTTTTACTTTTTAATTTAGGAGGTGAGTTTGTTGTGAGCTAGTGATTTTATCCCAATTTTTTTAAAGGCTTTTAAAATAAAAGAACATGTTAAAAAGTAAGGCACGATACGTATAAGAGCCGAAGTCAATGTCCGAAGACATAATAAACTAGGTAGGTATTTATAATGGTACATTATATATACCTATTTATAGTATCTTTATAAGCTTTGTTTAGTTGTATATAGGTAGGTAAATAAGAATACCTATGGACAAACATAAATTAAGTTAGCCACTACGTACCTAAGACTTATTACCTTTTTAGTTTAAGTACTGTACTGCATCTCGAAAGCCTGCCTAAAAACCTTACAAAAAAGATGTAAGTACGTTAAGTGAATTTGGAAACCGCTAATTTCCAATTTTCTTTGGATGAAAATCGAACTCAGATATCCGAGGTCTCCGACTAGAGTGTTATCTATTACGCTACGGAGGTCGTCCTAACTAGGCAGATGTATATTCATTGCAAGGCGTGAAAAAACGTATAAATTACACCGGCCATTTTTTCTCACGATGTACATTACTGAAGCTCCACTCATTATGCAAATATTTTGTAACGTGGAGACTCGTGACTAATTTAATAAATCAGTAGGCGCTATAGCATCGTTGCCTTGCTCCCAATTGTTTCTGTTTTAAAAATATTTGCGCAAACAATACATTATCATGATACGCATGAGCGTGCGGACATAGTATTATTAAACAACATCATCATTATCAGCTCTTTTTGTCTCCACTGCAGGAGCACGACCCCCTCTGTACTACCAGAGCTATACTTGGCCAGAGCAGCTAGAGGATTTGGCCTACACTCTCCTTGCTGGACAGACGGGTTGCAGAGGTCTCATTGATGTTTATAATCTTTGTTTAGCTTGTATTTCCTAAGTCGCCTTCTACAACATCCACAGGAGGACTTGAAGTGGACCTATTCTACTCTGGCGAAAACCACACGGCAAATAGCATTATACCCATCTGTTTTAAAAGTAGTTCTAAAAGTTCCTAGTTCTTTTTATTGGGCTTCTCAAGGTCATGAGATTCGGTGAAGACCGTCTCCGTCTTTACATTAATTGTGACATGTGATGTGAATAAAGTAGGTGCCAAATCTCTAAAAACTTCGATGCAAAATGTTTTGTAGGCGTCGAATTAGCAACACGACGTTAACGAATGGATACATATATACATATTTTCACGCCTGTTTCCCATGGGGGAAGGAAGAGACTATGAATTTCCATTTACTTAAATTCTTGCAAACACACATTTATTGGCCTCATATATATAGTGAGAGAGATAAGCTGGCAGATAGAGAGATAAAAATAAATTATTTTTCCCTTTCAAGGGGCAGATAAGGATCGTAAGACTCGTGAGACCTAAAACGCTACTTTTAGCATGTAAGCAGGTCTATGTTAGCTGGCAGCGCTTGTGGAAACGGCTGGAGCAAGCCTAGATCTAGAAAAACCGATGGAGCAACCTTACTTCTTAGTAAAGTCGTTTTACATGTTGTCAATGTGAGTAGTTAGAGGAAAATGACAACGGTACTCGTTTCAACACACTAAGTAAGATATGAAAGTGTGTGAAGAAAGTACTTAGATATTATTATGTTTTAAATTACCACACGGCTTATAATTTCAAAATTAGGGGACATCGTAATAGAGAGAGACCAAAGAAAAAGTGGAGGGAATGCGTAAAGGAGGTTAAAGGTAGAAAGGGAGTAATGGACGATTTGATAAAGAATAGAATGAGATGGAAAAATTCAGATACTGTGCCGAACTGCTGACCCTACAGTGGGAAAAGGATAAGGCAGAAGAAGTTTAAAGAGACTTGAAAACCATAGATAAAATATATTTAAATACTGTCTATTACCCGTGACTTATTCTGCGTAAATTAAGTACTTTGTAATAAAATCTATTATAGGTATACCATACAAAGTTTCCACTCCCCTTTTCATTACTATAATGGATGTTTTGGGATATAAAAACTATCATATTCCTGGATCTCGAACTATCATCATCATCATCAGGTCTTTTTGTCTTCACTGCAGGAGCACGACTCTCTCTGTCTGTACTATAAGGACCATACTTGGCCAGAGCAGCCAGGCAGCAGGACTTGGCTTAAATTCTGCTCGGTGGCCAGACGGGTTGGATATCACTGATTTTTTATAAGTTTTGTTTAGATTGGATTTCCTACGTCGCCTTCTACGACATCCACGGGAGGATTAGGAGTGGTGTTATTTTACTCAGCCGGAAACCACACGGTAGATATCCAACATTATCTCAATCGATACAGTGGTTGAGTTACTTTCCCATTTTTATATTAGTTTATGGAAATAATGATAGCCTAAAGTAAAAAATGACAGGACAATACAATATTTTACAGATACTACAGACTAATATGAATCTTCATTTGTGGCACGCTAAACTTTTTTATAATGACGGGTTCGTGAGATACTTATCTCTCGGATACTGTCCAAGGCTGTATCTGCAATTCGATAATAAAGTATCGTAACCCAAACAACCGATAAATTCCTATTTCCATTGGAATCGTGAGAAGAAGCCGCGACCCGTTGCCATAATAAGTTAACGCCTACCGATTGTTAAACAAGTTAAACATAGTTAAACAATAAGATCCTATCGGTAGTTGAGGATTGGCGGAATTTAAATAATTGAGGTTACGTAGTTGTTTGGAGTTTTGATTAAGTGTTATAAGAGGTACCTATATAATATAAGGACTTAAAATAATTTAAGGACTTAAAAGGTCTTACATGTGAAGGTTGTTAAAGACGTGGAAGTTGCGAAAACCGTAAAGAAGAGTGTTGTGTGTGCATAAAAAAAGCGTAAAGGCGAATCTTCAAAACACCCCAGCTAAAGATTAGTTGCACATATACTTAGAAGAGAGAGACACAAAGATATGATATTAGACAAAAGAGATAACAAACTAACAAACAAAATATAGGAGATTTAATATTGTTCAAAATTAAGCTACCAGACCTATGTGAGCTTAAATTCCCTGGGAAATGATAGAAGACACTATTACAAGACTCCTTCAAGTTCTCCTTTGATTGATCATGGAAACATATCTAAAAAAAACACTCGGTGGCTAGATAGGAAAACAGAGGTATGGTGCAGGATTCAGGACTTGTTCTTCTAAGATTTAGACGTCCCTGTAGTATTTGTTATACGTAGCAGCGGCTCGACAGTGATATAAAAGTTTAAAAAGTGCCTTTTATAATGCAGAGTTGATACGTTATGGTTCAAGTATCCTATTAATATCGGTTTCTTTCATAACATACTTGTACGATCACTAACTCAACGAGTTCCTTATTCAGTCCATAGTTCGCTTCCCTGCGCCGGCGCCGACAAACGAAGTCTTTCGACCACAGACCGCAGATTCCTACATTATCCAAAGTGCTGGTTATGTCACTGCATTGTTCTATTATGTGATATTAAAATGTCTTAGATAAGTGCATTTTGCAGTTACTTCTCGTATCTGAAAGCATAATATGTCTAGAAAAGGAACAAATGTCAAATTTGTGTAGCAATTGTCCTGAGAAAGCGTCCGTATTTTTCTTCACGTAACAATTATCTACTTGCTAGATGTTGAGGAGTTTCTTCCTATCTCCAAAGTTTATCATCATATCTTTGAGCGTAATTTTTTCGTGTAATAAGGTACCTAAATACGTGGTAAAATAAAAGGTGGACCTAATCTAATCTAAGATAGCTAGATTGCAGTCATACATAGATGTCACATAAGTGGAATTTAATACTTTATAATCTATCCGGTTAAAAGTTGTCTATTTTTTAGAGTAGAAACTGTTAAGAGTTTCCTAGGTATATACTTATTAATATTCTCTATAAAATTATCAAATGTATAAACGATTTAATTTAAAATATTCCAGTGCTAACTTGTTTACCTTTGTGGTCCTTGTATCCGAATTTCCACCTGAGTATTTACAGATGACACAAAATGAAGTATGTTTCAGTCAAAACTATTAGGTATATCAGAAATCTGTCTAGACCGGGAGCTACAAAAAAAATTATAGGTATATCTGTTCAATAGCCGCAACATGAAGAATGATTTCTCTACATTTTTTAAAAGGCCTTGGTAGCTTTGTAACTATGATAAATGGTTACCTGACATTCTAATGAGCTTACGCCTCCGAAGCATTACTACTAGTTAATCTAATTAACCTTTCACAAGTGTAAATAGGTGTGACACCATGTCTAATTGTAAATAACCTACCACAGAGCGTAACATTCGTTCAGCGTTCGCGCCATTCGAAATTCGAATCGCCACTGACAGGGGCAAATGTCAAACGTCAACGGTTATTCATAGTGTTGATTGATATGAAAATTACTTTTAACGTGTTAATTCGTGGAGTGGCAACACCGCGCTTTTGTTTTCTTCGGTTTTAGGCCAAGGAATCGAAAGGCGATGAGCTGTGATTTGTGTTTAGGATTGCGAATTCGATGGGTACATGAATTAATTGGACACCGAATTACTATTATATTGGTACGCAAATTCTAACAAATTGGCGATATGTAGTTAATTTCTTATTGACTTGAGAAATATTGTAATGTAAAACTCTTGCTAAATCTTTTGATTAAAACAGTCCCATTTAAAATAAATTATTTTAAAGGAAACGGAGGTATAATTTAAAATTTTGTCTTGATCAAGCCCTAACCCTTCAAACTATTTTATGAAAGTTTAAAGTGTGAAGATGTTCGCACATTAGCCGAAGGTAGCCGTTTTTCACAAATATGCGTAGAAAAGCTTCAGGTTGTGGGGGCAGCACTGAGCCGCGAGTTTTCGCGGTTCAATATCTATTACTTATACTTGCATTGGAATAGTTAGGCCAATATTCCACTGACAAGAGCTACCAATCTTTTGAATTATTGAATTATAGGATAAGACTGGCCCACGTAAGAACTGGAAAATGTAAGTAAGTGTTATTATATCTAACTAGCTGTACCCGCGGGCTTCGCTCCCCGTGGGAATTTCGGGATAAGGAGTACCCTATGTCCTTCCCCGTGTCTTAAACTATATTCATACCAAATTTCATCCAAATCGGTCGTGTAGTTTAAGCGTGAAGAAGCGTTTTTCGAATTGTCCTGGGTCTTGGATGTTTATCTATATGTATTTGCTATAAAACATAGTATCGTTGAGTTAGTATCCCATAACAGAAGTCTCAAACTTATTTTGGGGCTAGCTCAATCAGTGTAATTTGTCCATATATATTTATTTATTCATGTCTATAATAAATTAATTCGGACCGGGTTTGATCATTATAGAATCTATTTTCCCAGTTAAAAACTGACTTCATCACTAAACTACTATAGATTTTGATAACATTTCTATCGAATCATCTTACAATTTCAAACGAAATGAAACGTATACGTAGACTTAGTACGTAAACGTAGTCCTGAAATGAAAACAATTTTCCAAATTGGTCCAGGCGTTTTCGAGTAATCGGGGAACATCCATAAAAAACGGACGAATGATAACTAACTCCTTTTTTCAAGTCGGTTAAAAACGTTTTCAAAACAAAACGCAAGATGATTAAAAGCCCATCAAAACTTAATAAAAATCACAGCAATAAGAAAAATTGCCAAACAGCCATTACAAAGCGTTTGGAAACCAACGATTCAATACGTATCTCCAGATCTGCTAAAAGAATGCACTCCACGAATCCGGTGGTTTTGCAACTCGGATGCACAAGCTCTGCATCCTTGCATTCTTATTGTGTAGGCCATAGAGCCCAAATTATGGAGATTGCGACACTTGATTGTGAAGAAATGGTCTAATTAGCTATTGGGTGGATTTGTGATACATTAGCCTTAGCTAAGTCGCTATATAGATACTGATGGCCTAGTCGTAGCAGAACCAGCTAGATTTATTTATTTATTTTACTTTATACATAAATAGAAGTTGCTTTGAATTGCTCCCATGCTGGTCTGGGAGAAATAAAAAAAACTTAGAATGTACCAGCTGCTTCTCTTCCCACGCAGATCGTAAAAGCCGATCGAGGGAATGGGCAAAAATGCAAATCATGTTAACAGGCGATGCGTCTAGCAACCCATCACTGTATTGATTGCTTTTCCATCTTCTCGCCAATCATGACGCTAAAAGTGGCTTTTGGGTCTTGCGGCCCTGGGCTCTGCATAGAACCGCAATCCATATCAAATTTCATCTAAACAAGTTTAGTGGTTAAAGCGTAAAGAGGTCACAAATATACAATTTTACTTTCGCATTACAATAGTTGGGATGTGACCAGCGAGGGTCAGAAGACCCCAGGCTCTGAAGCATTACTGCTGAGGATACAACCAGGAAAATACGCTCGGTTGATGAGGAATATTAGTTGGGATGGGATAGGATTGGAATGTTCTTGTTAACGCGCTAGTCCGTCTCTCTAAAATTCTGGGCTCGTTCCCCAGCGAGGGCAAGTTGGCAAATGGCTCTTTCAAACAGTCCCGGGTGTTAGGGGTCGTAAGTAGCGACTAAGGGTGATTTAGGTGAGAACAGACAGCAGCATCCGGTGCCATTTTTGAAACGCGGAGTCACCTAAACGTATGGTTTTTCCATACAAAAACCGACCTTCAATGACTGACGAAAAATGGCACTACTGTGTAACTTTATTGGAAGAGGCCTATACTCAGCTTTGGACACGTTAAATAGGTAGGCTTATAGGGTTTCATTGAACTAATGTTCCACATTAAAAAGGATTTTAAGACATTGAAGATGCACTAAAGTATTAGAGTACCGCTCACGTCATCGTGGTATTTTCACACCATTTCTCAGTTCCATATGTCCAAGTAACCTCAATTTGTGTAAATTAAAAAATTAAATTAAGAACGTCGTTATACAAGGTCTAAAAATATACTGAGACTATTTTAAGGGTGAATTCAGTCCATGATACTCAACAACTTTCCCTGAGGAACATATATCGAAATATGAAAAATAATCTTTAGCTTCACATACAAACTCGGATCAGCTGATGGGTCAACTTGTATGAGAGGCCAAACATTTCTTTTTATATTGCGATATGTGTTGCCTGGGAAATGTTGATCATTATCGTAGACTGAATTCACCTTTAAAATAGTTTCAGTATATTTTTTGATTAAAACTAACGTGAGATGCAATCATTATTAAATTCAATAAACGGGTAACTCACGTATAGAGTCAGCTACTGCCGACATGTTTCGATCTCATCCGGAGGTCTTCATCAGGGCGAATGTGACGAGAGGCCCGTACACCGCACCGGCTCGCGACACACTCTATACGTGAGTTACCCGTTGATAGAATTTAATAAAGTTTTAGTATATTTTGTTAGACCTTATATAAATCAGATGATGATGTCGTCTAAGTTATCTTCTCCTAGCTGCCCTGCTTTCATCGACCTTATTGATTAAAAAAAAACGACGGGTTGCACTCTGGGAGTGCCGGCAGAAGTGAAAACTTGAATATTAACGTTGTGCATTTTTGATATTTTGGAATGGTTAGGGAATAATTTTGCACGAATTGCTTTAATTATCAGCATAAAATATTTCAAATCTTTTCTGAACCACAGTCTGTCACAAATGTCACAAGCATGACCAAATTCATTTTCAAAATCAATTTCAAATACACAGCAGTATGGCCACTACACAGACGGTCGAGCCATCAGCTGTCACCATCCATGGATGCGCGTAGCGCGCTGTAACATAAACACACACGAACATTCGCGCAAGCGCCCTGCGCCGTCTTACGAATTTTCGATCAGGCCACGTGTCCTGACGCGAGTTTAACATTTTTTACCCATTCCAAAGAAGTGCATAACGCCGCTAAAGAAGTTTTCACTTCAAAAAAAAGAATTCAATTCCCCAGCTAGATTGCAGCAATTTCTCAGAAGTATTGACCATCCATTATTGTGAATGTTATGACAAGTTCCGACTGCCCTCGAACATTGCAATACCAGTAACTCCACATAATTATAATCCTAACCTCTTCGATTACAAGTTTTGCAAGGTCCCCACTGTTTTAAATATTGAGCAACTGTCGTAGGATCATATCTCTGAAACAGAAGGTTTTGTAATCCCCGAGCTTTGGTTAGTGCTTGAAATTTATCTAAGATTTATGGTAAGTGGCGTTTGACACTTATGTGTGTTTAACCTTATGCTTGAGTACTTATTAAAATTTTACAATAGGAATCCGCAACTGCCTCCGTGGTATAGTGGTTAGAGCGTTCGGCTCATACCCGGAGGTCGCGGGTTCGATTCCCGGCGGGGGCAACGTTTGTGTTGTTGTCCTAGTTTGGTTTGAACATTGTAGGCTGATCACCTGATTGTCTAATAAGTGAGATGATCCGTGCTTCGAAGGGCACGTTAAGCCGTCGGTCCCGGTCACTGTCTTTGACAGTGGTCGTTACCTAAAACCATATCAGAGGCCTTTACGGCGGTTTAAAAACTCTGACACTAGTGTTAGTCACTAACACACACGATAAGAAGAAGAAGAATAGGAATCCGCTAGATGACAAAAATTCAAATCTAATTTTTCTAGATATAATTCTATGTGATTTGTATGAAATACAAATGTGACGTCATGTTTTGTGGGGTCAAATAGCGATTTTATTGTCACTTTTTCTACATTAATTAATATAAATTAATAATAATAAAAATAAAATTATATAATAATAAAATTAATAATAATTCCCATTTCCTCTCGCACCTATGTACTAAGTTTACTTTTATAAGGTTTTATTTGTAAATTTTTCAAGTGTACATGAATCAATAAAATAAATAAATAAATAAAATCATGTTGAATATGAATAAGTACGATCAATGAAAATTGACACTGTCTTGTGACGTTTTATTTTATGAACTGTACCTTATTAAAGTTATTTTTAAAGATAAATCAAGTATTACAGACACTGTCGAATAATAGGCATGACGAATGGAAAAATATTTTTAGTCCATCTCAATCAATATTGTACTACATTTACTAATGTAGTCTTAACGTATACCTTTATAGGAAGCAGCGGGTCATTCCCATCACGAGTATCATAAGATTACTTACTGGGAAGTCCTAGCATCATGTTGTAACTAAGATTACAGAAATAAATGACTATTTTATTTATTTATTTTATTGTATACGTAGTTTTTATTTTCTCTGAGAAACAAAAAATGACAAAGATACAGCGCATATAAATTTCGCGTGACGTCACGGCTGGGTACGACTTTTACTTAGGTAAGTGTGACGTCGCAAGCCCCCACTCCGGAACTTTGAAGCTCCGTATCTATGTGAATTTTTACTTTTTTGGTAAACTGAAAAATACAGGTCAATTATTTTTGGATAATCTAAAAGACGGACTCAAAAAAAAAAACGGAAAAAGACAATCATACTTTTCGGAACCTGTCGTCACCCTATTCCTAGACAAGAAAGCCAACTTTATAATTGCCATTTCTTTTGCAAATTAGAAACAAATTTTAAAAGTTCATGCCGTGAGCAAAGAAAAACATAGTATCTATTTACATCCCATGTGCTTCTTCTACTTGTTAATGAAACCTCACTATAAAATGTTTGTGAGTATATAAGAGGCGAACCATTGGTGTCAGATATTTAAACTACCTAAAGGCATTTGACATATATAGGTACTTAGCTCGAAAAATGCTGTGCTGTCTAATGATGACAACCGGCGCCAGCGTATAGGTATATACATACATACATACTATCACGTCTTTATCCCTAATGGGGTAGACAGAGCATTTTGGGTCCTGCGGTTCTATGCAGAGCCCAGGGCCGCAAGACCCAAAAGCCACTTTTAGCGTCATGGTGGGCGAGAAGATGGAAAAGCAATCAATACAGTGATGGGTTGCTAGCCGCATCGCCTGTTAACATGATTCGCATTTTTGCCCATTCCCTCGATCGGCTTTTACGATCTGCGCGGGAAGAAAAGCAGCTGTTACATTCTAAGTTTTTTTTTATTTCTCCCAGACCAGCATGGGGAACTCTTTGTTAACGTGCCTTAACTGCCTCCGTGGTGTAATGGTTGGAGCGTTTGGCTCATACCCGGAGGTCGCGGGTTCGATTCCCAGCGGGGGCAACGACTTTGTGTTGTTGTCCTAGTTTGGTAAGGACATTGCAGGCTGATCACCTGATTGTCTGATAAGTAAGATGATCCGTGCTTCGGAGGGCACGTTAAGCCGTCGGTCCCGGTCACTGTCTTTGACATTGGTCGTTACCTAAACCATGTCAGAGGCCTTTAAGGCGGTTTAAAAACTCTGACACTAGTTAGTGTTAGTCACTAACACACACGATAAGAAGAAGACGTGCCTTAAGAAGCTTCGACAAGTATGGAGACGAATTACACTGGGTGAATTTTTACCCCCAGCCAAATTCATAATGCAAGTCCTGTTAATGATACTAAATTACTTTTTATAAAAACAATTAAAACGATAAAAAAATGTTGACTTCCCATACAAGTCAGCGCTTGGACAAACGGATTTAGTATGGTAATAGAAAAATACTTTTAAACAATTCTTAATACTTTATTTATAAAAACTAGTTTAGGATTTTGGACTGAACTTGATCATCATTGACATTTGGCTGATGGGTAAAGAACCCTGTATACAGACAATAAATGTAAATACATGAAGTACTTACCGATAGCCATAATCAAGAAAAGCACTATAAGCCTGGATATCATGTTTGTTCCCGAATCTTCTCTCCTCCACCGCATGTTAAATCTGTAACAAAAAATTATATCAATTAATTTCAAGACTTTATGCTATTCATGTGTCGTTCTCTTCTTAGAATCTTCGAAGCATGGAAAGAAATACCTAAATCAATAAGTCAATTAGTCAAAAATACAGAGTCTTAAACCAATCGAGAGATTAGAGACTCAGAGAGAACATTGGTAAAACTAAAAAAGAAACAGGTGTAGATTGCGATTGATTTACAAACTTTGTACAATTCTAGTAGATCCTTACTTTCTTGCTACCTACCTTACTTCCTTACTAATCTTATACCTTTAAACGAGCAATTCTTGTATATTTATATAATATTTATAAATTTTTGTGATCTCGAAAACGGCTCTAATGATTTCGCTGAAAATTGGTATGTGGGGGTTTTCGGGGGTAAACAATCGATCTAGATTAGTCTTATGTTTGGGAAAACGCGTGTTTTTGAGTTTTCATGCGTTTTTCTTTCCACGCAGAATATGGTCGCTAATTTCGTCGCACCAGCTGCTATCCGTTTGGTTTAGCGGTTAAGGATGCGGACCGCTAGAAAGAGTGTTACGGGTTCGAATCCCACTCGGTGACTTACTTTTGTTTTTTTTTATGTTCAAGTTCATATATAGTTTTTTATTTTGTATTGTTTTTAGACAAGTTTAAAAAAATGTAGTTAATGTTTGAGATGTAACCGATCAAAGCTTGGTCACCCAGGTACTTAATATATAAATGCGAAAGTAACTCTGTCTGTTACATTTCCACGCTTCAACCTCTGAAATGATTTAGATGTAATTTTTTATGGATATAATTTGAGACCCGGGTAACAGTTTTTATTAAGCCAATGAAAAGAGGGGTGAAACCTTTTTTTTGCCATACAAATTAGACTTTATTCACAGAATTAATAATAGTATTACATACTTTATTACAAAGTACTAAATTTATGAAGACTAAGTCGCGGGTAACCACCAGTGCAATATCAATTTAAGACCCAAAAGTCTATTAGTAATCTGTGTCCAAAGGAAACTTACCGACAATTTCGTCGTTTATCTAATTTATTCTATAAATTAGGTAATTACTTCCTCTCATTAGGTACACTGGCTATTTCAAGAAATGCGACAATTTCATGAAATTACAACTCAAATGGGGCAGTCGTGACTCGTAACTTAATGTAATTTTACATAAATTCTTGATGATGCCGCCATTCAAATGCGATAATTTTAATCAAATTGGTTTGTAAACACTATTTTGTGAATGAGGTCAAAAATGAATCAACCAGTACAGTGGTTAAGATAGTATTATACTTCTTATGAGTCATCAAGCTTTACTCAACGTGGAAATTTCGGGATAAAAACTATTCTATGTCCTTCCCTGGGTATCAAATTGTATCCATATCAAATTGTACCTAAATAGGTTCAGTGGTTGAAGCGTAAAGTGGTAACAAACAAACAAATATATAAACTCACTTTCGCATTTATAATATTAGTAAGGATAAGGATAATATTATACTAGGAATGTGAACATTATTAAAAGACAACTTCCTGAGATTGTACACAACTTTAGGGGGCTACCTAGATAAAAATAGAGGAAACGGAGATATCATTCAAAATTTTATCTTGACCAAGCCATAATAATCCTTCAACCTATTTTATGAACTACTAGCTGTGCCGTGGGCTTAGCTACCCGTGGGAATTTCGGGATAAATAGTACCCTATGTCCTTCACCGAGTCTCAAACTATATCCATACCAAATTTCATCCAAACCGGTTCAGTAGTTTTAGCGTGAAGAGGTACCAAATGGTGAAATGGGCGGATTATCCGGGTAAAACGTGCCCCCGAGAGCTACCGAACAATTTTGGAGATGGGCCGTGCTGCAATTCTATTCAATCAATTCTGTAAAGAAATTATCCAGTATGTGTAGAAATTTTTCGCTTTTACAGTTTCACACGAACCGATGGCCGATGGGGCAAAAAGGTTCTCGAATGGCGACCACGACACCCACCCACAAGGTGGTCTGACGACCTAACCAAGGTCGCTGGAAGGCGATGGATGCAGGCCGCTCTAGATCGGTCATTTTGGAAATCTTTGGGAGAGGCCTATGTCCAGCAGTGGACGTTGTGCGGCTGAAATAATGATGATGAATGAGTATAGAGGTTGTGTTGATAGCACAAAGGGCGTATCCATAACTATTTTTTTCTATTCCTGTACCATACAGCAGTATACAAATTGCCCAGGCGGCTGCACTCTATCGTACAGAAATACCATCTTTTTTTTTTAAATTTTATTGACGAGCGAGCGCAGAGAAAGAAGCTTCTCACTTTCGAGATTGGCCAAAAATGCATTTGTCCGGCTGTCCAGTTGTCGGTGTGTCCGGCTGTTTTCGCCTAGGTCGCATTTTTTAACGGTTTTTGTGAAATTTTCTGAGTAGGTTCAAAAATTATATACAATTTTTTGTCGATTAACTTTTACGAAATTTTTCAAAATGGCAAAACTATGGGGATTAAAAAACAAAATATTTCAGTCATTTCAAAAATATTCTAACACTTTTTGTTAACCTTTTTAAGACGCAACTTTTTTGTCTGAACCATTTTTTTATTCTATAAACTTCAACGGCGGGAGTTGTAAGGTCTGCAAATCACAGAGCCACTACTTATAATTTCATTATACTATAGTGATCTAGTATAGTCCGTGGTTCGATTTATTATGTCCCTTCCACATTGTATATAATGAGCCAATTTTTTGTCCACTTTCGTATTATGTCAAAAAGTGCTACACATAATATTTAATACATACATACATACTATCACGTCTTTATCCCTAATGGGGCAGACAGAGCATTTTGGGTCTTGCGGTTCTATGCAGAGCCCAGGGCCGCAAGACCCAAAAGCCACTTTTAGCGTCATGGTGGGCGAGAAGATGGAAAAGCAATCAATACAGTGATGGGTTGCTAGCCTCATCGCCTGTTAACATGATTTGCATTTTTGCCCATTCCCTCGATCGATAATATTTAATAATTAATTAATTAAAAGCTTCGTAGAAGACTTACGACATCCACAGAAAAAGATGGATTGCTCCTATTCGAAGCCGGAAATTACACGACACTATAATTGATAGCATTTGTTTATAATAATTTTAAGTACTCTCAATTAGTACATGCACAACTGAGTTTATAGGCAATAACCATGCACGCACAGCACATATGACAGAATCGTGAGCATTTACGATTTAGTTAAGTATATATTTCCTACTTTTCCTATTAATAACTAATAGGTACATATGTAGAAAAATATACGCTGAGTTTTCATTGGTTTTGGAAGAAAAAATGTCGTATAGTAAATAAATTTCTTTATTTATTGTCTTGATATCACGATTTTACTTTCGAGTTTTAGTCTACATTTTTTGTTTCTGGATTTTTATTTTGACTAGCTTAGGCGTTACTAACGATCTCTATAAGGAGGCCTTCGGCTCCGAAACCAAAGAATATCACCATGAATATGTGTATGTGTATGAAACATGAATATGTATCACCATAGTCTCTGCCTAACCCCATGGGAAACAGGCGTGAAAATATGTAAGTGTCTATGCATGAATAAAACAGGTATTCTCTTCCCGAGATGGAACTTGACTACGTCACAAAGTGTTGCCACTGATTGGTCTTTTCAGTAAATTTAAGGACTTTCTGAATTAGTTCATAAATATCAAATGAAATATTAAGTTACTTAGCTAGTTAGTATCTCGCGATTCTAGCGTGATTCATCAATTCAATATTTTATAAATTGATTTAATGGATTATTAATTCGAAATTGGTATATAAAGTTCAAAAATGCATTACGCTCGGGTAATTCAATTTCACACAGTGGCAACATATCAAACTGATGATGTAGTCAAGTTTCACCTACGTCATCAGCTGTCACGGGAAGAGAACACCTTATTTTATTATACCATGTGCATGACGTTATATTTATATTAATTCTGTGGTACTGTAGATCGCTACCTTTATATTTAAAGCTATGTTTAAAGTCACGAAAGCCACTCTCTCTGATCCTCCAAGTTCAAATGTTAGCGAAAGTGCACTCCTACGATTGTTCGCTATAACGAGTGGAACCTGTCTTTGCTCGGATTTTACGCCCCTTCTATCGTATCCAATTGGCTATTCATCGGCTTTACAATCAGCTTTGTATGATAATATGTATTGATGAGCAAATAAAATCTGGTTTAATTGAATAAAGTTTATTTAGGTAGCTCTACAATGCCTCTTTAAGTTTCGTAATTCGACATCGGAAAGTTTGGATTATAATTATATTGTTTGTATTACTAGTATTTATATACTACTAGCTGATGCCCGCGACTTCGTTCGCGTGGGTAAGCTATCCTATATTTCAAGTTGGATCAACTTGCACACGGTGTGCAAATCAAATTTAAAATCGGTTCAGTAGTTTAGGAGTCCATCGCGGACAAACAACGTCACACGTGATTTTTATATATAAAGATATACTAGATGTAACAAAATATACTGAAACTATTTTATAGGAACACGTATCGAAATATATTCATCCTCCCATACAGCTGAATATAATTGTAATGTAGTATGATTGACCTTTGGTGGCCCGGTCGAAGGATGTATATGCTTCCGCAAGTTAAGCAACCCCCGGTGTGGTCAACACTTGGATGGGTGTCGCCGCATACGCCACAGATTAAAACAAGAAGACCCGTGTGGCATCTTATGATGCGGCTTTTATTGTTTTACTTTTGTGTCTGGTATTGTCGGATCTCAACAGGTTTAAGAGTGCCCATACCCTAGATAGATACTACACTTTTTCATATAAACGTAGTCTACGTTTTATTTCGGAACGACATGCCCGATTTCGGCAAATTTTTGTAATTCCAAAGATATTGCAAATGTTTAGGCATATAACTGGTTTTCACAGTCAAAATATGAACTTGAAAAAGAATGTAGTTTGTTATATCATTTTTGACCATCAGTATGGAAAACTTTTACATCCTTACATTTTCTTTCCAATTCATAATGTTACTGTAGGAAACCAATTATAACCTCACTACAATTTTATAATAGCAATTTCTTTAAAATTACGAATTTTAACCTAAATCTGACATGTGGTTTCAAAATAAAACGTAGACTACGTTTGTTTGGAAAAGTCTAGGGTAGGGGGTTTCTTAAGGGACCTGAGCCATTTATCCCTTCCCTGGATCCATACCAAATGGAGACCTTTTCCCAGCAGTGGAATTACGTGCCACAATAAAAATGATATATCGAACCGTCGCGTCGCCTTTGGGAAGTGACGTCATACTTATGACTTCCGTGAGACTGTAACGAGCCCCCAGATTTATGCTATCGTCGCCTTAAATGGTATATATTTCCTGGTTGGAAATCTGAATATATTGCCTGGATGTGAAATGTTGATCGAATAGTAGGTATATCATGATGAGACCATATGAGTGATATGAGGAAGCTCTATATTAAAATAAAAATTTATATCGTCTGGATACGTATAATTAAAAAGGGATAAAAGCGAGATAGTGTATGTATGTTATTTATTTTAAACGAGGAGCTCAGTGCCTTTGCGGGACAGCGCGTTAATAGCGCTTTTGCAAGTTAAGCCACATAGGGCGTGGTCCGCACATGAATGGGTAACCACAAGTGACATAATAAAAGCGTGCTTTGGAAGTGCTTTGTTAAAAAAAAAAAAAAAACGAGGGCTCCACTAGACAAGATTCTGGGGCGTCATTTTAGAAACACAGAGTCACTAACGAACGGTTTTTGTCTGGAAAGGAAAAACCTTTCGTTTAGTGAGTGTTCAAAAATGACGCTTTTAGGCTTTAAGATAGTCAACGACCGAGGGACCGGTGTTTACAACCATCATCAGCTTTTCATACCACGTCCCATCGCAGGTGACTTCCTACCGGCGTATCTACCATCGTTGCGAAATACGTTTTCGACTTTTCCCATGCATTAGCCGACTTTCGTTGGTCACGAGCGAGATCCCGACTGATGCAGATCGCGAAGGCGATAGCTGACGGAGCTCTGTGATTGGCTAATTGCTGGGTCGGAGGTTGTGTATAACAAGATCGTGCTTTTTCAGGAGCTTCGTGGTAGACACTCCGGTAGTCAGTTATGTAACTGTGATGGATGTTTTTATTAGCTGGGTAAGTTTCATAAATCAGTTAAGAGTCCCCCGACCCTAGACTTCTCCATACAAACGTAGTCTACGTTTAATTTTGAAACCACATGTCAGATTCCGGTAAAAATTGGTAATTGTAAAGAAATTGCAATTATCTAGGGTTATAACTGGTTTCCTATCGTAAAATTATGAACTGGAAAGAAAATATAACGATTTAGAAGTTTCCCATACTAATGGTCAAAAATGATATAAAACACTATATTCTATTTCAAGTTCATATTTTTACTGTCGGAAACTAGTTATAAACCTAGATAATTGCAATATCTTTAAAATTACAAAATTTTGCCCAAATCGGACATGTCGTTTTGAAATAAAACGTAGACTACGTTTGTATGGAAAGTTGTATTTTGGTCTAGGGTCGGGGGATCTTAATAGAATCTTAATAGATTCAGGTGTTACTTCGCGGAAGTCAAAGTTACATACTATGTGATTTGAATTACTTTGTGTGATTCCGCCACTAGTTAGTTCATGCAAACTATTGCCGGCCGGCGCCCACCCACTTAGTCCCAGTATACCTGCCACCAGCAGCATCGGCATCAGCAGCATCGGCATCAGCAGCATGGAGGGATCATGCATTGACTGTTGGTGGCGGGTGCACACGGGCTGCTGGTATAGTATATTTCATAATTCAGGTTTAACGCCACAAGTAGCGAACAACCCCGCAAGTAAAAGTTTTGTGTGTATGTGTGTTGTACATTGTAAAAGTTCTGTGTCATCGTAGCGCTCAAACGGATGGACCAATTTCTATGCGTTTTTTTTACATGAAAGTAAATTCCCTTGCGGTGATTCTATGTTTGATAAAAATCGGGTTTTTGTAGTTTGCCTGTCAAACGATAGATGGAGCTACGGATACTTATTAATTCTACTATTGAGTACTAATGGTCAGCCATATCATGAAATCAATTTTATGATCTGAACTAAAAATACCTAGGTACATAATATTCATTGTGTTAGACCGACCATAAAAACTAGCTGATAATTAGACGCGTGGGTTTATATTCTTCATTAAATTAATGTGCGGTGGATAATGTCAAGTGATTTACAGCAAAACCACAGATAGCCCTGTAACCCTTTCGGCTTTGAACCCATCCGCCTAATAATAATGGCCATTAACCTTTACAACTAATTTTACGGGTATGTGTTTAGGAATTATTTGTTAGATGTACCTTAATCAATGTTTTGCATGAGAAGAGAACGAAGTTGTATTGAAATGATCCGGCATTTATATTATGTTATTTCAATGACATCAGTAACTCTAGTCACAGAATAAAATACTAGTACTGACGTACAGAAGTCTTACTCAGCAAAGGAATTCAAAGAAATATCTACTCAATGTCGTTAGCGATATGGTTTAATTTAGCTCGCGTCAGAAATTGACACTTCTTCGTTTAGATACCTAGAAGTGCATTGCAAGCCAATTTCATTCTTATAACTCTAGACATACGATTCACGTCACTGAATTTGCCACTCGGGAGTGGTCGCCGCGCGCATAGTAAAATAATGTAGGTATATTTTCGATACCTAAACGGGGAGTGACAAAGGCCTGCTCTAGTATAGTTCGTTCGCTGAAATGGTGTGCAATGTGAATACTATCGGCGCCGGCGCTACAAAGACCGCTTCCTTGACAGAGCCGTTATCGCCTTTGTTAGCGCGTCGACAGTATGTCAATCAACCATTTGAACGAATATTGTAATTATAAACTAAAAATAAAAATAGTTACGTAAGTAGATAAAATTAAACTCAAACATGAGCTAAATCGAAAGCCTTGCATACTCAGTAGATATCTATGAGTGTATGTTTGTATTAAAAACTATAAAGCGTACAATTTCATAAAATAAAATAAAAGATTTTGACGAATGGAGAACCTCCTCCTATTTGGAGGTCGGCTAATAAAACTTATCGTCAAAGTCCTATCTAAGCCCAACCCTAAAATCATCATTACATCACCTCATCAACCTCCGATCGCTGTCGGCATCGCAAGATAACGTAACAATCGTAATATCGATCAATCGCATCACTAGCCATCGACATGACGTTATTGTTATCGACATAGCGCACATGCCGAGCCGTGCGATTACCCGGTGGCTGGCGTGCCGCTATCTGGTACCAGTTGGTTTAAGTTACAAGAGGTTCAAGTTATTCTCCTTTACATAGAAATATCCGCGCTGGTCCACGCATAGGACCCGCACACCCGTACACGTATCTTATACGAGTAGTGAAGATTAGAGCGCGAGGCGAGCGCGACTGCGCAAGACTGGAGCAAGGCGAGTGCGTAGAAAATGCAATTTGAGTTCTATTGATGTGTAATAAGTAGGACTCAAATATATACTTTTAATAGTGAAAAAAATAATTTTTTTGTTAAATTCAAACTATTAAAATTAAAACTAAATAAGAACTAACACAAAAAAGTATTTATAATATTTTAATTACCTATATGCAACAAATTTCAAAGCAAGCTATACGCGGGTGTTGACGCGCCTGGCGTGTGCTTGGCATGCGCCTGTCGTCTATGGTGCCATTTTTCAATAACCTATATAACAATAATTTGTCACCTAAACGAATGGTTTTACCATACAAAAAACCGATCGTTTAGTGACTCCGCGTTTCAAAAATGGCACTGCTGAACGCAGTCGACAAAGTCATCATGCTTGCCAATGCTTTGTCTATTTTAGGAGGCACTTTTACGTCAAACGTATATAATATTCCTTTAGTTTTACGGTTGTCTAGCGCAGTGAAATAATAAAGGTTAATTAATTTAAAAATATACAATTTACTTACATAATAAAAAGAGTTGTCGCAAAAGTATTTCGTTTGGGCCACACGTCACTTTCACTGCTCGCAGGGATGCGCAGGAGTCGACCGAGCGAGAAATCGATTCAGAAATCATTTAATTGCGTCTCGTTAGTGAGACAGCCGGCATAATATGCGTAATAGGACAAATGATCGTACGTATGTGCTCGTATGGTATAATGGAGAGATAAGAACTACTTGTTTACCTCCCATGCTGGTCTGGGAGAAATAAAAAACTTAGAATGTTGCTTCTCTAGCTGCTTCTCTTCCCACGCAGATCGTAAAAGCCGATCGAGGGAATGGGCAAAAATGCAAATCATGTTAACAGGCGATGCGGCTAGCAACCCATCACTGTATTGATTGCTTTTCCATCTTCTCGCCCACCATAACGCTAAAAGTGGCTTTTGGGTCTTGCGGCCCTGGGCTCTGCATAGAATCGCAAGACCCAAAATGCTCTGTCCGCCCCATTAGGGATAAAGACGTGATAGTATGTATGTATGTAAGAACTACTTGTTGTAACATAGCCCATCAGGCTGAGTAGGGACCAATACTGAACTGGGTTTCTTTCGGCGTAATCTTCCCAGCAGTGGTTGTTCCGAAACGCTAGTAGTTTTTAGCTTTTGCACTAAATAATATTAAATAAGCGGCCAAGTGCGAGTCGGACTCGCCCATGAAGGGTTCCGTAGTAGTATATTTTTTTTTAATTTTTATATTTGAGTTGATTGAATGAAAGGTAAATTGCAGTTTATGACATATTAAAAAAAAACTTCTTACTAGATCTTGTTCAAACCAATTTTCGCTGGTAGTTTTCATGGTAATGAACATCATATATTTTTTTTAGTTTTATCATTCTCTTATTTTAGAAGTTACGGGGGGGGGGACACACACTTTTTTCCACTTTGGAAGTGTCTCTCGCGCAAAGTATTCGGTTTAGAATAAAATGATATTAGAAACCTCAATATCATTTCTGAAGACCTATCCATAGATACCCCACACGTATGGGTTTGATGAAAAATATTTTTTTGAGTTTCAGTTCTAAGTATGGGGAACCCCCAAAATTTATTGTTTTTTTTTTCTATTTTTGTGTCAAAATAATCGGTAAACATACAAAAAAAGATCTTGACAAATTGATAACCTCCTCCATTTTAGAAGTATAACCTACTTCTAAAAAATTCCAAATCGGTTCAGACGTCTTCGAATAATCGGTAAACATACAAAAAAAGATCTTGACAAATTGATAACCTCCTCCATTTTAGAAGTATAACCTACTTCTAAAAAGGAGGAGGTTATCAATTTGTCAAGATCTTTTTTTGTATGTTTACCGATTATTCGAAGACGTCTGAACCGATTTGGAATTTTTTTTGTTTGAAAGTTTATGCTTGTAAAGTGGCCCTATAGAAATTGTTTCAACATCGATAGTGCAGTAAGTTTAGTAGTCTGTTTAATATTTAGATTACTGCGTAACGTCTTTGGTCACCTTCCATGTTTTACACCCATATGGGTACGAAACACGTGATTAAGATTTATTTATTTAGGTACATACTAAGTTAACAAGTTTATTACAGGAAAATTAAAAAGCCGCGACTTTCAAGAATGCCATCTAGTGGGGTGCGTGCGCGAGAAAGAAAATGGGTAAATAAATGCGATAAGTGCAATTTACTACCAACACTAGATATCGAAAAACAGAAGAAAGAAAACAAGCTCATATGTACTCACTGTACTATACTTTGGTGGCCTTTCACCTTAGATTTTATCAAAAGCCCTGTAACAATCACCGGCATGGGTGGTACAATATGTCTTTGTCTTAAAGAAGTATTGATCAACGAAAGTCATGTTTTAAATATGTAGATAATCTATTTCATCTTCATGTCGTGTGTATCTGTGCTGATTGCTCTTGCGTGATAGCAGATTGGCTGTAAGTAGAGTATTTGCATAATATAGAGGAGAGTGTAGGCCAAGTCCTCTGGCTGCTCTAGCCAAGTATGGCTCTGGTAGTACAGAGAGGGTCGTGCAGTGGAGACAAAAAGACCTGATGGTGATGATGAAGATGAGATTTTATTTATTTATTTAACTTTATCACAATACATGTAAATGGTGGACTTATTTGCCTTTGTTTGTTTTCGGACAATATTTCATATACGAAACGGCAAGTGTCACAAAAACGAAATCTTTTTCTCAAAACAGCAAGAAATTAAGGGCCAATGGTATTGGTATACAACGATAAAAGCCGGGACCAATAACTTATACGCATTAATGTTCAGCCCGTGCCGCACCCATTTGAAATAAATTATTCTCGTTCTACATGTACTTTGCGAAAAACTTCTACTTTTGGCGAATTTGCGAAGAAAAGCTTCACGTTCTCACTTTAAATTATAGACAGTAGTTCATAAAATAGTTTGTATGGTTATTATAATTACAAATGGTATGTCCGTTTCCTTTCAAATAATTTATTTAAAATGGGAGCACCACTGCACCCCGAAAAATAGCTCAATAATTTTTAAGGCACTGGTGCTCACCCATTCAATGCAAGCCACGCCCGTGACTCTTAACCTGTAATCTCGGACCACCGAGCCGTTTTATAACTAATTGGCATCGAACAACATTGCTAGCATGTCTACTGTCGCGAGTCTAGAACTCCTAAAGTCTATTTTAGTGTGATATTTTAGTAAAAGCCGTTTGACCTGGGGTCGGACTTTCAACCGATACATTGCGACGTCCAAAGGCTCTCACTTAGTTTTCACTATTCACTGCCTAGGTTGGGCTCGCGCAGAACCTAGTTTTGTTTATTGTTTATTCGTGAGTGTAAGGGCCAGGGGGGTGAAAGTGCCATACATTGCGAATTTTTCGTTTTGCACGACGTCATCTATTAATCTTATTCCGGATTAAATACCAAAACTACTTTAAGTTTTTAGTTTTTTAGAATTTGTAGAGATGGCGCACTACATGCTTTCTCAGTCCTAATTTCACGGTGTTAAAGTATAGTGTAACCAATAATTTCGCATGCTCAGTACTAAATCTTAATGGTGTAATGGTTTAAGCGTTCGAAACTACCAATGAGTTCTTGGGTCCAAATCCCCTCAAAGGCTAAAAAATTAAAATCTTTTATTCGTTTTCCTATAAATTTTATGTTAAACAATAAGCAAAATTTCGCGCACAAGGTACCAAGCCTGAATGGCGAAGCGGTTAACGCATTGGAAATAATTAACCTAAGATCTCACTCAGGAATCATAGGTTCAAATCCCACTTCATTGAGAATTATAAATATTTTATACTTGTTATTTATTTGGTTTTGGAATAAGATTAATAGATGACACTACGTTTGCACCTTAAAGTGTTGGCAGACAAATTACGTGAGATGGCTCTCTATTTCAGTAGTATATTATAGTACTCTATGGTAAGGGCTCTTACAGACCAATGACAGTATAGCCGCGACACAGGACGGCGACCGTCACCGACTATCGTATATGGTCGCGTGACATATATCAAGACGACCTTTGTGGCCTAGTGGTCATCATGCCAGTCTGGAGGTCCCAGGTTCGATCCCCGGTCAAGTCAAGATGGAAAATGATCTTTCTCAGTTTGACTTGGGTCTTGGATGTTTATCTATATAAGTATTTGTTATAAAACATAGTATCCGATACTGTTGAGTTAGTATCCCGTTACACAAGTCTACTTTGGGGCTAGCTCAGTCTGTGTGATTTGTCCGCATTTTTTATGATAAGGGTTACATTGCATAGTGCAATTACAGCTAATTTAGATAACGTACTATATTTTCATATCAATAGTTTCACACAATCCACAAAGAAATTAAAGAATGTACTTCATACCAGCAACAAATTACCAATTGTTCTCTAATCAAAACAGTATAGATTCTCTAATCTCAACAAGGTCTGAAGGCACATGGGTACATCCGGCGTCCAAGGCCACTGCCAAAAACAATAAGGCATTAGACTCTTCAATGGCTGTTGAAATGAGCATCCTCCTGTCAGATGGCTTCCGGTGTTTTGACAAGTGACCTTTCTCTGTGGTCAGCAGCATATGGCATACTCATAGTCTCGATTATGAAGATGAAGAAAAAACTGCGCAACTTGTGGTTAAAAATTGTTTGTTTTGATTGTTTTTTGTTAAACTAATTTTGGTCCAGCGAGTAGTAGTAGAGTAGATTAGCAGTCGTGTTCATAACTATTTTTTTGTATTAGTGCAACATGTATATAATAGAAACAGTTTAAGTCCAGATTGTTTTTTATTCCAGTTTTGGAAATCTTTGGGGGAGACCTGTGTCCAGGAGTGGACTTCCTGTGGCTAATATATTGACGATGACATAGTTAAATGCTTTACCCTGACATGTTGAGAGTATTAAATGCACCACCTCAAACGCTTCACTTATGAAGCGTTCAAAAATCTGCATTTTTTTAAATCACTCTTATAATGTCCGACAAAATATACTGAAACTATTTCAAGGCTGAATTTAGTCCGTGATGCTGAACAACTTTCCCCAAGGAACAAATGTCGAAATATCTTTTAAATCTTTCTTTTTTGGTTTTTATCTTATCAGACAAGACAGCCCAATCGTACCCTTGACCAAGGAATTTACGTCTGAGGAGATATAAAAATGTCATAGAATTTCTTGGCGATTATCGAGCTTTCGACAATATGGAAATATACATACATACATAATATCACGCCTGTTTCCCGCAGGGGTAGGCAGAGACTATGGACCTCCACTTGCTACGATCCTGACAAACCTCTTATGCTTCATCTAAACTCATCAATCATATAATTTATAGAAATATGAAAAACTAGCAGTCCATCCCGGCTTCGCCCGTGGTACATACATAGCCTATGTCACTCAGGGATAACATACCTATCCAACAGTGAAAGAATTTTTAAAATCGATCCAGTAGTTTCGGAGCCTATTCAATACAATCAAACAAACAAACAAACAAACAAATCTTTCCTCTTTATAATATTAGTGTAGATAGTGTAGATAAAAACCATACTGCTGCTGATCGGTCATCTTGTAGGTATGGTGATAGGATTGCCAACAGCATTATGAGGAGCAGTCATTTCACGCTACCCGCCCGTTCGCACCAGAGGCACAGAATGAATAATAGTATTACATACCAGAGGCAACGCTGAATCGTCTACGAGTCTATTGCCAGTAATTGTGTTTTGATTAGCGTTTTGAAACTGTTGTGTGATGCGGCGACCTAGAAGTTTCTGCCGTTTGCATAAAATAAATGAATATATAGGGTCAATAAATTAAATGAGATAGCTCGCCGAGTCGTTTCCTGCAGAGTATAGGGCCACTCCAAGTCCTCCCGTGGATGTCGTAGAAGGCGACTTAGCACAAAATACAAGCTAAACAAAGCTTATAAATATCAATGAGACCTCTCCAACCCGTCTGGCCAGCGAGAAGAGTGCAGGCCAAGACCTCTGGCTGCTCTGGCCAAGTATGGCTCTGGTAGTACAGAGACGGTAATTGATGATTGAGATAGCCCCAAAGTAAGTTTTAAACTTGTGTTATATATACTTACTAAATGATAACCAGTATATTTTATGATAAATAGATTTATACAAAGTGGGCTATACGAGATATAAATAAAAATAGAATATCAATAATAAAAAAATCGGCATTTCCATACAAAAGTATGCCGCCCGCGCAATTTGTATGGGAATGTCAATTTTTTTAATTTCATTATGTTATAGTGATCTAGTAGAGCCCGTGGTTTAATTTATTACGAGTGTGTCCGTTCCACGTTATAAATAAACGCCAAAGACCCAGGAAAAATGAAAATGGCCATTTTTCAACATGTCCTGGCCGGGCAACCAACCCGGAACCTCCAAGTGGCGGATTGGCGTAGTTATCACCACGCTACGGAGATCGTCAATGATGTCATGCTTTTCATATATTGAAAATCTGACATGCAGTGCTAGATATTGAAGCATTTGATAAGATAATAAGTTAAGAATAAGTTAAAAAATCTCTTTTTGTACAATCTTTTATTGTGAGACCAAAGTAATTTTAAAGATAAATGAAATAAGCCCAAAATCAATGGAATTGCGCCGCTTTATTACTAAGTTCCATTGACCACCTTCCGTCTCCGTGATAAGACACTACGCGCTTATGTCGTTATAAAACTGAGTTCCGTGGAATATCTCTCCATCATCAGAACTGTTATTTGACTCCATAACATTGCATTGTCATCCGACTTACACAAGTATGCAAAATTTCAGCTCAATCGGTTGAGGATAACTGATTGAAAATTGAGTTGCAAGATTTTACCTAAACAAACATGCATACATACAACAAGATACATTGCAAGTTGTTTACCCTTTTAAAAATGAGGATATTTTTTAGTGTAAAATAATTTAGTTTATCTTACAAAATGCATGACTAATTTTACCAATTTCAAACGCAACTTCATAATTTAGAACGAGCTTGCACAAATATAATTAGTTTTACCACATTACGTATTCATTGCTTTTTGTAGACCTATAATGACTTAACGAGAGCGCTCTTGGCCAGTTCATCAGGTGATCTAGAGCTCTGGTCACCTATAAACTCTAGGGCGCTGCGGGTCAGGTCATATTGGAAGTAAGTTACGGCATTTCATGGGCGTATGTAAGGGGAGAGGGCTTGGGCGTCGATTTCCTTCCTTATTTTTATTTCTAAACTAAAAACCGACTTCTTCCCAAACTACACATCCAATTTTGATAAAATTTATATTTTAAACAAAAAAAAGAATTTTGAAATTGGTCCAGGCGTCTTCGAATAATTGGTGAACATATGTACTTTTAAAAATGAAAGAGTCTGACGAATTGACAACCTCTTCATTTTTGGAAGTCGGTTAAAAATAAAAGGATAACAGGGTTCAAAACTATGTTTTAAGAAAATTTGTGAGTCAATGGTCTGTAAAGATGCACTTTTCTGACATTTTAAAGGTAAAAATACTTTAAATATATGCAATTCCAAATAAACGAAAAATGTATTTTTTCCTACTTCTGTGTAAAACCAAACTATCGTTATTTCTGCTGCAGAAAATGATTTGTAGGTTTCTGCTGCAATTGGTTTTACAAGTTCTGTTCGTACCACAAGGCGACAGAAATATGAATTGGCAATTTCTACGAAACAGAAATCTTGCAGCTTATTTTCTTCAGCAGAAATTACACTCATTTGGCTTTTACGTTTGACTCTACCATTTTCTCGAACGATTACAATATCTATTTCATTTGTTTGTATAAATTTATTTAATGTCAATGTAAAATCTATATCGTTACTTTTTACATAGCTACGGAAATTATAAAAATATGTGCCCAAATTAGCCCTTCCCTTACAAAGCTATATCTACGTCCGAGCGGCATAGCCACGTAACTGAAGATGCTATCGCCACTTTATGTCTGGTGCCAGCAGCATCTCACTGCGAGCTGTTTCCTAGGAAGCACGGTCATCGGGGACAGACACTCGTAATTTGAGAGATGGCATCAATAGGATGACAATAAATATTGTGCCAGTCTGATCGTTTACAGATTTCTTACCTCTGCCCCTTTACATTGTTGTACTCTTTTGTTATGGAGTGTGTTAGTTTAATAGGCCATTTTACTGTATGTTTTTGGTTAATAAATAAATAAATATATATATGGGGAAATCTTTGGGAGAGGCCTATGTCCAGCAGTGGACGTTGTGCGGCTGAAATGATGATGATATATAGGGACAAACTACACTGATTGAGCTAGCTAACTTGTGTTATGGGATACTAACTCAGCGGTACTATATTTTATAACAAATACATATATAGATAAACATCCAAGACCCAAGGCAATTTGAAAAAGGCCATTTTCCAACTTGCCCTGAACGGGGATCGAATCCGGGACCTCTGGGTGGCGGACTAGCATGGTGACCACTACGCCACGGTGGTCGTTTTTTATATAAAATAAAAAATACCACTTAAAAGATATATTTTTTTAAAAACAGTAAGAAAATTGGTTAGTTTATAAAGGAGCAATTAATTTATAAAGGGAGAGTGGTTTGGACATCTCACTAACTCTTTTGTATGCGCGAGACCTGTAGCAGTGAAGTAAAGAGCGCTATACGTGCATCCTTTTTTTGGTACTTGACAGCTTCCTTTTCCATAAGATTTGAAAGAGATTATAACTTATTTATTTTTGAGCAGATTAAAAAATCATTTTGTTTTCGGTTTTGGGTTATGTTACTAATAATTGATTACAAAAAATTGATTTAAATACTGTATTAGCTAACAATGATATCAGATTTTTCGAGCTGCCTAAGGGCATCTAACGTAGCTCAACGACTTTCATCTGGTCTTTACTTTGGTTTTTGGTTACAGCCTTTATTTTCACTAATCTTTAGTTTAATTTCAAATAACTAGTGGTTCGACGTGAACTTAGTCCTCACGATTATAACTTATTCCAAAATAATTTTTACTCAATATCTCCAAAACAAGTTGAACAATTTCAACCAATACACCTTAGAAATATAGCAATACTATCTCGTGAAATGTTAACTTACATCGCTTCGCTCGCTTTGTTTTTCCTCATTTGAATAAATAACTACAAGTGACACACAATTGAACAAATATGAATAGAACGTGTCAATAATGGCGGAACGAAATTAAATCGGAATAGCAAAAAGATAATTATCAGGCACAATAAGCTGACTAACAAGAAGAGTATTAGTTCAGACTGCGTGTAGGAAGCTAAAAACTGGTCGTGTGAACGCGGCATAATATAATCGCGATGCTCGATATATGGCGCGGTGTGAATTATGAACATTAGCGATTGATATCTTCTATAATACAGACTGTCAAGGCATTAGTTTTTTTCAAGTATCTAACTGTTTTTATTAATTTGTCCCTGAACCACTGGTATGGGGCATTTCATAGGAGCGGAGTATCGCCTACACTACTACAAACGAACTTATTATATCCGTGCACTCGGCAATGTGTGTGTGCTCGCTCGCTCAACACCCTCATCAGTTTTGCCGAGCGCTGATTTTTATGGGAAGGCGACTATTTTTGATGTTGTTGCTGTCAATTGAGATGTGGAATCGGGTTAAAAATTAATTATTCAGTAATATAATATAGAAATTACAATTAAAAATTAAACTAAATTAAACTAGCTAAAATAAACTTAAATACTAAAAATAAATTACTTATAAACTTTTACAATTACAAATAAAAAATATCTCTTAAATCCTTCCCCTGCGGAAGAGTGCCCAGAAGTGTTTATTTTAGTTAGTTTAATTTTTAATTGTAATTATTGTTAGTTAGTTTAGTTTATTGTATTGTAATAAAGTATATCTGCGTTATTATATAGAAATAAATAAATATATAGTTATAATAATTAGTATAGGGACAAATTACATTGTTAATAGTTAATAGTGTCACTTTACATTGATCATAGAACGGTTTTGAACGGCAGAAAAGGACAGCAGCGTGCGAAATTGATGTGACGTGCTGACAGAGGTGCTATTTTTCAAACGCGGAGTCACTAAACAATTGGTTTTTGTATGGAAAAACCATTCGTTTAGGTGACTCCTCGTTTCAAAAATGGCACTTCTGGTGTAGTCCAACCCTAGGAGCGCTAAGTTATCATCAAGAACGCCTACTCTGCCGCTCACACCTTCTCACTAACACCAAGCGCCACGTAACACTCAGATACAAGATAAAATATTCGGTCCGTGTGAACAGATGAAAGCGCGAGCGAGATGATCTGATACGTAGCTATACTATACTGTTGGAACTATCAGGCGATGATATAATGTGTATCGCTGACACGTAATCTGCGGTGAACTATAGGTAGTCAATCCTTATTCTTTACTATTTTACCAGGGATAGGAACCGCTTTCCCTAACGTGGGTTTTTAGCGGCTAATTGATAGGCCTGAATATTTTTATTAGATCAAAAACCCCTATCGCTGGGTAACCCTTTCGATTGACTAACCGTATCATATGGAAAGCCTTTAAAAGGGTTTCCCTTTAAATAAGTTGTTAAAACATGCACGTTACGTTACCCTTACAAAAACCATTTCTCATAGGGTAACCCTATCTCATAGGCTAACCCTTTAAGGAGCGCTTTCCCTGGCGGCCACGGGGCGGGGGGGATACGTGGGGGGAAAAACCCTTTCAATAAAGCGGAAAAATATACCCCTTCCAATGATTTGGTAAAAGCTTAGCCTATCATAAGGATAGGGTCACCCTACAGGGGATACGGTAAGCCTTTCGCTGGATAAGCTTTTTACAGGCTAACATAAACGTGAGGGTAAGCCTATCGTAAGGATGACCACTTAAAGGGGTTTTAAAAATTAGCTGCTAATCCGGTCCCTGTATTTTACAGCTACTGCCAAATACCAGCTGCAAACTGGGCGGTTCTCTCTCTTCATAAAAAAAACGTTAGTCGTATGATACTGATGTCCTATTTCTTTATGAAACCAAATTAGACTTTATCATCATACGTTGGTGCTCAATGTTGCATGACACTGAAACGCGGTACTCCTTTTGAAGTAACCCCCTGTACCTAAGCTGCAGCTGAGGTACCCGTGAGATTGTCAAAAGATCACTGACCCGCAAACTTTCTGATATTTTCGACCCATCTTGCTAACGGACAACCTACGCTGAGCTTACCGTTTATGGACCACCACTCCGTTAATATTTTGCTTCACCTGTCATTTCCTCGTCTTGCTAGGTGTCCGGCCTAATTCCATTTGAGTTCTATCACTCGTTTTCCGACTTCGTTCTCTGTCGAATAACTGTGTTGGTAACTCGATCTTGAAGTTTGATGGGCATCAGCTTTATGTAATGAAATAAAATTTTATTTAGTGTTTCATCTATACAAATAGAGAAATGGATGTTAAGCTGGTTTGGGCATATAGAAAGGATAGATGAAAAGAGATTGACGAAAAATATTTATATGACAAATGTGAAGGGAACAGTAGGAAAAGGTCGGCCTCGGCGAAATTTCTGCGACCAAATTGCAGACGTTCTAAAAAAAAGAGAGGTAAAAAGTACCCGTAACCGAAGGGCATGTATGAAGAGATTGATGAGTTTAGATGAAGCAAAAGAGGTTTGTCAGGATCGTAGCAAGTGGAGGTCCATAGTCTCTGCCTACCCCTGCGGGAATAGGCGTGATATTATGTATGTATGTATGTATCTATACAAACATATTTATCAACTTGTACCCTCTAGATCTTAAGCCCCCAGATTATACACGTTCTGCATTATCTTATCTAGTCAGTCTCGTCTCGTCTGTATGTCAGGATATTACGTATATCAGTTTTCTCTCATTAAACCTTATATTATGACCTATGCCTTACGTTTTAAAGCATATAAATACGAGAAATAAAGACCGGTAAAGCTACCTAGGTAAGTTGAAATGGCTTCCCTTTCCTCATTCTCGGTAATTAATTTAAAAAACATTGAATTTTATACGCGTTGTAAAAACTCATGTAAATGTGTTGAAGAATGTATGTAGGTACATGAGCATAATTGATTTCTCGCCATAAGAGGAAGGAAAGACATGACGCGTGCGAACTAGGTAAAAAGTCATATATATAAGGAGGTATATTTCAAGAAGAGTCAGCTCTTCTTGAAATATTTCTCCATATCTTCTTTACAGCCTATATCAGTCCAAGGAGGACTAAAGGCCTTTTCAAGAGGAATGAGGAAAGAATAAGGTTAGGTTTTATCAATATAATACACTTAGTGCCAAAGCAGCAAAACGGATTGAAAATAAAATTAGGCATTTCATCTTGATTACTTAATAAAAAAAAAATGGGCGTGGGCTTGGCGTGCGCGTGTCGTATGAACACGCCCTAAAACTTGACATCCACAAGTTAGAATTCTAAAAAATCAGGGTGGATTCCTGCAGTATATTATTGAAGAGCACTGATTCTATCACTCCTAATGTATACGAATGTTCTTAGTACATTAACTTGAAAGCCCAATAAGAGCCATTGAAAAAAGAAACATTTACACCCACTTGGCAATACGTTAGCCGTGATTACGGTACTTATGGCCGACCTTCAATGGACGAAGTGAGCGACTGAGTTTAGGTCGGGCGACCAGTAATACAAGATATAATATATTGTATTGTAAATTCCTTAAAAAGCCAAAATTAATAATACATATGATACACATGATACATATTTCGGTACTCTTGGTCAAAATAATATAGAATGGATACTGCTATCTATTAGTGAATGAAACAAAATAAAAATTATGAGACTTTCTCCAGTATCATATCTCTGAGCATTCGTTTCGGCTTTGTGGGGTGAAATGACAATGCTGGTGTTTATATCTATAGACTAGATTTTAGGCTAGTCTCTTCTTCTATAGCTACAAAAAGAAAAGAAATACCAGTACTGTTTCATAAAAGGGCACATAACATCTTTATACATGTTTATAGCTTTGTTTAGGTTGTCCTAAAGTGGGAATCATGATGGCTCGAATTTAAAAAATAGCTGAGTAATATATATATTATGTAGGTAGGTATAGATAGCAAAACTTCTTAATTCAATAATTTTTATTATTTATATCAAAAAGTAAAAAGTTTAATTTGCCCAAAAACAAGTAATTTATAAGCTTTTAAAATCTGATGGAAAGGGACTGTCAAGTGACTGAGAGGATGCACGTACGGCGGTACAGCGTTCTTGACGTGACTGCTATTAGGTCTCACGCGTACGAAAGAGATAGTAAGATGTTCCCACCGGGCTCCCACTTTTCTTATAGCAATATTTCAAATGCTACAATAATTGACCAATTTTTTTGCAAAAAAAAATCATTAATGGTTTGTTTTGTATTATATAAAATACAAACCAAAATCATACACAGCAAAATAGCCTATTTAAACAATACAATCTTCAGCTATCATCCATCGCATAGCAGTGGGTGGAGAGCCGACCCAACTGCACAGCGAGTTGTATTGTAGACACACTCGTATACAATGAAAGGCCTTTGGTTTTCGTTTCGATCTCGTTTCACGCTCGTTGCTCGAGATAGGGATCGCTCAGCATCCTCAAGCCGAGGCGTGAACAAATAGGCTGTGACGTGTTTAAAACGTGATCAACTGTTTAGAAAATAGTTATACTCAGTACAAGCTGCAATGCCAAAAATATTAAAAAGTAAATTAGAAATGTATTTTATGTCGCCGTGTGGTTTCTAGCAGAGTAGAATAGGGCCAATCCAAGTCCTCCTGTGGATGTCGTAGAAGGCGACTTTAGAAATACAAGTTAAACAAGGCTTATAAACATCAATGAGACATTCAACCCGTTTGGCCAGCGAGGAGAGTGTAGGTCAAGTCCTCTGTCCTCTGGCTGCTCTGGCCAAGAATGGCTCTAGTAGCACAGAGAGGGTTGTGCTCCTGCAGTGGAAACTAAAAAGATGATGATGATGTAGATATGATCTGTAATGCCAAAAATAATATAAAGTCAATTATATTTTATAGGCTTTCCGATATCCATTAAAGATTTTGTTGAATATTGCGTAAGCTGTTAGCTCCCTTTGAACACAAATAAATATATAGGGACAAATTACATTGATTGAGCTAGCCCCAAAGTTGGTTCGAAACTTATGTTATGGGATACTTACTCAACGAAACTATTTTTGATAACAAATACATTTATAGATAAACATCCAAGATACAAGGCAATTTAAAAGGGCAATCTGAATTTGAAAAAGGCGGAACCTCTGAGCTCTGCGACTTAGCATGGTGACCACTACTTAAGGAGGTCATCAATAAAATGAAATAGATAAATTATAAAAATGAATATTTTTTACGGTTTTCTGGCGTAATATTACCTATCTGCAAGAGCGTCTAGATTTCAATAAAAAAATAATACTTAAAGCAGATGGTTCCATGTGATCAAAAATATAATAAAGGTAGCAATATCAACAGAAAATAGCGATAAGCTAATAAGTAGAACCCAATGGATCAGTTTGATCCATCTCCGTCTACAGGCCAGGAATGGCGACGGGACATTGGTTCAAACAGATCCATACAGTCTCATTACAAAACGCAGACTAACTTTGTTACTAGGTTTAAACCATTATCCGACCAAATCAAGTTGACATCTAGTAATATGCCACTGTCTCATCTGAAAATGTCAACTTGATTTGGTCGAATAATGGTTTAAACCTAGAAACAAAGTTAGTCTGCGTTTTATAATAAGACTGATTGGGTTTCATTATCTCATCCACAGTCTCATCACTATTTATTGGCGTTACCTTTATAATATTTGACCGAATGGAACTGCATGCCTCATTTATTTGATTCTATTATATAGATGATAGATTATATATAGACGTTTTTTTTTCTCATTAGCATTTGAATTTCGCGTCACGTCACGATTGGGTACGATTTCAACCAACGGTGACGTAAATCGTATTTTCGTGAATTTTGACTACTTTGCTAAACGAAAAAATATGGGTCCTTTATTTTTGGATAATCTAGTTAACGGACTAAATAAAATATTATATTTTTGACCTGGTCTACGTCTCTAAAATGTAAAGTATCTAATTTTATCAACTTATCACTAATAGCAAGAAGTGACCTATAATTATTGTTAGGATCTTCGCGCGGCCTTGCTTTCGATCTTCTTTCGAAACTTGTTACCGATAACATCGGAAGGTTATTCCCAGCCGGAAATACCTAATATCGTGAGAATACACGCGTATTATCACGTTATTAGGCTAATAATGCGTGCAATAATTATGTCAAATTTGGTGAGAATATTTTAATGATCTTCTAACAATTGTGGACTGAAAAATATGTTTAACCCATCAGGTAGATAATGAAAAAGTATTGAACCTGCACGATTTTTTTCTGACAACAAATATTAATAGAGGTAAAGTAAAATACTTTTCTGTCACAGTCGACATCCCTATTGCTAGTCACGTTTGAGAAGGCTGGTTCATAGTCATCCTCATTATGTCTTTTTGTCTCCACTGCCGGAGCACGACCCTCTCTGTACTACCAGAGCCATACTTGGCCAGAGCAGCCAGAGGACTTTAGCCTACAATCTTCTCGCTGGCCAGACGGGTTGAAGAGGTCTCATGATGTTTTTAAGCTTTGTTTAACTTGTATTTCCTAAGACATCCACGGGAGAACTTGGAGTGCCCTATTCTACTCTGCCGAAAACCACACGGCTGCTGGTTTATAGTGCCCAGAAGCAAAAGACAAAAGACTGTTGGTTATGGGACCGTAGGGAGGACTGATACCACTTCGGGTGGTACCTGGATCCTCAAACGATCAGAAACACCTATTGTCGTAAAAATACACACGAGAATCGCGTTATGAGGCTAATAATTCAATTTTATTGGTTTGATACACTACGATTGACAAGATCCTACTAATATTATAAATGTGAAAGTTTGTAAGTATGGATGAATGGATGGATGATTGTTACTCTTTTACGTAAAAACTACTAAATGGATTTAAATGAAACTTTACAATAATATAACTTACACATCAATATAACACATAGGCTACAATATATAAAGATATTGTGTGATAATCCTGCGCAGACGAAGTCGCGGGCACCAGCTAATACACGATAAGTACCTACGTAACATTTACATTTATAGCTCAATAAAATCCATTTTTTTATATCTTATTTAGCTTTCAGATCGTGACATTATTGATATATCTAGTTATTATCCTTTCTATTGGAAAGGCCCATCTTTACATAACCGAGACGTGAGTGGAGAACTATAAAAATGGTATACAAACGATCTTGGGCGGACGTGATCTAATTTGGGGCTTTGTTATTACTTGTCTCACATACCTAGCTGGTATTACATTTGTCTTTTTAGTGACTGTTTTCATATACATATCGTGTTTTGTAAAGTTATCTAACATTGATATTATTAAGTTTCTCCTTTAGATTCACAGGTCTATTCACCCCGGTCCATTGACGCTTGTATAAGCCGCTTTGAAAAGCACGTATAAGGCGTTGCTCCCGGCTATCATCATGGTGTCAGCTTGTAAAATCTGACACCATGTGACGACGGACAGTCGTCCCCTCTATCCCGCGCCTTCTCCCCGCGGCCCATATATAAGCGGCAGCGAGCTGGTCCTCGCCCTCTTTTGACCACTCTTGGAAGCCGGGCTACTGCGACACCAAAGCTGAGTTCTTGCTACTACTCTGGACCAACGAATCTCGTGGCTGCTAACCCAAGACCCCTCTCTGTGACACTTTTTAGTATTAATTGTCTAAATTGTTAATTAAAAGTTTATCTTGATGTTTTCCATTAAAAAAAAACCTTCCACGCCAAAACCAGTGTTGTCCACTTCCAGACACGAAAAACAACAACAAGTGAGAGTAGTTTCTCAGTTACGATTCTTATTATGCATCACATTACATTTCACAACACGATATCCGCGAGCGATAAGTGATAAGTCAATTAACTTTTGTATTGTTTTCGAACAAATGAGTTGCTTGGTTTTCTTGTCACATGTGACGTAATGTGTAGACTATTGGCGTATTGACTATTGAAGTGTGATGAACCGTGTATTATTTTGATTTATTGATGAGTAAGAATGCGTAATAGGTCGTAAAATGTTTTATACGGCTTGTGCGGAATGTGCGATGAAGCTTGTGTGCCATGCTTATGAGGAAAAAGGAAAAACTTTGAATGTACCAGCTGCTTCTCTTCCCGCGCAGAATGTAGAAGCCGATTGAGGGAATGGGCGAAAATCCGTAGCCGATGCGCCTTACGTTACTAATTTGACTCGCTTTTTCTGCTCTTTCGCCTGCTATCGTGCTAATAATGACTTTTCGGTCTTACGGCCTTTGGCATGGTTTGTCGGTCTACCTAAATCTGATAATGTAGTGACAACGTGACAATATAGTGTACTATAGGTTAGCCGCGAACTTAGACCTCGCGATTAATCCTCGAGTTTAACTGGCAATGCAAAAAAACCCCGACTTTCAAGCGTTTATCCCCATAACTTTTGAACCGCTGAATCGATTTATATCAAACATAACTAAGAAACACTGCAAGGAAACTTGCTTTCAGCGAAATCACAGAATTAATAATAGTATTATATACGTAATATACTTTTCAATGCAGATTTTTGGGACATCATAATTAAATTGAGTCACCGATTTTATATTGTTGTTGTTAATCTAGCTTTATCTCTAATTATTTTAATTGACGCCAAAGCCCCGCCCCGGGCTAAAGACGGATGTATCGCTGATATATCCTCTGCTAGTTAACCTTTACAAAAGGCCGATAGTATTGCGATAGGCATTTAAGGATGAACGTACTAAATTAAATTAAGTAGTACCTGGGTGACCGAGCTTTGCTCGGTTACATCTCAAACATTAACTACATTTTTTAAAACTTGTCTAAAACACTACAAAATAAAAAATTATATATAAACTTGAACATAAAAAAACAGAAGTAAGTCACCGAGTGGGATTTGAACCCGTAACACTCTTTCTAGCCGTCCGCATCCTTAACCTCTGAGCCAAACGGATGGCGGCCGGCGCGAAGAAATTAGCGACCATATTCTGCGTGGAAAGAAAAACGCATGAAACTCGAAAACACGCGTTTTTCCAAACATAAGACTAATCTAGATCGATTGTTTACCCCCGAAAACCCCCATATACCAATTTTCAGCGAAATCGTTAGAGCCGTTTTCGAGATCACAGAAATTTATAAATATATAAATAAATAAATAAATACACAAGAATTGCTCGTTTAAAGGTATAAGATTTAGTAGCATTATATAGTAATGATAATATATAATTATATTATTAATTAAATATGTGCTGGATTTATTTAGGTGAATATTTGGCGCTGCAACAAAATCTCTGTTTATCCTAAAAAGGTTGACTGGAAGAGAACACTTTTCAATTGTTAATTGGGGATCAATAAAGTTTTATAAATAAATTTATAACCTCCTCCTTATTCGAAGTCGGTTGAATCTTGAAATAATTTCCACGCATCCATTAGCCATATCCTTGATAAAACGCATCAAGCTGTCTGTCTGTCAGTCACACGAACTCGACATTTAGTACATTTTAAGTATGTACCTATCCTATTGGAAAATACGTGTTGTGATTGTTATGCCCTGCTGGGGGTATGTCTTAAAGAGCAAAGTGCACTTTTCACTCAAATCAGCTAAATTTGCGTCCCTTCCCAGTCTTGCCTTCGACCTTGTATTGTATGGACTATAATAACATACATACATAATATCACGCCTGTTTCCCATAAGGGTAGGCAGAGACTATGGACCTCCATGCTACGATCCTGACAAACCATTATAATAACACATGTATATTTTTTTGACAAGTTTTAAAGATTAGTCAGTAGAGACGGACAATCACATAGTATGTAACTTTGATTTTCGCAAAGTAACACCTGAATCTATTAACTAATTAAGATCATAATAATACTTCATTCCGACAATTTTGCAGTACTATAAGCCAATAATCGCCGAAAAATAATGTTACAAAACCACTTTTCGGCATTTGTCTGTTTGTCCGCCAAAATTTTTTTAACAAATGTAGAAGCGGCTTTAGCTATCACGAAGTTCAAATTAAGAGGTGCATTCTGTATTATCTCGGTACAGAATGGAATACATCAAAAGTTTGTCAAAGTTAATATCAATTATCACATAACAATAAGTTACCTTATTCCTTTATGAGTAATTGCCTAGAAAAATACCATTGTTTGTGACTCCCCTCTGAGGGCCGGAGGTCGAGCTGTGGGAACGTTCGCCGACTTTGCAAAATGTTAGAGCTGTGTACTGAATGGATCTCAGAGTTTTTTATACAACTAAGTAAACAAATAGGCACTTTCCGCACCCTTCATTTTGTAGTGCGCAAAACAAATTTATTTTATTTTCTATAAAATATTTACCTATTTTAGTATGATGGTATTACTTAATATTCTGGTGCTAAAGCGTTCCGTCGCTCTCTCTCGCTTTAGCAAATGACGTTTCTGAGCGACTGAAAAGGACAACAGCATAGTAAAGTACTGTTCCGTCCTGCCAAAAGAGTCCCAACCCCTAGTATACATCTGCCCTGGCTTTCTACGACTACGTAGACAGTAACCTCTACCTGTCTTATTAAAAAAGTAAAAAAGTAAGTCTGCGTTTTATAATAAGACAGGTTTAAACCATTATCTGACCAAATCAAGTTGACACTTTCAGATGAGACAATGGCATATTACTAGATTTCAACTTGATTTTGTCGGATGATGGTTTAAACCTGGTAACATAGTTAGTCTGCGTTTTATAATAAGACGGTATGTATTAGTAAAAACCGTATCAAAAACTTCCGGGCCAGAATCTATGTTTCTTGTCATTTTATTTGCTAGTCTAGTTTATAATCTCTGACGCAATGAATCTCAAGATAATAATCATACATTCTAAACTCTGCCGGCTCGTCTGTCGCAAACGATTGTAGTCACAGTCTGCAAATCAATAGATATAACACAATGCATCGCCATTTTTGGAGCGAAAGCGCAAATATTTGGACTGGTAATCGATATCATGATTAAGGCCATACCCAAATTTTCCGGGGTCCAGTGGCGCCGCCATTTAAAATAAATCATTTAAAAGGAAAAGGAGATATCATTTAAAATTGTGTCTTGGTCAAGTTCTAGATACCCATTCAAAGTATTTTTTAAACTACTTTTTGTAGTTTAAAGTGAGAACGTGAAGCTTTTCGACGCACATTTGCGAAAAACGGCCACTTTTGGCTAATGTGCGTAGAAAAGCTTCACGTTCTCACTTTAAACTATAAACAGTAGTTCATAAAATAGTTTTAAGGGTTATCTAGGGCTTGATCAAGACACAATTTTAAATGATATCTCCGTTTCCTTTCAAATGATTTATTTCAAATGGCGGCGCCACTGGACCCCGGAAAATTTGGGTATGGCCTTAAGAAGGTTATTGTGATTTATTGTTGTGTAAAATTGGAGGGTTTTATACAACTGTGATGATACTTAAACGCGGATATACTATATTGTCTGTATTTCTTGAATAGATATAACCAAGAGTCAAAGGTAACAGAGATTAATGTAAAGGTAGATAAGAAAGTATACGGTATTTACTTTATTCATAAATTAATACAATACTATGAAAACAAATTACAATTCATGGTCAAAAAAATACATAATAAAGAATAAATGTAGCAAAATACGATAAATGTTAAGCCTTACCTTTTTATATAAGTTAATTTGAATTGAATTTAAAGATTACATAAAAAGAGCTATTTAATTTATGATTAAATAAACATTTATTGAGAGAGACACATAATTTATGCTCGGTGTCAAAAAATATTCATATATAATCTTTTATTTCACCTATAAATAACCAATAAAACAAATCAGTACGTTTCCATTGACTTTTTTAAAATCCAAAACAAAGATCATCGTCTACCTAATTTTTTATCGGAACAGTACTCCTCCATTTGAAATAAGTTATTCGAAAGGAAACGGAAAAATAATTTAAGATTTTGTCTTAATCAAGCCTTATATATAACCCTTCAAACTATTTTATGAACTAATGATTACAGTTTGAAGAGAGAACGTGAAGTTTTTCTACTCACATTTGCGAAAATCGGCGGCAAATCGACTTTTGGCTAATGTGCAAAGAAAAGCTTCATGTTTTCACTACCAACTTTAAACAGTAGATCAAGATAACATTTTAAATGATAACTCCGTTTCCTTTCAAATGGGGGCAGCACTAGACCCCAGAAAATTCAAGCATCCTCTTAAATACCGCCCAGAGGTCCCGGGTTCGATCCCTGATTAGAGCAAGTTGGAAAATAATTTCGTATAAGTTTATTTTATAGCTTAGTTTAATTTAGTTAAGTTTTTTTGTTGTTATTTATTTTTTAACGAAAAATAATAAATTTGACGTATAGCTAAAAAATAATAATTGGAAAATGGTTATTTAAATTGTTCTGGGTCTTGGATATTTATCAATATAAGTATCTGTTTGTTATAAAATATAGTATCGTTGAGTTAGTATCCTATAACACAAGCCTCGAACTTACTTTGGGGCTAGCTCAATCAGTGTAATTTGTCCCATATATTTATATTTCTTTTCAAATACGTTTTAATTAGCGTTCGCTCGTTGATCCGCTCTACTCTTGGCGGAGGCTAAAGAATTTTCCCGTGACCTAAAAACGATAGTTATCTTTATACCATCAAAGTAAGCCTCCCCCGCACTCGCACGCATCACGCAGTCTTATATAACTGGCAATTATACACTGCCGTGAGAAAAACACTATTGTTATGGTGATTTTATTATTGGGACACTGCGGTACGTTCATACGGTGAACAAGTCACCCAAAATTAACTAAAAGCGATAATTTGTTATTATATAAGTTAATATAGAAATATATTCGTTATATAATTATAAACGATATAATGTTAAAATCTATTGAAACTTTTTTTTTACAGATTCAGTCCGTGATCTTGAACAACTTTCATAAAGATATATTATAGTGAAATACGTAAAAAAAATCAGCTCAGCCAATCCGATTTTCTAAGGAAGTAGCTTAAATATGGATGTGGAATAAAAATTGATTTTTGGCTCATTAGATTATGTTATTAAAAAGTATGGTATATGTATTTTTTATTTTCTCTGATTAGCAAAGAATTACAAAGATACAGCGCATTACAATTCCGCGTGACGTCACGATCAGCTACCATTTTTAACCAACGGTGACGTAAATCACCCCGCACTTTAAAACTTCGAAGCGCTGTATCTTTGTGAATTTTTACTACTTTGCTTAATGAACAAATTTTTTTCCTTTATTTTTGGAAATCTAATTGACGGACTAAAAACAATAATTAATTTTTTAGCCATGTCAACATCCCTATTCACTAACCTGTGGTATGCTGATGTGCAGATCTATTCTAAATTTCTGATATTATGACATATAAGGGATTACAATAAATAGTTTTCCAGCATGCCTTGTAAATGCATTTGTTACACGAGATATTTGTGATTAAATTAGTTATCAAATCGCCTCTTTCGACTTCCATAGCAAGAAGTCTTAATTCTAGGCGTTCATTATATCTATAGCTGTAAGATCGTCATCATCATCATCATCAGGTGTTTTTGTCTCCACTGCAGGAGCACGACCCTCTCTGTAAAACCAGAGCCATACTTGGCCAGCGCAGCCAGAGGACTTGGCCTACACTCTCCTCGCTGTCCAGACGGGTTGGAGGGGTCTCATTGATGTTTAAGCTTTGTTTAGCTTGTAGTTCCCAAGTCACCTTCTACGGCATCTACGGGAAGATTTGGAGTGGCCCTATTTGACTCAGCCGGAAGTCACACGGCAAGCTGTAACATATGTTTTTCTATATGTCTGTTTATTCAAACTTGCCAACCGATACGAATTGATTTTGGCATATCGCCACTTGGCGCCAGCGTCTATGGCGACACTTATGAAACGAAAGGGAAACCGTGACTGTTTATTAGCATACGTTTTTGCAATATTTTCGTGACCATATTTCGTTTGATGGTAATTGTAAAAGAAGCGTGGGAAGTACTTTTCATAGCCGTTTGGAAATTAGATTCAAAATAGCAGTTTTTTTTTACAAACTTAAATCATAATTCTTTACAGATACACAGCGATGTTGATCTTTAGATTCCTTTTTCGATTTAACAGATTCTAGATCAAGTGTAGCTTACCGGTGTAACCTACTTACTTGATGGTCCAAGTAGGTTGATAAAACAGAATACAGTGCGCAAATTATGGCTAAATCAGTCAACCTAATCAAGGTAATGATAAAAAGAAAAAAAATATTCACAAAAATATCTATTTTCTAACACATTTAATTACTATAAATAATTATAATATTTTTATTTTATTTCATTTTCGTTAATGGATAACCAAAAGCGATAAGTACAGTACTTATATAGTTACTGTAGTTACTGTTATAAAATATACAATGTATTTTATAGTGCCAAAAAAAGGTTAACACAGTATTTTATCGATGTAAATGCACAATATATATTTATTATGTTAATTAAATCATTTTTTAAGGCAGAAAAGTATTTAAAGGAGTGATGTTTTAAACAAATCTCATAGGAAATTTTCGTTTAGTGTCTATGACTTGACTTGTTTGAAACCATCGGATTGCACTTTGTTTATTTTTGTTTCAATTTAAGACAGCATTTTCTTGTCTTTTTTCGAAGGTGGCCATGTAATTACATTATGTAGGTTACATAATGTAATTACATGGCCGCCTGCACACACGCTCGAGCAAGCAAAGTGTCAAATCGATGACGTTGATGCGCAATGTACCGGTAAAAGTTACCGGTCCAAGTTACCGGTAATCGGTAATGTCAAGGACAAGGATTGTGATTCATGATCGACGCTGGCCGTCTGTCGTTCATCTTGTGTGTTTTCTTTGATGTTTTTAAATGTTTTTTTTAGGTTAAGCCTGGTGGAAAGTTACGTTTAATCATAAAAAGTATTTATCATGTAAAACCAGCCAGCACAAACAGTTTTACGGTTTTAGTAAAATACAAAAACTTAAAGAAAAAATATGCTTAAATAGCTTTTACAAAATTGCAAGTCTCAAATATATTAGGTACTGAAACTCAACTTAACTAAAAGTTTAATTTTAGTTCTATGTGTAAAGTAATAATGTACCTGCTATGGGTTAATCTTTTATTTTAAAAATCCCATGCCATCCTATTTTATACCATTATGATTTTTTTATTTTCCTTGGTAAGTACGATAAAGATTATAATTTGACCCTCAGTATGTGTGAAGTACCTAGGTACTTCTCATTGACTCGAGTAAAAAGTTAACGTAACAATATTTATTAAAAATTTTCATCTGATTCGCGATCGATTAAAAATCAACATTTTATGCCTATGCGTGACAAGTGACAACTTAAAAAGAGAACGTGTCGTTTTTCACTAATGCAAAATTAATTAGCTTGTCATCGGTTATGAAAGCTTTGATCCACATATCGAAATCAGGAGCAGAAGAATGGCAGGTGTGAACGCAACTTGTCACCTTTTTTTGATGAATTACGTAAACTAGGCCTCGTAATTAAAATCTGTCAGCAATTAAGAAATTACCATAATGAGCTGCCTAAAGGGCAACTGAAATTCTCTAGATTACAATTCTGGCGCGAATAATCACTGCTCCGCACCCTGCGTAGCGCGGGGACGGCCGCACTGTACTGTATGCCAGTATTTCAATTTGTATAGAATTGTTAGAACAAAACTATGTATCTTAATATTCTTATACTAGTGGCTCTGTGAGCTGTAGACCTCGCAAGCCTAAAGAAATTGCAGAGCGAAGAAACTTTTTACACCATATGTTTTTCATCAAATATTCAAATCTCGATAATGTTCGTTCCAATAATGTTTTCAGCCTTTTTTCCCGCACTGTTCTTAATAGGAGTTTCATAGACCTGATTCTTGTCAAACGGTCAAAATCAAACGGCTCTAAAAGCGGTAAGTCTTTGAGCCCGAGTTCTCTTGACCCAAGGTCGACTACTACCCTAGGTAAATCCCTGTGACTTATGTGCGGTGACTGTCCATGCTAATGTGAGAGAGAGAAAATTGAGTCCTAGAACATTTGCTCTCTTTAGAACTTCAAGTTCGCGTGACAGTGGCAAGAGGCACTGATCCTATTATGGTTGGGCCAATACGTAGTTGTCAAATGTAACCATAACTATAAATAGGTGATGTATGGTTAGGAGCATACACCAAATCAGTAACAGTTACAACAGAACCATTTACTAAGTTTTTAACATGACCCTCGCGCCAATGCAGAAATACAGAGTTTTCTCTAAAGTCTTTGTTGTTATGGTCAGCCGACACCTTAGCCGTAGACATGTTAAGGTCCTTTAGTTTAGCAAAGTTATAAAAAACTAACATTTCTGTTTTCTGGATACAGCCTCATTGCATCGATAAAAAGCCGTTCCGGTTTCCCATTATACTTATAGGAACTCTATAATTAAACCACGAAATCCCATCAAGTTTGGGCTCATTTATTTTGTCTTGAAAAGTATTTACCTACTTTGGTCTCAAAATCCAACCTATTGATTTTGAGTTTAGTTATGAAAATTAATTCTTATAAAATTTTGGTAAAGTAGACTATAACTACTGGAAGCACCTAAACGAATGTTTTGTGTAGTAGCAAGAATACAAATAAGTACCTATACTTAAAAAAAAACTTTTTAAATAAACTTCGAAACATCGCACTAAAAAGAACACCTTCTGGTGAGATTCGAACTCTAGACGCTACTACTACTTATCCTTTGACAATGTTGGTGAAAAAATCCGTCTATTGTATGTCATAATTGAAAATAAAATTCCTTTGTCATTTCGTTGTCACTACAAACACCAAATGGTCGTAAGAGCCATATAATTCAAAGGCGCTTAGGGCCTTTGTGACAATTCCACCATTATTAAAAATTTCAAAAAAATGGCTCGACTATCCATTTTCATATGTTTATGGAACCTGCTTCCAGAATTTCACGGGAATCGGTTGAGAAATGCGACCTCTAGAGGAGAACACAGACATACGAAAGCATTTTTGGCCAAGCTAAAACGGAGACCTCTCTCGCTTCGCTCGCTCGATCAATTATAGTCTTAATATTCTAAATCAGCTCCAAAATCATCTGATGTGCAATAATTTGCGATTTCTGTTAACCTACAACGGATCCGTTCAACTAAAAAACGAATAGAAAATTCCATAAAGAAACAAATAACCGGCCAAGTGCCATTCGGACTGGCGCACGAAGGGTTCCATACCATCACATATAAAATCACGTTTGTTGTATGGGAGCCCCACTTAAATATTTATTTTATTCTGTTTTTGTCGTTATAGCGGTAACAGAAATACATTATCTGTGAAAATTTCAACTATCTAGCTATTACCGTTCATGAGATACAGCCCGGTGACAGACGGACGGACAGACTTCGCTCGTTCGTTCGAGTCTTAGTAATAGGGTCCCGTTTGTACTCTTTAGTTCCCATTTGTACGGAACCAGAATTATAAAACAATATTAACGTATCAACTCCATAATCGTATTTGATGCGCAATAATTCCATTTACAGTTATAGGCTAAGATGAGAGCAGATTCGGTAAAGAAATAAAAAAAGGTAATAAATCTTTTTACATATTTAATTGTAATTTAAATGCCGATTGATGATTGACATAATTAGCAAGAAGATCTAAGAAGATCTCGAGCCTATTACGTATGCCCTCCATTCGGTCACGCCAAGGTTGCATGTTGTTATTGATTGCCAATTATACAATCGTTTACAATGCTGTAATATTATTAATTATGTATTTATTTGGTAACGTTTAAAGTTTTTAGATGTTTAAAGACATTAAAGTAAAAATGTTCATATTACAATTTCATAAAAACTCCGTAAAAAAGGGGAAAATAATTTATTTACTAAAAAAAATCTGAATGTTTTGTTTGATAAAAAAAAACTTAAGTTATTTAAAAGATATCAGAAATAAAATAAATAAATAATCAGTAAATGAATACGTCTGACCAGGGTTGAGCATTTTTTTTTGTTAATTAAATAATTAAATATATATATATAGGGACAAACTACACTGATTGAGCTAGCCCCAAAATAAGTTCGAGACTTCTGTTATGGGATACCAACTCAACGATACTACATTTTATAACAATTACATATATAGATAAACATCCAAGACCCAGGACAATTTGAAAAAGGCAATTTCCCAACTTGCCCTGACCGGGAATCGAACCCGGGACCTCTGGGTGGCGGACTAGCATGGTGACCACTACGCCACGGAGGTCGTCAAAATTAAAATTGTATTGTACAAAAAAGATAAATAAAAAAGCAAATTTATAAAGCTTAAGAGAAAATTTATATACGAGGATTAAATTTATTTAGATGATCAAAGTTTCAGTTTACTGTGTTAAACTTGCATACTATGCCTAACAACTTTCATCATTACCCTTCTAGTAGCTTTTTACGATGGGTTTTACCAACTAGATAGGAACCTACTACACACTAAAGTGTATTAATTCTGCGATCACGGCGATGGGAAGGTGGCCTTTGCAATCTTCAATGAAGCGAATCGTAAGACGGGACAGTTTGGTAGCGTCAGCAGAACAATTTGTAGCATTTGCTCTTAACAAAACATTTTCATTATATAATTAAAATAATTGTAGTTTTCTCTTAAATTTAAATATACTTTTTATTGACATTTTCATGATATGATATACAGTTCTAACTCATTAATAACTTTAAATTTTATAATGAAAACAACAATCTACGTAATCTACGTCCCAAACTCAAGTATCTACTTATATATTTTAATACAATGTAGAAAAGTAATGCATAAAATAGTTAATGTGGATAGTATGTACTCTTTTCCATTTTATTATATTTAGGTGTGATAGATTACTTCAATATGAAAACTGAAAAGTTTTGTCATTGTTTGAACTAAAATAATTTATTTAAATTGAGAGTTCAGCCAAAACTATGTCGAATGACAAGAAATGTTCTTTACCAAATCCACTTTACCAATTACACTAAATGGTAACAATTTCTATGAAAATGAAGTGAACGTAACCCGAGCAATCACCCTATTGCTCTAGCCACTGGCAGGTTTTTATGGTCAAAATATACAAATTTAGAGTCATTTCCTACCCGGTTGCAGCGCAAATTGATTTCCGTGTTATATCATATCGTGTCATATTTAAGAGTTGTGAAATTTAAATTTTTAAAGTAGATTTACTTAATGTAAGTTCTGTAGTCGTAGAAATTATTTCATTGATAGAAAACCAAATTCTATTTTATTTAATATGGACATGAAACAGTGTTTAAAACTATGTATAACTATCGTAAGTACAATAAAGGTTTTAAAATAAAAAAATAAGTTGATAGTTAACAGAATAATAAATAACATGTACTTAAACAAAATTTATTTGCTTTGCTAACGCTACTTCAGTCCGTTAACCGCTACTCGGCCTTGAACTTTCGCTATTGGGTAACGTAGCGTGTGGACACACACACACACACACATACAACAATCCGTATGATGTATGCCCTATTATCGTAGTGTATGGTGCTATTGTACTGTGTCATACTGGAGATTTATTGAAACGACGGAATTGCCACATTCTCGGTAACATGCGAGTACATAAGTTACAATCATGTCAACATACGTATTTTTAAGTTTATTCTCCAGAAATAGTTTGGGTTAATTATTATTTAAGTCAAACTACACTTATACAAAGTATAGTTTGTTTTTGAAACATTTCAAATATATATATGGCTCATTAGGTATATTATTAAAAAGTATACGTAGTTTTTATTTTCTCAGATTAGCAAATAATGACAAAGAATGCATTTAAATTTCGCGTGACGTCACAATTAGATACGTTTTTTGACCAACGGTGACGTAAATCGCCCCCTAAATTTAAACCACTCCTAAACTTCGAAGCGCTTTTCTTTGTGAATTTTGACTACTTTGCTAACAATAAAATATTTTTACCTTTATTTTTTTAATAATTTAGTTAACGCACTAAATAAAATAAAATATCTTTTACCCAGTTCACAACCCTATTAAGTCTTGGTCAATGTTTATCACATTAAATCATTTTAATCAATCCAAATTGCATTAGAAGCAACAGTGAAATTAAATCATTAAAAATGACAGCCGTACAGAAGCAAACAGAAGCGACATGTTGAAAGAAATAATAAGCTTAAATAAATAAACAATATATAATTTGATAGTGCCAGCAGCATTGCAGATGAAACGTTATTTTATATGAGGATTAATTAGAGTTTATAAAGTGCCTAGTATTACATTATAAAAGATACATGTTTTCTTATATTGTCGTTTATGTTATGTAACGAAATTTAATGAATATATGTTTTTGAAGTGAAAACTTCTTTAGCGGCGTTGTGCACTTTTTTTGGAATGGGTAAAAAATGTTAAACTCGCGTCAGGACACGTGACCTGATCGAAAATTCGTAAGACGGATGGAGAGTAGACAGCTGGCGCGGCGTAGGAGAGGGAGTATCCCCCTATCTTTCTACGGTGCGGCGAAAATGTATGCCTGCGCCTGCTGTTTCGTTTAGGCGGCGCAGGGCGCTTGCGCGAATGTTCGTGTGTGTTTATGTTACAGCGTGCTACGCGCATCCATGGATGGTGACAGCTGATGGCTCGACCGTCTGTGTAGTGGCCATACTGCTGTGTATTTGAAAATGATTTTGTTGAAAATGAATTTGGTCATGCTTGTGACATTTGTGACAGACTGTGGTTCAGAAAAGATTTGAAATATTTTATACTGATAATTAAAGCAATTCGTGCAAAATTATTCCTTAACCATTCCAAAATATCAAAAATGCACAACGTTAATATTCAAGTTTTCACTTCTGCCGGCACTCCCAGAGTGCAACCCGTCGTTTTTTTTTTTATGTTTTTGTACAAGCTTTTACGAGTATTGTGAGGCGAAAGTACTTACTAAGACGAATGAAATAGGCCCGAATTTGATGGAGTTGAGTTCCAACAACCATCTTCCGTCTCCATGATCAGAACCTAGGCATGTTTACTATAAAATACTAGTCAAGAAAAATCAAACGAGTACTACTCAATGAGGTTATTTTGTTTTATAACTGAGTTCCTTCGAATATCTCCCAGCTTCTCTGAATAGCTCATTGACTTCATAATATTGTATTGTCATTTAATCAGTAGCTATTGCCTAGTTATAGACCGAGCGAGCGAAGCGACTCAGTTTCAAGATTGACCCTTTCGTCTGTTCTCGCCTACTGGTCGCATGTCTCAACCGATTCTCGTAAAATTCTATGAGCTAGTTCTATAATTGATACATAGATTTTATAGAATATAGGGGCTGAAAACTTAAAATGAAATATAATTTTTCAACCATATATAAAAAAGATAATTAAAAAAGTTATAAAACTTTTTTTCTATCCTAAACTTTTTTGATGGACAACTTTTTTATCCTAAAACTTCAACAGGTTCAGGGTGACTCACGAGGTCTACTGCTCACAGAGCTACTTGCTATTTTAATTAGTTTACATATAGTACTCGATGTAGTCGAGTATCAAAATAAGTACCGTGTGAAACCGACCTGATATTTGATACAATTTGGCAATGATACATCTTTAACTGGTTTTTTAACTGGTTGTGGCGATAGCTCCGTTTTGGCGGTCACTGCAGTGATGTTAGTGATTTATTTATTTATTTAATTCTTAAATGGTTGACTAAATTAGTATTTTACGGGTGTTAACATTAATTTTGTTATAGAAAGAGTGTAAAAAATACCAGTCAGTCTAGCCTTCGGTTTTTGCAAATCTTGCTATTATAAATTTGCTAAAAGCCGATTTGTATAAATTACTAACTACATGAAAATAAATCTGATTTAAAAAAAATAGAATTTTGAGATGCGAATATGCGTATCGTCACGTGTATGTCCATTTTTTGAAATGGTATGCGAGCCGTCATTGTCAGCACGTTACAAAGGTCGTACATTTCAGAAAGCCGATGCACTTTTGTCAACACGCTATATCTAGTGACAACAGTCATTATTTCTCACCAGTGAACTGCGCAGGTATGTACATCAGTACTAATAAAATAAATAAATAAAAATATATAGGGACAAATCACACAGATTGAGCTAGCCCCAAAGTAAGTTCGAGACTTGTGTTATGGGATACTAACTCAACGATACTACATTTTATAACAAATACATATATAAATAAACATCTAAGACCCAGGACCATTTGAAAAAGGCCATTGTCCAACTTGCCCTGACCGGGGAACGAACCGGGGACTTCTGGGTGGCAGATTAGCATGATGACCACCAGTAATATACCCACTAGTGACCACCAGTAATGCACATATAGTTAATAAACAATAACATTTAACTACTATCACTTATCCGTTTTTAATTGTCGTTGGAGCGTGGCATTGAAACGAAGAGGTAATTGCGGCTCACAAAAATGGTCCAGTTTTCGTCACGACTGCGTTCTCACGGCGGGCGCTCGGTCAGTTCTGTTTTGAATCGTTTAAACATTCCTTACATGCTGGGAATAAAGAAAAAACTTAAAATGTACCAGTTGGTTCTTCTGTCACGCAGATCGTAAAAGCCGGTCGGGGGACTGCGCGACTCACGGCAGTTTGAATCAGTTTTGTTTGGAATAGTTTAAATATTACTTTCAAGCTGGTCTGGGAATAAAGAAAAAACTTAGAAATGTACCAGTTGGTTCTTCTGTCACGCAGATCGTAGAAGCCGGTCGAAGGACTGGGCGAAAATGCGAATAAGTTAATAGACGATGCGGCTAGCTATCCATCACTTTTTAGTTACCTTTTTCCATCTTCTTGCCCATCGTCATATTAAAAATTGATTTAAGATCCAAGCCCAAGATCTGTCTGGAAAGAGCCGCAAGACCCGTAATGTTCTGTCTATCCCATAGAGATTAAGATGTTATATTATGTATGTAATTATGTTTAAACATACTGAGATGTTGGGATTTCATTTATAAAGATGTTTCTTTCGCCAACGATTTTTTTTAAATTTTGAGTTAAAAAGTTAATAATCATTTATTTATCTTTGGATATTTGTATCATTTGATAATTGTCAGTTTTTCTTTAGATTTCATAACAGGTAATGGTTGACGTTAGATCTTTTACTAGATATGTGGGCTGAGAATACATTGTTATATCATAATTATTAATTAAGCATGATGTCAAATTTGAATTAAATATCAATTCTAAAATGTTGTTATTAAAAAAAATTACAGTGAGTACATTACTCAAATTATGACATTTGTGAATGAACAAATACAAAACTTTGAGAATGACCCGCATCAAGCTCAAGCCAGACGTTTTTGTCTCTGTGTTAATCATCGGTTTAGTAATAAGCCTTCTCACAAAGTACTTTTTTGTCAAATTTTTAGGGTTCCTAAAGGTATCTGACGTAACTTAATAACACCGGGCCCAACGACTAAACGTGCCTTACTACCATTCTAATTTTTCTTGTTTATTGGACTTGCGGCTCTGCATAGAGCCGCAATACCCAAAATGCTCTGTCTGCCCCATTAGGGATAAAGACGTGATAGTATGTATGTATGTATGTATTGGACTTTGAAAGTCCAAAAAACAACAAAAATTAGAATGGTCGACCGCTGAAACTAGAATGACAGTTTCATACAGCATTTAGTAGTAACAGTAGATTATCACCTTTGGTAATCCAAAGGGCCAGAATTTGGCAATAAGGTAACGCTTAAACGAAATAACATTTAGTTACATAACACAAAAAATTATAACAAAATAAAAGTAAAGTGCCATTGAGTTTGTTCTTAATCGTTGGTAGAAAAGTCATCAACGCGTCGCACTCAATATTTTATGAAGAAATAACTGCATTCTCCCTTAAACGGGCAGGTAGAATAATAATTGAACCTTATGCCTTTGATATAAAATTCAAAATCAATGATAATATAACGATGCCTGATTAAGGGTTAAAAGGGTCCTTAAAAAAATAACGACATAAAGTAATGACGAAAAATATGATGAAAAGTTAAATGTTTTCTATATTCGCCGCATAACTATAGCGGTCATACAAGTCTTAAGGCCACACATTAAATTTTCTGGGCTCCAGTGCTGCCTCCATTTGGAAAAAATATTTGAAAGGAAACGGAGATATCAATCAAAATTGTGTCTGGACCAAGCCCTAGATAAACTTTTAAAGTATTTTTTGAACGACTTTTTATTTATAGTTTAAAGTGAGAACGTGAAGCTTTTCTACGCACATTGGGGCAGCACTGGAATCCGGAAAAATCATGTTTGGCCTTAAGACTTTTATAATCGCTAGCTTCGCGGCAAATATAGAAGACATTAAAATGTTTCATCATATTTTGGTGTTTTTTTAACCTGTTACTTTCGTATGTAGTCGTACAATGTGGGAAAAAGGCGTATTAGTTAGTAGTTAGTAGAGGAATAAGCAGACTTTAGATCTGCTTCTTCTGGCGAGTAGGCGACCAATACTGTAAAAATTAGTTTCTTTCGGCGTTTCTTCTCAGCAGTGGTCATTGTGAAGAGCTAGTATCGGTAGTTTCTGCTTTAATAACCAATTAAATTATAATATACACTACACGTAATGTTAATTATACTTATTGACGTGTAAAAATGCCTGTAAAAGTCTAATTGGAGTTTTTGGCGGGAAGTCAAGGGGTTCAGTTAGAGTTTGCTTTAAATTGTTTTGCAAATTGATACTAGTGGACTTTATAATATGAAATTGGTGAGGTTTGGTGTCATAAATTCTCATTCTGATGAACAATATGTGAAATGTTTAAAGTGGACAATCATAGTGCGGTTGTAGTGATATTTATTTGCGGACTGCGGTAGGCGTCTTTGTGCGCCGTCCGCTACTCAATCGGTTATGAAAACCAGAGGACTCGTATAGATTTGTCGCCAGAAGCTCCCTTAAAGCAATCAAAGGACCTAATACCAACCTTTGATTGCATATATATATATATATATATATATATATATATATATATATATATATATATATATATATATATATATATATATATATGCAATCAATAAATATAAGTATAAGTAAGTATATATATTTACTTCACATCAATCGTTGTTTCCCACTTTCTATTAATCTTGAGCATGGTGAAATACGCAAGGGCGTCGAGCAAAAATTTAAAAAAAAAAGTCTAATTGCTGAAAAAACGTTTGAATTTTGCGAGTAAAGTAAAATAAAGCACGCGTTTCTTTCTTGTTCACCAGCAGCATACATGCAAATTTTTAGCTATTTTTTTTTTTATTAAAAAGTCGATATAAACTAAAACAACAGAAGTGTACGTAATGTAATATATACTAATTGATGTGTCAAAGTGCTTGTAAAGGTCTAATATTGCTGAATATACATTTGAATTTTGTAAATAAAGTAAAATAAAAAATCTCACGCGTTTCGCCCGCAGCATACTCGTACATCAATAGAAAAAAGTGTAAATTTTTTAGCTTATTTTTTATTAAAAGACTAAATAAACTGAAACAACAGAAGTGTAGGTTAAAACAAATGATTAAAATGATAAATATTTTGTAATAATTGCATAATTTGATTTGAAGTGGCGATCTATTCTTCGTACTGTGTCGCAATTCGGAAGCACGGCGTGGGAAGCAGCCAAGTGCATAACACCTTATTTTAACTTAATTACCCGGTATTTCAGAGCCAACAAAGTGTTCGGAATACTTATATGTAAATAATTGTGTAGTTCCAAAAGTATTTTGTAAAAATTAGTATCTGGCCTACGTAGATCCTGATCATGTCATTAGATTTATAAAAAAAAAAACATGACAAAATAACCTAATTACTAAAAAATCATTCAGTATTGAGAGACATAGCTCATGTCTCTCAATACTGAATATTTTTTTCATTGTTAACGTACAAACAGGTTTTTTATTATATCAAATTTATTTGGCAGACAAATAAAAAAACCTCGACTTTCAAGCGTTCAGCCCCATAACTTTAACCTTTTTTTATTAAACAACCACCGCAAGAAACAAAAACATGCTTTACATAAAAACCGCATCGAAATTGGTCTATCTGTTCGAGAGCTACAACTAATAATACCCTTCTTTTTGTTGGGGATTAAAAATAGGATATCAACGAGCGCTGCAAATGTAAAACATCAGTGTCTCCATAAACATACATGTCTCGTTAAAAAGACCCCCACTTTCGTCACCAAACGACGTTAGTCTAAACCAAAACTTTGTAAGAACGTCAATTAAAATATTCACTTTTTCGCAGCTTCCCATGATCCCATTGTTTGCGTGCTTATGTAAATAATGACGATTAATGATGGCTCTCACTGTATTGTGCAATGAAATACAACATTAGGCGGAAAGAAGTAACGCTCTAATACCGCATTTACACATTCGTGTTCGTCATTCGCCTCGTCATGTGACTCGAGTTTCGCACGAATGTGTAAACGCGGTACGAAGACGCGAATCGCGAGGCGAACCGCGAGGCGAATAGCGAACTCACTGTTTACATTATGCGTATTCGTTATTAGCCTAGTGATTCGCACGAATGTGTAAATGCGGCATAAAAGATTTTCGCACTTCTAGATATATTCATAGAGATACAATAACTACACTTTTTAGAGTGACTATTGAATATGATAGCGGACGATGCAGCTAGCTGGCAAAAGAATCTTTTTGCTTTGACCTCTTTAGGGGTAAAGACATGATAAATTGATAAATGTATCGTTTTATAATAATTATGCATTTTAATAATATTTGAAAAAAAAAATATTATATAAATTAATAACCGCAAGACCCAAAATGCTCTGTCTGCCCTATTAGGGATAAAGACGTGATAGTATGTATGTATAAATTAATTTAACATATTATAATAGGTTAATATAGTTTATTTGCAAGAAAATGAAAAAAAGTAAAATTTAATTATAATTTTATAGTTAAATAGTTACCTAATATCTTATCATTAATAATAATAATAATAATCTTTATTCATTATTTAAAAGTAAAATTTACATGATTATAATTTTATGTAAATATAAGTTTCATTAAAGTGTGAAGTGTACGAAGTGATGTTATATCTCTGCCTTCTCTCTGTTTTGTACCTTGTTTGGGAGTTACAAAGCCGGCACCTGCGGCGGTTCCGTATGATAGCGCTGCAACGCTCATATTTAATTTTTATATGACATTGTTTCGCATCATAGTGCGGAATGAGGTCGTAGATTCTATTTTTCTGAGTTAATGCGTAGCACAGTTAAAACGTGGCAGATTTTTTGCAATTTAGTAATTCTTAAAATTGAAACACCTACCCAAATATTGGGTTGCACGTCGCCAACTAGTTAAAAATATTTTCGCATGCTCCTTTTATACAAGGTTCTTGAAAGAAAAACAAATAGTCACGTGATCTAGTTTTTTTGGTATTTGATATAATTTTTTTAAGAAAAGGTTGTTCAAAATTATGGACTGAATCACTCCTATTTGTGATCAATTAAAAATCACCTTGTCTAGGTTTACCTCACATTGTTTAAATAGAAATATAATAATTGATGTCTAAAAATTCAATCATCATAGTATGAATATGTTTTATCGACTTGATAGCTCAATTTCCAGAACATAAAATGGGCAAATAACGCACAGTACAAAGTTCAAATTGCCAATAACTGCACGCCTTTGTAGTGTTAAAATTACATCATTCACAGTTTGTGTTATTACGAATATTATCGACTGAGGCGATAAAAGGGACATAGAACAGTAAATTACATTGCGCGAATATATATTACATACACGCACGTACAAAAATGTCGTAAAGTAAATAAATTCCTCTATCCATATACGTAATCCAAATTTGTGTATGATAAAAAAGTTGCAAAAATGATTTTCGATCGAGACCATGTAGTTACGCCCGTCCAAAACTGCCTCATGAACCCGATGAACTCGGGCCGGTCGACCAGCGGCGCCTGGCCGCGGTACTACTAATTGTTCTTACGATTTTACTTTGGAGTTTAAGTCAACAATTTTTGTTCCCAAATTTTTATTTTGACCAGCTTAATAGGTCTTACTAACAATCATTATAAGTAGCTTTCGTCTTTAAAACCAATGAAAATCACCGTGTATAAATATGCATCAAAAGGGCTGCTTTTCCGCCAACTTAAGTATAATATACAGAGCCTAACAAAATATAATGAAAATATTTTAAGGATGTCCAAGGAACATGTATCGAAATATGAAAAGAAAACGAATTTTATCTCTCCAGAGATCAGAAGATCGTTTGTGATGCCAAATTATTTTGTATTTTTTTTTGCCAGATATTATTAGATAGCGGGCCAGCGGCCATGATGGCAGAAGGGCCGACGAAATATCTGGCAAAAACGATATTAATCGCGGTAAACGTTATACTAATAACAGATATAAGTAACACCGATTGTTAAATAACTCTTTGCGGTGAATTATGCATATATGTAACTTTTTTAGCTCAATATTTCGAGTGTTTACATTGCCTGGTATGCTGTGTATACACGTCTTTGGGTTTCAGTCTAGTGCAAGGTGCCAGTGAATTCTTAGATTTAAGCATAAAACGATTGTTACCTGTTGTTTGCCTTAATAAACAATAAAAAAATTAAAAGTTTAACAAAAATAAGGAAGCTAATTACTTACCACTGTATATGTTCTGTATCTCAGTTACAACACTGTCACCTGTAACAAAAAGATATCTATTAATTACACGACAAAAACAACAATGGAACATAAATATGATGCGGTGCGCGCGTGAGTCTAAACTTTTTTTAATTAATTACATACTTGGCAATAAAAATTAATGGATTATATTGTGAAAATCGCTGTTTGAATTGTAAGTGTTTAATAAGTTTCTTTTGTTTGATTTACACAAATACTCTGTCTTTTAAATAATATAGTTAGATGTTTTTTTTTTATATAACAAATGACTTTATTACAAACTGTTTTTACTATGATGTTTTTAATTATAGGTTGTCCAATTGTCCATTAAGTTGTTTTAAACTCATAATACTGTAATGTAACTAATAGGAATAGACAATCTTGAATCATGTTTTTAGACGACTAGCAGCAACTCATAACCAAGTCGAATTCCTTTTTTTACGCCCACAATTTGCTTGATTTTTTCTATCCCATAAATTAACTACTACAAAATACACATGTATTCTTAATATACAACGCTAAAAGAGTCAAGATGAGACTATGAAATTTTTCACCTCCAAATTCAACATTACCCAATAACTGATAAACAAATGTCACACTCGCGAAACAAAAAGATCCAAACGTGACCGATACACCCTCAAGTTTCCACATCAAGCGTAGGAGATTGCATTGCACAAATAGCAGAACCTTTTGCGACGACCTTTCCTAGATCGCCGATAAGGCTGACATGGGAGAAATGGTTCGAGCGTGTGAGATGCATGTTGCAACTGTATTTTTATGGCTGAATGACAAAGACAGACATTTAGATAAAGGCTGGAGTGAAGATGAATGACAATACACGCTATGAATATTTTAAAATAAGGTGTTGTCTCCACGGACGAGAGAATCGATTCTTAAATTAATTCAGTTGACTGAATTCATCGAAACGCCGCGATGATATTATGTATGGAGACAGTAAGAAGTGAGAAACAAGGGAGAAAATCACGTGTGCTACCTAATAAAAAAAACACCAAAAGTTAGAAAATATTGTACCAAGTTGCAGGAAGGCGCTGGATGCAGGCCGCTTCCGATCGGTCGTTTTGGAAATCCTAAGGGGAGGCCTATGTCCAGCAGTGGACTTCCTGTGGCTGATATTATGATGATGATTATAACTAGTATATAATATTTTCTCGCTTTTGGAGGCAATGCCTAAGTAATGTAGAAATCGCTATTTGAATTGGTTTGCAAACATTCATTTCTGATCTTCGTTTGAAAAAAATAACATAAAAAGGTTTTCGTTGGGTTAGTAAACTTAGCTGTATGTAAATGATCTGACGTCAAACTGCCTATTATGAAATTAAAAGAAAAATAGACCTTTATCAAGTGATACAAATATCCAAAGATAAATAATGATTTTAGACACTGACTTTGATTCTTTGTTAAAACTAACGTGACATAAATTTATTATTAATTAATTAAGACTGTTGATGCACGTCATATCACTCACTCACTTCACGTCATTGTTGACTCACGTCATATCACTCACTCACTTCACGTCATTGTTGACTCACGTCATATACCTCACTCACTTCACGTCAGTTTGACGATCGTCAGGTGAGGCAGCGCTCAGTGCAAATAGTGCTCGTAACATTCGCCCTGATGATGATCGTCCAAATCGATCTAAACTAGATCGGCCTTTTAGACTATGTTACGTAAGTGAACCGTCATAATTAATTAATAGTTTAAATATATCCGGGTCTAAGGTCGGCCTTTATTAGCTAAACGAAGCATAACATAACGAAGGGTTCTGTACTATTATTATAAAAAAAACACGTTTGTTGTATGGGAGTTCCGCTTAAATATTTATTTTATTCTGTTTTTATTGTTTGTTGTTATAATGGCAACAGAAATACATCATCTGTAAAAATTTCAAATTTTCTAGTTATCAGTCTATCACGGTTATTGAGATACAACCTTGTGACACACACAGACAGACAGACAGCGGAGTCTTAGTAAAAAGTTCAATCCTTTGGATACGGAACCCTTAAATATATCCGGGTCTAAGATTGGCCATTATTAGCTAACCAAATCGATTAGAAAAGAATTTATGTTTGGTGTAATGTAACTAACATTTCTAAATCGTAACATTGCTGGAAGCTAAGGCATTAAGGCTTCTGGGTGTGTTGTTATATCAATTTCAATTTTCAAGCAATTTTGACTGACTGAGTAGTGCCTAAAGCTTGACAGCCTTTCTTACAGAGTAGTAACCTTTTTAATAATTTTTAAATTATTAGGTTGCAGAGAATTCCTAATGTACTTTGTCGAAAGTTGCAATTTTTAACCCACTAGATTAGTTTTGCGAAAATGTCATATGATTTATATAACGTAGGCCAATTTTTATGATAAACGATTTTAATTTTAACTTGACGAAGAGAAAATAATAATATTAATTTTTTACTCTCGGTTTTAAAAAGTCGAAACGTTTTTTTTGCTTTTTCGTTAAGTCTGAAGGTCTTAAAACTTTTCAATGTTCCTTTTTCTTCGATTGGAGATCTGTGGAAATGCATTTGTGCAAAAAGTTTTTACAATAACCCGTTGTAAAAACTTTTTGCACAAATGCATTTCCACAGATCTCCAATTCTCCGCTTACCGTTGGAGAAGAAGCCGGCAAATGGTAACGCGTATAAATTCACTATATAGACAAATTATTCATAGATTGTGAGCTCCTAAAGGTACATAAAATAAACATACGTTATTAGTCTTTTCAGGGTTTCGTACCCAAAGGGTAAAAACGGGACCCTGCTTGTCTATCTTTTACCAGACTGTATCTCATGAACCGTGATAGCTAGACAGTTAAAATATCCACAAATTATGTATTTCTGATGCCGCTATAACAACAAATACTAACAGAATAAAATAAATATTTAAGTGGGGCTCCCATACAACAAACGATAGGTAATGTTATGTAAGCCTTCATGCGCGAGTCCGACACGCACTTGGCCGTTTATATTCCTAATGGGGCAGTGGGCATTTTGAGTCTTGCGGCTTTTAGCAGACCAGAGCCCAGGGCTACGAGACCTAAGCGTAATGGTGGACAAGAAGATGAATTAAACCGGCCAAGTGCGAGTTAAAAAAGTCACGTTTCTTGTATGGGAGTCCCACTTAAATATTTATTTTACTCTGTTTTTAGTATTTGTTGTTATAACGGCAACAGAAATACATCAGCTTTGAAAATTTAAAATATCTAGCTATCACGGCTCATGAGATATAGCCTTGTGAAACACAGACAGACAGACAGCGGAGTCTTAGTAATAGATTCCGTTCGTCCTTTGTGTATGGAATAAAAATAGAATCAAAATACTGATGCGATGTCTTTATCATGTTTCGCATTTTCGCCCATTCCCTCGTTATAAAATAAAATATTTTATTTTATTTATATTTTACCTTGCAATACAAATTACCAAATCAATCAATATGAGTCACTCTGATCGGCGTGAGATCAATCAAGTGAATTATTTTGTAAGTACTGAGAACATTAGTGTTAAAACATAGTTTTTAACAATTTGTTGAAATCATTTTGAAGCTATTAGAGCAAATATCGGGGTAAGGAAAGGCTCGATTTAACCTTGCGCTTTTGTCTCCTAGTAATTATTAACTACTAGCTTTGCAATAAAGTCTATTTTTGTATGGCAAAATAGTTCTCGCCGTATAAAGTTCCACTACCCTTTTCATTCCCTTAATGGATAGGTAAGTTTGGAATAAAAACTATTCTATGTGCTTCCCTAGGTCTCAAACCATATCATCATCATCATCATCAGGTCTTTTTAGTCTCCTTGGCAGGAGCACGACCCTCTCTGTACTACTAGAGCCATACTTGGCCAAAGCAGCCAAAGGATTTGGCCTACACTATCCTCGCTAGTCAGACGGGTTGGAGGGGTCTCATTGATATTATAAGCTTTGTTTAGCTTGTATTTCCTGAATCAACTTCTACGACATCCACGAAAAAATTGGATTCTACTCTTCCGGAAACCACACGGTATGCTACTTATAAACTACCGCGTGATCCCGATGAACTCCGGGAGCGGCGGTACTACTAATTGATTTCACGATTTTACTTTCGAGTTTTAGTCAACATGTTATCAGACAGAATTCTGAAACAACATTGTTGTTTCAGAATTTTTATTTTGACTAGTTAATTAGGTCTTACTAACAAGGAGTGGTCCTATTCTACTCTGCCGGGAACGACACGGCAATTAAAATATTTATAAAGAAAATTTAAAAAAATAATTAAAAACTAACTAATAAAATTTTAATTAAAACTACATAAAATCTAAAACTGGTAAAATTACATATTCCACCCCTCGGCAGAGTGGGCCAAAAGGATACCCCGAATTTTCCTTTTTATAATTTTAATTTCAAAATATGTTGCAACATAAGTAATTTATTTCATTATATCAGTACAAGTTATCGGGTTTGGAAACCTCGTAAATATCTTACCAACCACTTGGCTTTATGAAGTGATTCAGGTTTAGAGTTATTGGCTTTTGTGTATTGTTGTACCATACAGTAACAGGTGACGCAAAACGACAATGAGTCTGTGTTTTGCACTTACTTTTCTGATTCGACAGCTGTAGGTTGGTCATGATGAACATTGTTTGTTTCGCGCGTATGTGTGTGTGCGTGTGAGTGTGTTTGTGTATGTGATAGTGTGTGTGCGTGTAGATAGAAGGAAAAAGAGGAGTAGGAAAACACAGAAGAAAATTTATCAACCAAATAAAATAAAAAGTAAACGTGAAAACATATAAGGAGGTTAAGAACTTAGCGGAAGATAGAGAGACATGGTGGGCACTCCACCGACAAGAGCTCTACTCTTAAATATAAGAAGAAGAAGTGTGTGTGTGTGTGTGTGTGTAAAGACCCTTACAGACGAGACGACCGACATGTTGCTCGCGACCCTGTGACGCGCAACGGTCACTGACTGTCAAAAACTGTCCCGCAACGGTCGCGCGACAGTCGCTCATGCTCATTAGTCACATGTTATTTTTGTTAACACAGGAACTCCCTTAGATATGAAGAGAGAGAGAGAAAATACAAAAGAAGGACATATAAAGACAATAATATAACATGGTTTCAACTTTATCGTTGTCAATGGATATCTGGTAGTGCTTTCTCTCTTATCTCTTGTTGCCACGGAAGACCAGAGGCATGATGTAAAGACACATCATTGCCATATGCGAGTGGTGACATTTTGGTGTTAAAGTAGTTTCAGTTATAAAGTCATGTAGCTACTGTAAATTTGCACCTGATAAAGTATTTTTCTTTTTTTTAAGCTGCGGATAGAATGGGAAGGCGCAGACAAAGGGAGGCAGCCAGCAGTGGATTTTGAAAAGTTAATGATAATGAAAGTATTTTTTTTTTTTTTTAATAACGTTTATGTCATCAATAATGACATGTGTGTGACAAAAAACTACTCTGATGTGAAGAGAAAGACGGGACTCGGGTCTCAGAAGCAGCAGAACTAACAGGGTAATGCGCTATTAGATAGTTCAAAGTACGAAAATGTCTTGTGATCTCAGACGTATGAGTTCATTTCGGCGCGTGCGAGCGTGCAGCGGAACGCACGCGCCGCTTTCACCTTCGGAGGAGCTGCATCTAGCTGCAGATGTCAATGTACTCTTTTAATTATTTTTTTTATCAGGAGTTTTATCCATATCTCCAAAGTTCTTCATCATACAAAATATGGGACCAAATTGGTACTAAAAGCTTTCAAATAAAAAAAGAATCATTAAAATCGGTTCACAAGTCGCGTAAGATACATACAAAAATAAAGATATGGGTCGAGTTGAACACCTCCTCCTTTTTTGAAGTCTGTAAAAATAAGCAAGCATGGGTATAATCTGTGTAATACGATGCTTGCTTTATTTTGGACAAGGAGCATGAACAATGTAGTGCTAGAGAAGCACATACATATCTTGTTTGCAAGTGAACTTATTAGTATGTTTGCAAATAAGTTCTGGGAGAAAAGAATAATCTTTGAATGCTGCTTCTCTTTGCGTAGATGACTGAAGCTGATCAAGGGAATAAGCAAAATGTGAATCATGTCAATAGGGCATCAATATCTGACATAGATTGGCGACTGCCGTACAATGATGACAGCCGGGTAGCCGAAGCCGGTGAGGAGCTCGAGAAAAAGAAATGTACAATGGATCAACGATATACCTGGGCTATGATTTTAGAGTTTCGTGATTACAATTACTGTTATTAGTATTACGGCATGATGGCAGAAGGGCCGTCGAAATAACAAGCAAAAAACTATATTAACCGCAATAAGTCCCGTAATACTAATATCAGTATTCATGAAGTTTCTCTGAATTTTTTTTTAATGTAATATTTTTATTAACAGATATTTAAATAAATATTTACTGAACTAAATATAAAAACTAAATTCATATCTGAAAATACATTTCATGTCAATATTATTTTGGGTTTAAAAGAAAATTCAAGATATAGATATGTCGTTTGCCCACTGTACGAGTGTACCTACCCTATAGAGGTATATACTCTAAACGTGACTAACATACGCATAAAGTTGTTTAAAGCTTGCCCTATAAATACTCTCGATTGATATAATCTGTTCATATTTGGTGCATCACGTCTGTTACATGTTTACCTTCAGAGACCACAAAAGTCAAGGCCACACGTTATATTTGTTTACGAATTCATTCAGACATGAAGGGAATCGACTGGACCGGATATAATAAATGCATAAACTTTATCACGGGTCCATTTAATATATAAATGATAAATAAATATTTCCCAATCACCAAGATTTTGTTTACTGTTTTCAAATAAAGAGTTCTTTATTTTTGTGCTTTCCTTATTTTTATGATGAAATATGGCACTCACATTATTTTTGTTGATTCGCAATTCTTGACACTAATATCTAAAGCCATTCACTAAACAAGACGAAAAATCTTTCGTCACCCTTATTTCCAAGATCTTGGAAATAAGGCTGACTTATGAAATATGATCATACGACTCCTAATTGAAGACTTTTTTCTTCAAATAAAGTCTTATCATGAATGAAAGATTATATTTGTGGCCAGTATCATTATTAGGTCGCGGTACGTTCATCGAGAACGACCTTTCCACTAACATTCGTTCTGTAGACCCTTTAAGTAAATTTACGTTCTTAAATAATTGGCCAAGTGCGTGTCGGGCCTATATTAATAATAATATTTCAGACATTAACCCTAAATCGAAAAATGGTGTTGCCAAGCTCACAATATTTTTAAAATACCTATTCAACCATACCCCACACAATGTGTTTGTAGAAAAAAATAAATATTGACTTCCTCTTTACTTGTATGGCAGATACCCTAAAAAAAATTATTTTCATATTTTATTTTACGACTTTTTCGCCATGATTGATATACATATCCATGCCAAATTACAGATTTCTAGTACTTATAGTTTCTGAGTAGGACCGTGGACGGACAGACAGACAGACAGACATGACGAAAGTATAAGGGTTCCTTGTTTACTACGGAACCCTAAAAAGGAGAGGTCAAAAGTACCCGTAACCCGTACCCGGCGGGCACGCATGAAAAGAGATGAGTGTAGATGAAGCGAAAGAGGTCTGTCAGGATCGTAGCAAGTAGAGAGTAGTCTCTGCCTAACCCTGTTGGAAACAAGAGTGATAACATGTATGTATGTCATCATCATCTGCCTCACCTTATCCCATTATCTGGGGTCGGCGCAGTATGTCTCCTTCCACAGTCCTCTCTGTTTCCCGTCATACTAACATCTACTCCTATTACCCCCATATCTTGCCTTACTCATTCCATCCACCTCTTTTTTGGTCTTCCCCTTCTCTTATTCCCATTTACCTTCATATTCAAAGTTCTTTTTGTTGCGTCTTGATCCTCTCTTCTCATTACATGTCCAAACACATAACATGTATGTATGTAGTATCATTATAATCACCTCAAAAATGCCTACAAATTCCACACATATTTATGTTTCAAGCTATGTCGCCCTCATTATAACTCTAATTGCTTGCATTAACATCACACTACGCATCCCAAACATCCCGCTGTTAAGAAACTTGATTACGAGAAGCTAAATCTTAATTGACGTCATTTGGCAACAGATGCTTGACTTGCGGTTAACGTTGACACGACAATGACGTAACTACTATTTTTTTAATTTCTAAACGTTTGCACAATTTGATATTGTCATCTTTCGATTTTGACGAATTTAAGTGTTATTTTTGGTCTGTGCACCATCTTCACATTTTTTAAACTTGAAGATTACTTAATATAGAATGTGATCCACTTTACTTACATAAATTAGATATTGAGAGTATTGGAAATATATACGCTGAATTTTTATTGGTTTTGCAAAAAAAATGTCGTATAGTAAATAAATGTCTCTATCCATATATGTAATCCAAATTTGTGGATGACATAAGATAAAAAAGTTGCGAAAATGATTTTCGATCACGTACCTAGTTACAACCATCCAAAACTACCGCGTCATCATCATCATCAGGTATTTTAGTCTCCACTGCATGAGCACGAGCCTCTCTGTACTACTAGAGCCATATTTGGTCAGAGCAGCCAAAGGATTTGGCCTACACTGTCTACGCGGCAGTCCAACGTACGTTTGACTGCCGAACGATCAACAACGGGTTTGGTGCCTGAGGATGCCTTGTGAAAAGTCGAAACACGTGTCGCGTATACGACGTCCGATGTTGCTGCAGCCGCAGCGGATGCAGCAGCATGGGAGGGATCATGTATCGACTTTTGGTGGCACGCACACGGGCTGCTGGTAGCAGGTATGCTGGGACTAACAGTAGTGGGTGGGCGCCGGCCGTCAATAGTTCGCATGAACTAACTGGTGGCGTAATCACACAAAGTAATTCAAATCACATAGTATGTAACTTTGACTTTCGCAAAGTAACACCTGAATCTATTAACTAGTTTATAAGCTTTGTTTAGCTTGTATTTCCTAAGTCGCCTTCTACGATATCCACGGGAAGACTTGGAGTGGTCCTATTCTACTATGCTATGCCGAAAACCACACGGCATACTATAAATAAACTACCGCGTGATCCCGATAAACTCCGGGAGCGGCGGTACTACTAATTGATCTCACGATTTTACTTTCGAGTTTTAGTCAACATTTGTTGTTTCAGAATTTTTATTTTGACTAGCTAATTAGGTCTTACTAACGATCCTCATAAAGCAGCCTTCGGCTCAAGAAAAGCAACAAAGATCAAGTGTGCGTTTGATAGAATAGAACTTTCATTTTCTTATTAGATTCCATTTTTTGTTTTTGTTTTTGTGTGTGTAAGTGGACTGAGATGATTCATTCTACTTAATTAAAAGCACCTGACATAGCTTGATAATTGCTATACTATGATGACAGCCATGATCAACGGCATTACTTGCATTTCGAAGCACGGAGGAGCTCGAGATTTTTTTGTCCTTTTGGTCACCCATCTAACTGCGGACAGTGTCGGTTAATGAGCTCCTTCTTACCTTTATAAACTCACAGTTACAGTAAAAACAACAAGATCTATGGTAAAAAAAACCCAAAAAGTAAAACATAATGTTATGACGGGCCTTCTTGTACTTTATAGCCTCACTGTATCTACTTTTGTCGAACATCATTATTTATAGAAAAAAATTAAATTTAACAGTTTTAACAACCGGAAAAAGTCGAGATTCCATATTTGACCAAAAATTCGAAACTCGGTTTCAGAACGCCCTACTGATGTCGCGGTTGATAAATTACAAATTAAATCTTTCTTTAAATGTTAACATAATTCTGAATAAAGTGATTATATTTCATTTTAAATGTCGCATGCGATTAAATTTCACTACTCAACGGAATATATTCAAAGTAAATTTATGGTGAGTAGACCAAAAAAACATTCTAGAAATGTTGATGGTTTTGAATTTGTTGAACCAGCAGTTTCGATAAGCTTCTATTTAAAATCTTATATATGTCGCAGTTGGATTGTATAATCTGTTGTTTGAAGTTGTTTGGCATAACTGCTTGGTTTTGTTAAACAGCTGAAAATTGTTCAGCTGAATTGTCAATGAGTTACGTAATTACGTTTGACTAAAAAAACAACTAACGTTTAGATCGTTAATAATAAGTTTAAATCTTAATGGGGCAGATAGAGCATATTGGGCCTTGCGTCTCTAAACTGACAGAGCTCAGTGCCACAGAATTAATATTACTACTGATTAGCATTACCAAAAAATAAATACTATTCCCTATGTTCACAAAAAGTTCACAAATAACAACGTAGTACCTGGGCAACCGAGCTTTGCTCGGTTACATCTCAAACATTAACTACATTTTTTAAACCTGTCTAAAAACAATAAAAATTAAAAAATTATATATAAACTTGAACATAAAAAAACCAAAAGTAAGTCACCGAGTGGGATTCGAACCCACACTCTTTATAACGGTCCGCTTTGACCGTTGAGCCAGACGGATAGCGCCCGGTGGGACGAAATTAGCGACCATATTCTGTGTGGAATGAAAAAGCATGAAAACTCGAAAACACGCGTTTTCCCAAGCATAAGACTAATCTAGATCGATTGTTTACCCCCGAAAAGCATCATATACCAAATTTCATTTCGAAATCGTTAGAGCCGTTTCCGAGATCACAGAAATTTATAAATATATAAATATACAAGAATTGCTCATTTAAAGGTATAAGATATGCATAATTAGATAAATTTTGTTGTATACCTATAGAGGTCTAAACGCAGACAATTGCTCTTTCCAATTGCTTTATCCAATTGAAACATTACTTAAAGGCGATAAACAGATAAACGCTATTGTTCAGTCCTTTAGTCATAATGCTCCTCAAATTGGCCCAATCCAAATAACAAGGTTACATTTAATGTTTTAGGAATAAGTTTTCAAACGGTTCCCAATCATTAAAGTCAAAACAATTTGAAACCTATTGTTATAAGAATGGAGTCTAATGTTGAATATCGAGAAGAGTCGATGGACGCGACACGACATAATATTGCGAAAATTAAGAGCACATTCTAGACTATAATGATGCCAAATTAAAAGGTTGCTGCTACGGAATGAGATGACTCGAAGGCGAAGGTTTGTTTATATGTCCTCGTAAATATAGACCTTCCTATGTTTTGATCTCCGAGTGTAATTCTTTACACTTTTAAAGTCATGTGCCAGACAACTGGTCTCTTCTCATCATCATCATCATTCGAGCGTATTTCCGCGGTTACATCCTCAGCGGTTCAGAGCTCGGGGTCCGTTACCTAACGAGGTTACTGGTTTTTACACATAGTGACTTCAGTCTGACTTCAACGCAAAAGGTAGACCAGAACCAATCCGTGAATAGTTTAGGTTGCTAGCCGCATCGCCTATTAACATGCTTTCCGCATTTTCGCTCAGTCCCTCGATCGGCTTCTACGTTCTACGCGGAAAAAGAAGTAGCTGGTACATTTTAAGTTGTCCTTTTCTCTCAGACTAGCATGCAAGAGCAATGAGGAAACATATCTACAAATTACAACCTTCACATTTCTATTAATATCACATGTAAGTACCTACTCTATATAATGACAAATAATAATGCATTGCTCACCTAACTAGATTTACTAGTAGTTACACAACTTTCATTAGAACTCAAAAGTTCATGGTCACACACAATCCACGCCTTTTGATATATTTTTACTTCATCAATCATGCTACACTTACAAATGTCATTATTTTCGTCACAATACTAACCATCAAAGAGTTGATTATTAGAATTACATAAAATAATTTGTTCATAAATCATCCGTAATGAAAAACAATCCCTTTGATTTTGTAATGTGTACTGTTTCTTTTTCACGTGCGTATTTTGATCAATTGTTTTCTACATCAGCACGTCATTATTATCTTATCAACTTTTTGATGGTAAATACGCAATGTGACACGTATTTACCATCAAAAATTTGATTATTACAATCACTGAGAATAATTAGTTCATCATAAATCATCAGAAATTAAAATAAACTTTAATTCGTATGTAATGCAGTGACATGTAATGACATGACCAAATTTTATCCAATTTTCCTTGACCTTACGTGATTATTTACGACCAAAACGTTGATTCATATTTGAAAGATACATAGTGCCGTGTGGTTTCCGGCAGAGTAGAATAGGGCCTTCCGTGGATGTCGTAAAAGGTGACTTAGGAAATACAAGCTAAACAAAGCTCATAAACATCAATGAGACCTCTCCAACCCGTCTGGCCAGCGTGGAGAGTGTAGGTCAAGTCCTCTGGCTGCTCTGGCCAAGTATGGCTCTGGTAGTACAGAGAGTAGTAGTCGTGCTCCTGCAATGGAGACCAACGGACCTGATGATGATGATATTTGAAAGAGAAGTTAGTTCATAACTCATCAGAAATAAAAAAAACATTATTTTTTAATTTAGAGAATCATTGTACAATTTTCTTCGACCTTTAACTCATAGCTGGAGGCTTCAGTTTGTAAAACAAACGATGTCAGTTGAAAACAGCGCTTCTACAAACCACAGCAATTTGGCAACTGTGCCGTAACACACTCTTGTTAGATGACTCAACATCTTTCATTTAGTTCGTATGCGGTCACTTTCTTTTACGAACAATTTGATAAAGTAAGGGCATTAGTGATGTGTCGTTTTATTAGATGACTTATTATTTTGGTACAATTTTAAATTGTCATAGGTAATATTTTATTTGGCAAATATGATCTGGTAAGTATGGACAGTTTATTTATTTATTAAATCTTTACTGACCATAATGGTACAAAAGGTGGACTTAATGCTAACGCATTCTCTACCAGTCAGCCTTTAGGAAAAACAGAAATATTATAATATTATTTTACATAATTTAGTATTTTATAAGCTTTTTATATTTGTGCTTCACGTTACCAAAATCACGACTCCTGAACTTAGGGCTACTAGTAGTTAAAATGTGTTTTAATTAATAGTTGTAATTTGGGACTTGCAACTACATGGTTCTGCTAATTAGAGCTAAAGTTTGGTATCTACTAAACTTTTAATCGCAAGTAGCAAAACTGATTTAGTTATTTATTTTTTCAGTGATAGTGAATAGATTGTAAAGGAAAACGTCGTGAGGAAACTTATACCGTTTCCTGCTCCTCAAATGGAGTTAAACAATGAAAATGATAATAACCCATAACAACAACTTTTCAAACATAACATACGCACCTGTGACCACATTATGTAAAGAGCACACTCATTTAGAACGTAGTTTATGTGTGAGTAAATTGATGTAGGTCCATAAATTACCATAATTGGCTGTCGATTCTAACCATTCGCTCTACTTTAATAGCGTCCTTTCGCGAACTGGCAGCGCAAATAACATCACATTCACGAGAGCGCCTCGTAGATTGTAGTAAAGGTCTTTAAATGCTGCTACTGTTTGACTGAAGCGGTGGTGGGCACTTGTGCGTGTGTGAACCGCAAGTTTGACCGTCACTCTCTGAGTTTGAACTCATGTAGGTTTGTAGGTACGGTCATTTTCAACTACCAATACTTGTTTCCGGTGGCGAAAACATCGTGATGAACCTTGCACACTAGAACATCATTTATAATTGCCTATCGCTAGTAAATTTATTTTTATTTTTCCTAAAGGCTGACCGGTAATGCATTAGCATTAAGTCTACTTTTTGTACCATTATGGTCAGTTTATAACATTCCTTACAGAAGTAGGTGGTAGTTGTTGAAAATGGCTCAGAGCTCAAGTTATTAGTAATCTGCGTTCAGACAAAGACAGTTTAAATACTAGCGTAACAGATACTCAATGCCATAGCAACTGGAGGCAAAACTGGAGTTGCGGGGTAGGCTCACAGAGATGGCAGCACACACGACTAGCAAAAAAGTGTCAACGCAAGCGTTAAATATACTTTAAAAATATTAATTGCATTTCATAAGTCATATTTAATTAATTAGAGTACTGCTTTATTTAAATAATTGTAATAAAAGATTTGTAGGCGACGCACAAAGGTCTAATTTTGTATATAAATAAAGTATGTACATAGTTCTTAATTTGTAAGAAATATGCTGGCCACTAAGAATTTTTTATTATTCCTTTTTAGTCAGCGCCAAATTTTAAATATTTTTTCTTGTCTGTTCCTTTTTACAATGGTTTCGTACATTTATGTTTTCATCTATCGTCTTGTTAAATAAAAATTCCGCAGTTGTAAATAGTTTTTCCCTCTTTTATTTGCGTCGCCAACAAGATTTTAATTTTTTAATTATTAGTTATAGCGCCATCTAGTGAAAAGGAAGAGAAATAGTTATGTTTATAAGGCGATAGGCACACGTGACTTGGGTAAATTAAACCCGAACTGAAGCAATTGCTGCAATTCTTCGGCTTAATTCGGCTTGTGCCGAGATCTAGTGACAAGGAAGATAAATAATTGCGTCTAGTTACGATAAAACTTATGAACCACAGTCGCATTACGCAGTAAAAAACAGAAATGCGAAACAGTTGCAAAAATCATGTTATACATATTACGCGAGCGAATATAGAATATTCTAAAAACACGATGACCTCTGTTCACCCCGGCTGCCATCACACCGTACTAATCGATTTTAAATAACTAAATTCGCGACCACTCGCGAGCGTCTGCAGTGCGTTGCACTGCGGTTGCAACACATCCCTTAGATTCGATATTGAGAGTATAGAAATGAAGATTCTAGTTCTAGTAACTACAACTAATGGAGTCTATTGAATAAAGTAAACGTCATTTTTAGGCCTACCTATATGTCGTCATATCACTAAAGATAGTTCGGCTCCAGGTAGTACGAAAGCGTTTCCTTCCTCTCTTGCCCTCTTGTATATTTATCACTTTGAGGGTCTGGTCCTCTTTCCGACGTCACAATTAATAATAGTATTACATACAAATCGGAATCTCGGTCTTGCGCAATATGCGTCCCCGTTCCCCATCCTCGCATGTATTCGCCGTTGTCGCCTGGTGTTGTGTTGAGTGGTCGGCTGCAAGTGCCTGGCCGCCTCGACAAGGCTAGAACGCAGGTACAGGGACGGGGAACGGAGACGCATATTGCGCGAGACCTTAGAAGATTCCTTTCTGTATGTAATATTTATATTAATTCTATCCGGCCGACGTATTACAAAATTAATAGGAAAAATTTTATCTAAGGTTTTTTTTATATGTCAGCAATTTTGAATCAGCTGATAGTATAAGTGTACTCATTTTGTTTTACTACTCCAGTACAACGAATCATTTATATTTATTCTTTGACGAATATTGATATATTAGAATCACAATTTATTTACAAAGAATATGTAATTTTATAATGCATGGTTTTAGTTTGAACAATTAATGGCGCCGTTCCAAAAACAAAAATCTTAACAATAATACTGTTATAATCACAAATATGCCTCCCTATACAAAGTTAACATCTGCACCGTCCATATTTTGTATCTCCGTATGAACTATGACCGCCCGCTAAATTCATGTGCGTGTTTCTAATTGCTCACTTTTCTATTTTGAAACGTAGGTAACTAAATTTGCAATATTTTTTTAATTGAGAATAGGAAATATTTAATGACACTGTTGTAAAATTTATTGTATTTTTGTCTTGGCTCTGATGGAGAGGATGTTTTGGCGTGCAAATACCAGTCGACCTTGTTGACGAAATGCGGAAAGAAATGGTTGAAGACGATGCGAATATTTAAATACAAGGCCATTGCAGGGGATTTAAATTTTTAATCGAAATGCCGTATTTAATGTAGTAGTAAGTAATGAAAAAATAGGTTACCGAAGTGTGCTTAATGTCACTACTGAGTTTTAGAGAAAAACAATTGACATGCGATTTAGACGATGAGCGTTTTAGACGAGTTGCAACATAGACTATTTGCGTTTTAGACCATTCGATACTAACTCAAAACAATAAAAAATTTCATATAACCATTTGATTAGTAAAGGTAATTTACATGTATTTTTATTGTCACGCTATATAGTTGACACCTATTATGTATGTGTAAAACTTGTTAAAAATTATTGACTGAGGTATTACTTACACCATCGGAACACTCGGTTGCCGACATGTCATTACGTTGACAATTTGAAAAATCTTTTTTTGCTATATACAAAGGGAAAGGGGTATCAACCCGGAAGGGTATATTTAAAAGTACTAATAAATGTAAACAATTCTTACTATATACGGGACCATCCCTGATATCGCAAAAAAAATCTGCAGTTCCATACATTTTGGCACGGTAGGTATGATGGTCCCTTACTAAAAGTTGTTCACATTGTACGTATACTCTCTTTCGGGTTGATACCCCTTTTTCATAACACATTGTATAAGTAGTATCGTCATTAATTTCTATAAATATATAACAAAGGTTATTACCCAAACAAGCATTTTATAAATCTATTAAAATTACATGTGCGTGATTACATAATTTATTATTACGCTCAATTCTGATCCCAAAGAGTATTGCACTTATGTTGTGCGTGTCACGTTAATGACGAACATAAAATTAGTTCTGACGAACTACGAGCATTTTTGCGGGACACACGCGAGCTATAATAAAACCAAGTAAAAACATACATATTTCGTCACGGTCTGTGATGCTGTAAAGTATGAGATTATGTGTAGTCAGTTTAAAACAATCCCTTTTGTTGTTTTTGTATCGACGCGACGTAACAGTTTGAGATTGACAAGTATTATAACGTTGTAGCCAGAAAAAATCTGGCTTTTACATCTCCTTCTTGGGCATCTTCTTATATTTAAGAGCTGGGCTCTTGTCATTGGAGTGCTTTCCATGTCATATTATATCATTCTTGGGCATACTTGGCACATATTAAAAAAAACCCTGGAAAAAGCGCCTCTGGCTCCGAAGCAATACAATTCCTAAAAGGATGCAATTGGTACGCGCTAAGAAGAGGATATGGAGTTTAAGTTAAGTTGGTATGATAGAATGAGGTTTTTTGTACAAGCTTTATGTACTACTTTTTATTACATGGATAGAACTTTAATCACTAAAACTGATTTATACACAAACATAATGTACCCTTTGAATTTTAAATCAAATCTTATCCCAATAGAAGACATGACTTCATATGTAACGTGTTATTATAATATACTTAATTTTAAACAAAAATGCTACTTCAATTTGTTAATTATTTTTTAGATGACTTCACCAATCCACACTTTCTAATTGAGAATGCTTGTTTTAAATATATTTTATAAAAAAAAATCAAATCGTGAAACTAGACCATTAACTTTTTCAAAAGCACTGTCAGTTTATTTAATTTATGTAAATCAACTACTTACTTAAATATTACGCAGATTATCACTAAACTAAGCGGGCTGTTAACCAAACCGCATGTAATAAGAAAGATGATCAACATTTACATGATGGTATGATTTGTATGTATGAGGTGTCGAGAGCGGGCGATTTAGGGCCAATTCACACTGAAACGACAGCGGCTGCGTACTTTACTGTCAAACCATAGTCACCTTAATTTCTATCTATGATATGCATAGAACAGTTTGAAAAGGGACGCATATTGACGCGCGTCTTGTGGACACGCGGACGCTTTTATTTATCTCTATCTAATTGAACTGGGCTTTTCGTAATAGATATAAAGGGTGCTCTCTAGGGTTGCGAGTCTAAAATGGAACTGGGCGGGACACCTGGTTCGAAGCAAAGATACCTAATATAATTACTAACGTAACAGATACACAGCGCCATAGAAACTATTGCACTTATATTATAAGCACACAGAGATGACAGCACACACGACTAGCAAAAAGGTGACAAAAGAAGTGTTGTACATGCTTTTAAAATAATTATTTCATTTTATATACTTCATATTTAATCAATAAGAGTACTACTTTACTTAAATAATAGGGATAAAATATTTTAATTATCATAAAGCGCCATCTAGTGACAAGGAAAATAAATAATTATGTTAATATGGCAATGGCAGGCATGCTCGAAGAAACGATGGCAGGTGGAGTAAGGCCGTCACCGGGTAGTATCCCAGAAATGATAAGCGTAGTGGGGGACGTCTAGCAGCTAGGTGGGTCGAAGATGTCAGGCTGGTTGCTGGAAGGAACTGGATTGCGATGGCAAGGAATGGAATAAGATAGTGCAGACAGATGAAAATATATAGACCAAATAAAAGAAAAATTAAACGCGAAAACATATAAGGAGGTTAAGAACTAAGCGAAAGAAAGAGAGAGATAGAAAGCACTCCACCGACAAGAGCCCAGCTCTTAAACATAAGAAGAAGAAGTGCAGACAGAAGGAGGCTTATGCCCAGCAGTACGTTGCCAGCCCTGAAAGCTGACAATGACAAATATGATGATGATGATGAATTGATGATGGTTTTACAATAAAAGTGTGCTGCTAGGCGCAGCCATTTAAGTGTGAATTGACCTTTGCAAGTGGCGAGTTATGGCTCTGTAGCTCTGTGACGGTAGGGTGCTCTGTGACCCGAAAACTATGTAACGTTGACATAACAAGAAGAGAGAATTTATTTATTTATATTTAAGAAATCTTTAACTTTACAACTAAGACAACTAATTTTTACCCAACAACGGCGAAACCAAAACGAGAGTTATGTGGTTCGCCGCTATCTTATGTATGTTCATCTACCTGTACTGTACGGTACCTTAACACATGAGGTATCGTTGGAAGCATCTTGATAAATTCAATATGGCGCCCACTATAGGCCAAAACTAAGTAACTAAAAATTAAATAGGTATAAATCTAATCATACCGTGTTGGGTATCAAATGACTACGTAATAAATAATGAACCACAATTAAAAAAAACATACATTACTACCTGTTTTTTTCCTCTATGCTTGCAATCACTGGATAAATGTACTTTACAGCGAATCTCTTCCCATAGTCGCATTGTAGATTTTAAATCTATATCTTGTAAACTATAGCATTACATCATTACTCAAATGCACACGTAAATTAACGCAAAACATACATCTTTTATAAATTTTTGCTAAAAATCATTTGTTTTGTAAGCATGCTGGTCTGGTAGAAAATAAAAGCTTTGAATATACCAATTTAAAACCTTTCTCCCAGACCAGCATGGAAGATTTACCAAAAACGTCCATTCATTGCGTCGACAAAAATGAAAGGCAGATTAGGCAGATAATGACAGATTGCCTTATATCCTAAATAAAAGCAATGAATCTCAATGAAACAATTTCACAACCTAACATCTTAAAGCAAACGTCGTGAGAACTAGAAATCCACAATTTCAATACGATAAGGCCCAACGCAGACGAAAGACTAAACCGTGCCGCACTTTTTAGTCTGTGAAAATTGAACCTATGGAATCACATGCAGCAACGCACACGACGCGCAAAAAGTCCGGCGCGCGTCGTGTGCGTTACTGCGTATGATTCTATAAGTTCACAGACTATAACAGACTAAAAAGTGCGTCACGGACTAAAAAGTGCGTAGTCTGTCGTCTGCGTTGGGCCTAAAGGCGACATCACACTACGCCAAATGACAAGACACTCGTGTCAGGAATGAATCAAACGAACACAAAGAATGAGCCCTAATGACCACTATGGATTCTGTAAGCATCAAATTACTGAGGACACGGACGGATCAAATCGAGATGATAAAGCATTCAGATAATAAGTGCTTATTGTAAATAAATCATCAGTAATATTGGACTTGTAAATCTGTACGTAACATTTTCACCATCTGTAGTATTAGGTAGGTACACTATACAAATAATGTCATGTCGGATTAATGTATAATACGGAATGATGAGTAAAAAAATATATTTTACTAAATTTCAATCAGAATCGGATTATCAAAAAATAATGTACACTTTATTTTTATTTATCCAACTAACGTATAAATGTCGTGTTAATTATTGTGAATAAATGAGCCTTTTGAGTATTCTTGAGCACTTTAAAAAAATTTTTTTTTTCATTGATACGCTGATTAGAAATTTTTCGTCATCATGCCATTATAGCGTTGCATCAAATGTACGTCTGTGATTGATCGATCGTTTGGGTAAATTGGTTTTTGCATTTTTTTTATGTGTGTGTAGAAGGAAACCTAGATATTTTTACACATTTATATAAATCTTTTATAAGTGTGACGATCGAGTTGTTTGGAAGGAGATGGGGAGACCTTTGCCCAGCAGTGGGACCATTGCACGGTAGAGGTTAATTAAAAAAAATATGCATATAAATCTTCAAATGTAGAATTCTAAAGCTCATTTACACTTAGATTAGCTGAATGTATCTCTTCCTATACATAAATGACTGTGGTGTGTTGTAAAGTGACAACTCTGTACCTCTTTTTATTTTGTAATTATGGCCAGTCTATCTGCAACGCATCGGCAATTTCCCTAAAGGTCACCTAACATAATGCTACTAAATAAACACAATTATTGCAAAACACGTCGCCAAAGTGCAGGCGTAAGTTACGACAGAGAAGCGTATACAACGTTAAAGGGATACAGGATCAGTTTGGTTTAATAAAATTAAACAAAAAAACAGTCAAAATGTTAAACAAAAATCTGGATTTCAATACTAAAGTGTGCAGCCCGGGCAATTTGTATGGGAATGTAGTTTTTTTTTTTGTTTTTGACTGATGTTTTATTTTATCATTATATATATATACATAGTGATCTAGTATAGCTCATGGTTCGATTTATTACGGGTTTGTCCCTTCCACGTTGTGTACAGGTTGGTTTTTTACCCACCAACCATATTTTTGGTGCAAGTTCAGGTCATGATACTAAACTACTTTCTATACCTAAAAAAGTTATTAAAAATCGATAAAAAAATTGGTTGTTTGTAAAGTAGGTTTACGATCGAGATGTTTACGTGATAACGTCGTTTTACGGAATGACTGGCAGCGCTCGAGATGAGACGGGAGATCGGTCCGTCTCTCTCTCGTTATACCTGCGATCGCGCTTGTGAGGTTTTGGTGTGACACAAGTTTCTGAACATGTCACCCGACTAAAACGATTTTAAAGACGTTATCACGTCAAAAAAATTACCCGTACAATATGCACTTGGCCCGAGCGAGTATAGGTAGCCCAATTTGTTTTTATGGAAAGTACTTAAAATATGACGTTGTACGAGGTTATTTATTATCATAACAATGCTCAAGCTAAAAATATCATACAAAAATATTTTTTTATTTGCTGTACAAAACTTTGTGTTGTAATTTTCAACGCACAATGTTTTCTACGAGCGATGAAAATTCTGAAAAAATGGAAGCGAAAAATTTTTTGCTTGTTGAAAACCTTTACATTTTATCTACCTAATAAATCACATAGTTTATTTTTACTAAATTATTAATAACCATGTATTTTCTAAATAAATACACTAAAACTTAACATAAAAACCAATATAAAGATCTAAAATTGTTACTAATTAAAAATAGAACATCATGTAAATAAAAAATAATATATTATCAGTAATCATAGTTGTGTATAACCAGTATAACTCAGAGATTTATGTAATCTGAAAATGTATGAACATAAGCAAACAATTCTCTACCGCTACCGCTTATGCCTTAGCCGGCATTTTGATCTCAAAGTTACCGCAACGTTTCTTTGTGCGGCGTATCGAATTCCATTGAACAGTTCACGGCACATAATGTAACACGCGCGTACAAATTATTGTTTATTTACAAAATATATACTCGTATAAACAACAAGACAAACACTTTCTAGAAGAGCAAAACCTAAAATTCTCTGTCTACCTTATTAGACAGTGTTAATATATTATGCACTTTTGATATAACGAATGTACTTCAATGAGAAAAAATAAATAACAATAGGAGCAGAACAACTAATATTCTTTTTTAAATTAGCATAGTTTATTTTATAGTTTAGTACAAACTATAAAATAAACTATGCTAAATTACTATGCGGCAAGTACTTGTATTTCGTAAGAATTTTACGTATAGGTTTAGGGTGACTCAACCCACGAAAACCACAGTACATGTGACATTTGAGTTATTAGTCAAAAAACTTATAACACCATTGATAGACGTGTGATTGAAGGCAAGCTAATGCCCTTTTGGCAATTTAGCGATGAACTCTTGGGAACTGTGGCGAAGGGCGACGTTTTATGTACTTAGCGATGCTAAAAACAGGCGTTTGCAGTCACTTTTTTACATCAATCAATGTTAATTGCGGTGTTAATGTTAAAAAAACGACGGGTTGCACTCTGGGAGTGCCGGCAGAAGTGAAAACTTGAATATTAACGTTGTGCATTTTTGATATTTTGGAATGGTTAGGGAATAATTTTGCACGAATTGCTTTAATTATCAGTATAAAATATTTCAAATCTTTTCTGAACCACAGTCTGTCACAAGCATGACCAAATTCATTTTCAAATACACAGCAGTATGGCCACTACACAGACGGTCGAGCCATCAGCTGTCACCATCCATGGATGCGCGTAGCACGCTGTAACATAAACACACACGAACATTCGCGCAAGCGCCCTGCGCCGTCTTACGAATTTTCGATTAGGACACGTGTCCTGACGCGAGTTTAATATTTTTTACCCATTCCAAAACAAGTGCACAACGCCGCTGAAGAAGATTTCACTTCAAAAAAGTTTGAAGAAAATGTCGAATTTTCCTTAGATAAGTTAACCCCTAAACCGCGAACGTCGGATTTTACCGACTAACATTGTCGGGCCTATTCCGCAAACATCGGATATTTCCAACAAAAAAATGCTTGCATGTTACATAACTTACGAATCCATATCTGTTTTTGGTTGTACATATTTATTTAAGATTTACCATGCATCGCGCTTTGGGCACGACAAATGATATAAAATCTCGCGGTAAAAAAATAACTAAGTTAGTAGTAGACCTGAAGTGATGGCTCCACCGTATGTTGTACGAAAAGAGGGGTATTTTTAGTTTGACGCCAATATCTAAATGTCTGTTTATCTGTCTGTGGGGGTAATGTTCTTCCTCGTAACGTTTATGTCTATAGTCATACCGTTCACTAACTTAAACACTTTTGACAAATATTTTAAAGTATCCACTAACGTTCCCACTCTCACCTTGTAAGTATCATAAAACACTTTAACACATTCGTTTAGCTATTTCAAAACGATGCAACATGTAAGCGAATAACAACACCTCTCAAATAAAAACGTGAGCAAAACCGCAAGACAGAAATAGTTCAGAAAGGCACATGTTTCGCTAATCTCAACCTGTTAATGTCTTAACGCGTATAAACCGAAGAAGGTCTAAGCGATGATGTGTTTTGAAGGGTGACCAAATAATAGCATAAGGACGAGACTCAAGTGACTCAACCAAAGCTAAGCTAAGCTAGGGTTAAGCGGACTTTAGACAACCTAAATATTTCGTTATTGAAGCACCGCAATTCCATTGGTGGTCTGAAGTCCATTCAGCATAGTGCTAAAACGTTAACTTTAACACGGAGTAATAGACAAACAGACAATTTTTTTAATGGTGTGTAATACATATGAGTAGTGACTTAAGTCGCGATGTGACGCACTTTGAAGAAACATAGAATTTGCATTTACTAGGCACTCAAAAAGGTACAAATATCAGTGTCGCGTGGCGCAGTAGGCTCTCTTTGAAGTTAGTATCTTGTTGTGTAGTACATAAGTTCTATATTTTTTTCAAAACTTTGCGCCACGTCGCATTGCTTCGCATCTTAGTCTGAGCTGACCCTATCACTGGAAATAGTACTGAATGAATCTATATTTTTTGTGATATTTTGACTGGCAAAAAACAGCCACTTTTGGCTAATGTGCCTAGAAAACATACATACATGCTATCACGTCTTTATCCCTAATGGGGCAGACAGAGCATTTTGGGTCTTGCGGTTCTATACAGAGCCCAGAGCCGCAAGACCCAAAAGCCACTTTTAGCGTCATGGTGGGCGAGAAGATGGAAAAGCAATCAATACAGTGATGGGTTGCTAGCCGCATCGCCTGTTAACATGATTCGCATTTTTGCCCATTCCCTCGATCGGATTTTACGATCTGCGCGGGAAGAGAAGCAGCTGGTACATTCTAAGTTTTTTCATTTCTCCCAGACCAGCATGGGAGTCTCCCAGACCAGCATGGGAGATAGTTTTAAGGGTTCCCTAGGTGCTGGTCAAGGTGGTATTTTAAATAATTTCTCTACTATTCTTTCAAATTATTTATTAAAATGTGGGCAGCACTGCACCCCAGAAAAATTATGTATGAGCTTAAACAGAGACATTTGCAAGGATTCACATAGTACCAAAAAATACCCTATTAACAGATACAAAACTGATGGTCACCCTATTCCCAACCAGACCACCACGCCGCCTTATGTAATGTCATTATGTTCGATGATATTATAGACATATAACTAATCGCGACTGTGCTGCGTTGCGCAAGTGCGCGGTTGGTAAAGAGGTGTTGTGTTTTGCGATTTTGCATCCGATGTGTTAAATTGGTCAATGTTTATATTGGTACTTTATATTTGGGTTTTGTGAATCATGGCTCTGTATGTTTCGTGAGTTATAGAGATGTGGTGTATATAAATTATTGTAGATATATTACACGATCATATTATTAATACCTATGGTTAATACTTTATATAATACTGAAATACAAATGTGAAGGAGTCATTAACCTGTCTCATGATTAAATACTGTATGTTTTATTTATTTGTATATTCTAACGTAATTTCAATTAAATTTAGTCTTATAAATTGAGGGCTAATTTAAGACTTGGTTTAAACCATTTTCACCTATATGAAGTTGACAGTGACGTAAGAGAAGGTGACATATTACGGGAGGTCATCTTGTTTTCGGCAGATAATGGTTCAAACCAATGGTTTAACCCATCACCCTTTTTTAGTCAATGTACAACATTAAAATACATCTTTATGACATACAAAAAAAAAATGATTTATTTTCTCGGCGTCACGCGGCAAAAGTAATGTGCTCATAGATGAACAACAATGGAGATATGCATTAATACCTATTAAAATTATAAACCATATTAAAATTTCATTGTACAAATATGGCTCAATCATAGACAAAATATGCAAAACTACATTATGTAACTTCAGATGTAATTTTTTTTAAATAATAAATATATTACATACATTTTATATGATAATAGTTTGAAAACGCATACAAAAGACATCAACGCGCCCGTTGACTAAATTATATGAATTTTGTCATAACGCGATTAAATTTACATATTTTTCTTTTTATCATTGAACTAGAGGCAGCGCGTGGCTTCGCCCGCGTTAACTACTCGAGTGAAGTCGCGGGCGTGATGCAATATAGCCTATAGCCTTCCTTGATAAACGACCTGTCTAATACCGAAAGAATTTTTCGAATCGGACCAGTGGTTCCTGAGATTAGCGCGTTCAAACAAACAAACAAACAAACAAACTCTTCAGCTTTATATATAAGTATGGATTATACAACTAGCAAAATATAAAAAATATAAATAAATAAAAGATATTTCAGTTTCACATGTCTCGAAGATATTCTAGCCATTTAACTCTTTCAAAACAAAAGACATAATTTTAGGGCAACATATTACGTGATTTCAACATATAATTAAATGAAAACAAGAAATGCTCACTTTGCAAATCGAGCAAAACATACGGTTATCAGAGTACAATTAAAAGTCAAGGCGATAATAAGCGTAAGGCCTTAAGGCTGTGTAAGGGTTGCTTTATGTTGCGAGTGCTAGAACTTTTATCTACATCCAAATGATGTGTATAAAAGTTCTTTAAGAAATTAGAGAAATTAATGGTCAAAGGACATTACAGAGTGGTATCCTCGTGATGGAAAAAGGAGACATTTTTCTATACATACATACATACATACTATCATGTCTTTATCCCTAATGGGGCAGACAGAGCATTTTGGGTCTTGCGGTTCTATGCAGAGCCCAGGGCCGCAAGACCCAAAAGCCACTTTTAGCGTCATGGTGGGCGAGAAGATGGAAAAGCAATCAATACAGTGATGGGTTGCTAGCCGCATCGCCTGTTAACATGATTTGCATTTTTGCCCATTCCCTCGATCGGCTTTTACGATCTGCGTGGGAAGAGAAGCCGCTGGTACATTCTAAGTTTTTTTTTTATTTCTCCCGGACCAGCATGGGAGTTTTTTTCTGTCACAAAATAATGTCACTTTTCATTGATCGTATCCATTTTCAACGTGATTTTAGATTTATTAATGCAGAAAAACTGATATGAAAAAAGCAAGACGTCACGCTTCACGGTTCCGTAGTATCAAATAACACAATATAAAAGTCTTGTAGTATGTTTTTTTTTAATTTTTATATTTGAGTTGATTGAATGAAAGGTAAATATGCCATATTAAAAAAATACTACTTACTAGATCTTGTTCAAACCAATTTTCGCTGGTAATTTTCATAGTAATAAATATCATATTTTTTTTTAGTTTTATCATTCTCTTATTTTAGAAGTTACGGGGGGGGGGGGGGGGGGACACATACTTTTTTCCACTTTAGAAGTGTCTCTCGCGCAAAGTATTTGGTTTAGAAAAAAATGATGTTAGAAACCTCAATATCATTTTTTAAGACCTATCCATAGATCCACTTCAAATCCACACGTATGGGTTTGAAGAAAAATATTTTTTTGAGTTTCAGTTCTAAGTATGGGAAACTCCTAAAAATTTTTTTTTTTTTTAATATTTTTGTGTCAAAACCTTAATGCGATTCACATAATACATCTACTTACCAAGTTTCAACAGTATAGGTCTTATAGTTTCGGAAAAAAGTGGCTGTGACATACGAACGGACAGACAGAGAGACATGACGGTTCCGTTTTTGCCATTTGGCCACGGAACCCTAAAAAAGTGTCGAATTTGACTTGTTGTCATCTAGCGGATTGCGGTACTTTCGGTCGGGCTGTTTCACAAATACTGCTGAACCGACAGTGCCGACTGCCGGCCAGCTTATGTGTGCAGCAACCCTTACCGCCAGTGAATGCATCGCAGCGCAGCGAGGCGCACCAAGGATGTCACTGAATGTGTTTCCGATATTCGGCGAATGCTACTTTGTTTACTGAACGAACGAGCGAAGCGAGCGAAGTTCTTATAATCCGGCGTTTGTATGTATTTATACAATATCCCCTTTATTGTTCAAAATTAATAAATAAAGGACATTATTGTTATAAAAAGAATCTGAAAAAGTCATGTCAGATGCCTTTAGATGCACTAACACACACGAAAAACAACAATATCAAAAATTTATGAAATGCACAATAGGCGGTCTTTATCGCTTAGCAATTTCGACCAGGCAACCTCACTATATTACAAAATGTAATTAATGAAGGTTTTTTTTTTCGACGACAACTTAAGTTTACCGAAATTTAAAAAATCAACCTCTCTTAGGCAACCCAAAATAATATTTTTATTAAAAGCTAAAAACCAACATCTTGTACATATTGATAACATTTTGTTACAGGTCAATATTATAAAACTTATATAGCACATTAGAACACATAAAATTTGATATAAATACACATGTCATAGTATTTAATTATTTACAATTGATGTCATCGATTTAAACGCATTTCATTGTCAAAATTCGTCAAATTAAAATTAAAAAGTAGGGGGCTAGTTAAAAAAGTGAAAAAAGGGCTGATAGCTTTTTGTTAACTTTATTTTTAAAGATTTTAATAATATCAGCTGCTCTGATCTCCTGCGGCAACCGATTATACATTGTCGGACCCATGACGTGCGTTAATTTACCTGACTTTTCAAGTGCACACGGGATTATTGGAAGTTTGTCAGCGTTTCATTTTTTAATATGGGCTGCAACAGTGTAAAAAGGCCATAACTCAGCGTGGTTAGCCTGTGAGGCGACACACTGGTTTTCAGTTTTAACCTAAAGCAGAAGTATGCTGGTGATTTGAAATATAGTAGCCTTACTTTGTCAATAAATTAATATATATTAAAGTCAAATGGGAGAGAGATAGAATAATTCAAGAGAAAAGCAAAGCCGGCGCGGGCCGCTAGTGTGTTACTAAAACTCTTTTCAAAACAGCATGCGCTTGGATTTACAACTGCCAACTTCTCAACTAAAATTACCACCGTTTGTCTCAAACCTAAACAACGGAACGGTTGAAATGACGTTCCATTTTACGATATTTTCGCAAGGTTCCCATCGCGTCGCGGTATCTGCCATCAGCACGGTCATTGGGGCTTAATTTGACTATTTACATACGTTAAGTAACTGCAGGTTAGTGGGTCAACCCTTACGTATATAATTTGGGTTTTGCGTCAAATAATTTTTTTACGATTTGAAGAAAATTTTAAATAGTCATTTTACTTGTTTCCTAGTTGAACTACCAAGATAGCCCTAAGTCTAACGGTGGTCTAACGGTGATGTACAAGTTTTACATACAAACAAAGTTAAAAACAAAACATAGTAATAGTTTGATACGAATACGAAGTATAATACGAATATAAAACAATTATTTTGGTCTTCGGTCAGCTGGTCGGTCAACTTCTATGGAGAGCCGAGAATTATTTTTAAACTTTCAAAAAAGGTTTCTTAAAAGGAGGTTATGGAGGTTATCAATTCGTCTCGACCTTTTTTTTAGTATGTTGACCTATTATTTGAAGACGCCTGGACCGAATTGAAAAAATCTTTTTTTGTTTGAAAGGTTATACTTGTAAGAAGGTTTCGTAGAAATTTTATCAAAATCGGTCGTGTAGTTATAGGTGAAATCAGTTTTTACTGATAGTTAATGTACTTATAACAAAAAGTGTAAGTGTGAACAGTAGTATATTTAAAAATATTTCACGTCTTTATACCTGACGGGGCAGTGAGAGCGCACAGGCCGTAAGATTGAAAGGATTAGCGCGATGGTGGGCATTAAGGTGTAAAACAGAATTAAAATAGTGATGGGCTGCTAGCCACAGTGCCTTTTAAAATGAATCGTCGTCATAGCAGACACAATAGTAAAACAATACATCAGACGCCCGCTCCGGGCGTCCGACATTTAAAGGGATATGTCTCCCATTCCCCCGATCGGTATATTAGTCTAGAGTTATCTTAATTCATATCTATCTTTATCTAATCTTTATTCAACTTCGTTGTAATGTTATTTTACTCTGCAATCCGAACCAACCCATAGAGGTGAGAACGCGACGGGTGTTATTACGTCACGACTGTCACTATTATGATGCGCCCCCACCGACACCTAGTAATTATAGTAAAGAAAGTTCTTTATGTGTTCAAAATCGGACTAAATCTTATTTTAAGAAGTTTTAAAACTCTTTATTGGCTTCCATGCTGGTCTGGCTATAGTATCGTTGAGTTAGTATCCCATAACATAATTTTCAAACTTACTTTGAGGCTAGCTCAATCAGTGTAATTTACCCCCAAAATAAAAGGAAAAAACTTTGAATCTACCAGCTGCTTCTCTTCCCACGCAGATCGTAGAAGTCATGTTATGTTAGTAGGCGATGCGGCTAGCAACTCATCGCTCTTTTGATTCCTTTTTCTATTTTTTCGTCCACCTTCAGGCTAAAAATGGTATTCAGCTCTTGCAGCCCTGTGATATGTCTGCTTAGAGCGGCAAAATGCTCTGTCTGCCCCGTTAGAGATAAAGACGCTATACTGCATAGTGTATGAGTATAAAGACTAAATGTCATATTATCAGCCTGTCCCTTTCTTTAATTTTAGCATGATCTTGGTTATGTATGTTTATTCTTGTCACTTTCAGGAACCCTTATAAAATATCTTGTAGTATGTCTACACAATATTAACACATATCTAAATAAATGTCCACGACATTTATAATTATCTAAGATGATAATGAAAGACTTTTCTAAAATGTGACTCATTTTTTAAATCTTTAAAACTATTTGATTGTGCGAGCGAGACTGCCAACCAAATGTGAAAATTTTAATGTTGAGTTTTTTTTTTCTGTTGGAATGTGTGGAATGGAAAAATGTGTATTTAATAGTAATATATCCATGTATTTAATTTTACACTTTTCGTACAAACCTTGAATGGTTTTTGCTCATCCCATTTCCATTCTCATTTTTTGTAATTAAAAAAATAACCCCTCGGCTTGTCGACGCCGCTGGTGACAAGAGGGCTGGCTTATATCTCGTGCAGGGGATTTCAGTAGCTATTTAGCGCGGAAATGTAGCGTTGTGTTCTTGGTATCATGCCACATGAAAGACATTTATTTAGATTATAATTTAAATTTGTATTTTAGTTTTGATATTTAGTTAAATAATGATTACTTAATTTAATACACAAATAAAGAATATTTATTTATAAATAAATAAAATTAAATTTATATTGTGAAATGCCTCTTTAACCTGAAACTCAAATCCGGGCCGAGTCACTAGTTCACACAAATTTGAGATCTTCGCCAAATTAAAAAAAGAGGTTGTGTGATGGGTGTCATTATGACACGACTGTCACCGGTGTGACATGCGCCCGCGCAGACACGTAATCATTGTGGCCGGGAAGTCATCACGCGATTGCCTACATATTAGGGTTCCGTACCCAAAGGGTAAAAACGGAACCCTAAGACTCCGTTATAAGTCTGTCTGTCACCAGGCTGTATCTCATGAACTGTGATAGCTAGACAGTTGATTTTCACAGATAATGTATTTCTGTTGCCGCTGTAACAACAATAACAGAATAACAAAATAAATATATTTACGTAGGGTTCCATTTACAACAAACGAGACTTTTATAGATAATACGGAACCCTTGGTGCGCGGGTCCGACTCGCACTTGGTGAGTTATTATTATTTATTTGTTTATATGTAATGTGACGTTCTTATTTGTGTGTTGAAGTTGAAAGTAGATAACCTCCTTGTGTGACGTATACGGAATCTTTAGATGTGCATAAATAGTCTTGTACACTGTAATTTCCGTAATTAGATTTTATTTTACATACAATTTTATTTATATAAGGTCTAACAATAATAGGTATACTAAAGTAAGGGTGAATTCAGGCCTTGATGTTGAACATCTTTCCCACAGGAACATGTATTGAAATATGCAAAGTAATGTTTGGGCTCCCATACATGTTGACCGATCAGCTGATCCGAGTTTTTGTATGGAAAGTCCCAAATTATTTTTCATATTTCGACATGTGTTTCTTGGGGAAAGTTGTTAACTATCACTGACTGAATTCACCCTGCAAATAGCTTCAGTGTATGTTGTTACACCTTATGTAAACCACATGGCGATGTCAATGATGATGAATCAAGAAAACTTGATCATCTTCACTTTATACTAAAAGTCAGTAAGGCTTTTGGAAGCAGAAACACCACTCCAAAAGCGGTACGCAAGGCACGTCACGTCACTGCGTATCCACGTTTCAGTGTCAAGCAACATTGAGCACTAACGTATGATGATAAAGTCTAATTTGGTTTGACATAGAAATAGAACGACACTATCGTATGACTAACGCATAATTTTATGGAGTAATTACCCAGTTTTACAAATACGTACTTACTTAAAAAAGTTTTTAATAAAAGTTCGCAAGGTTACTGTTTTTGATGCAGTTTTAAATAAATACTTAGAAAAAGTTTATACATAATAAAAGTGACTTACCTAAATCAAATGATCTTGCAGCACTATTTCACAGTCAACTGAAGTTTTTCACTGAACACATGAAAACACTCTTACACTTTCAAACTGTTCCGTACAGAGTACAATACATAATCTAAACGAGGTTAAGAGGGAAATGGTTTTTCTTGGCATCAGTTTATCTATGACAGCGAGTTCCTATGGGTTGTATAACCGTCATAACAAAATATAAGAACGAGTAAACAATGCTTCCCACGAGTCTCGACACTATGGGCGTTACGCAAAAATTGCACATAATTAGGACCGCTTTTTAGCGTTCGGACATTGTCTATATTTGACAAAGCAATGTTAGTAAGCTTGGATGTGAAAAAAATACAATTAAACTATTGTCTGATCGTCGGTGAGCGGCTTAAGCAGAGATAAGATTAAGGTTAAGTAAAAACTCGGTCAGGGGTCTTCCCCAAACAAACCAAAAAAAGTTTTTAAACTAACATAAAATATTTTCAAACTTTATGATGAAAATTAATCTTCCAAAACTTCGCCTAATAAAAAGAGATGCAACAATATATCACATATGCAATTGACTTAAATCTCTTTTAAGAAAACAAATAAGAACAGTTTGAAAGTGCATTAATAATATCTGAAATTGAAATTTGGAATTTACCGATTCACCGCGGGTATATTCGTGTGAAGATGCGCGTACGCACGGCCGCCGCTGAAGACTGCGCGGTTTGGGACGCGGCGCGCCGCGACGGTGGGGTGAGCTGATGGGAAAGGATGCCGCGCGTGAGGCGAACCCAGACGTGGCATTGGTGGAAAGTTTGGAAACATTCGCCAAGGCTGAAGGACTTGATTATTGTAATTATGGTGGTTTAATTAAAATACAGTTTGGGACAACCTCAAAAATGTGGCTTTAATTTGAAGTGTTATTTTTATTAATTTAGAGGAATTATGGTAACAGCTAGCTTATAAAAAAAGATATAGCACATATTTTTTAAAACGAGAGCCTCGAGTACCTTTGAGCCAGATACAATTCGAAGTGGTATTTTGGATTAGTGACATATACTGATTGACGCATTTTGTAAAAAAAAAGTGTTTTGTATTTTTTTTTTTAATTATATACTTTGACGTCTCTATTCCAAACAGACAACAGTAGACAAAGCGTACGTAAGAGTGAAGGTCAAAAAAGAGATGGGATGCTAGCGCCTATTGATGTGAATGCAAATTCTTGGCCATTCTCCCGATCTGCTTTTATGATCTGTGTGGGAATTGCCCATAACATAGATATAAACTGAGTTTCGCGGAACACTGGGTTGGAACGAAGTTATATAAGTTGAAGCCCCTAAAAAAACCCCAAAAAATCCGATCTCTAAAAATGTTCGTGAGGGAAAAACATTGACGGAAAAATCTCAGGTACACTTCCGTACCATACAAAAAGGATCTTCATTCCAAAACAATCTGTAGCGCCAAAAATTCCTGTCTCTAAAAAGTTTGTAAGGGAAAAAAGTGGAAAGAACTCAGATACACTTCCGTACCATCCGAAAAGAAACTTCATTCCAAAGCGCCATCATTTCAGACCCACTAACTTAGTTGACCGTTACTATGCAATACATGCATGCTACGTTGACCGTCACTGGTAACAGTTGGACAGGTTCCGATGGCTATCACGCAAATAGCTAAAAAACAATCTCTTTGATGTATTATAAGTACGTACTTACGTACTTACTGCAACTAGTTGCCTATTTTTAGAACGGCCCAAAATCGTTGCGTAGGTTATGATTTTCTTTATTTTGTCATGTAGCGAAATAAAGTAGGTATAATTCAATAAGCATAGAGATAAGCGGAGTTGTGATATTGACTTTGAGAGTTCCGTATAAATATAATGTGAAATAAAATTTCTCTTATCCTATGGCTTGCCAACCATATTTTAAAGACCTAGAAATACTGGGAGTAGGAATATTTCTAGGTCTTTAAAATATGGTGGGTTGCTGGTCTGAAAGAAAAGAAAAAGCTTAGAATGTAGCAACTGCTTCTCTTCCCGCGCAGATCGTGAAAGCCGATCGAGGGAACAGGCGAACATGCAAAGACACAAAACACTGTACCAAATAAAAATTTACATAACTATTATACCTAAACAAATTATATCTTGAGATGAGTAGTGACAGAGTACAAATTTTATTTTATGAATTCTCTTAAACATTTTCCGTGTACGTAAATTGGTAAAATAAATTTAAAAAAATCCTTATAATTTAAAACGATCTGACTAAAAACAATTTAATTATACTTTGTTAACATTTACATTATTAAATTAACTGCATGTCATAAAGCTCGCTTGTCGTTTCACTTTTTGGTTGCGATACCCGAGATCATAGTGTACCTATTAGACCATACTGACTTTTAGTAGTAAGAACTGATGAATATAATGAAATGCAGTAAATAAATAAGTTTGGAAAATCCAAAAGAGCACGCCTCAAAGGGTCCAAATATATTTTTTTTTAAATTCTTATGCATATAGAAAAATAATGATATATATATAGATATACTAAAACTATGAAGAACAGTCGATATTTTTTTTGTTTATTTAATAACAATTAAACCACATCGAATCAGACCCTGAAATATTCCTGAGCATACTCAAGAGTAAGAGAAAAAAAAAGACTCGATTAGTAAAGTATTTCAGTCGTTATCGTGTAAACAAGAAAAGCCTCCGCACATACAGACACACGGACGTCCAAGACAGAACTTTTTTAAACTGTTTTTTAACTAGTTTAAATGACAAAAATGACATCAAAAATATCATGAGTGTTAAAAATAGTGCTTTTTTCTTATGTGTGTGTATATATTATCTTACAAGTGCAATGTATGATACATAAAGACATTTTAAGTTTGAAAAATTAGATGTTTTACGCGAAGTGACAGTAGTACCCACCTCAACGCTTCGCTTATGAAGCGTGCAATTGAATTGAACTAAATTGTTTGACTGTTTGACTAGTGCCGTGTGGTTTTTGGCAAAGTATAATAGAACCACTCTAAATCTTCCCCTAGATGTCGTAGAAAGCGACTAAAGAAATATGCTAAACAAAGCTTTAAAGACCCTCCAACCGTCTGCCCAGCGTGGAGAGCGTAGCCCAAATCTTCTGGCTGCTCTGGCCGGACATGGCTCAAGTAGTACAGATGACGATTGATTGGGAGATTAAAAAAAAAATTATATTGCATTCATATCATACATCAGTTCTCAGTCTTACTAGTATGTAAAAAACCGTTGTATTTAGTCTTACAATAAATAAAATAAATAAATAAATGTGGATACCATCGTTCTTAATTAGGTCCAACATAAACCGTATAGGGCGTTGCAAAAATAAGTTTTTTGAAAAAATATAATTTTTTCTACAAGCTTTTATTGTGAGGCTTAAGTACTTACTAAGACAATTGAAATAAGCCCAAATTCGATGGAGTTGCGTCGTTTTAATACTGAGTTCCGTCGACCACCTTCCATCTTTGTGATTAGATCCTAGGCATCGTCTACCATAAAGTGCTCGTCAAGACATATCAAACGAGTGCAATGAGGTTATGTTGTTTTATAACTAAGTACCGTCGAATATCTCCCGGCTCCATCATCTGAACAGCTCATCGACTTCATAATATTGCATTTTCATCCGATTTACATAAGTATACAAAATTTCAGCTGAATCAGTTGAGGATAATTGGCTGAAAATTAAGTTAAAAGATTTGACCTAAACAAACATACATACAAGATACATTGTAAGTTAAATAAAAGCTTGTAAAAAGAGATAGAACGCGCTTTTTGTCAAAAGTATCTTTTTAATTAGAAACAAAAAAATTGTTATATAATAAATAAATAAAGCCTAATTTAGTTGTCAAATCACTCAAAACCAAACCAATACAAATTAAAAAATAATGATAAATCATTGAGATATTATCAAATACATTCCATCATTCTTATCGTATTGTAATTAAATTTTCCTCAGTTTATGTACCTAATAATCCTAATAAACTGTATGGATGTTTGTTCACTTTAACGTCAAACCCATGCCCTAAGCCTAGATCAAAAATAAATTTAATTATTAACGTAACCTACATTAACACATCTCTTAATCCTTTAAGAGATGTGTTAATGTAGGCACTTTTATCCAGAAAAAAACGACCTGTGTGGTCTAGTGATTATTATGCCAGGATGTCATATTGGAGGTACTGGGTTCGAGCCCCAAACAGGTCAAGATGGAAAATGATTACTTTTCAGATGTTGACAGATGAGTTAGTTTTCATTTCAGATAAAATTTTAATATAGTGTTTAATTAAATAACATTAATAAAGTATAAATAAACGAAATTATGTTAAACTAAAAGCTTTTCAGATTGTATGTTTTTCTGGGTTTTGAATTTCCAAATCCAATTTCCAATGTCGATTTGGAAATCCCTAGGGGAGGCCTAAGTAGTCCTGTCTGACAAATCTGTGTGATCTGGCCTAGTTTTAATTTAACCACGAGGGCATGAGCTAGTACAACATTTATAAGAAGAGCTAAGTTCATCATCTGAGAGTGTTTTCCCTGTTGCATCCTCAGCGAGACTACTGGGTTTTACACAGAGCGACTGCCGTCTGATCTCCGCAACCCAAAGGGTAGACTCTGCTCTATCTTTTGTTCTGACCAATCCTTGGGTAGTTTGATGAAACGCTAGATGGCGTTCGGGACCCACGATTTACACGTGTCTTCCAAAACACGGAATCATCTTTCTTTTCGGATAATCACTGACTGGTAATAACTTTTTACAAAGTATGCTTCCCGGTGGGATTCGAACCTATGACCTCCGGATCACAAAGTGAACGCCTTGACCACTGGACCACGGAGGTAGTCGTATAAGGGCTAAATACGGACCCCTAAATAGAAGCAGATAAAACCCGAACTACAAGCAATAAGTAGCTACTAAATGACGTAAGCCAATCGGGGAGAGACGACTAGAATGGACTAGAAAGTGATCAAATTAGAGTAAAGGGAAATGATTTATTTAAAAAGTGCGTGATTCAATTACGTTTTTCCTACGACCTTTATTATAAACATTACTGACTCTCAGCAAAAAACGCGCAATGATGAGCATTTGAAATGAAATAAAATAATTATAAGTTTATTTTAGAACTAGCCGAAACCCGCGACTTCGTTCGCGTGGACTTTATGACTTCGGAAAATCAGGCTGAATAACTTTTGCTAATGCGTCGTTTTTATATTTCTTATAGTTTAGCTGGACCATTATGGTTCTGCATCAGGTATTCCATTTTCTAAAATCAATTTTACAACAAAAAAAGTTTTATTTGAATCCGTCCAGTATTTCCGGAGATTAGCTTGTACAAACAGATAAACAGTATTTTTAAAAATTCTTACTCTTTTACTATGTCTCCATCGCCCCAAATTTATTTTGGATATATATTCAATGTACAGCCACATTTTTTTACTATTTTATTATATGCATAGATATGCGTATGCATTTCAATGCAAACAATCGTCAAAAACGTACTCATAGATTACAAACAGTTACTAGTTGAGACAAAAACTTCGTTCAACAAAAAAGCTATAAAACATTCATAGTTTATATCATTTATTGTAGTGAGAAGTCTTGACCCCTTCACAATCCTTTAATTAGGAGCTTTGTATGCGCAGGCTACAAGGAGTCAATAAACAAGTGGAGATTTTTCAAATGAAATCGAAACAATCCTTACAATTTTCAACTGATTTATCTCATCTATGACATCACCAGAATGCCTGCCTATAGCGAGCAACTGACCGGCCTGAGTCTAGAATTGGATTTTAAACTACGAAACATCTGTATCAGACTTGCTATTAACAAAACGTTATTTAAAGAGCTGATTGTTTAGGTGCTGTTCAATATTTGAAGCATAACAAACTTTTTTGTTTCAAATACATGCCTTTTTGTTTCAGATTAGGGAGAAAGTGACTTTTATACTACCTAGAGAAGGATCATTATTAAGGATACGACGATGATAGGCGTAAAATCTGAATTGACGTCAAGTCAACGAAACCGCAAATCAAGTCTATCTTTATCAAATATTATCAAGTATTCAGGGTCAAAATTAATATGAATTGTAATATAATGGTTATATAAATAAAAAAAAAATCAAGTTGTCAATGTTGTCATTAATCATATTTATCCATTTTCAACAAGAATTTATATTTAATTGTCTAAAAAAACGGATATCAAAAGCGCTATTTGACTCCAAGCAACTTGTTTTGACGTTTAGAAAATGTATCCGATTTTGACTTGTTAATTATTGACTTCTTTGCTGATAGTGCTATTTCTATTTGATTATTAGCTTCTTGGCACAAATGCGCAGACGCAGACAAAGAGTTTCCCAGACTGTAAACATTTTGAATGGTTTGATACGATAAAGGATAATTTAAACGCTGTATCGTATGACTTTATTGTTAATGGCTAACGTTTACTTCACATATGGGTTACTGTTTTATACGTATGGTACATATGGCAATGCTGATTGCATTGCCATCCAGCGAGGAAACGCAGCCAGCGTTCTTGATACCATGCTGCATGGGCAAGGGGACTATATAAAAAAATTCTGTTCGCGGAGAGTTGATTTGAGTACAGTTTAGTTTTTTTAGTAAAGTTTTTATTTACCTGTTTTAGTTCAAATACAGTTACAATTTACAAATAAACAAATATTCAATTAAATTTATGAGAACTGTATGTGTATATGTATTTTAAAAATTACAAATTCGTCAACGAGTATCATATACTTGTACTACTTTTATTTAAAATACTTTAGAGAAATCCAAGTCCTCCTGTGGATGTCGTAGAAGGTGACTTTAGAAATAGAAGCTAAACAAAGCTTAAATCATCAATGAGACCTCTGGCCAAGTATGGTTCTCGTAGGGAGAGAGTCTTGCTCCTGCAGTGGAGACTAAAAGGACATGATGATGATGATGATTTAGGGAAATGTAGATACAATTTAAGCTAATTAACCATATACAATATTAAAATAATATTACTTCATTACCGACTACGGTGAAGTTGTATTGAGGCACGATATATCTTATACATTTAAACGAGCAATTCTTGTATATTTATTTATTTATATATTTTTATGTATATAAATTTCTGTGATTTCGAAAACGGCTCTAACGATTTCGCTGAAAATTGGTATATGGGGTTTTTCGGTGATAAACAAACGATCTAGATTAGTCTTATGTTTGGGAAAACACGTGTTTTCGAGCTTTTATGCGTTTATCTTTACACGCAGAATATGGTCGCTAATTTTGTCGCGCCGGCCGCTATCCATTTGGCTCAGCGGTTTAAGATGCGGACCGCTAGAAAGAGTGTTACGTGTTCGAATCCCACTCAGTGACTTACTTTTGTTTTTTTTTATGTTATAGTTTATATATTATTTTTTATTTTGTATTGTTTTTAGACAAGTTTTAAAAAATGTAGTTAATGTTTGAAATGTCGCCCAGGTACTTTGTACTTTATATACACATACATTATTTCAAAGAAACTCTTTACACCATTAGTGTCAGTCTTTAACCGATCTAACAAATGTTATACAAGGAAGTAACGTAGTGAAATGAAGGGAAAACAGAAATAGCATATCATCTGATTTGAATGGGCGTCACACGAACTGTACTCTACATTATACAGGGTGTCACAGAACGATGAAGTATTTTCTTAATAAAAAATATATTTTATGTTATTTTGTATTTTTACTATTTGTACTCTACATTATACAGGGTGTCACAGAACGATGAAGTATTTTCTTAATAAAAAATATATTTTATCTTATTTTGTATTTTTCTTTCTTAACTATTTCCCACAAACACTTTAGTGACCTTTGGATTTTGTGGCCTTTGGCTTTGTTTACCGTCAGGGATAAATTCCTGCATAAACCGTTCTATATCACTGTTCAAGCAAACACTACAACGTTATGAAAAGGCTAACAATTAAATAAATAAATAAATATATAGGGACAAATTACACAGATTGAGCTAGCCCAAAGTAAGTTCGAGACTTGTGTTATGGGATACTAACTCAACGATACTATATTTACTTACTTATTTTAATTACTTAGTAACATTGACCTACATGGAAGGGACTTCCCCGTAATAAATCGAACCATGGGCTGTACTAGATCATCTATACATATAATAAAACAGTAAAAAAAGTGTGTCTGTACATTAAATATATTTCCAAAAAAAATATTGGGGGCGATGGAGACATAGTAATAGAGTAAGAATTTAAAAAAAAATGTCTGTCTGTTTGTCTGTTTGTCTGTTTGTCTGTTTGTCTGTTTGTCTGTTTGTCTGTTTGTCTGTTTGTCTGTATGTCTGTTTGTCTGTTTGTACACGCTAATCTCCGGAAATACTGGACGGATTCGAATGCAACTTTTTTTGTTATATAGCTATTAAGCCTGGGCAACATATAGGGTATAAATGATTTTGGAAAATGAAACGCCTGATGCAGAACCATAATGGTCTCGCTAAACTATAAGAGATATAAAAATGTCGCCTTAGTAAAAGTTGTTCAGCCTGATGAGCATTTTCCAGAGACATAAAGTGCACGCGAACGAAGTCGCGGGCTTCAGCTAGTTTATAATAAACTTTAATTAAAAGTCAAGAATTTAAAAAAAAATTGGCCTTTCCATACGAATGTGTGCAGCCGCTCAAGCAATTTTTATTTTTTAGTTTTTTGACTGTTCTTTTTGTATCATTATTATAATCCGTGGTTCGATTTATTATGGGTACCCTATGTCTCTTTCACGTTGTATATAAGTACATGTAAATTTTACTTTTCTGTAACATCCTGTATAAAATATAGAGTCCTAAGTAGGCGCGTTTAACACTATGACTGAGTGATTTCAGACTAGGAGCTTCCGTCAGACTAGTTACATTTAATTGTCATCGAGTGTTGTATAGAACTCAAACTAACTAACGTTATTGGTACCATTCTGCCGTGATAAAAAGTTTACTATTTATAAACATTTTGTTAGCAAACATTTGATCACAATGTTAAATAAAATAAAAAATATGGGACATCAATAAAAAGAAATTACATTTTTATTCATAATAATTTTAACATTGAATTTGATACATACTAAGAAATAATCCGCATGCCGTTCCGTTATTTTCTGTTGCAATGCCCTAACAGGGTTCATGTTGTACCTGCTAACCTAAGAAGTGACTGTGTAGTGTAATCTAATATATGTATAATGTGAAAAGCAATAAATAAATTGAAATTTAAAAATGTTTTCATGTAAAGTAACGTTAGTTAACATTTTTGACCAAGATTGTTAGTTGACATATAAAACATTTGTTATCGTTTGTTCGTAAACATTGATATAGGTGATAACCGGATATTTGATGTAGCTCGAATTCAGGGTGCGAAAGATTTCTGTGACGCATTCGGGGAACCGTTTTCATTGGTCGATAGAGTAATGTACAGTCGATATACAGCGTGAGGGGTATTATAACCGCGGTCGACGTAACGACCACTGTATCGACTTATGGCTCATTGGTCGTTAGCCAGCGTACGGGAAGTCCCCGCATGCTGTATATCGACTGAGTTATCGACCAATGAAAATGAACCATAACGAGAAATTGACTTTGTTTCAGTACACAATTTCGTCCATCAATTTCACCGGTAGTTACAGTCTACATTGACTGTGCAAACAGATAGCTATCGACACCAGCGCGTCGTTACCGGCGGGTCGCGGGTTCAATCCGTGAGCACCTTACATAACAGGCTGTTACCATTCCGCCTGATTGATGACGCCCTGACAGTAGTCGAGATCAGAGGGCATGGACCGCATGGACAATGGTTTCTGTCCAATTGGCAGCTTTTACAAGTTAAAAAACACGCAAAACGGGACCAGCTAATTCGAGCCTAATTGCGGAAAAATTATCCTCGAGGGAAGTAAGAATAAGTAAAGGCCCATTTAGACGGTGCAAGTTTCTTGCGTGTTGCATACAATTTTATTCAAGCAATAAATAATTTGTATGGCTGACATTTCGTTTAGACCATGCAAGTTGTCTATTGCTGCAATAAAATGGCATGCAACGGGCAAGAAACTTGCACCGTCTAAATGGGCCTTAAGTATTTAAAAAACAAAAAAACCGACAGTTTGAGAAACTTTCACACTGACACTGCCATTTCATATGCATAATTATGTTTAAAATTATTCGTGGTATATATATTTGTAATCTTCTTTTAATTTCATTTATTTTGATAACCTACTGGACTGGTTAAGTTAAAAAAATTAACGACGCGAAAAATCCGCCATTTTGATTTTTCTATTAAAACACCTGCTTATTTCAGGATACTTGGGGGTTTGAGATTAATCTAAGCCATCCAGCCTTTTGGAAGATAAAACTCACGAACAAACTATAACACACCTAGGTACAAGAACGCACAAAAAATGATACTTACAAAAGGCAAAAAAATCCGTCGAACAATATGCAATAATTGATGAATTTATTTCATCGTAATAAAAATGATAATTTTAGTTCTGCTTTAACTATATCATCATCATCATCATCACGTATTTTTATCTTCACTGCAGGAGCACGAACCTCTCTGTACTACCAGAGCTATACTTGGCCAGAGCAGCCAAAGAACTTTGGCCTATACTCTCCTCGCTGGCCAGACGGGTTGGGTCTTAACTATATATAATGCTTTAATTATATAATATAATTATATATCTATTTAAGTACATACATTCTGAATTAAGTATCGAAATATTCTTAATTATAAGTAAAGAATTACCTATACAACTTTTGTGACGAAACCACGCATCAAAAGGCTTCTATCAAAAGAAACATAACAAAAATAAAACAACCTAGTCACATCTCCCTTTACATTGACAAATGGACCATTGCACAAACTAAGTACTATAACTCGCAACCCATACAATTATACGACACGAGCACAATCAAACCGAATTATATACTATTACTATATTGCATTTCTAGTCATTCTGCCCCATATAAAGATATATATAATAATGCGATATCATTTCGATACAATGTCGCGACCAATCAGTAAAAATGCTAACGACTAATATGCGTGAATTTAGTTCAATTATTAGGCATTATGTGCGTGAGTCGGCGTGATATACTTACTTGTACCTTAGTATGGGTGCAATGGTAACAAGCGGAAGTCTCATCGTTGGTGGTTACGTAGACAACTTAGAGCTAGCACACACTTGACCATTGACTATGGGCTCCCATACACTGTGCTAAATAGGCATTACGAACGGAAAAATATTTTAGGACCATCGGTTAAATTATAAAAAAATATTGTACAAGTATTTTTTCTTTTTTCTGAGAAACCAAAAATGACAAAGATACAGCGCATTAAAATTTCGCGTGATGTCACGGCTAGGTACGATTTTTACTTAGCTGTGACGTCGCAAGCCAGTCCGGAACTTTGACGCTCAGTATTTTTCTTTGTGAATTTTTACTTTTTTGGTAAAATGAAAAATACTGCTCCATTATTTTTGGATAATCTTAAAGACGGACTAATTACAATTATACTTTTCGGACCCTGTCGTCACCCCTAATAATAAGAAGCTGATTTTATATGATCATTTAGGTCTTTTTGTTTCGTTAATGTAGGCACCTAGGTTTTCTGTACTAAATAATAAATACATTCTGCATGCTATATGATTAGCTAAATAGGTTTAAGGACACACTGTATTTGATCTTTGTAAAAAAAGACCCGGTTTACTGCAAATAAACGAATTGAATTTAATTGAATTTTTTAGACTCCACTGCACTAACACGACTCTCTGTACTACCGAGCCATATTCAGTCAGATCAATCAGATGATTTGGCCTACTATTTCCTAAGTCGCCTTCTACTACGTCCACGGGATGACTTGGAGTGGTCCTATTCTACTCTGCCCCCAAACTACACGGCCTGTGATCACGTGAAGCTTTTCTACTCACATTTGCGAAAAACGACCAATTTTAGGTAATGTGCGTAGAAAACCTTCACGCCCATACTTTAAACTATAAACAGTACTTAGTTCATAAAATAGTTTGAAAAGTTAATTAGGGCTTGGTCAAGACAAAATTTTAAACATAAATAAATATATAGGGACAAGTTACACTGATTGAGCTAGCCTTAAAGTAAGTTCGAGACTTGTGTTATGGGATACTAACTCAACGATACATACATGTATAGATTAACATCCAAGACCCAGGAAGTTTGAAAATGGCCATTTTTCTAACTTGCCCTGACCGGGGATCGAACCCAGGACCTCTGGGTGGCGGACTAGAATGGTGACCAGTACCTCTCACGGAGGTCGTCAATGATATCTCCGTTGCCTTTTAAATACCTAATTTATTTCATATCTGGGTAGCATTGGACCCCGGGAAATTCGAATATCCCCTTGCAGCTAGCTGGCCCGGCTACCTTAGAGATAAAGACATGAGAATGTAGTATCTGTAGACATGACTTTCCACCAAGTGTACACTAGTTCTTAACTAAAGATGGAAGATAAGCTGATTTGCAGCAGAAGCACAACAATGACCTTATTTATTTCAGTTTGAAGAAAGCGGATGCACCGTGGCAGCGGAAAGATGCGTTCGGAATAGTGACTGGGCAAAGATAATATAATTACTAACGTAACAGATACCCGACGCCATGGAAACTACAGGAGGGCCCGTAAGTAGGCTAAACTACCCAACCCCATAGGAACAATTGGAGAGCCCGTAAGTAGGCAAAACTGGTAGGTGCGGGAAGGCTCACAGAGATGGCAGCACACACGACTAGCAAAAAAGTAGATATAGTGACAACAAAAGTGTTGAATATGCTTTAAAAATATTTACTGCATTTTATATGAGAGTACTCATTAAATAAATCTTATTTAATTAATGAGAGTACAGCTTTATTAGTTTAATAATCTTTATTTTAGTATTTAAGAAAATTTAATGTGTATATATAATTATCTTTCCTCAAATAAATTTTATTACTTTATTTAAATAATAGTAATAAAAGCAAAAATGCGAATCATGTTAACAGGCGATGCGGCTAGCAACCCATCACTGTATTGATTGCTTTTCCATCTTCTCGCCCACCATGACGCTAAAAGTGGCTTTTGGGTCTTGCGGCCCTGGGCTCTGCATAGAGCCCCAAGACCCAAAATGCTCTGTCTGCCCCATTAGGGATAAAGACGTGATAGTATGTATGTATGTAGTAATAAAAGATTTTATTGTTTTCATTATTACCTATAGCGCTATCTAGTGACAAGGAAGAGGAATAATTATGTTTATAAGGAAATGGGTAGGCATGGTCTGGATTTCTGTGATTTTGGTTTGAGTAAGTTGCGAACACTTTCAAGCTGCGTAAAGGCATCTAACTTGATCTAACATAGCTTTAAATACATACTATCACGTCTTTATCCCTAATGGGGCAGACAGAGCATTTTGGGTCTTGCGGTCTATGCAGAGCCCAGGGCCGCAAGACCCAAAAGCCACTTTTAGCGTTATGGTGGGCGAGAAGAAGGAAAAGCAATCAATACAGTGATGGGTTGCTAGCCGCATCGCCTGTTAACATGATTCGCATTTTTGCCCATTCCCTCGATCGGCTTTTACGATCTGCGCGGGAAGAGAAGCAGCTGGTACATTCTAAGTTTTTTTTATTTCTCCCAGACCAGCATGGGAGCTTTAAAACTACTTTAAACTACTATATAATAATGATAGTCTAGATCAACCGCTTTGTAGAGCACCTCGGCTGCGAATTTTGTATGCCACTAGTGGTCACCCATCCCAAATGCGGACCATGCCCGATATAGCTTGACTTGCGAAAGTGCTAGTATAATGCGTACTCTCTCCGAGCTACCAAGCTTCTCAAGTCTAGAGTCTTGGTTATTATAAGTATTATTTTTCGTCTGGTAAAACATACGTAACATGAATCGTGACTCACGAGGTCATTCATACTTAAATTTCTAAAATTATCACTTTTATAATCGGTCTAGAGTTCTGGACCATATTTTATGCGACTTTGTAAAAAAGAATTTTTCTCTTCTATACGCTTAGATTCCAGAGACTACAACATTTGATTTTCAATTTTCATGGAAATATTTCTATAGTGTTGCAGACGACGATTATCTGGACAGCAGGACCACCAAGCCCAACATTAATCGTTAATGAATCTTAAAATATGGAGGTATCGAACGGTTAAACTTATTTATATAAAAACGTCAGAAATTTTTTTATATTTACAAATAAAACAAGTTAAATACCCTGCTACAAATTTAATCCAAAAAAATCGTGCCTATGAATATTTTTTTTATTGTATAATAAAATAATTTACAGGCAGAATATTATTTCCGATTAAAAAATAGCCACTACGCAAACAAATCCATCTGTCGGGAATTTCTCCAAAAAAGTCAACAAGCCCGGTATACACATTGATAAGTGACAAGTGACAAGTGAGCGTGTGATCAGGCATTGACAAGTAACAAGCGCGTAGATATGACTTTTCACTTGTCAATGTGTAAACCGGGCTTTAAAATTATACTGATAAGTACCTGGGCAACCGAGCTTTTCTCGGTTACATCTCAAACATTAACTATATTTTTTTAAACTTGTCTAAAAACAATACAAAATAAAAAATTATATATAAACTTGAACATAAAAAAACAAAAGTATGTCACCGAGTGGGATTCGAACCCGTAACACTCTTTCTAGCGGTCAGCATCTTAAACCGCTGAGCCAAACGGAAAGCGGCCGGTGCAATGGAATTAGCGACCATATTCTGCGTGGAAAGAAAAACGCATGAAAACTCAAAAAGACGCGTTTTCCTAAACATAAGACTAATCTAGATCGATTTTTTACCCCTGAAAACCCCATATACCAATTTTCAGCGAAATCGTTAGAGCCGTTTTCGAGATCACAGAAATTTATATACATATAAATAAATAAATATACAAGAATTGCTCGTTTAAAGGTATAAGATGTGTCATACCCGTGGCAGTACTAACTTGGTAGGTCCAAGCCATGTCCAAGCCCTCAATGTCTTTGATTGCCTTCCACTGATTGCCTGCCAGTGCCACACAAGAAGATTTTAAGGTACTCGATAATCTATGGCTGTGCTCTATGATTTTTCCTACCCTGGTTTTACGTGCAATCACGGGCAGTTTCACAATTGCAGGGAATCCGAGTGATTTATATCTTTGCCGCCATTTTGACCAGTTTGTTAAGTATAGCCGCTGAGAAGAAAGTTCACGATGTGGAATGTAAATGAAGCTACGTGGAATTTAATTTCACTACAGCAAAAAAAGAAAAAAAAAACCTTTTTATATCCTTTTGTATTTTTAATCGACTTCCAAAAACAGGAAGAGTTTATCAATTCGTTGCGATTTTTAGGGTTCCGTAGCCAAATGGCAAAAACGGAACCCTTATAGATTCGTCATGTCTGTCTGTCTGTCCGTCCGTATGTCACAGCCACTTTTTTCCGAAACTATAAGACCTACACTGTTAAAACTTGGTAAGTAGATGTATTCTGTGAACCGCATTAAGGTTTATATTTATTGGTTATTTTTATGTATGTTCACCGATTATGTATATGCAGGCGCCTGAACCGGAAAGTTCTTTTTTTTGTTTGAAAGGGGAGCTTTTTAGATGATCCCATTGAAATTGTATTAAAATCGGTTTTGTAGCATGAGGGTGAAGTTAGTTTTTAGTTTTGAAAAATTATTAACGGTTAGCGTATGCCAAGTAAAGTCATACTTTTGTAAACGTCAACAACTATAAGTGAGCCTTTTTAATCTGGGTATAACTGGTATTAAATGCCTCCGTGGTGTAGTGGTTAGAGCGTTCGGCTCATACCCGGAGGTCGCGGGTTCGATTCCCGGCGAGGGCAACGACTTTGTGTTGTTGTCCTGGTTTGGTTAGGACATTGCAGGCTGATCACCTGATTGTCTGATAAGTAAGATGATCCGTGCTTCGGAGGGCACGTTAAGCCGTCGGTCCCGGTCACTGTCTTTGACATTGGTCGTTACCTAAAACCATGTCAGAGGCCGTTAAGGCGGTTTAAAAACTCTGACACTAGTGTTGGTCACTAACACACTCGATAATAATAATAATCTGGGTATATAGTCTCATAAATTTTTACCCTCTAACTTTGTGGGTGGTCCGATTCTGAGTTCCGATTTTTTCCGCAATACGGCGAGGCCCACTAACATTTTTATTTAACTTCTATTATGAAAATATTTTTTATTTATTTCCACCATTACAAAAATACACAACAATAAGTTTGGGCTGTAAGAAATAACTAGACAATCTGCGTGGATAGTCGATAAAGCTGATTAACCTAATAATGATTAATTATTTGATCGTTTCGCCACGAAATGGTTCAAAACAACAAACGGCTATTCCAAGAGCCTAAACCACAAAAAAGGCACCTTTCAGCGCCACAAAAGCAAAAGCTTCTGAGAAATTGAAGCTACACTGAAACCATTTCGACTCAATAAAAAGAATAAGAAGAAGAAGAAATAAGTTTGGTCACTTTCTGTACTTGTCTTTTTATGGTAAGCGTATGCCAAGCAAAGTCACACATGTAGTAACCAACCACTTCGATCCAAATGAACATTTCTCAACACAGTTCAAGGTCAAAAAACAAAGTTAGCCGCAGCTAATCATCTTGACACATGTCCATCTGTCTGTCTGTCTGTTGCATCGGACACGCGACTCCTATAATCAGCTATAATTTCAGCTCCTTTGACTGTCCTTGACAGCCTCTTGCAACACATAGTGCAACTATTAAAAATAATTATTAAATATTTTATTAATAGATAAACGAATCAATTATAATTATATAGGTATGTAACAATCTTTACTGCATTAAAACCAGGGTTGTGGCGATGTGGTGACGGCTGAGAATACGACTTGTCATCACCCCTTTCCTTTTCATCGGGTACATATTTTATATCATAAGAGGCTACAAAAGAAGCTGTAGAAATATTTTGATACTATTACCATTGTATATTTACGGGAAAATTCCCATCTTTTCCGAAAATAATTCCCTAAATGTCCATTTCTACGAATATTACCGGGAATGTACACATGAATATTCCCCAATGTTTCCTAAATTCCCGGGAACAGCTTATCACTATCAAGAGTATCAAGTAACATGGCAGTAGCGCATCCTCTGCACAGACGAAGTACCTATACCACAGAATAAAAACTAGTACTTACGTACCTATACCATCTACTGGAACCAGCTACCCATCTACCCAGCGCAGGGTCGTAATTATGGGCAATCATCATATCATCAGGTCTTTTTTAGTCTCCATTGCAGGAGCACGACCCTCTCTATACTACCAGAGCTTATCATCAGGTCTTTTTTAGTCTCTTCTGCAGGAGCACGACCCTCTCTATACTACCAGAGCCTTTCCAGCTAGAGGATCTGGCCTACACTCTCCACGCTGGCCAGGCGGGCGGAGAGGCCTCATTGACGTTTATAAACTTTGTTTAGCTTGTATTTCCTAATCTACCACATCCAGGGGACGACTTGGAGTGGCCCTATTCTACTCTGCCGATACCAGATGGCGATTTTGAGTAAATCCTCTCTTTATTGGAAAAGGCTTTTAGATGAGCAAGGGACTAATACAAAGGTTATAAACAATAAGACATAAGTAACTAAAAATTTAGTTTCAAGATTTTTTTTCATTTGAATAAAAGTCTGAATTATATTTGAAATCAAATCAAATAAAATGACATGTCATATTTTCTGTATTAATTAATATCCTGCGGTTAAAATTAAGACCACCAATGTCACAGAATGAAGAAAATTCGCAAAATAACTATTATCAGAATAATACTAAATTGCGTGCCCTTGATGTTGAAAACTAATTTTAGCACTAAATCTTTCATTAGAAAACTCATAATAACCGACTTTGTTTTATTGCAATAACTAAACGCAAAACGCGTAAATTGTCACAAAAATACAAATGCGGATATATCAGATTGTTTAAATATTTTTTTCAACTCTTTTGCGTTGTATTAGGAACTATTTTTCTATTAGCGTTACGTTTTGAAGTTACATTGAAGTGACAATCATTTACGCACAATGTTTCGTAAATGCTTTTATAAAACGTGGAAAAGAGTAGTGGGTTGCGGTTGGCATAGTTTTGTTTTTTCAAGCGAATTTATACTTACCACATTTTGTACGAAGGTCACGAAATAAACTCGCGTCCCAAATAACATTTGTCAAAACCAGCAAAACTTAAATCTAAACGGTCCTAGTCATCATCATCATCATCATCATCATATCCATCATCATCATCATCATATCATCTATACTTAGCCTGAGGTGAGCAGCCAGAGGACTTGGCCTACACTCTTTACGCTGGCCAGACGGGTTGGAGAGGTCTCATAGAAGTGATAAACATCTAGCTTTTTAAAAGCTTGTATTTCCTAAGTCGCCTTCTATACGACATCCACGGGAGGACATGGAGTGGCCCTATACTATCCCTATCTTCTCTAAACGGTACTAGTAAACTAGTACATAACTAAAAACTTTCCTATAGCACAGAATAAATACCAGCCTAAAGGAACAATTTTTGACGAAACAAAAAACCGGTTATCTACTTAGTATTTTTTTCCAAATCTAAAATTTCTTTTTACCTCTAAGTCGCAAATCTCGCAATGTAGATACTTATTATATATATAAATAGGTACCTTATTTAATTGGAAAATATGTATGATATGGGAACAATAATAAATGAATCGTTATAGCAATAACAATAACTTATAGCCGTAGCAATATAAAAGTTACTTATATCCGTTTCGAATACAAGAGCCATAATGTCTTTTAAAAAGAACAGAAAAAGTAATTTCAACCAGGAAAACTCTTCTTCCGATCACGTGACCTTTACTTTTTTGTGAAAACAGCATCAATCAATACATTTCATTGTCTTCGAGACAATCATATACACAGTATGCTAAAAGTGAATGTTTATTTTGTGCATGCGACCCTGCATGCTTTTCCTGTTTACTAAACTTAGCTATTTATACTCTACAGCAGTCTTTCCCAAAGTGGGCGATAACGCCCCCTTGTGGGCGCTGCAGGTCTCAAGGGGGGCGGTAAGAGACCCAGAAAGAAAATGTTTTTTTTTTTGCTAGGAGCTTTATTTAGCTAGGAGGCCTCTTAAACAACGACTGCAAGAGCTCTCGACTCTCAACAACAACCACATAAATATCATCCTCCACTTTGAGAATAAATATTTACATAATATACATATATAGGTCACAATAATTAATTGATTTAATTTGAAGTTATAGTGGTTTTTAAATAGGTGAAAAAATGGGGGCGCTAAAAAAATATTTATTCTCAAAGTGGGCAGTAGACAAAATAAGTTTGGGAACCACTGCTCTACAGTGATTGAAAGCGTAAATAAGATAAAAACAACCTATTACGTACAGACCGATTTACTTAGTATCAACTTGAAGAAAATAGAGACCATTACGTCTAGCTGAAAAACGTGGAAACTTAAACTTCACACCGGGAAGGTTTTTATAGATATCTTGTTTATTCTAACGATCCTAACATAATATCTACTACTACTATCCTACTTAATATTATAAATGCGAAAGTGAGTTTGTATATTTGTTTATTTGTTACCTCTTCACGCTTAAACTACTGAACCGATTTGGATGAAATTTGGTATGGATATAGTTTGAGACTCGGGGAAGGACATACGGTACTCTTTATCCCGAAATTCTCACGGGGAGCGAAGCCCGCGGGTACAGCTAGTACTAGATATTAGTTAAAATTTTAAATATTGTAAGTATTTAATCGTTTCCTTAATAATGAATAAATGTTTTCTATTAAATTAAAGTTTATAATAAAAAGAATTAAACGATATTAAGATAAATGCCAAATAATTATTGACACATTGAAGTGCAATACCCACAAAATGTTTAAATCATGCGACTCTGTTTTTTGTCTGCTCTAAGCAGCAAAGTCCTAAATAATTAAATATGCTTTGCTCCGTAGCTCCGTTAGGGATGAAATAGTGAGTGTAAAAATTCTTACAAAAGTTTTATTCACAAAAACCTAACCTACCTACTTATTTTTGCATCTCAAAATAAACACACGACTTATATTGTGCTGTTCCTATATACATACATAATATCACGCCTGTTTCCCGCAGGGGTAGGCAGAGACTATGGACCTCCACTTGCCACGATCCTGACAAACCTCTTCTGCTTCATCTAAACTCATCAATCTCCTCATACATGCCCTTCGGTTGCTGTTCCTATATAGAATTGTATAAAGACGTATTCACTGATATTAAAATTCTTACAACAAGTAGGTACTTCAGTATACTTAGTAGGGTACAAACGTTACATAATGATAAAAATAATAAACGCACTTATCACCCATCTCTACTCATTAGCGCAATTAGGGTTAAAGAAAAGACCAAAATTGGTTTGGCGGATGTAAACTCCGGCTAGAAACAAAGCGACCATCGCACGTACAATCTTGCTTGCATAAATTGCTAGCGTACAAATTAAAAAGAGCTACAGATGCGGCCATTTGGCCTTGGCTTAAGAGTCCCCCGACCCTATACCAAAATACAACTTTCCATACAAACGTAGTCTACGTTTTATTTCAAAACGACATGTCCGATTTGGGCAAAATTTTGTAATTTCAAAGATATTGCAATTATATAGGTTTTTAACTAGTTTCCGACGGTAAATATATGAACTTGAAATAGAATATAGTGTTTTATATCATTTTTGACCATTAGTATTGGAAACTTCTAAATCGTTATATTTTCTTTCCAGTTCATAATTTTACTTTATGAAACCAGTTATAACCCTAGATAATTGCAATTTCTTTACAATTACCAATTTTTACCGGAATCTGACATGTGGTTTCAAAATTAAACGTAGACTACGTTTGTATGAAGAAGTCTAGGGACTCTTAAACCGATGACCGATGGGGCAAAAAGGTTCCCGAATGGCGACCACGTACAGGCAAGCGAAGCGTAGGACACCCACCCACAAGGTGGTCCGACGACCTGAACAAGGTGGCTGGAAGGCGCTGGATGCAAGCCGCTCTAAATTGGTCATTTTGGAAATCGTTGGGAGAGGCCTATGCCCAGCAGTGGACGTTGTGCGGCTGAAATGAATGAATAAATGAATGCTGCCACTTCACAGTCTTGCTGAAACCACGGCCGCAAATTCACAATCTGATTTAAACGTCGGCAAAGAAATAAAAACGGTACCTAAGTTTCGCGTTTATTCCCATGTCTCGTGTGTACAACTGCTTTTTTTTCGTGTAAGTTACTGGTGTCAGATTTTTCAAGCAGCCTAAAGGCATCTGACATAGCCTGACGACTGCCATAGAATCATGAAAGCCAGGACCAACGGCTTATACGTGCCTTCCGAAGCACGGAGGAGCTCGCTTTGTATGCCACTTGTGGCATCATCACCACTGACAGAAAGATAAGAGAACCTGTACGCGTACCTACTATTGTCTATATAACGTGGAAGGGACATACCTGTAATAAGTCGAACCACAGGCTATACTAGATCACTATAGTATAATGATAATAAAATAACATTAAAAAAAAAAGTCAACCCCATACAAATTGCCCGGGCTGCACACTTTTATAAGGAAGTGCCAATTTTTTCTGTTATTCTTTTAATTATACTATAGCACAGAGTAATAATATACTACGTACAAACTATAGTGATCTAATAAAGCCTCTGGTTTGATTAATTACGGGTATGTCCCTTCCACGTTGTACCTTTATGAAATAGTAGGTGCGCGTACAGGTTCTCATATCCTTCTGTCAGTCTCTATAATGCATGCCTTGTACGGTTTGATGCTTTATCTTTAGCACACAGCTAATTGTGTCTTCAAACAGACGGGAAAGGATATTGAGATGTTTGATGAGTGAATTTGGCAGGATTTTGTAATAAAAACTTTCTTTTGTTGTTAATCTCCATAAATGTACGAATACCTGCTCCCGAGTCACGCACGATGTAAACAAGTACCATAGCAAGTACCTACTTAACAAAAAAAGTATCACAATATTTTTTTTCTTGGCTTCGATTATACACGCTGACTTCTCTTTGGTTTTGGAAAAATAAGTGTCGTATAGTAAATAAATTCCTCTATCCATATGCGTAATCCTAATTTCTGTATGTCATAAGATAAAAAAGTTGCGTAAATGATTTTCGATCGAGACCACGAAGTTATGCCGGCCAAAACAGCTGCGTGGATGTCGATGACCCCGGCCGGCCGGCGGGCGATGTATGGCGGTGGTACTACTAATTGATCTCACAATTTTGCTTTCGAGTTTTAGTCAATATTTTTTGTTTCTGAATTTTTTATTTTGACAAGCTAATAAGGTCTTACTAACGATGCCTATGAAGTGGCCTTCGGTTCCAAAACCAATAAAAGATCACCGTGTATGTATACTTTATTACTAGTATTTATTCTGTAACTTTATCCAAAGCCATTCACGAATTTTTGACCTCCTTATAATGTGAATAGATATACCTAACTCTCATACGACTTCTCGCAACTTATTGCCATGAACTTTTCAGTAGTCATTTTTAACCTACTTCCAAAAAGGAGAAGGATATTAATTCGTCAGATTTTTTTAATGTATCATCATCATCATTTCAGCCGCATAACGTCCACTGCTGGACAGAGGCCTCTCTCAAAGATTTCCAAAATGTTTTTTTTATAAATAATTTTTTTAAATGTAGGTTTACCGATTGAAGACGCGTGGACCGACTCGGAAAATTCTTTTTCTGTAAGGCAGGACATACAGTCACGTGGTTCCATAGAAAATTTATCAAAATCGGAAAAATAGTTTGGGGATGAAGTCGGTTTTTAATTTTGAAAAATTGAATAATAACGAAATACCTTTAGATTTATTAAACTAAATAATGATTACTTTAGTAAGTAATGCAACTTGAATATTTGAAAACCCTATAAAACCTTTTTACTGTGACACAAAATACTTAGGTACCTAGTTATTACTTCACCTCTTACTTACTTATGGCACACAAGCACTTATTATTATGCATAGAATTTTTTTTCGAGTCTTCTGGAGGCGTTACCATCTTCGCGTGCATATCTATCAGATGCAGTCAATATTCAGTAAGAAAACGTGGTCTCAATTCGCGGGAGTAAAAACGTGTTGGAGATTATTTTACTCGATTCTAGATGTGGGAACTGTAGGGATGTGACAAGTGTCTCTTTTCGATAGTTTGTTGTCGATGTTAGTTTCAAACTGTAAGCGCAAACTAGTACTTATGTAATTAAAACTTGGCTTCTAGTAGGTTTTTTATGTATGTATCTTTATACATTCATAATACCTACCTACTATATCTTTTTGTTTTTAGGGAAATAAATGTTCACAGATGTTGTATTTCTGTTTCCGCTATAACAACAAATACTAAAAACAAAAAATAACTAGTTATTCTGTGACCTAGACCTCGCGATTATTGTTTTCAAGACATTTTTATTGCTATTTTAAAAACTACTGAACCCATTTGGATGCCCAACCAACTTGAAAATTCTATTGATACTTATTTCCTACATGCCTACCAAATTTCATCGGTTCGGTAGTTACGCGGTACAAATACAATGTGTTTTCGCCCCCTACTCGAAAATTTAAGTGGGCGCCCATACAACAAACGTGATTTTTTGTAGAAAAAGGTATGGAACCTAAGTGCGCGAGTCCGACTCGCACTTGGCCAGTTTTTTGTTAACATTGAATTCTTTTAGAACAGTTTTCTTAGCTGAATGTCTTATCATGAGGTAACGGTGGAATTCCTCAAGAAGAGGTTCTTAAACTACTTACTTGATAAGTTTTACGTCTATCGATATGTCGAAGAGTATACCTAGTAAGCGCTCATCACTACACACGAAAAGCATTCACAACAGCTGACACGGATCCCGGCTGATCGTACGCGCGTAATCATTGTTATTATGCCATTTTTGTCGTGATGCAAGCCCCGCCATCTTGGGGAAGCAGCGGTTCGCGCGCTTTTTGCACACAGGCTTATTGGATTAATTCTCAGATTAGACATTCCAATTTGTGTATTTTGGCGTATGCGTGCTTTGTGGTTACGTTGAACATGCTACAACTGCATTCCTAATAAGACTTGATGCCTGGCGGCCGGCCTAAAACTTTTGGCACAATTGCATCCCAAAGAGGTTTGACGTCAAACAGTCGTAAAATTGTATGTAGACAATTCGTTTTTTAGTTTGGACTATTTCTTTTGATTTCGCGTGGTCTACGGATTACGCATTAAAAAAATCTATATCTATGGTCTACGGCATCCTTGGGTAACCATTGACATACATATTTCTGGAGAAGAAAAAGCAGAAAAGCGCACCTGGATTTTTCTAAGGCAGTACAGCTGAGCAGCAAGAAGAAGCAGCTGGTAACTTCTACGTTTTCTTTTCACGCAGACCAGCATAAAAGAACGGATTACCGGATTTAAAAAAAAATGGAAAGAGATGAGTATTAACCGCTCTAAATCGATAATTTTGGAAATCCTTGGGAGAAGCATAAGCTGTGGACGTTATGCGGCTGAAATTATGATGACGAGTATTACAAAGCCAATTTTAATTGCTGCACGTTTGACCGCCCACCGCGGGGCTTGTGGGTGCAATGAGGTACAATGGACGTAAGCCCGTGCAATCCAAATGCGCTCATTAGAACCTCTTTGTCACGGTTGGGCAACTTTTTTAATATGGCATCGTGTAGGATTGATACACTTAATGAGAAGTTTTATTGCACAAATTGCAATTATTCAATAGTGATAGTTAAAGTTGCATCGCAAATACCATCTAGCAGCTGCGTCTCTTTTCTTCTAAGGCGTTTGGCACACTGCTTTGCACCCCGCTGCGTAACGGCAAACTTATTAGTAATCTGTGGTAACGGGCCGCCATACGAAAACGACGCGCGGAGACCCGGTGTCAGTGTTTTGTCCTATGCGAGTTTTCTATACAAATTGTGATACTTGCACACAGTGCGGCCCCGGGTGCGTAGCAGTGTGCGAATCGCATAAAATCTGCCAAAGAAGTCGATCGAAGAATATGGATAGAGGATGCGAATCCTGACTATATATCCAATTTAAATCCTTATTAAGATTATTAATGTGAATATACATAAAAATCTCAATTTTAAATAATATTAAAAACCGAAAAAATATTAAAAAGTATCAATTATGTTTATTAAGTGACTTTTTAAATAATTTCCCTAACCAAGAAACCAACTTCGCCCCCGATCTGCATAACCAATTTTTGATAACATTTCTGTGGGACCACCTTGCAAACAAAAAATAATTTTCCAAATCGGTTCAGCGTCTTCAAATAATCGATAGACATAATTAATATAATTCCTCCGTTTTTTGAAAGCCAGTTAAACATTTTCAGGTTTTTTAAATTTGCCGCGCGGATTTTAGGGTCAACTTTCGTTGGCCAGACTTGCTATTGTTTCTTTTTAATTTCTCACCCACTATCGCGCTAAAAGTGGCCTTCTTGCGGCCCTTGGCTGCCTGTTGAGAATGGGAAGACAGAATGCTATGTCTGCCCCTAAAGTAAAATTCTTCTGTGGTCTACCCTATTAGGGATAACGTGATATAGGTAGGTTTGTACTTACTTACTTACTTACTATCTTGGCTCAGCGACCCAAAGTAAGTCTTGGCCTCCAGCACAAGAGCACGCCAGTTGTCACCAACGTTCAAAGTTCGCGCACTATTAGCTATAACACAGGTAGGTTTGTAAGTAGACTTTGATGATCCTAAAAGTATTTTTCATTTAGTTATGGCTGTAAATGGTTACGCGTAGCCATGGCACTTGGGCACGTGACATCATAAACGGAAGCTGTTATAATATAACACGTTATTTAACAAAACATAATGAAATAATTGCTATCGGCGAAAATCTCGCATGTTTTCCTTAAGGCGAAGGCAGGGCAAAAGTTGTGGGTTCATTTGAAATAAATTGTTGAATCATAAATGTGGTGATAATTAACATTTAGCAAATTGTCAGGCATTGGATAGACCTTTCAATTGTTTTATGAATAACCTATGAAAGCATCATCGGTAATCAGTCCAGCTTTAAAACGTGTTTCTGCTAAAAATTGACACTTTTGGCGAAGAAAGGTTTTTAAACCATAATTACACTAAAACGATTGTTTTAAAAATAATTTAGAGCTCTGTCTTATGCCTAATCAATAAAATGTTAATAATAATCACATTTAAATATAAAATTGAAGCTACACTGAAACCATTTCGACTCGATAAGAAGAAGACATTTAAATAAATAAATGAGTTACAGTAGCAACTTCTGCCCGGACTTAGCCTTAAGGTTACCTTGCGTGCTTGTCAACGTACGAGTATTTGTGACATAATATTGATAAACAATAGGCAAACACAATGATTGGCCGTAAAACTATGGGTCTCGTGGGAAAAGCCGTTTCTCATCTCTAAGAGCTCAATCGAACTTAAACAGAATGACCGACTTTCATAGACCTATCATCTAATGACATCAGCTCAATAAGGCCTTATAATTGAAGGAATACAGTCCATTTTATCGCGTTTATGCCGATGACTTGATTTCGAATGACCGTTTTATAATGGAGTTAGAACAATAAATGATTGGTTATGTAATAAACGATTCCTTTGATATACGGAATTGGATTATGGATGCGCACTTTCGTTTTTATTGTTTCGTTTGTAGTCGGAAATGAAACAAAACCTGTCATTATCGAATATTTTTGACATCATTTTTTATTATGATATATGCTGTTCCCCCGGAACGGCAGTGGTCAAGACATTCACCTTGTGATCACTGCATCCACTGGGAAGCATACTTTGTGAAAAATTGTTTCCAGTCTGGTTAGGATATCGCAAGCTTGAATCACCTGATTATCCGAAAAAGAAAGATGGTTCCGTGTTTTGAAAGGTACGTATAATCTATTTATTTATTTATAAAAACTTTATTGTTCCACAATATAAAAGTGTATACAATTGGCGAACTTAACGCTGAGAGCGTTCTCTTCCAGTCAACCATAAGGATAAACAGAGATTTGGTAGCGGCGCAAAATTACATAAATAAAGACAACACACAGATACCTAATAATATACCTGTATACATAGGTACATATACCTACACTTATAATATAACATAATACACATAAAGATACATAAACATACATAAACATTAATGATGATGATGAAACTGAAAGGGGATTCATTATTTTAGAAGAAGAGAGTGTACTTTTCTTTTGAAAGAAAATTTTGTGGAAATGTCTTTAATGTCAACGGGTAAAGCATTTCAGAGCCGTGAAGCTTGTAAGGTAAAAGAGTTTTCTATAAAGCTCGTGCGATGTAGAGGAATAGCGAGAAGAAGAGTCTCGGCAGAACAAAGTTGCCGATCATGAGTGTCAGAAATAAATTGGAATTTGCATTTAAGGTATTGAGGAGAATCTAGCGTTTGATCATCAAACTACTCAAGGATTGGTTCTGGTCAGACGGCAGTCGCTCTGTGTAAAAACCAGTAACTTCGTCAAATCTCCTTGGTTAGGTAGCGGACCCCGGGCTCTGGAGCATTAATGCTGAGGATGCAACCGGGAAAATGCGCTCGGATGATGATGTAATATCTACACAAATAATTGGCCAAGTGCGTAACAGGTCACACACAGTGTAGGGTTCTGTTTCGTGCCACTAAAATCGATTAAAAACTATTTTTCTATTGAATTTGTATGAAATCTTCCATTTCCGAGAACATTTTATAAGTTGAACGCCTATAACTTTTTAATTTGTAAAACCTACTTAGCTCTCATAGTTTTCCTTTAAACTTAGTTGAATATACTACTGCTGTAAATTTTTTCACATATACATATATCACAGTTATCAGATAGAGGGGGCGAGATACTTGACTTTAACAAAAATTTGCAAAATGTTATTCACAAGCTCACAATATTTTTTAAAGACCTAACCAACGATACCCCACAGAATGGGTTACTCAAAAAAAAATCATCCATTTTACTTGTATGGGAGTTACATTAGAACATTTTTTTAAGATTTTATTATACCACTTTTTGTCATAATTAATATACACAACTTTCTAGTACTTATAGTCTCTGAGAAAAACCGCGAACGGACAGACAGAGACATGGCGAAACTCTTAGAGTTCCTTGTTTACTACGAAACCCTAAAAGCAATAGTTGTACATACGCGGAAGGAATTCAAATAGGTTTAAAAGGATCAGGAACACTGAATTAATCAGGAAGCAGAGATAATTCCATCAAGTAGACCATCTTGCTATTGTGTCGTGTAATTCACACGACTTTCTATGAGATCAAAGTGTAGCAATACAGTCCACGCGGTCATAGGTCGATCTTTACTAATCAGTATCATACGGTTCATTAAATCCGACAGACGTGGGCCGAACAGTGGAACAATTAGACCAAATATCATCGCTATTGATTCTGACTTATGTAAGACAAATGATGCTTTATAGGACGATTTGTGTAACGTATTGTAAGGAAGTGTAATAATATAATTACACAATAATCAAAAGGTTTAGGCTATCAGTTAATTAATTCTTTCATTTTTTGATTAAAACTAACGTGAGATACAATCATTGTTTTATTTAGAGAACGGGTTGCTCCTCACGTATAGAGTCAGCTACTGCCGACATGTTTTGAGTGTGTCGCGAGCCGGTGCGGTGTACGGGCCCCTCGTCACATTCGCCCTGCTGAAGACCTCCGGATAAGGTCGAAACATGTCGGCAGTAGCTGACTCTATAGGTGAGTAGGTAACCCGTTCTCTAAATAAAACAATTCTTTCATTTATGTATTCAGGAATCATTAGGCCGTAGAATTAATGTAAGTAAGTAAGTAAGTTGAGCGGGCGGCTGCAGCCATCTTTACAAGCTAAAGGGAAGAGGTGCTGACATTTGCAGATGAGAGTCTCATCATGTGACAGTGGCATATTACTAGATGTCAACTTGATTTGGTCGGATAATGGTTTAAACATAGTAACAAAGTTAGTCTGCGTTTTGTAATAAGACGGTAGGAGTTTCCGTTCTGTAGGTATGTAATACGTAATATAATTCTGTGGTCAGGCATGTCCAGATCGGACAGACCAATCATCGAATGTTAGGAAACAAAGACAGCAGCGGATTCTTTATCCCTATCAGGGCAGACAGAGCTTTTGTCGCAAGACTCAAAGGCCACTTTAAGCGTGATAGTGGGTGAGAAAGTGGAAAAAGAAATCGATTCGCATCAGCGCCCTCCATCGGCTTCTTCTTCTTATCGTGTGTGTTAGTGACTAACACTAGTGTCAGAGTTTTTAAACCGCCTTATAGGTCTCTGACATGGTTTTAGGTAACGACCAATGTCAAAGACAGTGACCGGGACCTTAACGTGCCCTCCGAAGCACGGATCATCTTACTTATCAGACAGTCAGGTTATCAGCCTATAATGTCTTAGCCAAACTAGGACAACAGCACAAAGTCGTTGCCCCAGCCGGGTATGAGCCGAACGCTCTAACTACTACACCACGGAGGCATCGGCTTCTACGATCTGCGCAGGAAGCGAAGCAGCTGGTACATTCTAAGTTTTTCTTTTCTCCCAGACCAGCATTGAAGAGATATGTCCCTTACACGCTGTATACCTATGAAAATAATATAATCAACGGTTATCTACTACACAATATCTGCGGCATGATTGGATGTTCCCAATCGCGTGTAGTTTCGATAAGTGAAATGCATTAACCTTTGAGCAATTCATCAATAGTGTCAATACAAATGTGAATGGCGCGACAAAATTGACAAGCCTGTCGAATTGTGTTTGTGTACACAAATGTAATAATGATGAGCTGTAGGTGCCTATTGTACAACTTTCTTTGTGTTGATGTAATGGGTAGGTACACGATGTAGGTAAATGTAGATAGATGGATGGGAACAAATTAAGAACATTGTGTCTGCTAAATTTCCAAACAAAAAGCGATGACGTTCCCCCCCAACCCTTAAACATAGGCCAATTTTATAAATATTTTAAAATGTTATTGTACTAATTAGATATGTTGGACCGTTCGTGTTTATTTTAAAGAAATAATGCTTACGACAAAAGTTATTAGCATCTAATTGACCTGGGTCTTGGATGTTTATCTATATATGTATTTGTTATAAAATATAGTATCGTTGAGTTAGTATCCCATAACACAATCTCGAACTTACTTTGGAGCTAGCTCAATCAGTGTAATTTGTCCCTATATATTTATTCATTTATCTCAATATCCATTTTTTTAGTAAAAAATAACTCGAGTTTTTTAATTTATTTAAGTTAAACTAAACCGAATTACTAAAAAAGAAGGACGTACGATTACGTTTAATTCTTTGAGATGCGCCAATACCAGACACAATAGTTAAACAATAGAAGTCGGGAGGAATTCCTTCCAGTGCCGGCTTCGGGGTTAAGGTAAACCGATTCGGATGACGACACCAAAATTGCCTCATTTCGTTAAAGTTTAGGGGGATGGAAACGTTATCGCCCGAAATAATATTTCAGAAGGAAAAAATAAGCAATCTCCTCTAGGACTTACAACCTTCCCTATCGCACAATAGGGGTCGGGAGGCAGAGCGGCGTGAAACAGATATAATTTTTGCAAATACCTATACTCCATTTGGTTAGGTATTTAAATAAATGTAAACAATCTTGACATGTCTTTTTATTGAAATATGGGCGACCGAGCTTTGCTCGGTTACATCTCAAACATTAACTATTTTTTTTAAACTTGTCTAAAAACTCCACTGAGCTAAAATCAAGGCGGTCGGCGCGCCGAAATTAGCGACCATATTCTGCGTGGTAAGAAAAACGCATGAAAACTCGAAAACACGCGTTTTCTCAAACATAAAACTAATCTAGATCGATTATTTACCCCCGAAAACCCCCATATACAAATTTTCAGCGAAATTGTTGGAGCCGTTTTCGAGATCACAGAAATTTATAAATATATATATACATACATACAAGAATTGCTCGTTTAAAGGTATAAGATCATTACTTTGTAATTTGCAAAGGTATTGATTTATAAAGTGTATACTTATTTCAATAAAAAGACATGTGGAGATTGTTTACATTTATTTAAATACCTAACCAAATGGAGTATAGTATAGTCACGAAGCGTATCGGCACTACACAATCCTCATGCCATCATTCACCGACATTATTTCAGCGCTTTACGTCCACTGCTGGACAGGCCTCTCCAAAGGATTTCCAAAATACCAACCTAGAGCGGCCTGCATCCAGTGCTTTCCAGCAAGTCAGGCCGTCTGACCAACTTGTGGTGTGGGTGCGTCCCTCTCCTACGCTTCGCTTGCCAGTACGCGGTCGCCATTAGAGAACCTTTATGCCTCATCGGCCATCGGTTCTTGATTCTTGCGACTATCTGAAAAACCCACAATGCTACGTACCTACCAAATAAAACTATATTAGGGACTAGCCGAAGCCCGCGACGGGCGGATTCGTCTTTGGAAAGTACTCATCAGGCTGAACAACTTTTGCTTAGGCGTCATTTTAATATTTCTTATAGTTTAGCTGGACTATTAGTTCTGCATCAGGTGTTCCATTTTCCAAAATAATTTATAGATTATATGTTGCCCAGGCTTAACAGCTATATAACAAAAAAGTTTCATTCAAATCCGTCCAGTATTTTCAGAGATTAGCGTGTAAGTACAAAGAGACAGAATTTTAAAAAAAAATCTTACTCTATTACTATATTGTCTTCATCGCCCACATAATTTTTTTTTTGGAAATATATTCAATTTGCAGACACACTTCTTTTTACTGTTTTATTGTACCTACAGCTTTAGATATAACAATATGAAATGTACTCAACTTTATGTTATTGCAGCAATTATTACATGCTCTGCCAACATATACCTGCCTGCCCCATGGACCTTATATACCTATGTGAGCAGGTTCTGGATTAGGCCCAACGCAGACGACAGACTACTTCTTACTTCCCTCGAGGACAAATTTTCCGCAATTAGGCCCGAATTTGCCGGTCCCGTTTTGCGTGGGGGAAGACGACAGACTAAACCGTGCCGCACTTTTTAATCTGTGAAAATAGAACCCATGGAATCAAATGCGGCAACGCACGTGTGGCGCAAAAAGTCCGGCGCGCGTCGTGTGCGTTACTGCGTATGATTCCATAGGTTCTATTTTCACAGACTATCACAGATTAAAAAGTGCGTCACCGATAGTCTGTCGTCTGCGTTGGGGCTTAACCATTTTCGTTACTTAAGTATAAGTACTGTCACGAGAGTGGGTTGGGGATAGGAAAGGAAACACCAATCCTATGGAATAGTGCCTTTATTTACGACTCTAGGGTACTCACAGTTGTCACAGGTACGTACGCGGGAATGTCACTGTACTGTCACACACACGGAAACGTCACTGCACTGTCTTGCGCGTGGAAACGTCACTGCATTGTCACGCGCGGTAATGTCACTGCACTGTCACACGCGTAAACGTCACTGCACTGTCACGCGCGGAAACGTCTCTCGCGCGTATTTACTGCACTGAACACTTCACTTCACTCACTATTACACTTTACTTTTTACTCACTACTTCCACTTTTACTTTTCTTCCTTTTTCTTCTTCCTTCTTCCTTCTTCGGATTTTACTTTCAAACTAAACTGGCGTAGGCCGCGCCTTGTTCTGCTTATATACCCACCGGATGCGAACAATATCGCATCAAAGTTCTAAACTTAAGTCATAAATTTTCTTTTGTCTTCTTTTATTTCTGGCCCGTATTTTCATTTCAATTTAATCTAGAGTTATCTAGAAACTTCTTACAAGACTTCAAAAACACTATACATGACTGTGATTTGAACCTGGGGTCTATGGATTCACAGTCCAACACCAAGACCGCTAGGCCAATCGTGTGCTGACGTGAGTGACGAAATTTCTCTTTAGATGAATTCTCCTAGTTTGAATTTGTGACGTTGACATTGTCATTATCACTTATCGACCTACGCGACAGTACGTTTCGTTACATAATTAAGTATACCTAACTACTAATATCTATTATTAATTATTTTTGATAATATTACATTATTGAGTACAATGTCCAACAAGCTCTGTAGGTATCTGTTTTAATATTTTGAAAAGAACGTAATAATCCCCCGAAAAGTGTTTTATATCAGTTCAACAGACAGTGTATTTATATGGCAGATGGACTGATGATAAATCAGAATGAGAAACGAATTACAGAAACTTAAAAATATGACGATTACGCGACGAGCGAGGCGATACAAAAAATATTACACACAAGAAGACAAGGAATACTTTTACTACACAAAAGGGCGGGAATATCACGAACTTCACGAAGAAAGTTTAAGTTTTTTTTTTTGACATTTGGATAAAGGTGGTGGTCAAAATTGGAACTAAGTACCGGAAGTTGTAAATATTGACATTAAAAGTGTTGCCATAAGCGTTGCCTTACCTTAACCGCCGTAAGAAAAGCTCTCTGTAAAAAAAAATACACTTTAGCAAATATTTTGACATTTACTAGTTTACCTTTCTGCCAAGTCTTGGTAGTTGGTAAGTCCTCGTTTTTTTAAATATTTGTGTACAAACAAGCTTCAAAAATGTAAATACAAGGCAAAGTAAATACTTCTTTCCATTATATTTTTTAAGGCCACGTTACACTGGATTGGCATGGCATGGCATCGGAAGCGACACGTCATTTCAAAACAAGCTTTATGTCAAGTGTTATAAGATGCATAACCGCTTGAACGCGGAGAGCCGGCCGGCGGCCTGCCGCGGCCTGCCACGCACTCCCGCGGAAAAAACGCCCTCGGGCGGTTATGCATCTTATATCACTTGACATAAAGCTTGTTTTGAAATGACGCGTCGTTTCCGATGCCATGCCATGCCAATCCAATGTAGCGCGGCCCTTATTATTTGTATGCTTTTTTTGTCTGTAGAATTAATAGTCTTTCTTCATTATTGCTATTTTAGACAGGCACGAGTCGCACGACACGACTGATACCACTCAAGTAACTCAAGACTTACGAGTATGTATACGCATAATAAAAGTTAATTTCAGTTAAGTCAATTATTTGGGTATTTTTCTGATTCAAGTCTTCAGGTTTCCTTATTTTAAGTACACGCCGAACAAACTCTACACAAAGGCTGGGGATCAATTGTGATGATTTAATATTATCATCATTTCAGCCGCATAATGTTCACTGCTGTGCTGGCTGGACATAGGCCTCTCCCAAGGATTTCCAAAATTATTGATCTAAAGCGGCCTGCATCCAGCGCCTTCCTGCGACTTTGGTCATGATTAAATATACATTGCCTGTTTTACAATGCTTACCAAAATTACGTTACAAAACCAGCAATGTAGATGTAAAACTGTGGTAAAATCAGTATCTAAATGCTAATTGCTCTACGCTTCCTACGCTACGCCTCATAAATGCCAAACAACATTTTTAATCATGGTTTTTAATATTTATTTATTAATCATTGGATTCATTGGTCACTTTACTCGACTCTACCTGATATGGCATTTTAATCAAATATTTTTATAATTCATATCATAATAAAGTAACATAATCCGAAACCGAAAACAAAGTGTTTTTTTAATCTGCCCAAAAATAAGGCTGCGTTTCCATTCAAGCAGAGCAGAGCAGAGCGGAGAGGAACTTAGCGGTGCATAAATTAACCAATCACAATGCTCGAAATCTCCGCTCCGCTGTTTCCACTCAATCGGAGCGGAGGTTTCGAGCATTGTGATTGGTTAACTTATGCACTGCTAAGCTCCTCTCCGCTTTGCTCCGCTTCGGTTTAAACGCAGCCTAAGTAAGTTATAGCTTTTAAAATCTGATGGAAGAAGTAACTGTCAAGTTACATAAAAAGGATGCACGTAAGTACAGCGCTCTTGACGTCACAGTTATTGGGTCTGGCGCGTACGAAAGAGAAAGTGAAATATCCCTACCACGATTCCACTTAGAGATGCTATTTTTCAAACGCGGAATCACTAAACGAATGATTTTTTGTATGGAAAAACAATTCGTTTATGTAACACAGCGTTTAAAAATAGCACTTCTGTTCTTTAAAATGCTAATTGCTGCTTCATTAATTAACGTCTTTCCTTGCTGTTTTAGAAAAAAAAAATTCAATTGCATTTTTTGTTTTATACAACGTGGAAGAGACATACCCGTGATAAATTAAACCAAGAACCTAACTGGCGGCATAGGCAAATTACTGTACTATTGTGTCTGGCATTGGCAGGTTTCTAAAGATTAAGGCTGCGTTTCCACTTAAGCGGAGCAGAGCGGAGAGGAGCTTAGCGGTGCATGAATTGATCAATCAATGCTCGAAATCTCCAAGTGATTGGTCAATTTATCATGCATCGCAAAGCTTCTCTCCGCTCTGGTCCGCTTCATAGAAATGCAGCCTAAATCAACTTTTAAACACATGTGAAGTCGCAGGCGTGATGCAATATAGCCTATAGCCTTCCTCGATAAACGACCTATCTAATACCGAAAGAATTTTTTAAATCGGTGGTTCCTTTGATTAGCGCGTTCAAACAAACAAACAAACAAACGAACGAACGAACGAACGAACGAACGAACGAACGAACGAACGAACGAACGAACGAACGAACGAACGAACGAACGAACGAACAAACAAACAAACAAACAAACTCTTCAGCTTTATATATAAGTATGAATGTACTAGGTATTCAGTTGAGTTTTTTATTTTTAAAATAGTGTCATGAAAACCTTTACATAAAACTTTCAGTAAATAAAAAAAAATTGCTGAGGTGATGGCATAGATATTATAAGAAGCAGTAAAAAAATCTATTATATTGGGTGATGGTAATCTTTCCATATTTTTTCCAATAAACTCACACTCTTTGGTGTAGGCAGTGTTGCCTTATAATTTTACTACCTGAATGCTACCGGATATGGAGATAATTGAAGTTTGACATTGACAGTTCAAATCAAAACAAACAGCTGGCTGTGAGTTGACATGCGCGCTTCAAACGAAAACAAAGTTATGAAAATCGATCAATAGCTTGAAGAGAAAGGAAAATCTAGATTCAGGTCTTATCTCTTTCGCCCGGTCGTTTATTCGTGTTTTTGTAACCTGGATTGCTGCTATTGATTGGGCTTCGTGCCGTACTGTTCATGTTAACCGCGAGTGTTGTCCGGCGCTTCAATGCAGGGCAGTTTCAAGATTCAACTTATAAACATGGGGACACGGGCGGCGGCCTGTAAGCATTTCCTCAGTAAACTACGCCGCTTTAGCATTGAGAGATATTAATTTTGGGAACGTGTCCAAGAGCGTTTTTGTCGTCGAGTTTACCGCGTACTGGCCGTGCAATAGTCTCATTTCAAAATGGAACGTTGTGTAATCACGTTTTTCGGTAATTTCGCTTACCTACCGGTAATTAGCGATACATTTAATTTTTCCTGTAAGTTTTCTCAATTATTTATTAACTTTCTACCTATAGTTACTATCAATCTAATAAAATAGAACATTTAAAATAATAAACTAAATTTTAGTCGTTATATTTTGTAGTTTCACTAAATTTTAGCAGTAAAAAACATTGTAATTATATTAGTCTGCTTCTTCTTCTACACAGCAATTTTTTTCTACATAAATCTACAGTATCACCACGGAACAGAAAAACTTAATTTACTTCTTGAAATTTTTCATATTATTACTACAGTGACAGTAAACATTTTCTTATATATTTCTTTTTATTAGATCATGTTACGACGACAAAACCTCTCAGACACCCGAGTCATCGCTGAGCTTGCATGCACATTAACGCATTTATTTTTCAGAGGTTTGAATCGGGGAGGCCCCATTGCGTAGTCGCTTTTTGTGTGTAATGCAGCCACAGACGTGCGATATGCAGTTTGTATTGGAGCCCCTGACTCAGAAAGGTGAGCTCGTGAAGCGGGCGTTGTCTTGCAGTGTGGTTTGACTGTTTGCTGGACTTGGAGGCACATGTGCTTGAATTTTTATGCTGAGGTTGCCATCTGAGACTTTCTTTTAAGTTCAACCACATTAAAAAACAAATTATTACGAATTTATTTTAAGTTATACCACCGTAAGAAACAAACTTACGTAATCAACCTGTCACACCCCACCATTTTAAGATCTTATGTAACCAAGTCAAGTTAAAGTCTTATGTAACCAAGTTTGTAAATTTTTCTTATTTATATTAAATTTTGATTATTAATAAATTTTAAGATTAACATTTATATTGTTGTAATATAAAAGTTTATGGTTTTATAAAAATGAAATATTGGGAAGGATTTAGAAAATCCTCCAAAGAAATTAGTACTTACTTATTGAGGTCTCATGGGAATAACATTGTATGTACTTTTGAAGTTTCAGTGGCTTAGTTAAAATTATTTTGAAAACAAAAAAATTGACTTTGTCTTTTTGAATATTTATTTTTATTTTTATTTAACTTGATGGCAACCCTTGTCAGCAAATGCCCTCACTTGCATCTGTTCCCATATCTGTATTAGGTCCATTCTTGTTGTTAAGAGTCTATATCTTCACTGAAAGGTAGAAAAAACATCAACTTCAACCCTTAGTTAAATGAAATTAGGTAGTACCAATATAAATTAGCACTTAGTTCAGTAAAGAATTACTGACTCATAAAACAAAGGTAAAACTCTATAAACCAGTTTTACACCATTACTATACTTATGTAAAAAAAAATTTGTGTAAAATTCAAAGAGTTTCATTATTATTTTAAATACGACAGGAATTTCAAACTACAAAACTACAAATAAACTTTTTAATTTGTAAGTAGTAAAGAAATATCTACTAAATGTGGTTAGCTATATGGTTTAATTTAGCTTACTGTTCGTTTAGATACCTAGAAATCCATTGCAAGCCAATTTCAATATTATTACTCTAGACAAATGACTCAGGCAGGTCACTGAATTTAACACACCAGAGTGGTTGCTGCGCGCATAGTAATAATCTAGGTATATTTTCGATACCTAAACGGGGAGTGGCACAGGCCTGGTAGTACCTAATTGCATAATTCAAATGTAGGCTGCAAATATGCACTAAACATAAAAGTACATTAAATTTGTGAAGTAAAGACATTTATTTGCAGACAGTTTTCTACTGTCCCCGGCATTGCAATTGTACAATTTTCAGCCCCCCATTAAATTATTTTTGTAACTATCAACCTGCAAGATTTAGTGGTCTGTTGATTAAGATGATGAAGTAAAATATAGAATACACTATTTTCCAACAAGTTAAATCAGATACTTTTTCTAAGCGTCGAAACAAACGGTTTCTATGGGATTTTGTATGAAATACAGGCAGATGACGTCACAGTTTTATGGAGTGAAAAAGCGCTCTTATTATCAGTTTTTTGCAATAAAATATTTAAAAGCATGTTAAAATGGATATTTTCAAAGACTAGTGACATTATTTTGCGATGTTATATTTTGTTATCAGTACTAAAAATTTATTTTTGACTTAGGAAAATACTTAATTGTGATTTACAAGTTTCGTAAGAAAGTTAAATGAAACAAATTATCCTAAACTCAGTGAATATAGACTCATGTTTTGTGTCCCCAATCCCCTAGGGCAGTGTGCACGTCCGTCGGTGTTCTTTAATGTCTTATGTCCTTCGGTTGTGTAGCAACTAGCAACCCACTGTCCGTGTTGAGCTGTCTGTTCTTCTCCACAACAAGATTTAGGCAGATGGCTTGCGTCTAGTTGGCTTGATCAACTATACTGATATCCATAGTTATATATTTTTCTTTTTTGTTTAAAAAAAAATTGTAAATTGATTAATTGAGTTTTCAATGGCCTTTGACGTCACATGTTGAAATGAAATAAATAAAAAGAGAGAAGGCGCCCACTGATGACAATGATACAAAAAGAAACTAGACCAACATAGTCTGATAATTGTGAGTGCAAAAATTTTTTACTACTTATTTATTACTTACTACTTTACGTACTTATTTATTATTGTAAATTTTATAATTACAGGCAGTGCATGTGCATATCATTGAGAAATTTAATTTTCTTTTTGGGATTTTGTCCTGATTTTATATACCTGTACATTGACTGTTTTAATCAATCTGGAGTTGAATGTATGTTATTTTTTTATCTATTGTAGAAAGTCAGTTTGTTGAAATGTAAACATATTACAGACTCAAGATGACATCGTCATTTATTTGTAAATGGATATCTCATTTGTAAACTGTAATATCTGAATAGGCTGTTTCTAGATTTAGCCAATAACCTACCATGATAAAAAGACAGGTATTGCCAAAAACAAAAGATAAATAAAATTGTGTTGCCAGTGTGAAAACTTATACCACTAGAATGATACCTTCAAACAAATTCTTTTTACAACAATACATTTTTTTTTAATTTGGAGACTTTTACATAGAATTACCCTTCTGTTTCTAGATTTAGCCAATAAGGCAGCTGCCATCAACCTAAATCATGTGGTGGAGCACTGTTCTGCTGACTGTGGCTCACCTTTCAGGTTAGGCTAAACCAGTATCTGTACTGTCTACCTGCAACTGCTTTCGTAGTCTTGAGTAGACTTGCCACCGGTTTCTAAAGATTTATCCTTGTGTGCATTTAATCTGCTGTTCTAAATAAGTCACATATTAAGAATGCTAGCAATCATTATTAAATTTAGTAAACGGGTTACTCACGTATAGAGTCAGCTACTGCCGACATGTTTCGACCTCATCCGGAGGTCTTCATAAGGGCAAATGTGACGAGAGGCTCGTATACCGCACCAGTTCGCGACACTATATACGTGAGTAACCGGTTTACTAAATTTAATAATGATTGCATCTCACGTTAGTTTTAATCAAAAAAATGCTAGCAATGTAAGAAGTGCAAACTTTTTCATGTAATTGACTAAAACAATGCTTCTTAAATCAGTAGCGTTATATGATTGATACAAGGACTGCAGATTTTCATGAATACTGTGGCTAGTGACTATTTATCAGAATTTTCTATATCAAGAGTTCTGATAAAAAAATCTTTACGAAACTGGAGGTTGAAATCGTTTGGTTTACGTTAGTAATTATAATACTATCTTTGGTTTGGTGTTTTAGTTAGGTTTCATTTTCCGTTTCGAGACAAGGTAAATATAACTACAGATAATTTTTATTTAGACTTTGCTTTTTGGGCCTCTCTTACAGTATATTCTTTAATGTAATTTATAAAATACACATAATAATATCAGATGTAATCATATATAAAATAACTTTTTTATTTATTTTCATTTTCTCTAACTTAGTTGTTTTATAAAAAATAGTTTACTTCTAAATTATATATCTACCTATATTGTTATTTCAGTTAAGTCATCTTATATTGCAAAAATATGGAAAAGCTTTCACAGTCATATTCATAAAATAACACCCTTCTTAAATTCGTTGGAGAAAGCTATCAATTTAAGAGGATATCTACATGAATTTTCGGGGTCCAGTGCTGTTTCTATTTGAAATAAATTACTTGAAAGGAAACGGAGATACTATTAAATTTTTTGTCTCATGCAGTTCTAGGTAGCGATTCAAACTATTTCATGAACTACTGTTTACAGTTAAAAATGAGTAGGCCACTTTTGGCACTTTTCATATGGTCCTGAACCTTGAAAAATTAATGTATCCCCTTATTCCTGGACTTCATTATTAATTAAGTTATTTTATCAAGGATATATTAACCATTGATAATTTATTTATATATTTATTAATATGACGGTTATTGTATATTTTAAATTAATTCTAATGGCAAAAAAAGAACGTCCATTTTTTTAATCTAATTTTTTATGGCTATTAATACTACTTGGCTCCCGACAGTCACAGCGAAGATCCGCAGCCTATACGACTGCCAGCTGCGGCTCATGCACAACATCCAGCCACTGCCTTCAGGCACTGACATCGCTAATACCGTCAAATACTTCTCACAGACGCTTCTGAGTAAGTTCTACATTCATTCTCTTTTCTGCTAAAATAAAATCGACGATCTAGTGACTAGTGAGAATACTCTCAAAATGAAAAAAATAAAAATACTTTATTGCTCTGATCGATCTAGATCGGTCATTTTGGAAATCTTTGGGAGTGGCCTATGTCCAGCAGTGGACGTTATGCGGCTTAAATGATGATGTTGATTGTTCTTACCCTTAGCTTTTAAAAAATTGGTTTATCAATGTGATATATGTGATCCAAGTTAAGCATTATTTTAAACGCGAACTTTTCAACGCATTTGATTACCTAAACCACAATATTCGTTTATAGAATCTGGGGTGTTACTTAACTAAATTTATAACTATCTAGTAAATATAGTATTAAATATATACCAGTCTTTAAATAAGTTAATTTGAATTGAATTTAATACATTTATTCGTCTTTTGCGGTTTGCGTTCCTCAAGGTTTTGTATTGGAACCACTATATATTTTTAAACCGACCGTCCTGTCAATGTAGTTGCAACGTAGATTTATTTATTTAAACATGGATTTATGTAAATTAAAAAAGAAAGGTGCGGAATAACTAATTGAATACACATTTGCAGGCGTATTGAAAGATGTTCCGCGCTCGCCTTTGGAGATGATCCGCGACGCCGACAACGATGCGGATCGGATGATGCTGTATCCCAACTTGGACTACAAGGGGTTGTTCAATGCCATATCTCAACTCGTCGATGCTGCGCCACATCTGCAGTATGGCATACAACGTAAGTAAATTTGCCTGCTTGCAACTTGCAATACCGTGACCGTGACGTAAAATTATGACCGCGTTTATAGCATTAATGGTATTTTTGTCTTGTGAGACTTTTCCATCATCAATCTTTTGTGTCTTACTACCTTACTACCTCCACCTTCGTCTCTTTCTGTATCCAATAACCTGTATATTAAATACGTTCTTAGTAATATATCTCTTCATTGACTTACCTCACTGAAGCATAGATATGGCCTTTTTTAAATTAATTATATTCCAGCGTTTGGCCAAGCAGTGCTGCAATGCCTCGGCTGTTTACTGCCGTTCCTGGAGTACGACATGATAGACAACCTGCCATATCTGGTGGCCTATTGCGTGGCGGTGTTCCCGGTGACGCTCCATCAGGAGATACTGCATCTGCTGTGCTATTACATTTTGCCGTTTACCATTTGTGAGTACCACGGTAGAAGTGTCAGTGGAAGTTTATGGATTTCTAGGCAAACTTGTACAATGCATTTAGCTGTCGAAATTACTTATTATACAATACTTTCCACAGCCCGCAAATACTCCGGCCAAGAGGAAGAGAGCCAAGCTTCTCAATCAGTTGCTGCCATCGTCATGATGGTGTTCCAGCACTCCAGTAATCCAGGTATTTAAAAATCTTCTCTCTTGTATTCCACTATTGTAAATATCTTCAGAGTGTGACTGTGGACCAAACATAACAACATCGCCGAAGAATGTCCGCTGTACCAATTGGGTAGTTACTGGGTCAAAAATAAATAATACGTATTAAAACTAATTTTCTATTGAATTTGTATGATATTTTCCTTTTCCGAGTACATTTTACCTGTATTAACTTTTTTGTCTGAAAATATTTTTTATCCAATAAACTTCAACGAATAGAGTCTGCAGCTCACACAAGCTTAAAGTTAATTTTCGTATGCCAAAAAATCCTTGCGCTTTCCTCGGTCTGAACTGACCCTAAGTCAACTTCCAGCCCACCACTGCCAACTCCTGGAGTGCCTGATGTCGATGAAGCAGACCGTGGTGAAGGACATCCTGTGCGTCATCGCGTACGGCACGTGGGGCGCGCGCGTCTCGGCGGCCAAGCTGCTGTTCTACTACTGGCCGCCCTTCGACGCCAAACTGTTCGACAGGAAGGGCCTGCTCTGCAAGTTTTCCAGTAAGTTTCCATTTGCAACGTTTGTGGCGGTTTGTGCCGTGTGGTTTCCGGAAAAGTAGAATAGGGCCACTCCAAGTCCTCCAGTCCTTTGCACTAAAAATGCGGGAAACTCAGCTTTCTGCAGTTATATACTCTTTGCAGTAAACATAAATTGCTTTCGGCAAATATTTACATAGTTCGTTATTTATATTTTTTTCTCACATTTCTTCAAAAAAGCACTATACGAGTACATGCCTCGGTGGGAATAGAATTGCCGGACTCGTGATTAATGTCAAGGCTTCGCTCGGAAAAACTACTCTTCGGGCAATGCCTTACTTCACGCCTTCTGCAGTAATGTTACAGTTACAGGACTGACAAATAAACCTAGTACTACTACAAACGAAACTATCTGTGCACACGTCAAATGTGTGAGTTAAACAATCAGGGTCGCCTCACAGAATTTGTTGCTTACCTGATTTCATCACTCTGAAATCTATAAAAATTTCGTTCTTTATTGTTTTCCGTCGATAAACAATAATAATGTGCGCAGTTTCTCACCATTATGATTGAATAATCCTAAGTGACTCGCGTAACGTCAACGTGCGAATAGCAACAACCCGGTTTTAATGGCGCTTACAAGGCTCAAAAGCGGGGGACGCCAGATTGCGGGGGACGGTGCGAGTTTCCGTTCTGTATGTAATACTATTATTAATTCTGTGTTATTGTACAATTCCAGACGACCTGGTCCCGTTCCTCTGCCAGCGCGACATGTGCCCCAACGCGGGCTCGGCCGAGGCGGCCAAGGTGTGCTACGACCACTGCATCAGCGTCACCTTCGCCTCCGACAGCCCGCCGCCGCTGTACCTCTGCATCGAGTGTGCTAACGAGATACACCGGTCAGTGGGCTTTGTATAATTTCTTCTTCTTCTTAGCGCGTTCATAATGGTAACAAAACAGACATGACTTTTTTAAACCACTTTCGAACCTTGTATTTACGCCATTTTGAAAAATTTAACTTATGAACTTGTTTCTTATTTTTAGGGTTCCGTAGCCAAATGGCAAAAACGGGACCCTTATAGATTCGTCATGTCTGTCTGTCTGTCCGTCCGTATGTCACAGCCACTTTTTTCCGAAACTATAAGACCTATACTGTTGAAACTTGGTAAGTAGATGTATTATGTGAACCGCATTAAGGTTTTGACACAAAAATAAAAGAAAAACAAAAATTTTTGGGGGTTCCCCATACTTAGAACTGAAACTCAAAAATTTATTTTTTATTAAACCCATACGTGTGGGGTATATATAGATAGGTCTTCAAAAATGATATTCAGGTTTCTAATATCATTTTTTTCTAAACCGAATACTTTGCGCGGGAGACACTTCCAAAGTAGAAAAAAGTGGGTCCCCCCCCCCCCTTAACTTCTAAAATAAGGGAATTATAAAACTAAAAAAAATATATGATGTTCATTACCATAAAAACTACCAGCGAAAATTGGTTTGAATGATATCTAGTAAGTAGTTTTTTTTAATACGTCATAAACATAAACGGTAATTTACCTTTCATTCAATCAACTCAAATATAAAAATTAAAAAAAAAATACTGCAAGACTTTTATAGTATGTTATTTGCTACTACGGAACCCTTCATGGGCGAGTCCGACTCGCACTTGGCCGCTTTTTTTACTTTAGCTATATGCAAATAATGACGAAAATATAGCGCATTTAAATTTTCACGTAACGCCATCATCAAATCAAGTACAATTACACTTCTGGCTGGACTAGAGGATCCTGGGCATTTGCTTAACAAAAAAAAAAACCTTTATTTTTGGATAATCTAGTTGACGGACTAAATAAAATAATATCCTTTTTACCCATTCCACATCCCTATTTACAAAAAAACAACTTCTTCCTAAATCAGTAGCGTTTTACTATTCAGTTTTTTTATGAGTACAACGGGTTACATTTTACAATGAAGTAAAACTTTTTAGTTAAATGTTAAAAATCCTAGCGGTAAACTATGATTTGTTGCAGAGAGCATCCCAACCAACGCTTCTTTGACATCCTCCATCCTCAGCAACAAGTGTCCATGGTGTGCGAAAACAAGGTCAGTAAAAATAAATATTTATATAATCCCATATAGGGTATGGGTATGATGTTTGCAAGCTAAACAAAATATATCATAAGACCTCCGAAGCGTTGATGTGACGACTTGTGACAGTTTGAGAGGGAATGGTTGAAAGTGAAAGATCGATATATTAAGAGGGAGATGGGGTCGACCTTTGCCCAGCAGTGGGACAGTATAGGTTAATTTAAAAAAAAGACCTCCAACTAGTCTGGCCAGCGAGGAGAGTGTAGGCCAAATCATTTGGCTGCTCTGACCAAATAAGGCTCTGGTAGTACAGAGAAGGTCGTGCTCCTTAAAAAGACCTGATGATGATGATGGTCCTGGTAGGGAAGAAAAGAAAATGGAGTATACCAGTAGCTTCTCTTTCTGCGCAGATCTTAAAGGGCGATCGAGGGAATGGACAAAAATGCGAATCATGTTAATAAGCGATGCGGCTAGAAACTCTTCACTATTTTGATTTCTTTTTCCACCTCGCCCACCATCACGCTCAAAGTGGCCTTTGGGTCTTGTGCCCTCTATCTGTTTAGAGCCCAAAAACTAAAAGCTCTGTCTACCCCATTAGGAATAAAGACGTGATAGTGTACAGTATAGTATAATATGTTATATTATATGTTTATCTTTTCCAGAATTGCCGATCGTCAGATAAAGCTGCGTATTCCATTTGCTTCTCCAACGAATGCGCTAGCTACAACGGCAATCATCCTATAAGGTAATTATTACAGGCCTATAATACTCCATTTGGTTAGGTATTTAAATAAATGTTAACAATCTTGACACTTCTACAGGGTGGCCAATTTGGAGGTATACAACTTTTTTTTGCCGCCATTTTGTTTTGACGGCAAATATGACAGTTGTTGCATGAATATTACTTTGTGTAGATACGGCAAATTTATTATGGAGCGTTTTACGACGGAACAACGTGTTTTAATTATTAAAACGTTTAACGAAACATTAAAAATAATGTTTCCCGGTCGATTAATTTCGAGAAACGGTGACATTGATTGGTCCCCAAGATCGCCTGAGTTAACAGCTCCTGACATTTTCTGTGGGGCTATCTAAAGGGACGTGTCTATGCTAATAGGCCAATGAACCTTCAGCAATTAAATCAAAATATTCGAGACACAGTAACTGAGATAACGTAGGAAATGTGTGAAAATGTGATGAAAAACACGATGAAAAGGGTTCACATCTGTGATGCTGCTAGAGGTGGACATATCTGACATTATTTTCCATGTTTAACTGCCGGCCCTAAATATTATATTTAACAAGGAATACTTGATATATTTTATATTTAATAGAATAAAAATACAAAACTAAAGTGTATACCTGTTATTCGGCCACCCTGTAGTTATCTTTATCAAACAAATAAACAATACGACATTAAAAATAATCAGGTTATAAAAAAAATATTTCTTCCAACGCACCACATTGAGGCAATGTACCCAAAATACTGGCAACATTTCCCCGCTGAATGGCTATACTTATACGCTTAGCAAAATAGCTGCCAGCTCTATGATCACCAGTTGCCTCAATAAGGCGCGTCGTGATGTCCATAAGAAATAATCTAGCTTCAGGACCCCATGGGCCCATGTCTCTACTGCAAAGGGTAAAAATATATAAAAAATTATCGCCCAGATCTTGACATGTCTTTTTATTGAAATATACACTTTATAAATCAATAATTTTGCTAATTACTAATTAATTATGTTATAAATTACATAATTACTTTGTAATTTGCTTTGGTTTTGATTTATAAAGTGTATATTTTCATAAAAGGACATGTCAAGATTTTGTACATTTATTTAAATTCCCAAACAAATGGAGTATAGGATTTAAAAAATATTGTACACGTATTTTTTCTTTTCTCAGAGAAACAAAAAATGACAGAGATACAGCGCATTTAAATCTTGCATGACGTCACCGCTAGGCACAATTTATACTTAGCTGTGACGGGTTATAATTGGTCCATTCGTTTACGAGCGTCGAACTTATTTTAATAGGGGTATTGACAGGGTCCGAAAAGTATGCCTATTATGCAACGCGATAGTTTACATGTAGTTAAACTAACTTGTCACAAAAGGTCATACTATATTGTGTACAACTTACAAACTTATCTTTGTTCAGGTACTGCCAGCAATGCCACGGGAACCGCCACAACAGCCGCAGGGGCGGCGACCACGTGGTGCACACTCGCCTGCCGCTGGCGTGGCAGATGGACAGCGACATGCAGACCAATCTGGTCGAGGCTATCATCAGGTGTGTACGGCGATAGGGTCTGAAATCCTTTGTAGACAAGTTGGTTATAAAAATAACAATGCCACGGGAATTACAACAGCCGAAGACGACGTGATACTTACTCGTCTGCCGCTGGCGTGGCAGATGGACAGCGACATGCAGACCAATCTGGTCGAGGCTATCATCAGGTGGGTATGGCGATAGGGTTCCAAATAACGGAGTTTCCAACAACTCAAATTAGATACTTTTTTCTAAACGTCAAAACAAACATCTTCTATGGGATTTGTATGAAATAAAAACTTATGACGTCATAGTTTCTTGGAGTCAAATAGTGCTTTTTGAGAGATTGCCTTGATCTACCTATAAAGGAAATTTTGTTTATTTGTATGGAGAACTGAATGGACTGTGAAACTGGTAAAATAAAATCCATGAGATGAATTCAACGTGCAGCATTATTACCTTATGAAGAGGAGGTAAAGTTACAATGTAGCCATAGAAGAAAAAATAATCTTAAAATTAATGTTGGATTGCCAACAACCTATCACGTGGTAGATAAGACACCTATGTTGTTTCTGTCTCTTGTACACGCAAGGTTGCTCCGCCATATACCATAATGTTTCGTAATTATTTTGAGTTGGCCGACTGTACGCTTTGAAGGGATTGAAAAAAGCGGAAGCGGGACAAAGGTTCAATCAAAATGTCATTCTCTTTCTTGCAGCCTCTTGAAAGAAGCCAAACCAATCAACATGGAAGACCCGGACAGCGCGTCGGAGCAGCTCAAACCGCCGCTCACCGTCAACTTGCCGGACCCCATCTCCGTCGAAGACCGACAGCTGTTGGGCAGGTCAGATATTTTAAAATATACACGCTCCCATGCTGGTCTGGGAGAAACGAAAAAACTTAGAATGTACCAGCTGCTTCTCTTCCCGTAGATCGTAAAAGCCGATCGAGGGAATGGGCAAAAATGCGAATCATTTTAACAGGCGATGCGACTAGCGACCCGTCACTGTATTGATTGCTATTCATCTTCTCGCCCACCATGACGCTAAAAGTGGCTTTTGAGTCTTGCGGCCCTTGGCTCTGTATAGAGCCGCAAGACCCAAAATGCTCTGTCTGCCCCATTAGGGATAAAGACGTGATAGTATGTATGTATACACGCTAAAAATTATACATAATATACGGTACGGTAGGTATTTTTAAACACCGGCAACTTATTTTCTATAAAATATATATTGAAAATGCTGGATGCAAGCCGTTTTTATTCTTATCGTGTGTGTTAGTGACTAACACTAGTGTCAGAGTTTTTAAACCACCTTAAAGGCCTCTGTCATGGTTTTAGGTAACGACCAATGTCAAAGACAGTGTCCGGGACCGACGGCTTAACGTGCCCTCCGAAGCACGAATCATCTTAGCCTACAATGTCCTATGTCGATATGTCCGTCATACAATTTTTGCTTTTCTTTTGGCTGAACGCTGATTTGTATAGGAAGCCCAATTTTTTTTGTGTTATTTCTATTCTGCCGATAAATCGTACTAAACATTAGAAATTAAAATGTCGTCTTCTTTGCATTCTTTTAAATTCAAAATTAGGAAGCTTCTGGAAAAGTCGGAAGATTTGGGTTGAGTTGTATATATATGTGTATAAATGTATGTGTAATTAGTATATATTTACTATGTATTTATTATATATTAATTATTATATATGTATATTTTATGTATTTATATTTATTATGTTATAGTTTTTGTAGTTACAAGTATTAGTAAGATTTTAAATTGTTTTTAGTGTAGTAAAGTAGTTAGGTTTAATTGGATTCTGTTTTCTGTTCTATAGTTATTGTACCCACTCTCTACCCTGTGTTGTAAATTGTCCTCTTAATTCAAGGTTGACTGGAAGAGATCCCTATCTGGGATAAGTCCGCCTTTGTACTGATTTCTACTTCTAACATGTATTTTATGGTCTTGTGTTTATGTAAAATAAAGATTTAACAAACAAACAAACAAACAAACAAACATTTGGGTCAACTGCTCGGTGCGTATATCTAGCACTTTCGCAAGTAAAGCGACACCAGGCATGGTCCGCACCTGGATGGGTGACCATTCCGCAAGTAAAGCGACACCAGGCGTGGTCCGCACCTCGACAAGTGGCATAGAAAATTTCTCGAGCTCCTCCATGCTTCGGTAGACACATTTAAGGACCGATTTCATCGCTTTCATTGATAAACGAGTTTAGCAAAACTGAGTTTAACATAACTGAGTTGAAATGTTTGATTTGATCTCGATCAACTTCAAATGAATTTCACCGTCAATTCGGAGCAAATTTTTGATCGCGTTTACGAAAACGAAGTTCACCTAAACTCATAGACAAAAAAGCACAGATTACAGTAAAAATCATGTGATAGTTTTCATTTCACGCAGAAAATATGAATAACAGATAAGCAAAACTCATTGATTTAAAACCGGTAAAGAATCGCGAAGGAACGGAACGTAAATTAAAAAGTATGTACCTACCTATGTCAATATTGTCAATCAAAGTTGTCAAATCTCGGCATTGACTTGACATTTGTTTGATTGAACGCGTTTAGAAGCGTTAAACGGCCAATATCGGACGTTCAGATTGTTAAACGCGTTTAGCCTTAAACGCGATTAGTTTTTGTCGATGAAATCCAAAGGAACCAGTTTACGTGCGTAAACGAGTTTAGCTTCAATTGATCGCGTTTTACTGCAACGATGAAATCCGCCCTAAAACGTTGGTCCCGGCTGCCATCATTGCATGGCAGACGTCAAGCTATGACAAGTGCCTTTAGGCAGCCTGAAAAATCTGCACCAATGTAAGATAACACACACAAAAAAAATTGGCAAATGGACTATTGATTTGCCAGAAAAAAGTAATATTAATAATAACCCCATTCCTAAAGGCACTAGCTTATTTTTTTTTTAATTGTCAAGTCATTCGTTTTCAGTAATCATAGTACAACGTTTCAGGTATGGAGTATGGTTAATGGTGGGACTGTGCACACCGAACCCCGACACTCCGGACGAAGTGCTGGGACGTCTGCTGTCGGTGCTGTTCCACTGGTTCCATGTCACGTCGTTCTCTTATACAGGTGTGTAATGTGTATTTTGTGTGAGGGAACGTCCCGTAACTCTTAGGTATTGGTTTAGTATCGGTAAAGCCGAATGTTTTGCCATCATGGATCTCACTGCGGTTACTAAAGAATTACTTTTTTGGAGAGTTTTACGGTTCATCGGAGGTACGGGTTTTGTTAAACAATGTATTTTCACGCGTTTTTGTAGTACGCAACGGCATACGAGATGTTAAGATGTTTTTACATGGCATCTGACTTTAAAATGTATCCTAGGCATCTTAATATCAAAGATGCTATAACCATTTGTGAGGTTAGCCGTCTGTTTCTATTGATTCTTAGAAACGCTAGTAGTTTTCAGCTTTTGCACTAAAATAATCATTTAATAACCAGCCAAGTGCGAATCGGATTCGCGCACTAAGGGTTCCTCAGGGGTACCATTATCTATAAAAAACCACGTTTTTTGTATGGGAGCCTCCCTAAAATATTTATATCGTTTTGTTTTTAGTATTTATTGTTATAGCGGTAACAGAAATACATATTTTTGTGAAAATTTCAACTGTCCAGCTATCGCGGTTCTTGAGAAACAGTCTGGTGACAGACAGACGGACAGACTGACATACAGACAACGAAGTCTTAGTAATAGGGTCCTGTTTTTACTCTTTTGGGTACGGAACTCTAAAAATGACCTTTAACATTTATTCTACATTGAATAAGAAATGTTGAGTCTGAGTGTGAGTGTCGCAGGCGACACAGCGACGATGGTGGAGAAGCTGAAGTGCGAGCACGTGTGCGGCTGGCTGCGCGGCATCGCGCTGTCGCACCGCCTCGTGCTGGTGTCGTGCCTGCTGCCGCACCCGCCGCACTACACACGACAGGTATACATTCTTCTTCTTCTTCCTCTTCTTCTTCATCTCCTTCTTCGTATTCTTATTAAGTCAAAAAGCTTTTGGTTTTGTGGCGCTGAAAAGTGCCTTTTTTGTTGTTTAAGGTAAGGTAAAAAATCATTTATTTCTTCAAAAAATCGCACAGGGTATATACAAAAAATAAGTTCATGTATAAATGTTGCCAGCACCGATTTATGGAGACTGATGAAGGCAAGCCCTGTGGCACAGCAGGGACGTGCATTACTGATTATTGCAGGATAGACTAATTGTGGGGCCTTTGCCCAGCAGTGGGACAAAAAAAAACTCTCTGACTGAACTGACCCTATTAGTGTGTTTACATCCCGAGAGCCACATAAACGCGTCATATTGATTAATACTATTAAATGTTCTTTTTAGCTTACCGCTTGTTTGAATGAAATCCAAAATAGGCTGGCATCGGCCATTTATGATTATTGCTCTTTTGTCCTCAAAATTTAGCAAACAAACACCTGGCGCACAACTGGCGCTTTCCATTGCATAATATGTTCAATGCATATAAAGCGGTAATAAAGTTTTTCTCCTAATTTCATTTAATATCGCAAACAAAGTTCAGATTCAGAGCAGATCGTAATCATTTGTATTGTAATGCAACAATGCAAATAATTATCATTGGACAAGAAAAAATATCAAATATATACGACTAACACAAAAGTTTACGTAATTTCATTTTATCGTCGAACATCTTCTGCGTATTTAAATTGGTAGCGTAACACAAGCGAGAACCAATAACTTTCTATTTTTCATCACGTCAATGCATTAGGGAACAAATGAAAAGGCTCGAAATCGATATCATTCCTTATTGGTCAAAAGTAAAAAGAGATAAAAAACGTTGATTATTGAGATAGAACTAGCTTAAAGATAAGGGCCATTTTTGAAAATAAGCCTTTCACTAACCTAATGGTTTTTTCCATACAAAAATTAGCTTTGTTTATGACTGACGCGTTTTAAAAATGGCATGCATTAGCTCTTGTCTTAGATATTGGTTATGTGTGCGGAAATTTCGCGTGTGTGTGCGTCGATGAAATACGTAGACGATCAGACTACAGACGCAAATTCCTATCAGTGCACTGTGAATGTGTGTAAATCGAGACACTATGGAGAATTGTCTTCTAGGTAGCTGCCTAGAGTACTGCGTATATATATACGTATACCTACCCTAAGTAAGCGAGTACGTAGCCAGCATATTGCGCGATGGACAGGAAAGCGCGCGTTTATTTGAAAATAGGGCCTATTATAATTTATTTTTAAATAAAAAAATGCGCATATATTAGGGAACCTCCGGGTAGACAATGTCTTTGTGTCTCTATGGAAAGCACGTGCCTGTGGCACAGTTCTCCAGTGCTCCCACCTTGTTTAGGCTCTTGGTAGAATCGTCTTTTGTTTAGAACTATTTCGTGGCGAAAGGATCAGCCAATCTGCGTTACCGACTGGCTGTCCACGCAGACAGGGTGCGCTGGACGTACAGGGGGACTCAGTACGTCACTTGGCGAGGCTCCTTTCATGCACCCCATGCATTGCACATTATGACAGATGATTAGGTCAAAAGAAAATACAAGTCGGTCCAGGCGTCTTCGAATAATCGGTGAACGTACGAAAAAAAGTAAAATATCGCGACGTATTGATAACCTTCTTCTTTTTGAAAGTCGACTGAAAACAAAGGCTCAATGAGGGTTTTAAAAAATATGGGACACCAGATGGCAGTACAGTGACGTCAGGTCCAATAAGCTGTTTATTATACATATGGATACATTTGACGGAGTAAAGAACCTGTGAACTGATGGTCCATGACAGCAGCGTCTGCAGCTGGCTACGCGACCGCAGTCTCACTGACACCAACAATTAAAATGAGACGAGCAGATGTTTGGACGGAAAGAAATGAATGAGTTGTGTTATAATTAGTAGTCGGATTATTCAACTTCATGAGAATACGTAAACACAGAATGAAAATAAGTATTACATACAGAGCGGAATCTACGAGGGTGTTGAGCGGCCTCTACAAGGCAAGAACGGAGGAAAGGTGTGGACAAGGAACAGGGACGCATAGTGCGCGGGACCTTAAGAGATTTCGTTCTGTATGAAATACTTATGTTGATTCTGTGCCATAACATATATCTCCCTTTTAATTCAACTTTGATACACAAATCTTCAAATAGAAAATCTGATAAATGATTCTGATTGCCAGGCCGGCCACTGGGACAATCTGGCTTCTAAAGCGCACCATCTCAAGGATGGACTTAACAGGTATGTTTTTGTCACGCCCAATTTGTACTAAAGTACTAGAGAAGATACCACTCACGATTGTTTCGTCCCGTCACTTAGTCACTTGCTAGATCTTATGCGCCTAGTACTTTTAGTGAATAATTTAAGGAATACGGCAAAGTAAAGAAATAAATTTCCATAGGGAAGTAACCAGATTTCATTGTTTGGAAATTACATAAATATAATAAATTTAACGCCTCGATATATTGCAAAATAGAATACGAGCCAAACTTTGAAATCATCATCATCAGGTCTTTCAAGGGTTAGACTACACCTGTCAGCACTGAACAACACTTTCGCATGCTGCTATCCTGTTCTGTCGCTCAGAACCGTCATAAGCTAGGGCGAGAGAGAACAACGGCACGCTATAGCACCGGCCGTGCTATAGCATTACGTACCTATAGCACTGCAGGAGCACAACATTCTCTGTACTACCAGAGCCATACTTGCCCAAAGCAGCTAGAGGACTTGGCCTACACCAAGCCTACACCAAGCTCGTATAAACATCAATGAGACTTCTTCAAGCCGTCTGGGCAGTGTGGAGAATGTTTAAGATAGCTGGTCTAATAATGTATGTCAATGTTTTTACTTATAGGTTGTACTGCTTGATACCGTACGGAATCATCACTCAGTCGATCTGGGACTACATCATGCCCGCTTGGATGGAGGCCATCTGCACTGATGTACCGGAGAAGGAACTGATGGAGCTGAAGATCCCGCTAGCGAAGATTCTAGAACCAGACGGCAGTATGGTGGGAGTCGATGAGAGAAACTTGTACAACTTTGCAGTGTTGAAGGTGTCTGACACTCCCACGCCGGAGACTGTGCTGCCTGTACTGGAGTGGTTTCAGGTATGTAATGGTATTCAACCTCATTTTAAATTGTCTAAGATTCTCTCAAGGTGCTTTTAGATTAACAACAAATATTTTAAGAAATGATTTGGTCTATTATTTTGACCAACTTTTCCCAAAAAATATACATCGAAATACGAAAGGAATGATAAGGAGTCATAATTTAAATATTTGTACTAAAATAAAAACTGGGCTCCGAAGCAACTCAACTTATAGGTAACGCGCTAAGATAAGTGAGGGGGCAAGTGAGAGAGAAAAAACGAGGGAGATTGTTTGTTCTTATATGAAATATCCACCTGTAATATTGAACAACTTTCCCCAAGGAACATATATCGAAATATTAAAGATTTTGATGTTTATATACAAATTCGGAAATTTCCATAAATTTTTTTTGTATGGCAAAATCCTGTCGTTTTAGTGACTTAGCGTTTCAAAAATGGCACTGCTGGCTTGACCACCTATTTTGCTTGTGAGCGTAAACCGATAAGCGCTATTATTTTAAATTAGAAAAGGAACAAAAATTCATTTTGTTTCAGACCATATCAATGTTGGAAGTGAAGATCCCCCTCAATCAGCTGTTCGATTTGTTTAGCCACTGTGTCATTAACCTACCAGAGAAAGTGATCAAACCCCCAGGTGGTAAGTATTTACTTCATTTCATTTAAAGTATGTTAACTCTTTCTTTATGTAACTTCAGGGCAAGATGGAAAATAGCCTTTTTCAAATTGTCCTGGGTCTTGGATGTTTATCTATATATGTATTTGTTATAAAATATGGTATCGTTGAGTTAGTATCCCATAACACAAGTCTCGAACTTACTTTGGGGCTAGCTCAATCAGTGTAATTTGTCCCTATATATCTATCTATCTATCTATATCTATATCCTTCTATCCCTTGCTTTCGTTCACCACAGTGAAATAGTTTTTTTTCTTTAGCCTGTTTGGTGTTTCACTGCTGGGCAAAGCCCTCCATTTTCTACAGATCCTGGTCCATAGCAGCCTGCCGGGGCAATCCTTTTTGAATGAAATAGTTTAAATTTTATAATAACAGAACACTGTCAGGATTTTTTTTTGTTCAAAGATGCAACGAAGTCCAAGGACTCAAAAGATTCACCTTCATCCACCGAAAAGGAGAAGAAAGACAAAGACGACCAGATGAAGCCGCAAAATCTCACTTGCTGCATTCTCATGCTCGACATACTGCTCAAACAGGTAACATGTTGTCGATATTGTATACGGTTTACTCATGCATTATAGTAAAAATGGCTGAACAGATTTTGATCGATTTGGTCGATCATCATCACGGCGAGTGTTAGGAGCGGTGACCTGGTGAGAGAGTAGCAAAACCGTCGGGTGATAATGAATTTAATTATCTCACTATATTTTTAATTTTAATAAAGTATTACAATATTATTTCTCTGCTCTCTCTATCTCACCTGTCTTTCTTTCTATCTCTTGCACTGTAAGAACTCTAACGGTTCTTCATCGCCTACTGAACGATATAATAATATTCCCCATGCTGGTCTGGTAGAAATAAAAAAAAAACTTAGAATGTACCAGCTGCTTCTCTTCCCACGCAGATCGTAAAAGCCGATCGAGGGAATGGGCAAAAATGCAAATCATGTTAACAGGCGATGCGGCTAGCTACCCATCACTGTATTGATTGCTTTTCCATCTTCTCGCCCACCATGACGCTAAAAGTGGCTTTTGGGTCTTGCGGGCCTGGGCTCTGCATAGAACCGCAAGACCCAAAATGCTCTGTCTGCCCCATTAGGGATAAAGACGTGATAGTATGTAATAATATTAACGATGAAGAAATATGAGAAAATATGATCCTGACTTGATTTTTCCCGCACAGATCAAACATATCGCAGCGTAAAAGTCGATTAGGGGAATAGAAACGAAAATGAGAATCATGTTATTAAGGAAGTCGGTTAGCAACGCATCACTATTTTAATTTCTTTTACTTCCTTTTTGCCCACCATCACGTTAAAAGTAGCACTATTCGGGCTTGCGGCCTTGGGCTTTGTCTGTCTTTGAGCTGTAAAACCGAAAATTGTCTGTTTACCCCACTAGGGATAAAGACGTAATATTGTGTGTTAGAAAGGGACACTTAGGAAATACAAGCTAAACAAAGCTTATAAACATCAGTGAGACCTCTACAACCCGTCTGTCCAGCGAGGAGAGTGTAGGCCAAGTCCTCTGGCTGCTATGGCTATGTATAGCTCTAGTAGTGCAGAGTGTCGTGCTCCTGTAGTGGAGACAAAAAGACCTGATGATGATGATGACATAGACATTCCACATCATGTAAGCATTCTAGATTTTATAAAAGAAGAGAAAAACTTGCTTACTCGGACGTGTTTTCTTATCTATCAGATGGAGCTCCAACAGCGTCGTATTAACATCCAGAACGTGAGCAGTGAGGCTACGAAACTGCTGAGACTTATGCTGAAGTCCAACCAAGTTAATACGGTCGAACATGGTGAGTATTCAAGTCAAAGAAGCCATCATTTGGCTAAGGATAGTAGGGTTTAGAGAGGCTACCAAAATCTCTGCGACTTATGCTAGTGCTACCAAGTAAACACGGTCGAACATGGTTTCTTTTGTTTTTTGTGTGTAAGTAAACACTGGTTTCATATTTTCAAGCTGTCAGCTGGCTAAGCATTTTACATAGCTTGACGGCTGTCATACAACGATGACCAAACCATATCTTGGGATTATAATCACTAAGAAAACTTAGAAGCATAAAGTAACTTATTTTTTTTATCAATGTTTTGTCTTCGAAATCTCTAATCAATAGCTAACCTACTGACTTAACTACAAAATGTCATGTTCCCCTATTTGTATGCAGCGTGGTGCGCAGCGGAGGGCGCGTGCGGCTACTGCGAGGCGGCGGCGCTGTGGCACCAGCTCGCCGTGCTGCTCGTGCGCGCGCTCGTGCCCGACGCGCACCGCGCGCACCGGGAGGTACGGCTGGTGATCCTCATCATCATCATCAGGGCTTTATGTCTCCACTTATCGATAGAAAAGTTCAGGCTAACCGTGATTTTCGCCCCTCACCATGACTCACTGGATATGGTAACAGGGGAGCCACAGCACAATCTTTCTTAACTTTCTACATTGAGTCAGTAACTGACTTCAGGCCACTACCGAGTCAATGCTGACCTGGCACTGCCATAGTGTAAATTGATTTCAAGTCAGCACGGTACTGTCGCGTCAGTGCTGACTTCAATATTCGCGCTTCAATATTTTTGGCGTCAGTCCGTTCCCCCGCCACCCGCGCCACCGCAACGTCAGTGTAAACTGTTTCAGCCGTCCCTAGATGAAATGTGGTGAAAAACTCAGCCAAAGAAGAACCAAACAAAGCACGAACGCACCAATCTAACGGTAGTCCTGCATTGTATGTCTATCCGTTATCCTTTCCCGAAATATTATTGACAGAAAAGTCAAGACTGATTCTGACTTTTGCCATTTCTGTGTCACTGCACTTTTAGGTATCGATGTCTACATTATATTTGTATACGCTGTATCTTCGTGAATGTTGACTACAAAATATGGGTCCTTTATTATTGGATTCAGTCCACATCCGCATTGATACTTATTCTGTGTTTTAGGCACACCGCGCTTAATAGAAGAACCAATTAAAGACGAAAGCAGCAAATCTGGCAGCACTTCTGCATTCATTAGACTAACTGTGATTTTCGCCGCTCACTAGAAATTTTGTTAGTCAGTGTAATCGTTTGTAGCCGTCCCTGGACGACATGTGGGCCGAGAGCCAGCCGAAGAAGAACCAGTCGGAGGACGAGCGCAGCAAGTCGGGCGGCACGCCCGCCGCCTCCGTGGACGCGCTCATGTCGCTGGCGCAGGGCGCGGGCGCGGGCGACCGCAGCTCGGTGGGGGGGGTGCTGGTGCATATGCCACATGTATGTATGGCGTCGCGCTGCGGGGATGCGCTGTCTGTGTGCCGGGCGGGCCGACCTATGCGGACGCACTCTCTTTACTTTACACTTAATAATAATAAAAAGGTAAAAAAGAAATTGTATGTTGGAGTTGGAGACATAGTTAATAGAGTTACCCTCTTATTCATAAAAAGTATCAAATACGCATAATAAAACAGTAAAAAAAGAGAAACATGGAACAAACATCCAAAAAATATATTTGGGGTTGTAGTTAAAGACATAGAATCTAGAGATACTCTCTTATTTATGAAAAATATCAAACGTTTGCTAAACTTATTTCAGTTAAAGTATCTTTTGTCTCGTTCCTTCTGCGTTAAATATTTTTTTTTGATAATAAACTTAATGTCAAAGGCGTAAGGTTCAATTTAATGTTGTAATTATTTTACGATTGCCACCCGGTGTCTCCAATCGACTTTTTGATCCTTATTGCAACGAAATAGAGTCTCCTTCGTATGGCAAATATAAATGAGACCGGTATCTTCAATCGACTAGTTAATCCTTATTCCAACGAAACAGAGTCTACTTTTCTATTGCAAATAGATGAGACCGGTATCTGACTTGTTCATCCTTACTCCAACGAAATAAAGCCTACTTTTGTATGGCAAATATAGATGAGACTGGTATCTCCAATCAATTTTATAATCCTTATTACAAAAAAATATAGTCTACTTTTTGTAAAAATAGGACCAAAGGTACCTGAGACGTTCTTCCAGATACTCCTCTTGGTATTAAAAAGTAATGAAATAAAATAAAAACATGGAAGGACATCGTTAAAACATACCAGGGCGAACAAGCTTCGCTCGACAAAAATCTTCGCGAAAACGAGGTTCTTCGTAAAGTAGCTCCTTTTTTTAATTATCAAAAACAGTTATAGTTCGCTTTATAAAAATACAGTTTGCGTTTCAAACTCTGCAAATTAAGGAATATACTAAATAACAGTCCATACTCGGATTACGTGATCCAAAATGACTATATCGATCAACTTTCTCATTTCTCAGGGGTGTAGAGTTTCAACCTAAGAGAGTGGGTCCTTCTTATTTAAAACAAGTTCATCCGAACCTCGAGTGGCGTAGTTTGCTTATTACTATTTTATTCGTTCGTAATTTCATTGTAGATGGCAATTCATAATTTTAATTGTATTTTAATGATAAAGCACAATTTTCATTCTGTAAAGTTTAAAATAATTTCTTTAAAATATTAAAACGTCAGCTTTGGTAAACCTTGTATTTAAATCTGTTAATCTTGACAGCTATTCTATCTAAAACATAGATATATATTATGAAATTACGGACATTATCGTAGTTTAAATTTATTCAAAATTTTATTAATTCATCTTTTTAATAGATTTTTATTACATCTTTAATAGCTGGGTTGGAATCGTCTAATATAAAAGATAATAAAATGGAATGACAAAAAAGCATACCGAAATATTGAAAAAAAATATTGTGTCCAAAAGACGTACGTTTACACGAAACCAATCCAAAGATTCAATTTCCATTAATAAATTTGAATATTAGATCGCTCGAGGTATAAAAAGACGCCATTTTGAAAATATGTCAGCCCGCCCACTCTATCCTAAGCCTTGTTTCGTTTGTTCATTAGCATTCTCCTTTTAACATGGAGTACTGGACTACTGTCATAGATTCGTGTTAGATTTAAAACAAATAAAAAAAACTTATCGATAACTTGCATGCAATTAAAATAGCAGATTTCAATAGAGATTTCGATGTGTGTTTTAGTAGTCTATAACTTAAAACCTTATATATACATGCCACATAGTAGTGTGTATACACAAATTCATGCACATCCTCTCATTATAATATACGTGGTTTAAGAATAAATTTGGAACACAATTAATATTGTCATTATTATTTCCGCAAACCATATATTACATATTTTACAGTAGTACGTGATGCACTGTGCTATGACAGCTTGAAGCTTTAGATCACTTGCGTGATTTTATTGAAGCAATAGGTCACTTGCACGGTCTGAACGAAAGATCAGCCATACGAAAGATAATATATTTACTTACATAACAGATACCCTACGCCATTCAAACTATTAGAGGGCCCATTAGTAGGCAAAACTGGTAATTGCGGTTAGGCACACAGAGATGGCAGCACACACAACAAAAAAGTGACAAAGAAAGTGTTGAATATGCTTTAAAAATAATTTATTGCATTTCATATAAGTCATATTTAATTACTTAGAGCATTACTTTATTTAAATAATAGTATAAAAGATTTTAATATTTTAATTTTTACTTAATAGCGCCATCTAGTGACAAGGAAGAGAAATAATAATGCGTAGCCATGGTATACATCAATAGTTTGAAACAAGCACTAATCTCAGTGCGCGTTAAATAATAAGACTAACATGAGCAAAAAGTTTTATTCATTAGCTAAACGTTGCATGCGTACGTCCAGTACTCCACAGGACTTAGCATCGTCCGCCCGGTGTACAATCTATATAATAGATGTATAGTTTGTTCATTTCATGCAACTGTCACTAATAAGCGACGTCGGGTCGGACCCCACCCTGACTAAATCGTCAGGCGACACGCAAGTATGTCACTGTCTCTTTCCTTGGCTTTTTCATTCTTTTGTTTCGATGTTCTGTGTTTATAGCTAATGTTTCACTATGAAAGCTATAACAGTCTGGAATCATACTAGCTTTATCGCGGATTTAGATCTTACAGCCTTTGTCTACCCCGTCAAGGATAAAGATGTGATACTGTATCTGTATCTTTATCTTTATCAGGAGTTAGAGAAAGCCGAAGTTTTCTTTGGTTAGATGAAAAGATGTCCATAGAACATTACTTACCGATTGTGCCTTTAAAAAATAAAGTGCGTATTACTAGAGTTCTTGCAAGTAAAGCGACACCGGGCGTGGTCGGCACTTGGATGGGTGTCATAAAAATTTCTCGAGCTCCTCCGTACTTCGGAAGGCAAAGCCGTGGGTCCCGGCTATCATAAATGTATGGAAGACGTCAAGCTGTACCTTTAGGCAGCTTGAAAAATCTGACACCAGTGTTGGCAACTAAAACAAACATTAAATATTACTTACTTTGTTTTTTATAAGTTATTTTGCTAGGAATATGTAGGTCCTCTGATAGATACAACTAATGTGTTATGTTATAGTTATGACTGTTTTTTTTTTACAAATAGTGAAATATTGGCTTCATTTTAAGAATTCATTGCTCTGCACATAGCTATTTCTTTTTATTTGTCTTAAAAAGACTAAGTTTCAAAAGCATATTATTCGTTAATATAATATTTGCATTAAAACTATAATGTAAGGTCAGTGAGTTCAAGCTTTTTTAAATGTTGGGCCGTGAAACATCGCAATGGTTTTCATGACCGTGACATATGTTCATGAGAATGATATGTTTATTGTTTTAATATAGTATATGTTAGTTTAAATAGATGTTTAAATGTTGCATCTCATCAGTAATTAAATATATGTACTGAATTAAAACCATACGTGTTCCAAAAAGCTGATATATGTGCTGCAATATTGTCATTGATGTCAGTTTACCAATTGCATTTTTTACTTTGCATTCGGGTTTATTTCAATGTTTTTGCTTGTTAACTAATAAAGATGTTAAGGCAAGTACTTTTATTTGCTAGTAAATAAATAAATAAACCTTTAAAGAAAAAGGAAATTATGGTAATTATTTGTAATTTAATGAAAGCGATTACTATTTGAGCATTTAAATTTATTTTAGCTTTATGCGTTTATTATCCAAAACTATAGATCTGGTTACTGACAATCTTGCTTGCTTTGGCCTTAACTAGAGAAAACGGTTCCAACGTGTACGTGGTTTTGTAAAATAGCTGGTAAGAATTCAGTGCTGAATAGACCAATTAGAAAACTGGACCGAAACTTTAAACTTACTTATTATTTCGTACGCCCTTCTCCGCTTCTACCGAAATACTGCCAATAAACAGAAATAAGAACTGAGTATCTTTGAATCTTGTGAAAAAAAATCTTTGTTTTATTTCAAATGAGGGCAGCACTAGCGTTTTTATAGTTCCTCAATGTCTTCCCGAATACGATGACGGCAGAAGCAAGATATTTTGTCAGTAGCCATTTCTACATTGATAATTTCACCAAAATTGCTAAAATCTAAATTTAAATTTTCCATTAGATAATGACAGCTACAGTGGAGACAATCACGGAACAGTTGGACATGGCGGTATCTTTGCCACCTTCGGACCAACCGCCGATGGCTACCGCGCACACCGTTACTCTGACAGATACAGATGTCGCGACTGCCACTGCTGATGTAAGTATTTCTATCTACCATAGTTTTGTAAAATTAGTGTCGCGAACTGGTGCGGTGTATGGGCCCTTAGTCACATTCGCCTTGATGAAGACCTCCGGATTAGGTCAAAACATGTCGGCAGTAGAGAACTCTATCCCGTTAACTCATTTTTATAATATCTGCCATAGATAATGATCACAGAATATTTGTATATGGCGGTATCTTTGTCACCGTCCGACCAGCCACACTGACAGACACAAATAACACTATTGCCACTGCTCATGTAAGTATGACTGTCTACCAAAGATAATGATCACTGGACAGTTGTATACGGCGGTGTCTTTGCCACCTTCGGACCAACTGCCGATGGCCGCGGCTCACACCGTTACTTTGACAGACACGGATGTCGCTACTGCCACTGCTGATGTAAGTTTGGCTTGTCTATCATAGATTATAATCACAAACAGTTGGGTAAGGCGGTATCTATGTCACCTTCCGACCAGCCACCTATGGCCACGGCGCATTCAGTCACACTGACAAACACAGATGTCGCTACTGCCACTGCTGATGTAAGTATGGCTTGTCTACCAAAGATAATGATCACTGGACAGTTGTATACGGCAGTGTCTTTGCCACCTTCGGACCAACTGCCGATGGCCGCGGCTCACACCGTTACTTTGACAGGCACAATGTCGCTACTGCCACTGCTGATGTAAGTTTGGCTTGTCTACAACAAATGATGATCACAAAACCGTTGGTCATAGCGGTATCTTTGCCACCTTCGGACCAACAACCAATGGCTACAGTTTTCACCATTACGTAGACAGACACAGATGTCGCTACTGCCACTGCCGATGTAAGTGTATATGGATTGTCTACCGTAGATAATGGTCACAGAACAGCATCTTAAAACTTGACAGCAAATGAAGTAAAAAAAAATCTGATTAATTATAAGTTACCTACATAAATTAAATATGAAAAATAGTTAACAGCGCAACACAGTGATACTTGAATTTATATACTTAACACCCATTTCTGTCATGTCATGGTCTGGCTGCCATGCTGGTCTGGGAGAAATAAAAAAACTAAGAATGTACCAGCTGTTTCTGTTCCCGCGCAGATCGTAAGAGCCGATCGAGGGAAGGGGCAAAATAGCAAATCATGTTAACAGGCGATGCGGCTAGCAACCCATCACTGTATTGATTGCTTTTCCATCTTCTCGCCCATCATGACGCTAAAAGTGGCTTTTGGGTCTTGCGGCCCTGGGCTCTGCATAGAACCGCAAGACCCAAAATGCTCTGTCTGCCCCATTAGGGATAAAGACGTGATAGTATGTATGTATGTACACCCATTTCTACCTGTAATTGACAAAACAAATGATTATGATATATAGATATATTTCAATAGGTCTCCACACCAAATCTGCTTGGTGACCATGAAGCTATGGCCGAGTCTGTGGAGGATGATATGACGAACTTCTGGCCGACCTCTGCGGGCAAATTCCACTTCTGCATCGACGAGTTGCCTCAAGAGTTGCAGTACATTCACCAACTGCTCCAGGTGAGTAGTTCATTATATGTATTAATTTTCATGGGACAAAATTAACAGCAAATTAACAAACGATTTAATTTGCAGCAAATAAGGTGTTTTCCTTTTTTTATTTCCAAATATTTCAATAATAAAATAAAGCAATACTCAGTTTCATTGACGTGAATAGAATTGCATATTGTTTTTTGTTTATTCGTTTATGCTTAAATCTAAGAATTTACAGACTCTTTAGACTGAGACCCAAAGTAAAAGTATTACATAGACCTAAAGTTAGAGACTAGTGTTATGAGATACTTATTCAACAATACTATATTTTATAACAAATACATTTATAGATAACACTAAAGACCCAGGCCAATCAGAAAAAGATCGTTTTCCATCTTGATCTGACCGGGGATCGAACCCGGACCTCCTGAGTAGCGGAGAAGCATGTAACCATTCCGCCGTCATATGAGCTTTAACGTTGAACGAAGTAAATGATTTACAAAGCATGCTCATATACATCATAACTCTGACTGCTCTGGCCAAGTATGGCCAGGTAGTACAGAGAGGGTCGTGCTCCTGCAGTGGAGACAAAAAGACCTCATGATGAAGTTCATTTTTGTCGTCAGGAGCTAAAAAGCACCTCCCGGCCCGACGTGCTGTACCATCTCCTGCAGTGCTTGCAAGTATTGGTGCTCAATGCAGACGCTTTGGCGGAACATCGTGGATTTCTCATCTGGTGCCAGGAAAACCTGCTTATTGATAAGTAAGTGTGTGGTCAAATAAAATAAATTGAAATAATAGTGCTTTTTTGATTAAAATCATGGTATAATATAACAAGGTATTCTCTTCCCGAGATGGAACAAGACTACGTCACGATAAGTGTTGCCACTGATTGTTCTTTTCAGTAAATTTAAGGACTTTTTCAATTAGTTCAAGAATATTAAATAAAATATTAAGTAACTTAGCTATTTAGTACCTCGCGTGATTCATCAATTCAATATTTTATGAATTGATATAATCTTATACCTTTAAACGAGCAATTCTTGTATGTATGTATATATATATATTTATTTATAAATTTCTGTGATCTCGAAAACGGCTCTAACGATTTCGCTGCAAATTTGTATATGGGGGTTTTCGGGGGTAAACAATCGATCTAGATTAGTTTTGTTTGGGAAAACGCGTGTTTTCGAGTTTTCATGCGTTTTTCTTTCCACGCAGAATATGGTCGCTAATTTCGTCGCGCCGCGACCGCCTTGATTTAGCTCAGTGGTTAAGGATAGCGACCGCTAGAAAGAGTGTTACGGGTTCGAATCCCACTCGGTGACTTAATTTTGTTTTTTTATTATTTTGCATTTGTTTTGTTTTTTTTTTATATAATTTTTTATTTTGCATTGTTTTTAGACAAGTTTAAGAAAATTTAGTTAATGTTTGAGATAACAATATATGTTTCTCATAAATATGTCTTACATTTAACTATACTGATTACGTAAATAAGATTTATGCTTTCGAGTTTTTTTTTTATTGAAACTTATGAAGCAATAGTGCAAAACGAAAAATTTACCAATATTTACCGATACAAATTTTAAACACAGTTTTTTGGATAGTTTTTGTAGCGCCATCTCTCGGATAATGCTATAAAAACTAACTACTACGCCTAGCGCACACGAACTGTGTAATAAGAGAAAATGACAATAGATGGCGTTACTCCGTGACAAATGCTCTCCGCTCCGATATCTCTGCAAATGCTGTAAGATTGAGATTACGAATATCGAAAACGGCTAGAAAGAGTGTTACGTGTTCAAATCCCACTTGGTGACTACTTTTGTTTTTTTTTATGAACAAGTTTATATATCATTTTTTAATTTATATTTGATTTTAGACAAGTTTGAAAAAATTTAGTTAAGGGGCTACCTGAATTTTCCGGGGTTCAGTGGCGCCCTCATTTAAAATAAATTATTTGAAAGGAAACGGCGATATCATTGAAAATTTCGTCTTGATCAAACCCTAGATAACCCTTTTAACTATTTTATGAACTACTGTTTATAATTTAAAGTGCGAACGGGAAGCTTTTCTACGCACATTAGCTAAAAGTGGCCGTTTTTCGCAAATGTGCGTAGAAAAGCTTCACGTTCGCACTTTAAATTATAAACAGTATCTACTACTTATACTATACTATACAGATAAAAACTACAGCGAAATAAAATTTAAATATAATTTAATGTTTTAAAAAAACGTACTTTAATAATAACCACAGATTGTCCGTCGGGATTTTTTGAAATATTGTCTATGTGTTGAGAAATGTAATAAAACGCGATTGGGGGCGCTGCGTTCGCTCGGCGCCCTCTAACAATATATATTTCTCATAAATATGTCTTACATTTAACCACAGAGTAATAATATATTAACTATACTGATTACGTGAATAAGTTCATGTTCAAGATTATATATAATTTTTTATTTTGTATTGTTTTTAGACAAGTTAAAAAAAATGAAGTTAAAGTTTGAGATGTAACCGAGCAAAGCTCGGTCGCCCAGGTACTGGATTATTAATTTGAAATTGGTAAATAAAATTCAAAACTACATTACGCTCGGGTAATTCAATTTCGCATAGTAGCAACACATCAAATTGACAAGTATCATACTGACAACCCCCCTTTTATTGCTATCGTCGTCTCGCTTACACATATAAAGCTATTTCGATCGATACAGAAATTACTGTGGTTTCCAAACTTCTGCGGTAAACTGTGAAGAATACGCAAAAATTGATTAATGGTAAAGAAATATTGGAAATAGTGGAGTAAAAAATGTTATATTGTATTTTAAATGTAAAATAAATGTATAGTATAGTTAAAGATGTAAATCTGTATAGTAACATTTGTAACATAATAGCCCATGAGGCTGGGTACTGACCAATACTGAACTGGGTTTCTTTCATTGTTCTCTCCCCAGCAGTGATCATTCCGAAACGATAACAAGGCAAATTAAAGTAAAGCTTGTAATAATAAATAAATATACCTAATAACTGTTTTGTTTTATCTACCATCTTTTTCCCTACTGAAAAAGTTTGAGAACCACTTCACAAACTGATGACGTATTCATGTTCCACCTACGTCATCAGCTGTAACGGGAAGAGAATACCAGGCGAAGTATATTATGTACCATGATTAAAATTAACGTAAGGCACAGGCATGAGGTAACGGGTTACTCACGCATTGAGTCAGCTACTGGTCGAAGTGTTAGATCTCGACAGTGCCTTTGCTAAAAAATTTATCTTGTGTCTAGTATGAAAAACGTAGACTTTTTAGTCGTGTTCCCTTCGTTCTTGTGTCTTCATATGTGTTCATATAACAGATGATGTTAAATTTTTATGACATATTTAATTTTAATGCCACTACATTTTTTTTTCAAAGTTACATAGCCGGAACCGACTTTTTGATTAAAAATCTATCAGTTTACTAATATCCTTTAAAATCTAGTAGAAAGGGAAACTGTCAAGTTACAGAAAAAGGATGCACGTATTGGCATATGACGTCACTGCCATTAGGTTTGTGTCGCGAGAGCGAGTTGTTCATACACATTTTTAAAACTTATTACTAATTTCAGAAAAAGATTATTGTTAAAATTATTTGTTTTTTCATGTGAAATATTATACAATTTTCTATTTCAGCTTATGGAATGTGTGCAACGCCTGTCACTCTCACATTTGTTCCGTCGCAGTACCAGTGTTGCTGCACTGTGTCACTTTAGCAGGTTTGTGCAAATTTTACTAGTATAATATTTTATGTACTGCATACTATTATTAATTCTGTGGTACTGCCTAACCACAACAACATGGCTCTTTGGCACTCTGAATGTTTTCGTTATCTTTTTTTTTTCTTTATTTATTTTAGAACATATATTAGGTTTTTATAAAAAGTGAAATATTAAGAAAAAAACACCACAAAATATAACCACATTATAAAAAACCTAATACCTGCCCACTGGCAGCGGGGGCAAGGCCCAAGCTACCGGTGGTCAGGGCCCCAGAGAGAGAAACCTCCTGACAATGCGTGTCGTGTCCAGGAGTACTGCCTTCTGAATCTGACCCTTGACCCAGCTATCTAACGAGAGTCTTAAGTCTTCATCTTTATTATTATATGTCATATATACTATCCGATGCCGTGTGGTTTTCGGCAGAGTAGAATAGGGACACTCTAAGTCCTCCCGCGGGTAGAAGGTGACTTAGGAAATACAAGCTAAACAAAGCTTATAAACATCAGTGCGACCTCTCTAACCCGTCTGGCCAGCGTGGAGAGTTTAGGCCAAAGTCCTCTGGCTGCTCTGGCCAAGCATGTCTTCGGAAGTACAGAGAGGGTCGTGCTCCTGCAGTAGAGACAAAAAGATTGATGATGATGATACATACTATCACGTCTTTAAACCCTAATGTGGCAGACAGAGCATTTTGGGTCTTGCAGCTAAAAGCAGACAGAGCTCAGGCCACAAGACCCGAAAGCCACTAATAATGTAATGTTTGGGCGAAAAGATTAAAAGTTATAATATTCAATTCAATTTATTTATTGCATTTCATAATGTACATCAACTTTTACTACTAAAACTTACTGTTTTAAAATAGGTACACTATGAACCGGTATGAACTGTCGGGTATCGCCATATATGTCAGCATAAAAGAAATGCCTATAAATACCATTCTGTAAATAGTACATGCCGTGTGGTTTCCGGCAGAGTAAAATAGGCGACCACTCCAAGTCTTCCCGTAGATGTCGTAGAAGATAACCTAGGAAATAGAAGCTAAACAAAGCTTGTAAACATCAATGAGACCTTCCCAACCCGTCTGGCCAGCGTAGAGAGTGTACGCCAAATCCTCTGGCTGCTCTGGCTAAATATGGCTCTAGTAGTGCAGAGGGTCGTGCTCCTGCAATGGAGACTAAAAAGACCTGATGATGATGATGTTGAAATAGAAAATTGTAAGATCAGCTTTGACGCGTGAACTATTAGATGTAAGTCGCATTACTTTAGTCATAAGGTAAATCTGATATAATTTATGGTGATCTATAATAAACAAGTTTTATTATAGGGGGTGCTGACGTCTTCTGCAACTTGATACGCGACCAGTTTCACCATCACGACCATCGTGTACGATTTACGGCGACCGAGAGAGTCATCATCATAATACGGTTTGTATAATATAGCCCAAAGTCTTTAATCTATCACGTATTTATCCAGTTAGTCAAGGCAGTCATTCATTTTCGCCCATTTCCTCGATCGACTTTAACGATCTGCACGGAAAGAGAAGCAGTTGGTACATAGTAAGTTTTTTTTTTTCCAGACCAGAGCTTATAAATCAAAGTAAACTAGCTTCATTATTGTTTAACACTGCTACGAAAGGGAAGTTAAACAATTATACGAATAATGTTTCGTTTCGGTTCCGATGTACCTAATTGCCGTAAAGCTTTCGTAACATTTTTATAAGCGGTAGATACTAGTAAGTACTGGTTTACCTCTTAAAGTTTTCTTAAAATTTGGGTTTTCAATAAAACATGGGATACCAAATAGCAGCACAATGCAGTCAGGTCCAATAAGCTGCTGTTATTGAATACCTATACGTACATTCGGCGTCGATTGGCCATCTGGTTTCCCATATTTTTGAAAAAGCTCATTACAAGAAAGCCATTGAAAATCATCTTCATATTCATTCTTCATCATTATCATCAATCTTTTTTTCTTGTCAGATTTATGGACGGCTCTCCAATCAAGACAAGTCTACCCTTACAAACTGCACTGGCTACTGCTTTCTGCTACCTTATATCCAGCATGGATGATATTAATGTATATGTCGCACAGAGAGCCACGCTTTACATCGGAACTATTCATGACAACGCTGTTGAGGTAAATGAGTCTTCTGCCTTTAGTATCGTGATTTTTTATTGTATTGTATTGTAAATTTATTGTACATAAAAAGTCACAATAGAAATACACATGAAGCACAATAGTACAAAGGCGGACTTATCGATTTTTATTTTTTTTATCTTAGCGCGTTTCCGTTAAGATTTTAAGCTGTATCATTATTTTTAATCCCAAAAGATTTTCTTTTTCATTTTGCAGTCCCGCTTGAGTCACTAGTGACTTTGATCCCAAATATTTAAGGATAAAAACATCGATGTTAGCTGCTAACAAATAAAATAAACAAGAAAACTGAACTAAAACTAATAACTTAAATTACTTATAAAAACTAGCTGCCCCGTGGTAATGTGCTAAGAAGGCTGGCAGCATTCAATCAAGTCAATATTTGTATCTTTTGAACATCGTTAAAATATAAGGTGAAAAATTAATTTTAATAAAATTTTATACCATTACTGTGTTCTTCTTTCAGTTGCTACTATACTGCTTGGAAACCCAATTCGACCTAGTGATCGTCGACCGACCAATGGTCCTACAATCTATCTACCAACTACACAACACGCTGAGTGACCGCCGCATTCTAACGTGGGAGTTCTTCCTGAACCGATTCGAAGCTTTGTTTTTGGAGGCGCAGATCAATTCAAATAAAGCGATTGACTTCTCCAATTTGCGAGGTAAGTGTGAAATAAAAAGAAAACTTTTGAAGATTGATTTTTTTAGTTTGGTTGGTCTACAATATACTTTGCTTTTTTTGTTGTTCTAAAGGTCTCTAAAGGTCCCTTTAGCTACCTTATTATTCTTTTTTTTTAATTCTTATTGATTAGGCTACTATGTAAATACTTTAAAAATACATAATATAGCATATGTATGTAGACATAGAATTTCGGGTCCTGCAGCTCTAAGCAGATGTAATACAAGATGATTTTCTAAAAAAGAAATACATTTTATTTTCTTTTCTTTAACAGGTTATTTTCCTTTGAATTCGGTGTTTATTTCGATTTGGTGAGTTGTCTTTTGCTTTATCGTTCTTTTGCAATTTTTTTAAATCTGTTTATATATTTTTTTTAACTTTTTATACACTTTTTTATTTTGTTTTATTTGTCCTAATCGGGATTAAAAAAAACATATTACAGAGTTAGTAAGCAGCGAAACGAGTTCGGAATGGTTCCTTTACAAAGTGCGTCGCGCTCACGAAGCTCTGAGTGTGTCCGCACGAGACGCTAACGTGAACACCCTGAGCGCGTCCTTTGGGACTAAGTGGCCTTACAAGAGGACTATATCTGCGCCTGCGACGATGCCGCCTCATCCTGATACGAGACATGGTAAGTGGTAATAGATTATCAGAGACTCACATAATAAAATACTAACCTGTGATCATCAGAGTTCCAAAAAAAGAAAAAAGATTTTAAGTAGAACCAATTTTCTGAAAAAATTAATCCGATTTTGATAAAATGAAGGAAATGAGAACTTGCTTCAGACTTAGACTGGTAGTTAAAAATTCACCATAAGTAGATAAATAAGTTCGGAATGGTTCTACGTTTTTTTTTTATTCCAGACCAGCATGGAAGGATATCTACTAACGACTAGATTTTTTAGTTATTTTTTGTAAGGTGTATCTCCGTATATGAGTGATCTTTTTATATCAGCTGGTGTCAAAAAGACTTGAATGAAATTCATAAAAATCTTTTTACAGAGCGCGAGAAAGTATATTCACGCCAATACTCAGCTCCTCTGTTGAAACGCAAAACGTCACGTTTTGGTTTGGGCCAACTGCTGACTACGCCGCAGCCGCTCGGGCCCACCCCTCGATCCAATAATACACACGGTAAGCTTATATTTGCATAGTTATACTGTTTTATTATTATTTTTCCATTTATTTATATTAGTTTTATTGTTTTATGTTGGTACGCTTTTCAGCTACGGGTCCATGGGGACCCGGTCCTTTGGTTCATGGGGCCAAAGCCAACATGAAGAGGTCCCTTTAGTACCTTTTTATCTAAAAAGTGAGATGGCTGCATATACGGAGGTCTATCCCTTAATGTACCATTGAGATACACTAAAGGACAGTCCTCCATAGCTGCTGAATTGCCAGGGGTTTACTTGGTTTGGGCTATATGGATGGGATGTTAGTGGACCGGATAACTGGGTTTTATTATTATTGAGCCAGCAAAGTAAGTAAGTCTCAATCTTTTTCACTACAGAACGTAATCAAGAGGTAGAAATCAGATCATCATTAAAGTTAGTGTTAGGAGCGGCAACCCAATGGTTTCTGCATTATATTCACTGATATGCTTTTAATAAAAAAAAAAACTTCACGGTTTTTAATAGGTGTAGAGTTTTTGGAGTTTTTGCCGGGAATTCAAAGGGTTCTCCCCTGACTAAACGTTACTGTTTGAACCGTACCATAACCGTATTTTTTTGAACAGACCAAAGAATAAAGGTTTTGTCCTCTCCAACCCGTTTGGCCACCTCTCCAACCCGTCAGGCCAGCGAGGAGAGTGTGGGCCAAGGTCTCTGGCTGCTCGGGCCGAGCATGGCTTTAGTAGTACAGAGAGGGTCGTGCTCCTGCAATGAAGACAAAAAGACCTGATGGTAATGAATATCTTACAGAGGGATTCCACTCCTTGTCTGGACGGTCTACAGAAGACACCCTCACTACAGTGCTGCCAAAAGCTGTGGATCTAGAAGAGGCAGATCGAGAAACCACCAACTTACTTGTATTTCTACTGATGCAGTTCTTGTCGAGGTAATACTATATGTGGAACAGCATTTGTAACTTCTTTCATTTTTTGTTACTCATACATAATTTCATGTTATATACAGTACTACCGCTTTTATAAGTTACGCCGATGTACCTGCGCAGAAATCATATTTTTGTAAGGCGCGAAAATAAATCTAGCAATCATAACGCGCCCGCGAAAAATACTCGTCCGCTATTGGCTGATGCGGACGCGCCATGTCTGGACTCCGCGTCGTCGCGGTGTCTCGGCAGTGAGTATCATAGTACAAGCATAAGAGCGAGATAACACATCCTGTTATTTTCGACCTTACACAGTAGCAATAAGTTCGTTATTGCTTTGCAATTTCCATTCGGTTCAATTCTGTAGTAGAATGCGCTACGCGCAGCCGAAAATTGCCGATGCGACTTATAAACGTAGTACTGTATTTTATTTTAACCATACATATCATATATCATAAAACGACGCAGTAGCATCAAGTTTGGGCTTATTAAATTTTTGTCAATAAGTACTTTGGCCTCACAATAAAGGTTTTGTTTTTACAAAAGATTGCCGTGTGGTCTACGGCAGAGTATACACTCCAAGTCCACTGGATGTCGTAGAAGGCGACTTAGCTAATACAAGCTAAACAAAGCTTATAAACATCAATGAGACCTCTCCTACCCGTCTGGCCAGCGACAGAGTGAAGGCCAAATCCTCTGACTGCTCTGGCCAAGTATGGCTCTAATAGTACAGAGAGGGTCGTGCTCCTGTAGTGGAGACTAAAAGACCTGATGATGATGAAAAGATTGGTTGTTACAGTGGAGTATGGTTCAAAATATTGTCTTTCCTTTGGTGCAGGTCAGACCAAGCCCATCCGACAGAAGACAAAACCTCTTCCAAAACTCAAGAGTTGGTCTTGAAACATCTGTTCCTATTGCTGGGATACAACTGCGTGGAAAAGTGTTTCCATATAGCGCCATTCACGTTGCGGTGAGTATGAAAGAAATTCATCAGCTGTCACGAAACACAGTGTTTTTATTTGCCGTAGGGTTGCGTACCCAAAGGGTGAAAACGGAACCACTATCGCTGCTTCCGATCCAGAGCGAAGTGAGGGATTTTTCTTCATAAAAATAATAAATGAAAAAGAAAGAAAAACACTTGACCGTACAAAAATGCTTTTTTTTACATTTTGAATATTTTTTTATAAAAAGCATTTTAGTATTATGGACTGTACATTATCCAAAAATTTGGCTGTTTGTTAAAAAGTCCTATATGTTTCAGACAATCGTCAATTTTCAACGCGTTCATGGCCAATCTGCCTCAAGTGCTGGACCAGAACCACGTGATGGGCGCTAGTATCGCCGAGCCTACGCTTCTACTTTTACAAGTAAGGTTTTGTATTCATTTATTTGCACAAAATATGGTATACATAGGTATAGAGGGCTCAAGTCCTCCAAAAGCATTTGAGTCCCTCCATGAAAAATTTTAGCGTCCCGGAATGCAGATCGAACGGTCCTTAATGTGTGCTTTTTAAGTGTTTACTTTATCTTGATAAAACCAGAAGGCTGCAAGCCCCTACTCAACTAGTGAAAACGGTTACTCGCATGCGTTTCACAAATCTCCCGCACCCCAAACCCGAAGGCAGAACGACCAGCCTTTTCCACCAACCTTGCCGTTATATGAAGCGAATTGTGGGAGGGGTGCACTCTACTTGCATTCGCTTTTAGAATGCACCTTTTTTCACACCCTAAAAATCTAAAAAGGCCGTCCGCGAAACCAATTTCTTATACTCCCCTTTCTGGGGGTAATACGTTAAAGCACAGCTGCTCTCGCTTCTTTGCCGTTTATCTACTATCTGAGGTATCAACTGTTTCCCGCTTCTTGACTCAAGTCTTGTCGTCTCAAGACCTCTTAGAATTACCAATCGTGGTCTCTTTCGAGGCCGCTCCGGATGTTATGCCAGTGCGCGGATTCTGCTAGCCGCCTGGTATTCGCCTTAGAATAAGATCGCTGTAGTATACCGAACCGACTTCGAGCGGAACGACATTACTAACATGGTATAATAAAATAAGGTATTCTCTTCCCGTGACAGCTGATGACGTAGTTGGAACTTGACTACGTCATCAGCTTGATGTGTTGCCACTGTATGAAATTGAATTACCAGAGCGTAAAGCATTTTTGAACTTTATATACCAATTTCAAATTAATAATCCATTATATCAATTTATAAAATATTGAATTGATGAATCACGCGAGAATCGCGAGATACTAAATAGCTAAGTTACTTAATATTTTATTTAATATTCATGAACTAATTGAGAAAGTCCTTAAATTTACTGAAAAGTACAATCAATGACAACACTATCGTGACGTAGTCAAGTTCCATCTCGGGAAGAGAATACCTGTTTTATTATACCATGATTACTAAGAGAACCCTACGCGCGTCCCCGTAAATTGGGAATTCTCAACCTACTTCCTCGTAGAAGCAGTGGCCCTCATAATGAGCCTTGTTCCCTTTCAGTACTGCAGCAGCCCGGCCGCCGGCGGCTCGAGCGCCGCGGCGGGCACGCACTCGCTGGCCGCGCTGGAGCCGCACGTGCGGCGGCACTGGCTTATGGCTCTGCTGGTGGTGCTGTACAAGGTACGCCACGATTGAGTTTTGTTGTTCTTCATTTTACTTATTCAACAAATGCAAAGTTAGGATTTTTGAGTGAAAGCGAACTAATACCAGGAACAAATATCAAGCGCTACGAGTTAATTTGCTGGACACGCTAGAGCCGCACGTGCGGCGGCACTGGCTTATGGCTCTGCTGGTGGTGCTGTACAAGGTACGCCACGATTGAGTTTTGTTGTTCTTCATTTTACTTATTCAACAAATGCAAAGTTAGGATTTTTGAGTGAAAGCGAACTAATACCAGGAACAAATATCAAGCGCTACGAGTTAATTTGCTGGACACGCTAGAGCCGCACGTGCGGCGGCACTGGCTTATGGCTCTGCTGGTGGTGCTGTACAAGGTACGCCACGATTGAGTTTTGTTGTTCTTCATTTTACTTATTCAACAAATGCAAAGTTAGGATTTTTGAGTGAAAGCGAACTAATACCAGGAACAAATATCAAGCGCTACGAGTTAATTTGCTGGACACGCTAGAGCCGCACGTGCGGCGGCACTGGCTTATGGCTCTGCTGGTGGTGCTGTACAAGGTACGCCACGATTGAGTTTTGTTGTTCTTCATTTTACTTATTCAACAAATGCAAAGTTAGGATTTTTGAGTGAAAGCGAACTAATACCAGGAACAAATATCAAGCGCTACGAGTTAATTTGCTGGATACGCTAGAGCCGCACGTGCGGCGGCACTGGCTTATGGCTCTGCTGGTGGTGCTGTACAAGGTACGCCACCATTGAGTTTTGTTGTTCTTCATTTTACTTATTCAACAAATGCAAAGTTAGGATTTTTGAGTGAAAGCGAACTAATACCAGGAACAAATATCAAGCGCTACGAGTTAATTTGCTGGACACGCTAGAGCCGCACGTGCGGCGGCACTGGCTTATGGCTCTGCTGGTGGTGCTGTACAAGGTACGCCACCATTGAGTTTTGTTGTTCTTCATTTTACTTATTCAACAAATGCAAAGTTAGGATTTTTGAGTGAAAGCGAACTAATACCAGGAACAAATATCAAGCGCTACGAGTTAATTTGCTGGACACGCTAGAGCCGCACGTGCGGCGGCACTGGCTTATGGCTCTGCTGGTGGTGCTGTACAAGGTACGCCACCATTGAGTTTTGTTGTTCTTCATTTTACTTATTCAACAAATGCAAAGTTAGGATTTTTAAGTGAAAGCGAACTAATACCACAGATTACTAATAAGTTACTACGTAACAGATACATCACTTCCCTACAAACGCCAAATACCTACGCTTTATTTAACTAAACTTTCTAGCTGTCAAGCGACGTGAGGAAATATGAGCCTAACTGCTTTGACTCAACGGAGCGTTTTAAGTGCACAGCGGGCGATGACGTCGGCCGTTGTGAGATTACCTTAGGGTTGACTCAATGTTGTAAAATACAAAAATGAACGTGACGCATATTTATGAAAAGAAATTTTATTAAAAATGATCTATAGATGATTTGACTTTAAAAGTTGTGACGTAATAAGAGCGTGTGATTTTCATAGAAACTTCATTAACTGTGGATGTACCGTACATCGCAATGAGAAACATACGATATTGAGTAATTCTTTATAGCATACTTTCTAGTTCACGTAAATCGTTGTTATATACTTTACTAGAGGAGCTCGGTGGCCCGCACTAGCACTTTCGCATGTAAAGCGGCACCGCGCGTGGTCCGCACTTGGATGGGTGACCACAAGTGGCATAAATATTGAGCTCCTCTGTGCTTCGGAAGGCACGTATAAACCATTGGTCCCGGATGTCATATTGTATGGCAGTCGTTAAGCTATGTCAGATTCCTTTAGGCAACTTGAAAAATCTGAAACCAATGTTGGCCACTTACACACACGAAAAACAACAACATATGCTATCTGGATACAGTACATTGATGTTAAACTTTCGACGTTCAGTAGGACAATCAAACTTCATACCTACAAAATAATCTGATTGGATCGAGACAGTACCAAATCCTATTCTATACGACTACCTACTTTTTAACGAAAAAAAAACACTTACTTTCCTTGTCTTTTGGCAATGTGAAAAACGACAATTCTTTATTGGTTCTTTGATTTTGACATTGGAATACCGCACAATAATGTCTTGACATTGTTAAATATAACGCTTGTTTATATTGTAAATATAATATAAATATAAATATATAAAAAAAATATATATATAAATATAAGAAGATATTGTAAACAAACAATACGCAGTAAGCAAGTCTCATGCACGCGACTACACAGGCCGGAGTGCGGCGCCCCTTTGCCACTTGGGCGTTAGAAAACACGGCTAGCCGGTAGGTACATTTTGAGCGATCTTGATCGAGTGACGGAGGCCTGCTAATACCAGGAACAAATATCAAGCGCTACGAGTTAATTTGCTGGACACGCTAGAGCCGCACGTGCGGCGGCACTGGCTTATGGCTCTGCTGGTGGTGCTGTACAAGGTACGCCACCATTGAGTTTTGTTGTTCTTCATTTTACTTATTCAACAAATGCAAAGTTAGGATTTTTGAGTGAAAGCGAACTAATACCAGGAACAAATATCAAGCGCTACGAGTTAATTTGCTGGACACGCTAGAGCCGCACGTGCGGCGGCACTGGCTTATGGCTCTGCTGGTGGTGCTGTACAAGGTACGCCACCAATGAGTTTTGTTGTTCTTCATTTTACTTATTCAACAAATGCAAAGTTAGGATTTTTGAGTGAAAGCGAACTAATACCAGGAACAAATATCAAGCGCTACGAGTTAATTTGCTGGACACGCTAGAGCCGCACGTGCGGCGGCACTGGCTTATGGCTCTGCTGGTGGTGCTGTACAAGGTACGCCACCATTGAGTTTTGTTGTTCTTCATTTTACTTATTCAACAAATGCAAAGTTAGGATTTTTGAGTGAAAGCGAATTATAATATTAGAAGCAAAAATCAAGCGCAAGAATTACCCCCTAAGAAGTACATAAATAAATAAATAAATATATAGGGACAAATTACACAGATTGAGTTAGCGCCAAAGTAAGTTCGAGATTTGTGTTATGGGATACTAACTCAACAATACTATATTTTATAACAAATACAAATATAGATAAACATCTAAGACCCAGGACAATTTGAAAAAGGTAATTTTCCAACTTGCCCTGACCGGGGATCGAACCCGGGACCACTGGGTGGAGTACTAGCATGGTGACCACTACGCCACGGAGGTCGACACTAACCTAGGTTGGACCTAAAACAGAAAACTCATTGTTTCAGTATCATTACGGCAACGGCACCCTATGCAGCCAAGTGCAAACGCTAGTGCGGATTGTATTGAACACGGTAGAGGCGCAGTACCACCAATGCAAGCGTATCCCGCCCATGATTGTGATGCCGCAAGCTAGGGCCAGAGGTATGTAGGATTGTAGGTTTTCAGTTTATCTGCAAGCGGTTTTGTTTTAAGAGTTCCGCACCCAAACATCATTTATCTCGTTAGTTACCATATTTGGCACTATATGAAAGACAACTCAGGCCATCTTGACTGAACTGGTTTACCTCGGATCGACTGACCCCCGTGACCATATTACTAAGACAGGTTTTATCTCATGAACCGAAATAGCTAGGCAGTTGAAATTTTCACAGATTATGTATTTCTGTTGCCGCTATATATACCAATACTAAAAACAGAATAAAATAAATATTATAGTGGGTTTCCCATACAAAAAAAAAAACTGTTTTTTAGATAATGGCACGGAACCTTTTGTGTGCGAGTACGACTCGCACTTGGCGGGTTTTATTTGTATATTACTACTACGACTTGAGTGTGGCTACTGTCGACGTCGTTAGAGTAGCCCAATATTCGGCTGGAGAAATTTAAAACAAATAAATATTGACACGCAAAGAAGAAGATATAAAAATAAGGCTCCTACACATTACGTCGTCTCGATTTACGGCGATTTTTAAAACCACCAGGCACAGCGACTTGTCGGTAGCAGTGCCGGCGCGGCGGCGTGGTGGGCAGGAGCTTTAAGAGGCAGATATATCTGTTATTAGTATTACGGGACTTACCGCGATTAACATCGTTTCTTGCCAGATATTTCGATGGCCCTTCTGCCATCATTGTCGCTGGGCGACTCCATCATGGTATGGATGGCAGAAGGATCGTCAAAATATCTGGCAAAAAACGATATTAATCGCGGAGAGTCCCGTAATACTAATAACAGTAATTGTGACCGTGAAACTCTAAAATCATAGTTTGTGTATGTGAATGTTGTTTCGCTGTAGACCTGTCGCAGCCGTCGCTGAAGGCGGAGCACGAGCCGGCGGCGGGCGCGGGCGGCAGCAGCCCGCTGGCGGCCGAGCGCAAGGGCAAGCACAAGTCGCCCGCGCACATGCACACGCACTGGGAGGAGCCGCCCACCACCAGCAAGTCAGATTTGTTTTTTTTTAAACTAGAAGCCGACTTAACAACCTATTTTGATAAAATGTCAACCTGACAAGTACGCACATTATTTTTTTTCTTTACAAATCTGTCCAGGCGTCTTTGAATAATCGGTGAACACACATAAAAAATAAAAGATTGCGATGATTGAAATTGATAACCTCCTTTGAAAGTCGGTTAAAAACAGACTTCACCCTAAAAATATATTGTCATTTGTAGATATCAACAATGGAGCCTTGAACAAGAATCTTCAGAAAGCGAACTGATAGCCATTCCGGAGACGAGTGACAAATCTGACACAACTGTACACGGCAGCACTGCCCCTGTAAGTGCTTTTTGTACTACAAACAAACAGTTATTTCGAAATACATCGTCACACAATAATAAAACTGTAAAAAAAATTGTGACCGTACATCGCACTTATATTTAAAAGGCGAAAGTTTGTGAGTGTGTGGGTGTGTATGTTTGTTACTTCAAGCGCAAACGGCTGGACCAATTTTATCAAAATTTAGTATGTTGGTTAACACATAGGCAACTTAAGGTGCGGGTAACATCGCGAAGCGCAGCTTTTACAGTGTAAAAGCTGCGCCTCGCGACTATACTACTAGTAACAAAAACAATCATAAGTATTTGTGTACTTTGGGACTTTTATGTGTGTAAAATTTACACACATAAAAGTCCCAGCATACTTATGATTGTTTTTGTTACTATTGTATCACGCCTGTATCCCTCATGAGGCGGACATGTATGGACCAGGGCCGCCAAGCCCAAATGCCACTAATTAGAGTAGTGAGCAAGGAGCCGGAAAAAGGAATCAAAATAGTGACGGGTTACTAACCGCATAGGATTTTACAATCTGCGCGGGAAGAGAAGCAGCTGGTGCATTCTATTTTATTTTTTCCACACCAGCATTAAAGAAGCTTACAAATTACACTAGAAAATATATCGTGTGGAATAATTTTGTGGTCTAAATGAACCAAATCGGTTTATGGGTTGGTTATGGGGTTGTAAATATGGGGTGGTAAGTTCTTAGTTCTAGGTAAACTACTACCGTCTTATAATAAAACGCAGACTAACTTTGTTACTAGGTTTAAACCATTATCCGACCAAATCAAGTTGACATTTTCAGATAAGACATTGGCATATTACTAGATATTGGTTTAAACCTAGTAACAAACTTAGTCTGCGTTTTGTAATAAGATTGTAAGGGTTTTATAAAAAAACTATATTTGCAGGGTTCGTTTGACGAGCCGTCTCACTACGAAGATCCACCTAAAATTGAAACTCCGGCCACCGCTGCTCACCCACCACTAAGCAAAATTGTAAGTTTATCTACTTCATGTAAACGTCAGAAACTTTTTTAGCGTTCGGTACCCAAAGGAGAAAAACGGGACCTATTACCAAGACTCCGCTGTCCGTCTGTCCATCTGTTACTACGCTGTATCTCATGAATTGTGATAGCTAGGTGAATTTTTCACAGATGATTTCTGTTGCCGCTATAACAACTAATGCTAAAAACAGAATAAAATAAATATTTAAGTGAAAACGAAAGCTGCCCGTACAACAAACGTGATTTTTTATAGATAATGGTATGGAACCCTTCGTGCGCGAGCTCGACTCGCATTTAACAGGTTTCCTTTCCATGATAGGACCCTTATAGCCAAGCGACCGTCGCGGGACAGTTCGTAGCCACCGGCGACAGTCAGCGCCAGTGTGCGACAAACTTTGCGACTGTCGCCGATCTGGGTCGCGAGCTGTTGCTAGCACACTCGCTCGTCTGTCTAAACCCATTGTTAAAACTATGACGTCATCGTTCTATTTTTTTAATTTTTATTTTAGGGACCAACAGTCAGTTCTCGCTCGGCCCATCAGCTGTCAACGAGTTCGTCCGTGTCTATTGGCAGTGATTCATCCAACTTGTAAGTAAACATACGCATCATCAATTATTGTAATTGTATTACAGTAAGACCTATTTTATTGAAACAGTAAGTAACTTGTATGGTCAAAACAAAAAGTATATCGTACTAATACAATAATATAAGTACAGAAATATGAATAAAAACCCTTTTATCAACACATTTGTAGGTATTAATTGTTAAAAATATTTGTCGTTTGTTGTGAATAAAAAAAAAATTATTTAAGAAATTGTTCGTTGACGTCCGGATGTCTGTGTGGACGTATATGCCACGATTACGCTCGAAATATTATATGTATTTTTTTACCAAATTTTTAAATAGCTTCATCACGTCTATTACCTTTTGAAAACAACAAAATCATGCGAGTCCATTGACGTTCTTTTTTTTTAATTACGGCCCTGGATATGAGTCCATTGAGTCTATTTTTTGGTCAGCGGGCGTGTCACGCGTTTGTTCTGTGTATTATCAGAAGCCCAGTGACAAGTTATTTTTAATGAGCATTATGAGGCGTGTCCTTTTTAATTTACCAAACTTTTTTTTGGTTAACTTTGTAATTTCCGTGTTGTTTGTAGGAAATCCACTCCGATGAGCGGGCAGTCAGTAGAGATATGGCCGGACCAGTTGCACGGGCAGCAGACATCGCCGCGCGCTAAGATACTGGGCAAACAGAAGAGGATTGTTGGTATGTGCATTCATTCATTTTGAGTCATCACGTGGCCCAATGTTGGGCAAAGGCCTCACTAAACTTTTGAAACCTGATTATTCCCTTCCTTTTTTCTTATACAAAAAAAATATGTAACCCTTTTTTTCAAAAGCTATCGTATAAGTTTGTAGACCTATATAATATTGGCTGACTGTAGTTTGAGAAGAGAAATTTATGCTGTCTTTTATTGTCAAAGTAGGTATTAAGAAAATCACATGGTATAAGTTAAAAAGTATATTTTATTAAATAACTAGCTGAAGCCCGCGACTTCGTTCGCGTGGACTTTATGTCTCTGGAAATGCTCATCAGGCTGGACAACTTTTGCTAAGGCGTAATTTTTATATTTCTTATAGTTTAGCTGGACCATTATAGTTCTGCATCAGATGTTCCATTTTTCAAAAACATTCATACCCTGTATGTTGCCTAGGCTTAATAGCTATACAACAAAAAAGTTTTATTTCATCCGTCCAACAGACAGATATTTTATTTAATTTTTACTCTATTGCTATGTCTCTTATAAAAAGGAAGAGATGATCGTAGTTTGTTGTTCACCAGTGGGCAGCAGCACTTCTCCAGACACAGGCCCGTCTTCCAGCGGGTCGGGTCAGTTCACTGCGTGGCCGCACACGAGGTCGCCTCCACAACATCACGTCAAAAGTCCCGGTAAATATTTTATCTATTTTTAATATTAGTGTCATTCCGGTTTCATTTAATTTAAACTTTTTTCAAAAACTTATTACATTTTCTAAGGCTGTCTCACATTTTGAAAACGTAAAAATAAGATTGATTAGAGTTAGTAGGCACTATTCGACTGTTTATCATTTTATTTTCAAATCATTACAGTCCTCACATTAGCCATCGTTTATCACAAATTTTTGGGCAAATATTTAAAAAGTTCTTAAGACTTTGAAATAGCTTCCTTAGCTGTGCTATTTTCACATTTTGGCTTTTTCTTCATTAAACAATATATGTATATTGTCGCGTAGGATGATAAGTGATAATGACAATGTCAAATTGTCAACGTCACAAATTCAAACTACGAGAATTCATCTAAAGGGAAATTTCGTCACTCACGTCAGCACACGATTGGCCTAGCGGTCTTGGTGTTGGACTGTGAATCCATAGACCCCAGGTTCAAATCACAGTCACGAATAGTGTTTTTGAAGTTTTGTAAGAAGTTTCTAGATAACTCTAGATTAAATTGGAATGAAAATACGGGCCAGAAATAAAAGAAGACAAAAAAAAAAAATTATAGAACGGGAGGTCACGACAAATTTGGTAACGATAAGGGATATGGCTGACTCTGGTTTTATAGAATAAAGAGCACCTCTCTGATGCAAAATATGTTGGTCTGCCTGCGTAGAGTGGTTGCGTTACTTAGATATGGCGCCTGAAAAATTGGTTATCGTGACCAAAAGAAAATGATAAGGGATATGGCTGACTCTTATTTCACAGAATAAAGAGCACCTCTCTGATGCTAAATATGTTGGTCTGCCTGCGTGAAGTGGTTGCGTTACTTAGATATGGCGCCTGAAAAGTTGGTTATCGTGACCAAAAAAAAAATGATAAGGGATATGGCTGACTCTTGTTTCACAGGATGAAGAGCACCTCTCTGATGCTAAATATGTTGGTCTGCCTGCGTGAAGTGGTTGCGTTACTTAGATATGGCGCCCGAAAAGTTGGTTAGTGTGGCCAATAAATGATAAGGTAAATGGCTGATTCTGGTTTCACTTATTGAAGAGCACCTCTCTGATGCTAAATATGTCAATCGGCCTGCATGAAGTGGTTGCGTTACTTAGATAGGGCGCCTGAAAAGTTAGTTACCTAGACAAAAAAAGAAAATTATAAGGTAAATGGCTGATTCTGGTTTCACAGGATTAAGAGCATCTCTCTGATGCCAAATATGTCGGTCTGCCTGCGTAAAGTGGTTGCGTTACTTAGATAGGGCGCCTGAAAAGTTAGTTACTTTGACCAAAAAAGAAAATTATAAGGTAAATGGCTGATTCTGGTTTCACAGAATGAAGAGCACCTCTCTGATGCTAAATATGTTGGTCTGCCTGCGTGAAGTGGTTGCGTTACTTAAATATGTCGCTTGAAAAGTTGGTTATCGTGAACAAAAGAAAAAATAATAACGTAAATAGCTGACTCTGGTGTCACAGAACAAAGAGTACCTCTCTGATACAAAATTTGTCGGTGAAGTCTTGTTTGTTTTGTCGGTCTGCCTACGTGAAGTGCTAGTGTTACTTAGATATGGGTATGGCGCCTGAAAAGTATGTTATCGTGATCAAAAGTAAAATTATAAGGTAAATGACTGACTCTGAACGGCTGCATATTGAGCAAAATACATCAATCGTTAGTATCCGGTATTATATATACATGCCGCAGTTCACAATTGTACTAACAACAGTTTTGTCAACTTTTTAGTAGAGCATATAATTTAGAAAGTTTTCTAAAGTTTAGTCCAGAACGGCACAAAAATAATTACATAATTTCACGTCTATTCAAGAGTCTAGTCCTTTGACTGCATAATATCCAAAAATTGGCGTATTATAGTAGTCTAATTTCAAAAATAGTAAAATAAACTTTAGTCCATTTGTGCACTAAACCTCATTATGTTAACAGGCAAATATTTTTTTAAAACTAAAAAACACTTCACCCCCAAACTACACCACCGATTTCGATAAAAGAATTTTCCAAATCGGTGAAGGCACCTTCAAATAATCGGTAACAAATTATGCACTTGCATAACTTTAACACGTGTGTAAATGTTATAAATGCGTATGATACACCAGACTTTGAAATTTTGTTGAAATCAGTCAATACTTGAAGATTGAATTTATAAAAATAAAATTCCGGCGTTAACAATAATACTAATTATGGTTAACGCCGGAATCTTAAAAAGTACAACTGTAACACTAAATTTTTGGTAGAAAGAGTTAATTTATCTGGAACTAAAAAAGTAAAAGCCGAAAATTTTGTAGTTAGTACATTTGCGAACTACGGCATCAATATTAGGGTGACACAGGGTAGACAAATTCATGTGTTTGTATGAACGCACGCTACTGTATCTAAGTAACGCAACTACTTCACACAGTCAGACTGACATATTTAGCATCAGAGAAGTACTCTTCACCCTGTGAAACTAGAGTCAGCCATTTTACCTTATCATTATTTTTTCATCATGATAACCAACTTTTCAGGCATCATATCTAAGTTTCACAACAACCATTTCACGCTGGCAGACCGACAAAATTTGTATCAGAGAGGTACTCTTTGTTCTGTGACACTAGAGTCAGCTATTTACGTTATTATTTTTTTCTTTTGTTGACGATAACCAACTTTCTAGCACCATATATTAGTAATGCAACCACTTCACGCAGGCAGACCAACATATTTAGCATCAGAGAGGTGCTCTTCATCCTGTGAAACCAGAATCAGCCATTTACCTTATCATTTATTGGCACGCTAACCAACTTTTCAGGCGCCATATCTAAGTAACGCAACCACTTCACGCAGGTAGACCAACATATTTAGCATCAGAGAGGTGCTCTTCATCCTGTGAAACAAGAGTCAGCCATATCCCTTATCATTTTTTTTGGTCACGATAGCCAACTTATCTAGCGCCATATCTAAGTAACGCAACCACTTCACGCAGGTAGACCAACATATTTAGCATCAGAGAGGTGCTCTTCATCCTGTGAAACAAGAGTCAGCCATATCCCTTATCATTTTTTTTTGGTCACGATAGCCAACTTATCTGGCGCCATATCTAAGTAACGCAACCAATTCACGCAGGCAGACCAACATATTTAGCATCAGAGAGGTGCCCTTCATCCTGTGAAACCAGAATCAGCCATTTACCTTATAATTTTCTTTTTTTGTCTAGGTAACTAACTTTTTAGGCGCCCTATCTAAGTAACGCAACCACTTCATGCAGGCCGATCGACATATTTAGCATCAGAGAGGTGTTCTTCATTATGTGAAACCAGAATCAGCCATTTACCTTATTATTTATTGGTCACGCTAACCAACTTTTCAAGCGCCATATCTAAGTAACGCAACCACTTCATGCAGGCAGACCAACATATTTAGCATCAGAGAGGTGCTCTTCATCCTGTGAAACAAGAGTCAGCCATATCCCTTATCATTTTTTTTTGGTCACGATAACCCAACTTTTCAGGCGCCATATCTAAGTAACGCAACCACTTCACGCAGGCAGACCAACATATTTAGCATCAGAGAGGTGCTCTTCATCCTGTGAAACAAGAGTCAGCCATATCCCTTATCATTTTTTTTTGGTCACGATAACCAACTTTTCAGGCGCCATATCTAAGTAACGCAACCACTTCACGCAGGCAGACCAACATATTTTGCATCAGAGAGGTGCTCTTTATTCTATAAAACCAGAGTCAGCCATATCCCTTATCGTTACCAAATTTGTCGTGACCTCCTAATCTATTATGACTTAAGTTTGGAACTTTGATGCGATATTGTTCGCATCCGGGGGGTATATAAGCAGAACAAGGCACGGCCTACGCCAGTTTTAGTTTGAAAGTAAAATCCGAAGAAGGAAGAAGGAAGAAGAAAAAGGAAGAAAAGTAAAAGTGGAAGTAGTGAGTAAAAAGTAAAGTGGAATAGTGAGTGAAGTGAAGTGTTCAGTGCAGTAAATACGCGCGAGAGACGTTTCCGCGCGTGACAGTGCAGTGACGTTTACGCGTGTGACAGTGCAGTGACATTACCGCGCGTGACAGTGCAGTGACGTTTCCACGCGCGAGACAGTGCAGTGACGTTTCTGTGTGTGTGACAGTACAGTGACATTCCCGCGTACGTACCTGTGACAACTGTGAGTACCCTAGAGTTGTAAATAAAGGCACTATTCCATAGGATTGGTGTTTCCTTTCCTATCCCCAACCCACTCTCGTGACAATTGGTGTCAGAAGTGGGATAGGAAAGATGCCGATCGTGCCTAGAAATGAGAGAGGGGTAACCACTCGAGCGGGAGCTGCAGTGGCAGAAGAACAATCGCTCGAGGAGTCCAACTCTGGCGGAGCCGCGACAACATCAGCGGCCGTCCCACCAGCCGCTCCATTGGAAATGAACGCGTTCCTGCAGCAGATTACTGTCATGATGCAAGAACAAATACGGGCGCTGCAGGAGGACCAAACACACCGCCAGGAGGAGCAAGCACGCCGCCAGGAGGAGCAACTTCAGTCCTTTTCCAAAGATGTTTTGGCCGCGGTTCGGGCCAACACAGCCCGGATGGATGACTTCGAGAAGGAAGTTGCAGAAGTAAAGGAGGAAGTTACAGAAGTAAAAGAGGAAGTTGCTGAAGTGAAAGGGACGCTTCAACAGCTTGGTAAGGAAGTTGAACTTCTCAAAGAGTCTGGCCCTGTCACTAGCTCTGTAGTCGCTCCTTTTACCAAAAACTTAAAGGTGCCACCCTACGACGGCAAATCCTCTTGGGCTGCTTTTAAATTGCAGTTGGAGACAATTAAAAAAGCCAGCCATTGGGATGAGCAGGAGGCGCAGTCTGCATTGACCCTGGCACTTCGAGATGACGCTCTGTCCGTATTGGAAGCACTCGGCGCTTTAAAGAAAGAGGTCACCTACGACGAACTCATAGGCGCTCTGGAAGCCAGATACGGTGACAGCCACCTGGAGCATGTATACAGGGCGCAACTCAAAGATCGTTGTCAGCGGGTTAGCGAGACCTTACAACAGTGGTCCGTGGAAGTGGAAAGACTGGTCCGCAAGGCATATCATTCATCACCATCTGTCGTGGAGGAGATGCTGTTGCAGGTTTTTATTGATGGGATACGGGATCCCGAAGTCAGGGCGGCTGTACGACTGGATCACCACACCACCTTGAAAGAAGCAGTGGCTCACGCTTTGGAAGTAGAAGCGGTTCGTCATGACTCACGAGCTCTAAGGCTTCGAGAGGTTGTAGTCACAGAAAACAGTAGACGACGACCCTACAACCCGATGTGCTATGAGTGTGGAGAGCGGGGTCATATTCGAAGCACTTGCCCGAAGCGTGAACGTACAACTTTCCGACGTCAAGTGGATGTAGCGGTTTCGACGTCGGAGCAGCCACAGGAAAACTAAAGAAGGCCAGGGCTGTGGGGTGGGCGCTGGCCTGTAGTAGTAAAGCCCCAGAAATTCTTGTGAAGCAGACTAACGACGGAAATACTCTAGTGATAGACGGTTTAGTCAATGGGAAACCTTGCCAGTTGACGTTAGACACTGGAGCTTCACGGACAGTCATAAGCAACCACAGACTTAAGGACATTGGAGGTCGGTATATTCAAGCGAATAAAAATATCACGTTAACTACTGCTACCGGCCAACGAATCCCATCTGAAGGAGAAAAAATTGTAGCCATTAAGATCGGGGCAACACTTTATTGGCAAAGAGTGATTGTCGCAGGCATCTCCGACGATTGCATTATTGGTTTGGACTTTCTGCAAAATCATCAGTGCAATATTGACTTGAAAAATGGTGTTCTAAAACATGGCAATGATGAAATTCCGATGAAAGGAGGAAATTTTGGTAAGGTGTTATGTTTGAGAGACACTGTCCTTAGTCCTAGATCCCAAACGATGGTCCCTGTTATGCTTCCGCCTAATAATGGAAGCGGACCACGGAGATGTGCCATTATAGAGGGAGGAATCTCAGACGCATCATGGATTCCGGCTAGAACCTTAGTTGGAAGTGGCCAAGTTGCGTTGGTACCTGTTCTGAATCCTCATGACGTGGAGCAAAAACTGCGAAAGGGAACGATTGTAGGAAACTGTGATGAAGTAGCCTGGTTGAGGAAGTGTGAAGAGGGGCAAAAGCGGAAAATTACGAATCAGGAAGAAAATGTCGCAAGGTTTCTGGAGGGTTGCAAGGGTAATCTTACTAAATTGCAATTAATAAAAGCAAGAAACTTCTTGTTGAAATATAGCAATTTATTCTCTAAAAATGATGGAGATATTGGCAGAACTGGTTTGGTAAGACATAAAATTGATACAGGAGATACAGCACCCATCCGGCAGAGACCAAGACCTGTTCCTTTTGCCCGTGAGCAGGAAGTTGAGGACATGATCCAAGAGATGAAGAAGAATGGCGTGATAGAACCTTCATCAAGCCCATGGTGCTCTCCGATAGTATTAGTAAAAAAAAAGGATGGATCGACTAGGTTCTGTGTGGACTATCGGCGATTGAACGATGTAACTAAAAAGGACAGTTACCCACTTCCTAGAATTAATGACACTTTGGATTCACTTTGTGGCATGACTTGGTTCTCTACTCTTGATTTAAAAAGTGGGTATTGGCAAGTAGATTTGGATCCTAAGGATAAAGAGAAGACTGCGTTTTCAACCGGCAAGGGTTTATGGCAGTTCAAAACTATGCCATTTGGACTATGTAACGCGCCAGCAACATTTGAAAGGTTGATGGAACATGTGCTGGCAGGTATACTAGGAGAAACCTGTTTGGTCTATTTAGATGACATCATTATAATGGGAAGAGATTTTGATGATCATCTCAAGAAGCTTGAAAGCGTGTTTTCAAAACTACAGAGTGCAAATTTGAAGCTAAGTCCAAAGAAATGTTCATTTTTTCAACGTCAGGTCAACTACTTGGGTCACGTTATTTCAGGACAAGGTATTGCCACTGACCCTACTAAAATAAGTGCAGTAAAAGATTGGCCAACACCAACAGATAAGACACAGGTACGAGCATTTTTGGGTCTATGCTCTTACTATCGAAGATTCGTAAGAGGATTTTCCGATATCGCGAAGCCATTACATCGGTTGACAGAAGAGAAACGAGCATTTTCTTGGGATGAAGATTGTGAGCAAGCTTTTCAGGACCTCAAAATGCGTCTATGTGAAACCCCTATCCTCGGATATCCTGACATAGAAGGCAAGTTTATTGTAGACGCTGATGCAAGTAACACCGGTATTGGAGGTGTTCTATCTCAGCAAAGAGGAGATCAGGAAGTAGTAATCGCCTACTTCAGCAAATCTCTTTCAAGGCCAGAGAGAAATTACTGCGTAACTCGCAGAGAATTGTTGGCTGTGGTTAAGACATTGCAACATTTTAAGAAATATTTGCTTGGCCGCAAATTTCTGGTAAGGACTGATCATGCTGCATTGAAATGGTTATTGGAATTCAGAAATCCTGAAGGGCAGGTGGCCAGGTGGATTGAGCTACTCCAAGAGTATGAGTTTGAAATTGAGCATCGAGGAGGAAAGAGTCATGGCAATGCGGATGCTCTGTCTCGAAGACCTTGCTTGGAGGACTGCAAGCATTGCAATCGGCAGGAAGAGAAGGAAAAAGTAAACATCCGGCTAATCCGTACTGATTCCGTAGATGAAAATTGGACTAATGACGCCATGAAAAAGGCTCAGGAACATGATAAAGACTTTCAACCACTATTGAACTGGCTACGAAGTGGAACTAAACCAAAATGGTCAGAAGTGGCCAAATACAGTACGGCTACAAAGAGTCTTTGGGCGCAATGGGATAGCCTGGTGTTACACGATGGATTACTCTACCGAAAATGGGAAAGTACTCAAGGTAAAGATTGCCATCTACAATTGGTCGTCCCCAGAGAGAAGATAAGGGAGATTTTAAAAACTTTCCATGATGGTACTTCCGGCGGACACCTGGGGATAAGAAGAACTCTCACAAAAATTAAAGAACGTTTCTACTGGTTACACTGCCGAGATGATGTAGAAGACTGGTGCCGTAAATGTCAGAGTTGTGCGGCAGTTAAGGGACCACAGACTAGAAGCAGAGGAGCCATGAGGTTGTATAATGTTGGAGCTCCTTGGGAACGAGTAGCTCTTGACATAGCCGGACCGTTTCCAATTACGAATGCTGGCAACCGGTACATTTTGGTAGTAATGGACTACTTCACGAAATGGCCTGAAGCATTTGCACTACCTAATCAGGAGGCTACCACCGTAGCGACAAAGCTTGTGAACGAAGTATTCTGTAGATTTGGTGTGCCATTGGAGATGCACAGTGATCAGGGTCGAAACTTTGAATCACAGGTATTCCGAGAAGTCTGTGAAATCATGGGAATCCATAAGACTCGGACGACGCCGTATCACCCGCAGTCAGATGGAATGGTTGAGAGGTTTAACCAAACATTGGAACGGCATCTGGCAAAAGTGGTAGAAAGCCATCAGAAAAACTGGGACGAGTATATTGCACTATTCCTCTTATCTTATAGGACTGCGGTGCATGAGACCACTACAGTTACTCCAGCATATGCCAATTTTGGAAGAGAATTGAAATTGCCAGCTGATTTGTTATCAAGTTGTCCACCAGATACCCCAAAAGGAATAACCGACTACGCTAATGACCTTCGGATTAAGATGGTTGACGTCTATGAGCAGATTAGAGAGGCTGGGCTTAAAGCTAGTGAACGGATGAAGACTCGTTACGATCGAAGAGCTAATGGCCTCAGCTTCGAGGAAGGAACACTGGTTTGGCTTCATAATCCGGTGAGGAGAAAAGGGAAATCTCCAAAGCTACAACCAAGTTGGGAAGGACCTTACAAAATTATCACCAGAATTAACGACGTGACCTACCGAATTCAGCGTAATCCTCGCAGTCCTCTCAAAATAGTTCATGTGGATCGATTGGCAAGTTATCATGGAAGCAATAATGATCGGGACGATCATGTCTTGAGAGGGGACAGTGTCGCGTAGGATGATAAGTGATAATGACAATGTCAAATTGTCAACATCACAAATTCAAACTACGAGAATTCATCTAAAGGGAAATTTCGTCACTCACGTCAGCACACGATTGGCCTAGCGGTCTTGGTGTTGGACTGTGAATCCATAGACCCCAGGTTCAAATCACAGTCACGAATAGTGTTTTTGAAGTTTTGTAAGAAGTTTCTAGATAACTCTAGATTAAATTGGAATGAAAATACGGGCCAGAAATAAAAGAAGACAAAAAAAATATTTATGACTTAAGTTTGGAACTTTGATGCGATATTGTTCGCATCCGGGGGGTATATAAGCAGAACAAGGCACGGCCTACGCCAGTTTTAGTTTGAAAGTAAAATCCGAAGAAGGAAGAAGGAAGAAGAAAAAGGAAGAAAAGTAAAAGTGGAAGTAGTGAGTAAAAAGTAAAGTGGAATAGTGAGTGAAGTGAAGTGTTCAGTGCAGTAAATACGCGCGAGAGACGTTTCCGCGCGTGACAGTGCAGTGACGTTTACGCGTGTGACAGTGCAGTGACATTACCGCGCGTGACAGTGCAGTGACGTTTCCACGCGCGAGACAGTGCAGTGACGTTTCTGTGTGTGTGACAGTACAGTGACATTCCCGCGTACGTACCTGTGACAACTGTGAGTACCCTAGAGTTGTAAATAAAGGCACTATTCCATAGGATTGGTGTTTCCTTTCCTATCCCCAACCCACTCTCGTGACAATATAATATGCATAAATCTATGGTACTCCAAAGATATCAAATACCACACTAAGCCAGAATTTTTTAACGATATGGCTGTGGTTATACTACATTGGAATTGCAACTGAGCAAAATTCAGCCTCTGACAACACCCACAGGGATAAAGTGACACTTTTTAATAGCAATAAATCGCACGGCTCCGATATAAAACAACAGTTTCACAAAAAAAAAACAGAAATTGAATGATGACGTATGTTTGTCAGTGAAAGCCGCGCCGGGCGTGGCGTACGCGTCGCCCGAGTCGCCGCTGTCCAAGATGGAGGTGTGGTGGCCCGCGCCCGCGCAGCGCGCGCCTCGCCCGCCGCACCACGCCTTCCACATACCGCCCACCGAGAGGTCAGCTCAACTGTATACATACATACATACATACATACGTACGCACGCCCGAGTCGCCGCTGTCCAAGAGTGTTTATTGTATGATGAACTGTTGAATGATTTATGTTGGAAGTTCGCCCCGAACTGTGAATTCGAGGACCCCATTTATCTCAGCAACATCATCATCTTCAGGTCTTTTTAGTCTCCACTGCAAGAGCACGACCCTCTCTACTACTAGAGCCATACTTGGTCAGAGCAGCCAGAGGACGTGGCCTACACTCTTCACGCTGACCAGACGGATTGGAGAGGTTTTAGTGATGTTTATATACTTGGGTTAGCTTGTATTTTTTAAGTCGCCTTCTACGACATTCACAGAAAGACTTGGAGCCACCCTTGACATAATTAGTTCATTCATCTGTACACTCTTATAGCTCCAATTAAAGTTACCATAGGACGTACATACTCACGATTGCAACCACAATATATTGACATACATACTAACGCCGGATTATCCAAGTAGACTGGAAGAACTTCACTTACTTCGCTCGCTCGTTGTACTGTGTTAAATTACATGATCGTCTCTTGACGTAGCGTCAACTTTTGATGAATGTCCGTTACGTCGTTTCGTCATATAGCAACCATTTATAATTAGATTGTTTTTTTTTTTGCGAGGCCAATATGAAAGTACAAATATAACCACTTACAATTTATACATAAATATAACCAATTACAATTTATACATATTAATCATCTAACCATGTAGGTTGTTGCCGATCGGACCGAAGCCTAACAAGGAGCAGTATCCAGTGTTCAACGCTCTCGTGGACAGGGTCAGGGAAGCCCTCAGTCTACCTCCAGGTAAGAAATTTTGTTATACACTAAAATGCAATGGAAAAAAGAGGTCTATGTCCAACAGTGGACGTTCTTCTTCTTCTTCTTCTTATATTTAAGAGCTGGGCTCTTGTCAGTGGACGTTATGCGGCTGAAATAATGATGATGATGATGAAACCGCAATGGAAATAAACTAAGCAGAGAAAATCTTTAGTACATTTTGTTCCCTTTTATTTTTTGTTTTTATCTTGTTCTTCTTGTCGTCTCAATGGCCGGGACCAACGGTTAAATGTGCAAATTCAAATTCAAATATATCTTTATTATCATAGGATATTTATAATATCTCTTAATAATCGTCATTGTTTTGTTTACAATTGTTGACGTCAAATAGTTACTTACAGCTAAGTTTACTACCGCTTCCAAAGCGCTAGTGCAGAAGAAGCGGTAACAAACTGCACTGCACCTTTTCTCCAAGGACGTCAACTCACAATTAAATTAATACTTAAAGTTAATGTGGACTGAGAATACATTGTTTTGTTATGTAATATCATGATTTTAATTGAATTTTTAAATGTCAAAATTTTTAAATAATGTCAAGTTGTAGATTTAGTTTGTACAAAATGTACATGTCATTTGCGAGTACCTATATTACAAACTTTAAGAGGGACCCGCGCCAAGCTCAAGCCAGACTTTTTTGTCCTTAAGGTAGTCATCGGTACTATAATAAGCCTTCTCACAAAGTACTTTCTTTACATACGTTTTGAATTTATTATCCGGCATATCAAGGACCGATTTTGGCAATTTATTATAAAAAAGTATACAGTTCCCCATAAACGTCTTACTAACTGTTTTGAGCCTAGAAAATGGGGCAACTAAGTCATTCTTATTACGTAGGTTTCTATCGGTCAAATCGCTTACTTTACTGTATGAGGAAATATTTTTCCTTACATGCATTATGTTTTCAAATATATACTGTGATGATAAGGTAAGTATATCTATTTTCTTGAATAATTCTCTGAGTGAGTCTCTAGATCCTAACCCGTAAATAGCACGAATTGCCCGTTTTTGTAAAATGAAAATAGTCTGAATATCGGCTGCACTCCCCCACAGGAGTATGCCGTAAGACATAACACTATGAAAGTAACTAAAATAAACTAGTCTAGCAGTTGCTACATCTGTCAATTGTCTTATTCTCCTAACAGCATAAGCCGCAGAGCTAAGCCTATTAGAAAGTTTAGTTATATGAGCACCCCATTGAAGTTTTGAGTCTATTGTAATTCCTAAGAAGGTAGTACTTTCAACAAGATCGAGTTTTTCACCATCTATCATTATGTCAACGCAGGCCTGTCTCACATTAGGAAGAGAAAATCGAATGCATTGGGTCTTTTTCGCATTTAACATGAGGTTATTGGCAGAAAACCAATCAGAAATAGAAGACAAGGTGCTGTTCACCGCGCTAGCGTTTGTGCTATGTCGATCTATTTTGAATATTAGCGAGGTGTCATCAGCAAACAGCACTATGCCAGCCTGCTTCTCAACCATGTAAGGCAAGTCATTAACATAAACTAAGAAAAGGAAAGGTCCAAGAATTGAACCTTGCGGTACGCCTATTTTAACATTAGATCCGTGAGATTTTATGCCATTTAAATCAACAGTCTGATGCCTATCTGTTAAATAAGATTCTATCAGTTTAATTGAATTATCATCAAAACCGTATTGACGAAATTTGAGCAAAAGTGTCGGATGATCTACGCAATCAAATGCTTTGGAGAGATCACAAAATGATCCAATTCCATCATTTTTGTTCTCCCATGCGTCATATATATGAGTAACGAGTGCTACTCCCGCATCGGTGGTCGATTTCCCGCCAGTAAAGCCGAATTGTTGGCTATGGAAAAGTTGGTAGGTCTTGAAGTGAAGCAGCATTTGATTGAGCATTATCTTTTCGAACACCTTACTCAAAACTGGCAGGATAGATATAGGTCTGTAGTTGCCAGGGTCTGTTTTTTCTCCTTTTTTAAATAAGGGGATTAATTTACTACATTTCATTAGGTTAGGAAATATGCCTTCATCAATACATTCGTTAAATATAAAAGCTAAATCAGCAGCTATGATATTTATGATATGGCTTACTACAGCAACTGACATGCCCCAATGATCTTCAGATTTTTTTAAATTTAGCTGTTTATATGCATCTATTACATCATTGGGGCCAATATGCTTAAATTTAAATTGAGAATTACAAGGCCTAACATTATTCTTAAGCAAGGCTTCAGCACGCTGGGGGTTAGAATTCACATTAGAAGTAAGTTCCAAAGGAATGTTAGTAAAGAAATCATCAAAAACATTTACTATTTCTTCAGTTTTTGTAATAATCACACCATTAGATTTGATTTGACAGATATTTTCTTTGGCTTTATTTTTACCTGTTTCTTTATTTATAACATTCCAAGTTTCTTTTATTTTGTTAGGAGCATTATTTATTTTTCTACTAATACGATTTGCCTTGGCTTGTCTACAAACTTTTTTAAATATTTTGGAATAATTTTTAACATATTCTACAAACAAATTCTACGTGCCTTCAAAAACTCGAAGGAGCTTAAGAAACTTGCTATGGTCAGCCATCCAAATGTTGACCACGCACAGTGTCACTTAACTTGCGAAAGCGAGAGAAAAAGAAAATTAAATATTTTCATTGTTTACTTTCTCTCTGGCGGAAAAACGCCTTTTATTGTTCTAGTTCTTTAGTTTTATCTTTCCATTACAAGGTGACAACACAATTTTATTCCTATTTCAGATGATTCAACCGACAAAACTGACTCGAGTCGATCTGAGCCAGAGCCGACACCCACTCCGACGCCGACCAACAGGCCTCAAGAGTTAAAGAAGTTGTCTTCAGAGGGAACCAAGTAGGTCGTTAATTCAGGGCGTACGCTGCGTTAAGAAGGATTACGCGACGTGTTCAGTCCATCTCTGTCATAAACTCTACGTACGATAGAGATAACAGAACACTCGCTTAACGCAGTGTACGCCCTCATAGTTGATCAAGGGCACTTATTTATTAATTTTTGTTTTTACTCTCGTTACTGTCATCTTAGATCTTCTGTTTACATATTTTTCACCTTTTGTATAAATGCGGTAGTCCTTGTATTGATGCAATAAAGAATCTTGTATTCATTCATGAAAAAACATACCGAGGCAAGCTAGGTGAATCTAGCTTGCTTCGTTTTTTTTTTCAATGATGATTTTAGTAATATTATCGTGTTTTGGTGTTCAAACATTTCTTGTTACAGCGTTCTTTTCAGCTTGACAAGTTTTAAACAGTTTTTTTTGGAACGAAGGTCCTTTTCGACGACGGGCCTAGGCAATAAAAGTGTACGATTTTTCCGTCACTTTTTTCTGTGACGAACTTTTTTAGGGGCTTCAATTTTTGTAACTTCGTTCCAACAGAGTGTTTCACGACTCTCAGTTTTATATTTAACCGCTTTATGTTCAACTTTCATTTAATTTTGAAGTGGTTTATGTAAATATCTTACAATGTTCTGATGCACCTATTTTTTGTAGTCATCATCATCATCAGGTCTTTTTCTTTCTCTCTGTACTACCAGAGCAGCCAGAGGACTTGGCCTACACTCTCCACGCTGGCCAGACGGGTGGGAGAGGTCTCACTGATATTTATAGCTTTGTTTAGCTTGTATTTTCTAAGTCGCCTTCTACGACATCCACGGGAGGACTTGGAGTGGCCCTATTCAATTTTTTTGTAATATGTTAGTATAAATTGCGTGTGGTCCCGCTTAGGTCGCGCGGCACGTCCCCGCGGCGGCTGGCGCGGCAGGCGGCGCAGCTGGGCTCGCCGCCCGCGCCCGCCGACCTCGCCGACGCGGCCGCAGACCTCGCCGACACACAGCCCGCCGCGCAGACCACGGATAATCCGCTAGGTGACAACTAGTTAAATGAAACACTTTTTATGGGTTTTTAACCTCGAAGTCAAGAGGTTCAGTTGGAGTTTGCTAGAAATTGTTTTGAAAATTGATTCTAGTGGACTTATAACATGAATTTGGTGTAGTTCGGTGTTATAAATGCTCATTCTTATGGACAATATGATATGTTTAAAGTGGACAGTCATAGTGCGGCTGTAGTGATGTTTATTTGCGGACTGCGGTAGGCGTCTTTGTGCGCCGTCCGCCACTCAATCGGCTATGAAAACCAGTGGACTCGTCTAGATTTTTCGCCAAAAACTCCCTTGAAGCAATCAAAGGACCGATACTAACCTTTGATTGTATAGTTAGGGTTAGTTCATAAAAGAGATGAATAAAAATAGGCTGTAAAGACTAGTATCCAGAGCCATAAATTAATTTAAAAAAAAAAACACTATTTTGTGAACCTCAAAACCAAATATTACGATAGTTCTTAGCTATGTTTCATAAAAATCAGTTCAACCGTTTAATAGTTATTGGGGATTAACGTTTGAATGTAGGGATGTTATGATTTACATAGTAAATAACATCGGTTGGAATATGTAGTTCCGCCACTCATCACAAGATGGTGCCGGGTTTTTTTATTTGCCTGGCAAATAAACTTGTTACTACCAGACGTTTTTTTGTATGATTGGTTTTCCACCTTCACGCCCACCGTCACTCTAAAAGTGGCCTTTGAGTCTTGCGGCCCTGGGCTCTGTCTGCTTAGAGCCGCAAGACCCAAAGTATTCTATCTGCCTCGTTAGAGATTAAGACCTATGTAATGTGTGGTGAGCCTAAAGATGCGTATGTTCAGCAGTGGACGTCATGCGGCTGAAATGATGATGATGATATAGTTTGTTGGTTTTGATAGTTAACGATCTTAAAAAGGGATTTTTGGCTTGTTCAAAATAAAAGCCGCGCATTTAAGGAAAATTAAGTCAGTCACTGAAGTCTTTTGTCTTCTGTCAAGTGTCATCTGTCTTTACTGGTTTTTACTCATACGTCAGTCGTGCAAATCTATGTTTTTTCGTCCATAGTCAGTCATTCTGTAGAAGTTGGACGCCCGGATAATAGTGATAGACGTTTGTTGTGTGTGGCACAGACAGTACGGCCGAGGCCGGCTCGTGGTGGGAGGCGCAGTCCCGCGGCGGGCGCCGCGCCGCGCACGCCGCGCCGCCCAACGCGCCGCCCGCGCCCGACACCACGCTGTGCTACCGCTGTCAGTATACCAAGCATGTCTCCCCTTTTTTATTAGCAACAGGGTAATATATTATGTATTTAGTGAATGACGGAAGGATTTTAATCAAGAGCAATAGACGAATCAGTAGCGAGTGATTTAAGTAAAAATACTTTTTATTCACTGCTTTCAGTGAATAAAACAAACTTTTTAGAGAGGGAATGGTATAAAAGTATTATTTTAATAAGTCCGTCTTTTAGATAACGTTAGTATTTCTTACCTGTTTTATATTTGTTTATATTAAAATTGAAAAAAGTTAGTAACTTGTAAAATCATTTAGCTTATAAAATATATAATAACTCTTAAATTAATAAAAACAAGCGTTTCCTTAACCTATTTTAGTTAAAATATCTTTTGTCTCGTTTTTTCTAAGTTAAATTTGAAAAGAGGTAAATAAGTCATAAAATGTCGTAAATAAAATAGGTTCAGCTAACGGTTGTTATTTTTTATGAATTTGAGGGTAAGTATATGTACTATAGGACTTACACTACTAATATCCAAATATTAAAAATGTCAAAAAATTTAACTTAAGCAAAAATAAAAATGGCCAAAAAAAGGCCCAAAAATAAAAATGCCCAAAAATAAAATGTCCAAAAATCATTTGACCAGGCGCAGAGTGCGGATGCGCAGTAGAGCAGTGCAGTGACGAAGAGCTCGGGCTGTGCGTGATAGCGCTGGCCACGTTCGTGCACCGCGAGCCGGCCGCCGCCGCCGGGATGCTGCCGGCCTTGCTGCAGAGCGTCAGCAGGTCGGTACCTACGTACTCATTATGTACTATACACGGTGATTTTCTATTGGTTTTGGAGCTGAAGGCCACTTAAGGATCGTTAGTAAGACCTAATAAGCTAGTCAAAATAAAAATTCAGTAACAAAAAAATTTTACTAAATCTCGAAAGTAAAATCGTGAAATCAATTACTAGTACCGCCGCCGGCCAGCCGGCGAAGTTTCTCGAACTCTCGCGGCTATTTTGGACGGGCGTAACTACGTGGTCTCGATCGAAAATCATTTTCGCAACTTTTTTGTCTTATGTCATACACAAATTTGGATTACGTATATGGATAGAGATATTCATTTCGGGTTCCGTAATAAACAAGAAGCCCTTATATTTTCGCTATTTATCTTATCATATATTCCAGAGTGGTGCAACTGGGCAACTACTCGTGGCAAGTGGACACAAACACGCGTCTGCCCGGCAGCGCGGTGTTCGTCGCTCATCAGTTCCTACGCTGTGTACTCCACCAGCTTGCGCCGAACAATGTGTTCCTGCAAATATTCTTGCAAAGGACGCCAGGTAAACCAATTTTTCTTGATTTTTAGAATTCTTTACAATAAATGAAATACAGAACCCTTATAGGATCACACTTACGTCTGTCTGTCCGTTTGTCTATCACAGCTAATTTGCACCGAATCTACTGGGCCAAATCGTATGAAATTTGGTAGGATTATGTAATCCTGTAACCCAATCACAGATAAATGTGCAAAGTAAATAAATATTTTTAAATAGGGGTCATTTTTCATTTTTAAGGAACTAATTAGGAAATTTGAAAGACACGTTGTGAGAATCTCAAATATATTTTTTTATTATTGTAAGATAGATAGTTTTGATTTTATAAATGAAAAAAAACGGAACTTTACCATTTGCCCAGATCTCCGGAAGTAACTGAGCCTAAAGTTTTGAAAAAGTACAAAATATACTTCATAATAGATTACAGGAAAATAACAACAATAATATAAGAATTCTATCAATTGAAAATATTATAAACTTAATATAATACGTTTACTTACGGAAAATAGTTCACTATAATACACAACTATAGCGCTAGTAGCAGTTAACTCTTGTTTTAAGTTTATGGAAAATAGAGAAATAACGGTCGGCCTTTCTTTCCAAAGGACTGTGTTTTCCCAACCGAAGAAAATTAGTAAATTTTCTTTTTACCAAATGTCTCATGTACAACATTTCGAATGCTCATAAACCTAAGTCATGCTGTTATTACAGAGAAACAACGGCTAATGTTTTTCAAGAGCATCGCTCAAGCTTTCGTTGACTTCAACGAGCTGTACCCCTGTGGCCCTTTACAACTTGTTGTGGAGCATCTCAACTCTAAGAAAACGCTGCCGATTGATGTAAGTAGATAGCAGTAAGATTGTTTGTTTGTTTGTTTTTCGAGTATGTAAGTGGCCAACATTGGTGTCAGATTTTTCAGGCTGCCTAAAGGCATCTGACGATAGCTTGCTGCCCAGCAGTGAGCTTTTGAAAGCTCATGATGATGATACAATACAATGGTGACAGCCGGGACCAATGGCCTATACGTGCTTACTGAAGCATGGAGGACTTTTTTTTGTCATGAACTTTTTTAAGGGCTGGATTTGTATCTGGGGGGGGGGGGGGGTTCTAGGGGCTTCGTTCTAACCGAGTGTTCCATAGCACTCGGTTTTTATTTTATTTTTTTATGATTTTTGTTTTTAGTATAAGTGGCGGTGTGTGTAATACTGGTGTCAGATTATTCAATCTTACTTAACTTGACTGCTTTACAATAATGACAGTCGAGAAAAACAATCATCATGCCTTCCGGAGTACGGAGGAGCTTTAGCAATTTTATGCCACTTGTGGTCCCCCATCCAAGTGCGGACCACTTTTCAATATAAATCGATCTTTACAGCAAATAACAGTCATCGCTGGAAACATAGCGATGTACCTCGAATGCCTCGCGCCCGAAGCGCTCGGCCCGAGCAGCGCTTGCGTCGCTTTGCTGCAGCAGCTTGAAGCGCTGTTCCGAAGCACGGCGCTGCAGCTGCCACAGTTAGACGAAGTGTTACCGCTTTTGAGGGTAGCTACAGCGGCCTTGAGGATACCATGTGCAGCGCAACATAAGGTAATAATAATAACTATAGACAATAATTTCAACATGATAATACGCAAACTCAGTGAATTACTGCAGCGCTTTCGTCGCTTTGCTGCTGCAGCTTGAAGCGCTGTTCCGAAGCAAGGAGTTAAAGCTACCACAGTTAGACGAAGTCTTACCGCTTTTGAGGGTAGCTACAGCGGCATTGAGGATACCATGTGCAGCTCAACATAAGGTATAGTAAATTATTAATTCCTCCATAATACTCGTACTCCATGGTGATACTGCAGCGCTTGCGTCGCTTGGCTGCAGCAGCTTGAAGCGCTGTTCCGAAGCACGGCGCTGCAGCTGCCACAATTAGACGAAGTGTTACCGCTTTTGAGGGTAGCTACAGCGGCCTTGAGGATACCATGTGCAGCGCAACATAAGGTACAATAATTCCTCCTTAACACTTACTCCATGGTAATACTGCATCTTCGCTTTGCTGCAGCAGTTTGAAGCATTATTCCGAAGTTAGACGAAGTCTTACCTCTTTTGATAGCTACAGCGGCGTTGAGGATACCATGTGCAGCTTAACACAAGGTAAGAGCAACAATCCTGTGCATTATCTGCAACAATATAAGGTAATACAGACCCTGCTGCACTTGCGTCGTGATATATAGATTAACATATAGGATACTTGGTTGAAATGGCAGTGAGCGTTACACATAGCTCGACGAACCGATGGCAAAAAGGTTCTCGAATGGCGACCACGTACTGGCAAGCCAAGCGAAAGAAGAGTATAATAAGATGTAAGATTACTTTTTCCACTTTGTAATTGATTTCACTGTATCTTTCACAGAGCATCCTCGAGCCAATATCGAAGATCATCAGCTACGGCATCCAAAACTTCGTCGTCAAGTTGTCCGTCATATCGGAACTCAGCATGGCGTGCGTGCGAGTGTTCAGCCGAGACAGAGACAAGTTGCTCGTATGCCGAGTACTGGTGTACGAGTTGGTGCAAGCGTTGAGGACTAAAACAACGGTGCCGGATGACAATCTCTTTATACTGATACAGTTTGTGTTGCAAGGTGAGTCTTATTACCATGAAATGAAGCTCAAAATAGTTTGCCAAAAGATAAGGCGGTCCGCCATATCAGAACTCAGCATGGCGTGCGAGTGTTTAGTCGAGACAGAGACAAGTTGCTCGTATGCCGAGTGCTGGTGTACGAGTTGATGAAAACGTTGAGGACTAAGACTACGGTGCCGGATGACAATCTCTTCATACTGATACAGTTTGTGTTGCAAGGTAAGTCTTATTACCATAAAATAGAGTTCAAAATAGTTTATAGGTAAGGCTGACCGCCATATCGAAACTCAGCATGGCGTTATTTCGAGATTACTCGAATGTACTGATAAGGCTTCCCGCCATATCGGAACTCAACATGGCTTGCGTGCTTATAATCTTATAAATAATTTGTTTTTGACCCTATTGTTTTGTCATCATCATCATCAACAGGTCTTTTTCTCTCAACTGCAGGAGCATGACCCTTTCTGTAATACAAGAGCCATACTTGGCCAGAGCAGGCAGAGGACTTGGCCTACACTCTCCTCGTAGACGGGTTGGAAAGGTCTCATTGATGTTAAGTCGTCTTCTGCGACATCCACTTGGAGTGGCCTTATTCTAGTCTGCCGGAGACCACACGGCTAATTGTTCTGTACATATTTATTTTCTCTGTTTTCCAGGCCACGGCTGTACCCTTCTCCTGCCTCCACAACTAAGCGCTGGCGAGTTGCTCGCAGCGCCGCCCGGCGGGGAAGTGCGGGACCTGGGCAGCGGAGCGGTGGACTGCATGCGACCGCATCTGCCCGATATGCTGGATCTGTTGCAAGACCCGCATCTGCTGAATAAAATCAAGGTTTGTTTTTAACCTACTTCAAATAAGGAGGTTATTAATTTGAATGTATGTATGTTTTCTTTGTATTGTCCCGGATTACTGGAAGACGCCTAGATCAATTTGGAAAATTCTTTTTTGTTTGATCCAAAGATTCAAATTAAAGATTTTTTATTCAGTAATTAGACCTTTACAGGCACTTTACATTAGTGTAATCAGTATAATTTACATTACGCGTAGTAAATACTTGTCAGGTGGTGCCGTATTTTTTTTATCAAAATCGATTGTGTAGTTTGTGTTGAAGTCGGTTTTAAGATCTTATGCCATGTAAATATCCGTAATAAGTTTACCAAAATGCATAACACCAGATGACAGCATTGCAATAGTTATAAATATTTGAATTCTTTTCTATCAAGTGTGTTATTACTAACACTAGTGTCAGATGTCTCAAGCAGATTCAAGATTGTGCAAGTGGAGTAGTTGAGAACTCAGACGTACAAGGTGGGATCGAACTCGTACCAAACAGTCTAACAGACGCATTGCTTAAGCCGCTTTGCTGGGCCTTACACGCTTTATCAGCCTTTGCATTTGTGTGAGCCACATAGATAGTGTAGGTGAGATATCGGCTTGAGGCACGGCACGGCCCGCACCGGTTAATACCTGTTTTTTAAACTAAAACCCTAATTTGGGAAGTCTCGACAGTTTTAAAGCCCCGGGATACGAGACAACTTTTACGAAAAGTCCAGAGACTTCGAAACACGAGACGTCTCGGGACTCAAACCCTAATAACAAACAATACATTTGACAGGGTTCCGTATCAAAATCTATCGTCAATCGCAACCTCATTTGCCTCAACGAAGACACATTAGGAGCTATTGTTAAGGGCGGCATAGCTCAGTATGTGGCGATGGAGTTGGCGTTGGAGCAGAGTCGCGGGAAGCAAGACCGGGGACAAGCGGGGAGACATATGCCGTGGCTCACCAGTTCGATTCCTGGGTAAGTTCTTCTTTGTCGTTGTTGTTGTTGCTGAATATCTTTATTGTATACCGGTGATTTTTCATCAGTTTTGAAGCTGAAGGCCACTTTATAAAGATCGTAAATAAGTTGTAATTCGCTAGTCAAAATAAAAAATCTGAAACAAAATTTTTTGACTAAATCTCAAAAGTAAAATCGTAAGATCAATCTACCTACATAGTACCGCCGCTAGGCGCCGCCGGCCGGTGTTAATTCGGGGGCTCGCGGCAGTTTTGTTTGGGCGTAACTACGTCGTCTCGATTGAAAATCATTTTTAAAACTTTTTTATTTTATGTCATATTCAAGCTTAGAATACGTATATGGAAAGAGGAATTTATTTAATATTATAACGTCTTTTTTCTAAAGCCAATAAAAAATCTGCGTGTATAAACAGTTACGTTAATGGGGAACTCGGTGGTCCGGAAACGTTAATGTGAAAATTGCCTAGTAAACTGTAATTTATGTAAATAATGTAATAAGGTTGAAGTTCGTCCGTGTCGACTGGGCCCATGGGGCCGGTTGGGGAATGAGAAGAACTAAACGAAAAAATATGGGTCCTTTTGAAAAATCCTTCTTCACTCAGTCCCCACACATCACTATTGTTTGTGCAGCTCCCGCGAGCTGTGCGAGTGCGTATCGCGCGTGCGACTGATCTCGTGGCTGGTGATGGGCGCGCTGTGCAACTCGCGGGCGCTGCAGCCGCTGCAGCAGCCCGTGCCGCAGGACGCCACCTGCCACATCACCGACCACGTGCAGGTAACACAGCGCTTCAGCCGCTGCAGCAGCCCGTGCTGCAGCTAACACAGCGCTTCAGCCGCTGCAGCAGCCCGTACCGCAGGTAACACAGCGCTGCAGCCGCTGCAGCAGCCCGTGCCGCAGGTAACAGCGCTTCAGCCGCTGCAGCAGCCCGTGCCGCAGCTAACACAGCGCTTCAGCCGCTGCAGCAGCCCGTGCCGCAGCTAACACAGCGCTTCAGCCGCTGCAGCAGCCCGTGCCGCAGGTAACAGCGCTTCAGCCGCTGCAGCAGCCCGTGCCGCAGCTAACACAGCGCTTCAGCCGCTGCAGCAGCCCGTGCCGCAGCTAACACAGCGCTTCAGCCGCTGCAGCAGCCCGTGCCGCAGGACGCCACCTGCCACATCACCGACCACGTGCAGGTAACACAGCGCTTCAGCCGCTGCAGCAGCCCGTGCTGCAGCTAACACAGCGCTTCAGCCGCTGCAGCAGCCCGTACCGCAGGTAACACAGCGCTGCAGCCGCTGCAGCAGCCCGTGCCGCAGGTAACAGCGCTTCAGCCGCTGCAGCAGCCCGTGCCGCAGCTAACACAGCGCTTCAGCCGCTGCAGCAGCCCGTGCCGCAGCTAACACAGCGCTTCAGCCGCTGCAGCAGCCCGTGCCGCAGGTAACACAGCGCTTCAGCCGCTGCAGCAGCCCGTGCCGCAGGTAACAGCGCTTCAGCCGCTGCAGCAGCCCGTGCCGCAGCTAACACAGCGCTTCAGCCGCTGCAGCAGCCCGTGCCGCAGGTAACACAGCGCTTCAGCCGCTGCAGCAGCCCGTGCCGCAGGTAACACAGCGCTTCAGCCGCTGCAGCAGCCCGTGCCGCAGCTAACACAGCGCTTCAGCCGCTGCAGCAGCCCGTACCGCAGGTAACACAGCGCTGCAGCCGCTGCAGCAGCCCGTGCCGCAGGTAACAGCGCTTCAGCCGCTGCAGCAGCCCGTGCCGCAGCTAACACAGCGCTTCAGCCGCTGCAGCAGCCCGTGCCGCAGCTAACACAGCGCTTCAGCCGCTGCAGCAGCCCGTGCCGCAGGTAACAGCGCTTCAGCCGCTGCAGCAGCCCGTGCCGCAGCTAACACAGCGCTTCAGCCGCTGCAGCAGCCCGTGCCGCAGCTAACACAGCGCTTCAGCCGCTGCAGCAGCCCGTGCCGCAGCTAACACAGCGCTTCAGCCGCTGCAGCAGCCCGTGCCGCAGGTAACACGGCGCTTCAGGCCCTGCAGCAGCCCGTGGCGCAGGTAACACAGCGCTTCAGCCGCTGCAGCAGCCCGTGCCGCAGCTAACACAGCGCTTCAGCCGCTGCAGCAGCCCGTGCCGCAGGTAACACAGCGCTTCAGCCGCTGCAGCAGCCCGTGCCGCAGGTAACAGCGCTTCAGCCGCTGCAGCAGCCCGTGCCGCAGCTAACACAGCGCTTCAGCCGCTGCAGCAGCCCGTGCCGCAGGTAACACAGCGCTTCAGCCGCTGCAGCAGCCCGTGCCGCAGGTAACACAGCGCTTCAGCCGTTGCAGCAGCCCGTGCCGCAGGACCCCACCCCGAATCAAATGAACCAGGAGACCTTCAATAAGAGATAAATTTATAATTTTTTTAAACTTCTTTTCGTGTCGTTGGCTCAAACAATCAAATTTTTTCCCTCCAGAAAGATGCCACTTTTTTTTAACTAATAAAATAACTTTTTTTTTTACAGACCAAAAATTTTTACTTAGTTTTTTTTTTACAGACAATAATGTCCTCATACGTGGAGCAGTCAAAACCCGGCCCGCAACGCATGAATGCCTTATTCCACGCGTTCATTCTCTGCCAGCTGTGGACTCTGTACTTGGAAGAGATCGCCAGCGGTACCACACCGAGCAGCGAACCACACAACACAACTGTGTGCATCCTACTCGACTTCTGGTGCAAACTGGTGCCGAGCATACTGCAAGTGACTGTGCAGAGCAAGATTGTGAGTATTGGAAAGTGCCTAAATGAGATAACATGCCATGAACGCGTTGTTCCACCCGTTCATTCTCTGCCAGCTGTGGACTCTGTACTTGGAAGAGATCGCCAGCGGTACCACACCGAGCAGCGAACCACACAACACCACTGTGTGCATCCTACTCGACTTCTGGTGCAAACTGGTGCCGAGCATACTGCAAGTGACTGTGCAGAGCAAGATTGTGAGTATTGGAAAGTGCCTAAATGAGATAACATGCCATGAACGCGTTGTTCCACGCGTTCATTCTCTGCCAGCTGTGGACTCTGTACTTGGAAGAGATCGCCAGCGGTACCACACCGAGCAGTGAACCACACAATACAACTGTGTGCATCCTACTCGACTTCTGGTGCAAACTGGTGCCGAGCATACTGCAAGTGACTGTGCAGAGCAAGATTGTGAGTATTGGAAGGTGTCTAAATGAGATAACATGCCATGAACGCGTTGTTCCACGCGTTCATACTCTGCCAGCGGTGGACTCTGTACTTGGAAGAGATCGCCAGCGGTACCACACCGAGCAGCGAACCACACAACACAACTGTGTGCATCCTACTCGACTTCTGGTGCAAACTGGTGCCGAGCATACTGCAAGTGACTGTGCAGAGCAAGATTGTGAGTATTGGGTATTACACCCAGTAAGTTCCGTAGTAAAATTTATAGACCAAATAAAAGAAAAATTAAACGTGAAAACTTATAAAGAGGTTAAGAACTTAGCGGAAGGAAGAGAGACATGGAAAGCACTCCACAGACAAGAGCCCAGCTCTTAAATATAAGAAGAACAAGAAGTTCCGTAGTAATCAAGGAACCCTTATAGTTCCGCCATGTCTGTCTGTCTACCCGCGGTTTTACTTAGAGACTCCAAGTACTAGAAAGCTGCGATTTTATGTATATTAGTTGGTTGTATATTAGTTATTCAATAGAAAATTAGTTCTTATACGTTTTTACTGGTATGAAATCAAAGCTGGCATTCGCAACCACGGAACCCTAAATTGCGCGTGGCCCGACATGCACTTGGCCAATTATTTTGTTGAAAAGTGTCTAAATTAGATAACATGCAAATAAACCATTGTAATAAGGGACCATTTATAAATTGCGTCACACCTCCCCTCCTACTTGTCATAGTTGGTCACAATTTTGAGACCACACCCCCTAATCACAGATACAAACTTATTATATAATTAAAAAAACAAGCAACAAAAGCTACTGTAGTATTTAAGGCAACAGGAGTATATTGTTGTAGGATTGTACAAGGAGGGTCAAAAAATGCGAGTGGCGCAGTTTCGTAAGAAGACGCCATCGAGAACTTTTTGACGTACAAACTTAACGTCCAGCTATGTTTTTTGACGACAGCTAGCTGAGACGGTGAACCTGCACTTCCTGAGTCTTCTGGAGTCCCTACTGGAGTGTAACTCGACGGTGCTAAACAAGTTACTGCCGCTGTGGATTCCGATACTGCACTCACCGCTATTTAATGTAAGTCCTTTCAATTATCTTCAACAAAAACCACCAATTGACATCTGAGTGTCACTACAAATGGATGCTTTTGAGTTTTCATCTGACTATGTCAGAAGGAGGGTTATGTTTTTCGAGTTTATATGTGTATGTGGGTAAATATCTATAGGACGCTCTGCGGTCTAAGATGTTGATGGATTAAGCTTGAGATGTGTCGTTATATCCGTCTTATTTTTGAGAGTGACCGTGGGTCGCTGGCTGTATATAAAAGCAGTCGGTTTTTTAAATTAATACATACATACTATCACGTCTTTATCCCTAACTAGCAGTCCATCCCGGCTTCGCCCGTGGTACATACATAGCCTATGTCACTCAGGGATAACATACCTATCCAACAGTGAAAGAATTTTTAAAATCGATCCAGTAGTTTCGGAGCCTATTCAATACAATCAAACAAACAAACAAACAAACAAATCTTTCCTCTTTATAATATTAGTGTAGATGGGGCAGACAAAGCATTTTGGGTCTATGCAGAGCCCAGGGCCGCAAGACCCAAAATCCACTTTTAGCGTTATGGTGGGCGAGAAGATCGAAAAGCAATCAATACAGTGATGGGTTGCTAGCCGCATCGCCTGTTAACATGATTCGCCAAAATTTTTCGTTTTGGTAAAATCACAAGGTCTGTGTTACTTGTGTTTTCGATAAAAATGTATTTAAACGCTTTTGATTAAATAGATTAATACTAATAAATAAAATCGATAAATGAACATAAAGTAAAGTTTTAATATTATTTTTTAAAAAGAATACTTCCCTCTTTTCCACGTAAGAGGGATTTTAAGCATAGGCCGGTTTTATTATTATTATCATTTTGATGCTGTTTCTGTGTTAACACATAAACTTACTAATAATATAATTCATCGTAGGTTATATGGGATAAGTACACCTTTGTATACTTGCTCTTTCCAATTGTATATTCTTTATTTAGTTTTTTGATACAATAAAGTTATTACAAACAAACTAACATATAAAAAATGGCGGGTAGAAAAGTGATTATTACTGTACCTGTTTTGTTTTTCGTGTGTGTAGGTAGCAAACATTGGTGTCAGATTTCTCAGGCTACCTAAACGCATCTGACATAGCTTAACGACTGCCATACAATGATGACAGCCGGGACCAACGGCTTATTCGTGCCTTCTGAAGCACGGAGACCACTTTCCGCACCTGCGGGAAACAGGACGTGATGGGTTGCGATTGCGAACCGCGTCGCCGCCATACTGATTTCGTAGCAAGTGGAGGTTATGGACCTCCACTTGCTACGGTCTCTGCCTACCCCTGCGGGAAACAGGGGAAACAGGCGTGATATTATGTATGTATGTTGTGGTCACCCATCAAACACAACTATACTGTTGCTACCAGATGCCCCGCCACGTCCAACAACGTCTGGACGCGTGCCGCGAAGTAAAGCCGGAGGCCGTTCGGAACCACGCGCACGGGGCCGGCTCCGCGGGGGCCGCGCCCTCGGGGCTCGGCGGGGGGCCCAGCGTGGGGCCCAGCGCGGGGGTCACTAGCGGCACCGCGGCCCGGGCCCACAGGAGATTGCATCGCTTGTTGGCCAAGATGGCGCAGTTGGAGCTGCAACCGCATACGTTCTACTTTATTTAATTTTAACGGTTAAAGATATTGGGTACTTTCTAAGATATTGGCTACGTAAAAACGACTAACGAGATATCTGAGCCTATATCTATATCTTGAATTTTCTCTTAAACTCAAAACAGTATTAACATGATAATTTTTATTTAGAAAGACTTCATTAAAATCTTCAATTAATGCGACCACGTACTGGTCTGACGATCTGACTGATACAAGCCACTCTAGATCGGTCATTTTGGAAATGCTTCCAGCAGTGGACGCACGGACCTACGTGATTGGACGATATGTGGCTGAAATGATGTGATAAGTGATAGTGAAAATCTTACTGAATATACATTTCATGTTAATAGTATTTGGGGTTTAAGAGAAAATTCAAGATATAGGTAGAGGGTCGGCCCAGGTATCTCGTTAGCCTACTGTACTGTTAAGAAAATAAAACATCACAAAATAATGTCACTTGTCGTGGAGCATATCCATTTTCAATCGAAATTTAGATTTATTTTTGCAAATCAACTGATATTCAGAGCGCTATTTGACTCCAAAAAATTATGACGTCAATAGCCTAGTAGTAGTATTTCATATAAATCTTACAGAAAATGTTTGTTTTGACATTTAGAAAAGTATCTGATTTGAATTGTTGTAAAGTAGACAATTGTTCGATCTGTCAATGTTGTAGTAAGTCATTAGTGTGTTTTGTTTTTGTACTTATTTATAATTTATTATAATATAATATTGTTGCTATGAACTTTAAGTAAAAATATAATAATATAAGAACGTGTGCCAAATAAAATAAAGAACCTAAATGAAAATCATACTACATCAAAAAAAATTAACAAAGAAACCTGAATTTTGAAACAGTTTGTAGCTTTGTTTTGTAATGTAAATGCATTAATACAGTTTGACAGATAAAATAGATAAAATATATAATTTATGTATTTAATGAAGTAAGTTTTTAATATTGTTGAAAAAGTAAGTTAAATTATATATGACTCAAACGAAATTTGCATACCAACGCAAGAAGGTAAAATGTAAAAGGGAAGAATAATACTTTAAGATCTCTATGTACCTACATTTTATGCAAATAAATAAATTGATTGATTGATTGATTGAATTCATTTGGTGTTTGCTAAATCTGTGCACTATATGTGTACATGTATTCGCGTGTTTAGTATGTGTTAGCTAGTCAGTTTGAACCATGGTATACTCATATACTTTGCCTGGTATTCTCTTCCCGTGACAGCTGGTGACGTAATTGGCCGAAGAATACGTCATCAGTTGCGAAGCGGTTCTCAAATTTTTTGAGTTGTAAAAGATGATAGAGAAAAACAATACAGTTAGTAGGTAATTTTATTATAATTAAAAACTTTTATTTCATTTGACCTGTTTGTTGTTTCGGAATGAAAACTGCTGAAATCTTGGGGAGATAACGTTGAAAGAAACCCGTTCCAAAACCAAGCCTGATGGGCTATGTTACAAGTTAAAATACATATTTACATCATAAGCTTACATTTTATATTTAAAATTAAAAAGAAAAGAATTCGGGTCAGATTAAAAAAAATAAGTTTGGAAACCACAGCCTTTTTTTCTTCGAACGAAATAGGGCTTTATGTGTGAGTGAGACGACGATAACAATGGAAAGGCGGTCTGCCAGTATGACACTTGTAAATTTGATGTGTTGCCACTGTGTGTAATTGAATTACCCGAGAAAAATGCATTTTTGAACTTGTATACCAATTATGATTAAATAATTAATTATATTAATTCATAAAATATTAAATATATGAAACCCACGAGATACTAAATAGATAGTTAGTTAGTATTTTATTTAATATTAATGAACTAACTAGCTACGCCCCGCGGTGTTACCCGCGCCTAAAGTAGCCAGGGTGTCAGTATTCTGCATTCCAAGTTTTATCAAAATTGGTCCAGCCGTTTGCGCTTGCAGAAGTAACAAACATACACACACACAAACACACACTCACTCACAAACTTTCGCCTTTAAAATAATATTAGTGTGATTGAGAAAGTTCTTCAATTTACTGAAAAGAACAATCAAGTGGTAATACTTATCGTGACGTAGTCTTCGGCCAACTCGAGAAGATACCTTGTTTTATTATACCATGGTTAGAACTATATTAGTATATAACACACACACACACACTATCACGTCTTTATCCCTAATGGGGCAGACAGAGCATTTTGGGTCTTGCGGCTCTATGCAGAGCCCAGGGCCGCAAGACCCAAAAGCCACTTTTAGCGTCATGGTGGGCGAGAAGATGGAAAAGCAATCAATACAGTGACGGGTTGCTAGCCGCATCGCCTGTTAAAATGATTCGCATTTTTGCCCATTCCCTCGATCGGCTTTTACGATCTGCGCGGGAAGAGAAGCAGCTGGTACATTCTAAGTTTTTTCTTTTCTCCCAGACCAGCATGGGGGTTATACATTATTTGTTGGTTATGGGGGTTACAGCATTAGTATATAAGTAGCGTCAAAACATGTTTTTATTTTATAAAAGGCCTTATTAAATGTTCGAAAAGTTTTTATTGAATTTTCATAACATTTCTAAAACCAAAGCCAAATTTAACTGTGATTTTAAAATGAAAACTAGCCAAATTTATTGATTGTTTAGACAATGTTGTATATTTTATTTATTGGGTTATTATAAGAATAAATGTGTTTTGTTAACTTACCTTTTTTATTTTCTTAAAACCTAGTCCAAATCCTTAGTTCTTAAGAGTCCCCTTACCCTAGACTTCTCCATACAAACGTAGTCTACGTTTAATTTTGAAACCATATGTTAGATTCCTGTAAAAATTGGTAATTGTAAAGAAATTGCTATTATCTAGGGTAATAACTGGTTTCCTACAATACATTTATGAACTGGAAAGAAAATATAACGATTTAGAAGTTTCCCATACTAATGGTCAAAAATTCTATTTTAAGTTCATATTTTTACGTCGGAAACCAGTTATTACCCTAGATAATTGCGATATCTTTGAAATTACAAAATTTTGCCGAAATCGAACGTGTCTTTTTGAAATAAAACGTAGACTACGTTTGTATGGAAAGTTGTATTTTGGTCTAGGGTAAGGGGACTCTTAATAAATGAATTTTTCAGGGTCCAGTGTGCCCCCATTTGAAATAAATTATTCGAAAGAAAACGAAGAAATCATTTGAGCCTCAGATAAGCCTTAAAACTTCATAAGAACTACTGGTTACATTTTAAAGTCAAAACGTGAAAAACGTTCTTTACACATTAGCCAAAAGATTTGTCTAGACAGATTAATAATGACATTACATTGTCAATGAGGCGTTTTCCAGTGAAAAAAAAATGAGGTTAAAAACATTGTCAAAAGATGGCGCATAAGAGTTTGAAATCGTTCTGTCAAAAATGAAAGAGGCCGTTTGGTTCAATACTTGTAGTAAATTTGTAATTTATTAACCAATCTTGCGTTTTGCTATTATTTAATTAAAAAAATACATATTTACAAACAATAATATATTTTTAATTAAATTTAATAAAATAAAAATATTAAATATTCCAAAACGTAGTGATTATATTCTCTTTGATTCCAAAGACAAACTCTCAGTATGAAAATTTTATATGAATTAGACATTGACAGATCTATTTATGTGATTGCTGGCGGCATCTATGTCAAGTGAACGAACTATTTTTTTTTTTAAAGAAAACGCCTCATTTGTGACTATTGCATGCCTGAAAGGGCAAACTGTTGAAACATACTTATCTCATTGTGTAACATCTTTAAAAACACAGTTGTGCAATAAATGATTTCTGATCAAGACACAATTTTAAATAATATCTTCGTTTCCTTTCAATAAATGTATTTTCAACGCGGGCAACACTGGACCCGGAAAATGCATGTATCGTTAAAATAACCATTCACTGGCAATACTTTATGAAACTTAGACTTATAAGGCTAAGATAAGTATAACAGCTTTTGTAAAAATGACCAGTCCATATAAGATAACATTATTTGGACTTATTTTAATACAATACAAGTTGTATAGACGTGTAATACGACCATGTTAAAACGTCGATAAAAGTAGCGAACGCCATAGTGCAATAATTCTATTCCTTTTTAATTAAACTACCTCTATATTATCATACAACTAGCGATACCTAACAACAGAGTTCAATAATTATTTTTGATCGAACGTGACGGCAAAGATCATAGACCTAGATTCTTTTGCCAAGATAATATTATTAGGTACTAACGTGACGGTAATCAAGTTACAGGTCTTCATTAAAAAAAAAACACTTCTAATGAAAATCGATTTATTCTCACACTTGACCATATCACAACAATAGAAACATTACAATGCGTATTTTATGATCATCACTGTCCAGTACGTCCTGCGTCACTAAACAATAATGCTGCGACTAACTAACCGTATTACTAAAAAAATCGGCACTCCTTCAATCGGTTATATCGTACAATGCTGGTTATTTAAGGAGCGCTGTCATTCTTCGAGATTCATAAAAAGTCGCACTCCTTTACTTGGTAGCATATCATTATATGAAGAATTTAGAGCGTTTTCACAATACGCTGCCGCGGCGCTGCGCGCTTGTATTTTGTCAGAACAAAATTGCACACTATATATATATATGAAATCCAAGCGGGCGGCGCCGCAGCGAAATGTGTAAACTGTTTAAGGAGCACTTTTTTATATGACAATCTCTAGAGCTACTCTTACACCTAACGAAATAAAGCAAAAAATATCACCGCTCAGAATTTTTAAGTCCGCAACGTCCACAATGGGTTCTAAACGAGTACAAATGTTGGACAATGCACGCCAGCTATAGTTTATTGACTTGTGTACCGTTGGCATTGAAACTAAATGACTGCGGCCATTATATCATCAGCGGCCGTCCATCGCGCCGGCCAGAGCTTGCTGGATCACGAGCTGCTGGGCACTTATTAGCTTCTTTAATTCCCTTACTTCCTGAGTCAATTGGCGCACGTTTTCTGACGTTTCGTCCAATCTAGCCTGCAAACTTCCTAGCCCAGAAGAATAACCGTACTCTCGGTACCCAGAGTCATTATTGTTTTCGTATTTTTTGAAACAAGAATACGCCCCTGTCGTCGAACCACTCGATGATATTGTATGCCCGTACTGTTTCCTCATTTTCGCGATGTCGTATGCAGCCATCATTATATCTCTAGGAAGCCTTTTCTCACTTGGGTTTAAAGGTTTCACACTCAAAACTACCCTATACGCTTGAGGCGACACAAGAGCCGACGAATGCAGTATTTTCAGAAGACATTTTGGTAAATATCCGTTAAACAATGCCAGTTCCATGTATGATATCAATTTAGTTTGTCGGACTAACTTTGACAGTCCCGCGGTCTTCCTAAGGCCTTGAATGTCATGGACAGCAATGCCAACGAGCAGGTTCATGAGTACGACAGTGACAAACATCAAGAATAGCACGTACGTTATTTGTGCGGAGAATTCCAATAGAACGGGCGGATCGTTGCCATCCGGCTCATTCAATAACAGATCCAAGTTCAACTCTCCAATCATCATTGTCAGTACTGTTATGAAACCCATAAAGGGATTCGCGAAGGACGACGAGTCAGGAAATATGACGCAGAAACTTATTGTAAAACCTATTAATATGCAGGAATATGCCATTAGTAGTTTTGCGAACTCCTTTTGCACTTTTTGGTACATAGCTACGTAAGTCCCGAAGACTGGAAGCTGGCCGATCATCATCATCAGATTAGTCCAGCCGGCAAGCACCGCGAATGCCCCAACGTGGTTCTGCCAGGTATACGTTATGTTTGTGTAAATATACGAAATGAGGAAGACGCTCACAATAACAAACCATTCGATGATGTTTTCGGATTGCATTAGATATTGTTTAACGGTAGAGTATCCGGCGATGCCGTAAACTTTCCTGAAGATCTCAAATATCGTTATGCCGGCTAACACCCACCACTGCATTTCAATAACAAACGGGTTTTTCCTCAACAGGTCTCCTAGAATAGACTGCTTTTGACACAGTTCTTGTTCTTGTATAGTCTCCTCCATATCTTTGCTTCCATTGTAGCAGTTATGCGCAAGAGCAGTTAAAACATATAGTGTTAGACAGAGAACGAATATGAAACTTAGGAATAAACGGGCTACATAATATTTACGTATTTTCTCCCATTTTATGTAAAGGAATGCAGAGCACAATGGATGTAATAAAACCTCTTTTTGCCCTTCATCTACAAATGTGTTCAGGTAACTTATTTCTCGAGGGTAACAATGTTGAAGGATAGTTCGAAAATCCAGTTCCAATTCCACTTCTCTATTGCTGCTCTGGGAGTGGTGCAGTGTGATCGCACAGTCCAGCTTCCGCGTGATCATCCCAAGAGACGCGGGCGTCTTACGTGCAATTACGTTAAGAGCCGAATTTCCTTTTTTAGACCTTGTGGTTACGTCAGCGCCATGATAGATTAATGTCTCCACGCACGCGGACAGCCCGTCAAGCGCAGCCAAGTGCAGCGGGGTAAAGCCATATTCATCCTTTTGATTTACATTTGCTCCCCAACTGATTAATGTTTCTATGATATCACATGCGCTGTCGGATTTTCCTATTGCAGCGTGAAGCGGCGTTCTCATATCGAAATCCATGGAGTTAGGGTTAGCATTTCCTTTTCTTAGTAAAGATTCCACACATTCTAAACTTGCTGAGCGAGCAGCCAAATGTAAAGCGGTGAAACCACGATGGTTTTTTAAACTTGCATCAGCACCTTTTGTGAGAAGCAAATCCACGCATTCTATGAAACCACCATCAGCAGCCAAATGTAATGCAGTCGATTCCCTGTCTCCAACTCTCGTCCTCACGTTGGCGTCAGCGCCGGGAGTCTCTAAAAGTATTGTCAAGCATTGAATCATTCCCAAATCAGCAGCGAGGTGGATAGAGTTAGTACCACCCGGTTCAATTTGATTTACGTCAACTCCATGAGATATGAATAGCTTCAAACATTCCACCGAGTTGGCCCTAACCGCACAGTGTAGCAAACCCCCTTCACAATTGACGTATTTAACTGCCGCGTGGACTGACGCACCGCGGCCGATTAGCAAATTAGCCACTTGCACTGAGTTACCGAAAGCGGCGCAATGGAGTGGCACGAAACATCTTGGCATATAATTGGGGTCAACCTCGCAAGACAAGAGATAATTCGCACATTCTGTAGATCCGCTAAATGCTGCGACGTGGAGCGGCGACAGACCGAGCGCATCGTAGTACAGCGGGTCGGCGCCGGCTTCCACCAGCGGCGGCAGCAAATTGGCGAGCTTCAGGAACGCCGCCCAAAATAAACACACGTTCTTTTCGGCTTCCGAAGCAGTTGAAAACGTACTGGAAGCTGATTCCACTGTTATAACACCAGACTCCAATTCATCTAGTAGTCTTAACCTTCCTCCGACCGCTCTCATCTGCTCATGCGCACTTTGTCTTAGGGAGTCGCCGCAAATGTGCGCAGTTAAATCCAGAGGCGGTTCCTCGAAGCTGTCGTACATGTTAGGGGCGCTCTCAGCCGGGGGTGAGGATCCGGCGAGGACGTACTCCAGATGCCCCATGGACGGGTAGGCTCTCTCGAGGGATTCTTCATCGACGGGTTGGGTCTGATGCTGTGTTCTGGCCGGGGAGCTGAGGACCCGGGCGACGCGCGGGCGCCGGTCCATGTCGCTCCGAGGGAGGGTCCTGGGTCGGACGTCATCGAGCTCTTCAGGGTTGGGGGAGCGGCGTGTACGGAACCACCGCGGGGTCAGGATGCGGCGCGTCGTGGGCATGCGGGCGGCGGCGCGACACTGACTGTCCAGCTATTGTGGGCCAATTGTGCCGACGAGATGGCCCGCGCACCTTTCTGCCATAAGGCCATCCGCACACTGTTGCAATTTTTCAAACTCTATTTTTAGTAGCAATGTTCCGACCTGGGTTGACCGCTGGCGGACTGCTTGTGTTTTTCACATCACGTCAATCCTATACTTGTTTGTTGTGATGTTGTGATGTAGTAAGACAATGCCGTCCGTTTTTTGTTTACTAACAGAGTGATATCACTTCCACTGTCGACGAGACTTTAGTCGACTTGAAGAAGTTAATTATGAATTAGCATAAAACAGATTAATATCTGTGGAACAATGCAGGTAAATACCAAGGTAATTATGAACGTCTTTACGACAATGACATAAAAACCGGAGAGGAAAATATACAGGCTATGCTCAATTATTTCCTTCCATAGGTACTGCGGTACGGTTTAACGCTTGCAATGCACTTGTTTTTTATTTGATATTTTGATATTTTTATTGATATTTTATAATGTACAAATTTCCATGAAGCCTCTGGTTTCCGAGTTAGCTCGCGCTGTGTTTCGGATACCAGCGTCTTCTCCCATTGGTGTGAATATCGAGACTTATTAACTACCTATGTTTAATCTGATTAAGTTAACAACAAAAACAAAAAACTTTTAACATGCAACAAACGTATGTGTGTGTGTGTGTGTAAGTGTGTGTGTGTATGTGTATGTGTGTGTGTATGTATGTATATGAGTGTTAAGGTGTGCGCGTGTGTGTGTAGTGGTTGGATATCCATTTAATTATAGCTTTTTTTTAAGATTGTCCAATACTTTTTCTAAAGAATCGTAGTCAAGCTTTTCAAGCCATGAAATAATAATGGTTTTGAATTTGAAATTTTTTAAAACATTAATATTTATTTTTAAATCATTTTTTATTATATTATATTATATTATATATAGCTACACTTACCACTGACTGACTGACTGACTGATTGACATAGTTGTTTGACCGGTTGCCAAATAGTAGGGGTGATGGTTTATGGTGGAACGTATAAGGGTGAGGGGGTCGAGTACCAGAAAAATCTGACATTTGAGGATTTGCAGAAACCTGATGTGGAAGGGGTACGGCCTGGCTAAACGGTTGGACCTGGAGATTTGACCCCATAGACAAAATGAAAGGGGTACCTGATCAATTACCAGAGCCGGTATTTTTTTTTATTTTTTATAAAAAAAAAATTCCCCCCATACAAATTTCATACAAACGGCTCCCCCAAGTAACTTGGCGCAGCCCGAGGCCGAAGGCCGAGGGCGAAGCCGGCTCGCGAGCCCGAAGGGCGAGCTCCGTGGCGAGGCAGAAGGCCGAAACCCCCCCCTCCCCCTCCCCCAAGTAATCTCCCCCAATCACGAGGCCGCAGGCCGAGTGACGCGAGCCCGAAGGGCGAGCTGCGGGCGAGGGCGAAGCCCGAGCCAATCCAGTAAGCGCCGGGTTTTTTTTTTAATTTTTGGAAATCCAAGATGGCCGCCGAAAGTCAAATGCTTGCGATTTGGCTGAAAATCAATATCTATATGTTTTTTGAGCAGAAAAATCCAAATTTGATTTTTTTTTTGGAATCCAAGATGGCGTCTGAATTTTAGAAAATGAAATTTATTGTGTTTATAACGTCTCACTGGAACTTCGTAGGGGTCTGAAATTTTGCATGTGGGGGTAAAGCACCTCAAGGAATTTGAAACTGCATTCAGATTTTGGATCCAAGATGGCCGCCTACACATTTTTTCATGTTTTCTCAACTGACTGCAGTTTTCACCCATTTTTTGAACTGGAAACATTTCTTAGCCAACAACCGCCGCACGAAAAACCGCGTGCTGCTTGCAGCACGCGCAGCACCCGAAACACTAGTTATAATATATAAACCTACATTACCACTGACTGACTCACTCACTGACAGAGTTGTTTGCCCTGTTGCCGGGTGGGAGGGGTTTAGGTTGATGTGTGGTTGTATAGAGGGTGCTCCAGTGAGTACCAGAAAAATCTGACATTTGAGGATTTGCGGGAACCTGATGTGGAAGGGGTACGGCCTGCGAAGACGGTTGGGGTTAGGGGCGTGATTTTTTTTCCAAAATGTAGGGGGTTGTGATCAATTTGACGAGCGTCATTTGTTTTTTGATTTTTTTCAAAATCCAAGATGGCCGCCATACATGGATAATTCCCCTCCATACAAAATTCATACAAACGGCCCCCCAAGTAACTTGGCGCAGCCAGAGGCCAAAGACCCAAAGGAAAGCCCTCCACCGCGAGGCCGCAGGCCGAGCTGCGGGCGAGGGCGAAGCCCGAGCCACTCCCACAGCCCCCCCCTTTTTAACCCCCCCCCCCCCCCCGCTTCTCTAATTTTCACGAGGCCGCAGGCCGAGTGATGCGAGCCCGAAGGGCGAGCTGCGGGCGAGGGCGAAGCCCGAGCCACTCCCACAAGCGCCGCTTTTTTTTTTTAATTTTGGAAATCCAAGATGGCCGCCGAAAGTCAACTGCTTGCGATTGGGCTGAAAATCGATATCTATATGTATTTTGAGCCGAAAAATCCAAATTTGACAGTTTTTTTGGAATCCAAGATGGCGTCTGGATTTTAGAAAATTAAACTTATTTCGTTTATAACGTCTCACTGGGACTTCGTAGGGGTCTGAAATTTTGCATGTAGGGGTAAAGCACCCCGCGAAACTCGGAACTGGAATCAGATTTTCGATCCAAGATGGCCGCCCCCACACATATTTTGATGTTTCCTTTACTGACTGCAGTTTTTACCCATTTTCTCAACTGGACATGTTCTTTAGCCCACCTCAACAGCCGCACGAAAAACCGCGGGCTGCTTGCAGCCCGCGCAGCGCCCGAAAAGCTAGTTATAATATATAAACCTACATTACCACTGACTGACTGACTGACATAGTTGTTTGCCCTGTTGCGGGGTTGGTGGGGTTTAGGTTGATGTGTGGTCGTATAGAGGGTGCTCCAGTGAGTACCAGAAAAATCTGACATTTGAGGATCTGCGGAAACCTGATGTGGAAGGGGTACGGCCTGCAAAAACGGTTGGGGTTGGGGGCGTGGTTTTTTTTCCAAAATGTAGGGGGTTGTAAGCGATTTGACGAGCGTCATTTGTTTTTTGATTTTTTTCAAAATTCAAGATGGCCGCCATACATGGACAATTTCTCCCCATACAAATTTCATACAAACCGCACCCTCAAGTAACTAGGCGCAGCCTGAGGCCGAAGGCCGAAGGCGAAGCCCCTTACGCGAGGCCGCAGGCCGAGCTGCTGAGCGAGGCCGAAGGCCGAGCTCTCCCCCCCCCCCTTTCACCCCCCACCCCGCTAAGTAATTTTCACGAGGCCATAGGCCGAGTGATGCGAGCCCGAAGGGCGAGCTGCGGGCGAGGGCGAAGCCCGAGCCACTATCACAAAGCGCAGCGTCTTTTTTTTTTTTTGGAAATCCAATATGGCCGCCGAGAGTCAACTGCCTGCGATTTGGCTGAAAATCGATATCTATATGTAATTTGACCCCAAAAAAACCAAATTCAATATTTTTTTTTGGATCCAAGATGGCGTCTGAATTTAAGAAAATTAAACTTATTTCGTTTATAACGTCTCACTGGGACTTCGTAGGGGTCTAAAATTTTGCATGTGGGGGTAAAGCACCCCGCGGAACTCGGAACTGGAATCAGATTTTCGATCCAAGATGGCCGCCCCCACACATATTTTAATGTTTCCATTACTGACTGTAGTTTTTACCCATTTTCTAAACTGGACATGTTCTTTAGCCCGCCTCAATAGCCGCACGAAAAACCGCGGGCTGCTTGCAGCCCGCGCAGCGCCCGAAAAGCTAGTTATAATATATAAACCTACATTACCACTCACTGACTCACTGACATAGTTGTTTGCCCTGTTGCCGGGTTGGTGGGGTTTAGGTTGATGTGCGGTCGTATAGAGGGTTCTTCAGTGAGTACCAGAAAAATCTGACATTTGAGGATTTGCAGAAACCTGATGTGGAAGGGGTACGGCCTGCGGAGACGGTTGGGGTGGGGAGCGTGATTTTTTTTCCAAAATGTAGAGGGTTGTAAGCAATTTGACGAGCGTCATTTGTTTTTTGATTTCTTTCAAAATTCAAGATGGCCGCCATACATGCACAATTTTCCCCTATACAAATTTCATTCAAACGGCCACTCCAAGTAACTAGGCGCAGCCAGAGGCCAAAAGCAAAGGCCACCCCCGCGAGGCCGCAGGCCGAGCTGCGGGCGAGGGCGAAGCCCGAGCCACTCCCACACCTTTTTACCCCCCCCCCCCCCCCCCCCTACACCCGCAAGTAATTTTCACGAGGCCGGAGGCCGAGTGACGCGAGCCCGAATGGCGAGCTGCGGGCGAGGGCGAAGCCCGAGCCACTTCCCTAAGCGCAGTCCTTTTTTTTTTTTATATTTTTGAAAATCCAAGATGGCCGCCGAAAGTCAACTGCTTGCGATTAGGCTGAAAATCGATATCTATATGTAGTTTGACCCCAAAAACCTAAATTCAATATTTGTTTTGGAATCCAAAATGGCGTCTGGATTTCAGAAAATTAAACTTATTTCGTTTATAACGTCTCACTGGGACTTCGGGGTCTGAAATTTTGCATGTGGGGGTAACGCACCCCGCGGTACTCGGATCTGGAATCAAATTTTAGATCCAAGATGGCCGCCCCCACTCATATTTTGATGTTTCCCATACTGACTGCAGTTTTTACCCATTTTCTGAACTGGACATGTTATTTAGCCTACCTCAACAGCCGCACGAAAAACCGCGGGCTGCTTGCAGCCCGCGCAGCGCCCGAAAAGCTAGTTATAATATATAAACCTACATTACCACTCACTGACTGACTGACTCATTGACATAGTTGTTTGCCCTGTTGCGGGGTTGGTGGGGTTTAGGTTGATGTGCGGTTGTATAGAGGGTGCTAAATGGAGTACCAGAAAAATCTGACATTTGAGGATTTGCTGAAACCTGATGTGGAAGGGGTACGGCCTGCGAAAACGGTTAGGGATAGGGGCGTGATTTTTTTTTCAAAATGTAGGGGGTTGTAAGCAATTTGACGAGCGTCATTTGTTTTTTGATTTTTTACAAAATCCAAGATGGCCGCCATACAAGGACAATTTTCCTCCATACAAACTTACCCATTTTCTGATCTGGAAACATATCTTCTTAGCCTACCTCATCAGCCCCACGATGAACCGCGGGCTGCTTGCAGCCCGCGCAGCGCCCGAAAAGCTAGTTTTATTATAAAGCCGTGGGGCAACAGAATCAAAGTGCTTGTGAGCAATTTGACAGTAGGTTAAGGGCACAGGGCACGGATTAAGTCTTTTTGTAGTATTCGGTAAGCTTGGTACTATTCTTGAATGATATCTGGTAAGTATTTGATATACATAGATTATAAAGTGAATCATTTCGGTTTAAATATCTATCTACCTACATAACAGTCAGCTCTTAGGTATAAAAAAAATCAATGTCATGGGTAGCTTAAAACTTCCATTTAGTCTATTTTGCTAATGAATAAGTCCATCCTGTAATACTAGTTGGATCAAATGCCTATTTTTACCCTCCATTATTTCACAATAAGTATGATTCCCTCCGACAGCCGCATGACCTCCACAGCTGGACATAGCCCTCTCCCAAAGATTTTCAAAATGACCGATTTGGCCTAGAGAGATTATTATTTCACACACAAAAAATGTATTTATTGCATTTCATAATGCATTTCAGTACGTTGTAAGAGTATCTGATATAATAATAATATGTTTAATAGTTACACTATGAATTCTGTCGGTATCACAAATAAGTAGAATGTGAAACGGCAAGCGGAATTTTATGACCCGCTGGTAACTATTGATGTGAACAAAAAAATTTAATTAATGTGAAACAGCTACACCATTTTTAAGGGTTCCGTAGCCAAATGGCAAAAACGGAACCCTTGTAGATTCGTCATGTCTGTCTGCCTGTCTCTGTCCGTCCGTATGTCACAGTCACTTTTTTCCGAAACTATAAGAACTATACTGTTGAAACTTGGTAAGTAGATGTATTCTGTAAACCGCATTAAGATTTTAACACAAAAAAAAAGAAAAAAATCCATAATCTTTGGGGGTTCTCCATACATAAATCTGAAATTCAACAATTTATTTTTCATCAAACCCATACGTGTGGGGTATTTATGGATAGGTCTTCAAAAATGATATTGAGGTTTTTAATATCATTTTTTTCTAAACTGAATAGTTTGCGTGGGAGACACTTCCAAAGTGGATAAACGTGTCTCCCCCCTGTGTAACTTCTAAAATAAGAGAATGATAAAACTAAAAAAATATATGATCTTCATTACCATGCTAACTGCCTACCAGCGAAAATTGGTTCGAACGAGATCTAGTCAGTAGTTTATTTTAATAAAAAAATGAATACCTACATAAACCGTAAATTACCTTTCATTCAATCAACTCAAATAAAAAAATTAAAAAAAACATTAGTTTGTTTTTTTAATTTTTTACAAGACTTATATTATGTTACTTGCTGCTACGGAACCCTTCATGGGCGAGTCCGACTCGCACTTGGCCACTTATTTTTCCTTAATGATGACCTCAGTGGCCTTAGTGGTTTGCTAGGCTGCCACTTTGGAGATCCCGGGTTCGATCGTCGGTCAGGTTAAAATGGAAAATGATGTTTTTCAGATTAACCTCGGTCTTGGAAGTTTTTATCATATTAATTTGTTATATAGTATCGTTGAGTTAGAATCTCATAACACAAGCTTCAAACTTTCATTGGGACTAGCTCAATCTATGTGGTTTGTCTGGATACAACGTGGAAGGGATATACCCGTCATATGTCGAACCACAGGCTATACTAGATCACTATATTATGATCAATGACCTTCCATACACAATTATAATGATAATAAAATAACACTCATGAAACAAAAAAATCGACAGTCCCATACAAATTGCCCGGGCCACTGCATACTTTTGTATGGAAATGCCGATGTTTTTAAATATAATTAGGTAAACTAAACTGGTCTAGTATAGCACTAGGTTCGACACGTTGTATATTTATTTATTTCACATATCTTTCTTGGAGAATGATCAGAAATAAAGATGACAAACAAGGTTTCCTTCTAACATCAACCAGTTTTGATGACCGGACGACCTGATGACACCGGTTTTGTAAGTACTTACGACTACTTACCTGGCTATCTTGCAAGTCACAGCGTAAGTAATCTACAAAAACTCGGTTCACTAACTCCCCTACAGTTGTACTTCAATTATTTTAATTGCAATAAAAAAAATAATGAGTTTTGGTAAAATAATACTCGTGTACCTAAGTAGTCGATGATTACATTTTAGTTTTTTATAAATCATTATAATGAGTAATTCGATATTAAGCTTTTGGGTTTTATCATTTTATTTAACCTTGCGATCGAATGATGGAACGTCAAGAGTCAGTTTCAAAAATACCCATGAAGGGTATAATAGAGGGCAAAGATAATAAATTGGTGGGTAAAAATAAAAATAAAACTGCGAATATTGTTTTCCCATTCAATTAAAGTGCCAACCTCTTTTCGGTGGACTACTTTTCATGTCTCTCTTCCTTTTGATCTTCTTGGATTTTCATTTAAATTTTTTGAATATGATTTTTACCAACCCCATGTTGATATCGTGTCTTAAAAAAAACCTAAGTGTCGTGGTACACTCGGTTGGAACGAATTTACAAAAATTGAAGCCTCTAAAAACCCCTTAAAAATTCCAACTCCTTTAGTTGGTGACGAAAAATTTTACACCGTTTTTCGCGTATCCCTCATCCGCCAAGTCCTTTCCGACCAAAAAGGAACTTCGATCCAAAAAACCTCAACAATTAAAAAATGGCACAAATGAGGATTACCTATGGTAGGTTAATATGATAATAATGATGATAGACACAAATGACAACCAAAATATTAAATTGAGCCCCAATTTTCCCACGGACACGGTCTAGGTCGCGGGCAAAAGCTAGCGATTACCTGTAATTTACCCGGAAGTGCTTTGAAACCCACAATGGTGGCCAGTTTCCGCCCGCCATTGATCCACGTTTCCAATCGATTACCGAATGCGGCAAGGGCGTATGGGTGATCTCATGACAATAGGTGCAAAGAGCATGCCCCTGATTAGCGAATGATCTGGCTAGACTGAATTACATACCTACCGGTCTGCGTAGTGCATTTTAGATGCAATTGCGTACCTACTTTCCTGAAAGATTTTTTTTTGTACTGTTAAGAAATTTAAACGTCTGAGTATAATGTCACTTGTCGTTATCATATCCATTTTCAATATGATTTTAGATTTATTTATTGCAGAAAAACTGATATTAAGAGCGCTATTTGAATAAAGAAATTATGGCATCATCTGCCTGTATTTAATACAAATAATTTTATAAATTTAATAAAAATAAAAACCCATATACATAATTGTTTGTTTTGAAGTTTGTAAAAGAGTATCGGATTTGGCTTGTTGGGAAATAGCGGATTAGATATATGGCTCATTCTTAATAGCTTCCATGTCTAGGAGTAAAAAAAAAACTCAGAATGTACCAGCTTCTTCTCAATCGTAAAAGCTGATCGAGTAATAGGCGATGTGGCTAGCAACCCGTCCCTATTTTAATTCCCTTTTCCCACCTTCATACTTACCATTACAAAAATCGGAAATGAACAGTTGGGAAAATTTGCCAACCACGTTAGGTATAACACTTACAACTAGGAAGTAAAGTCCAGTTGTCATACCGGGGTGTAGGTACCCCGGGTATACTCTAACATTATAATATAATTGCTAGAGGGCATCGTTGGGAGCAAGCGGATTTGCCAGCTGAACACTTACATATCGTATTATACAATGTCCTTTTTTATTAAGTACAAATATTTTAAGGGGTGATTCAGACCATCATTTTGAACAACTTTTCCCAATAAATGTACAATGTCCTTTTTAATTAAGTTCAAATATTTTAAGAGGTGATTCAGTCCATCATTCCTAACAACTATTCCCAATAAATGTATATCAAAATACGAAAAAAATTTTTTCATTTTCCATTGTAATGATATCACAATGTAATGACTACTTCGATTCGTATGAGAACCTAAAAAATTTTTTTTGTATTTCGATATACATTCATTGGGAAAATTTGTTCAATATGATGGACTGAACCACCCCTTAAAATATTTGTACTTAAATAAAAAGGACATTGTATATCGAAAAAGGAAAAGTTTTTTTTAGATTTTCATAGAAATCGAAGTAGTCACGTGATATCATTACTATGGAAAATCATTTTTTTTTTTCGTATTTAGATAAACATTAATTGGGAAAAGTTGTTCGAAATTATGGACTGAATCACCCCTTAAAATATTTTTACATAATAAAAAAGGACATTGTATATTTACCGTTTACCGGGTATACTTACCACGTTCTATCCGGTATAGATATATTTACCACTGCTTCGTACCTACATAAGAACGTATCCAGTTAGCACGTGAACCATATGTAACCGAACACCAAATACACGTGTTTCTCAGAAGGGTAATAAACGGTGAACAGGAGATTTCCTTACAAGAACTCTAGAAACAGACGCAATCATCTACTTAGTAGGCAATTTACTATTGGTTTAGATATTCGAATATTTCCTGCTTCTACTCGTAGATTTAACACCAAAGTTAACTAATAAAATAGTTTAAAGGATTCCCAATCAATTACAGGCCAAGCGCGTTTCGGGCCACGCTCAGAGTTCCGAAGTTACACGTTAAGGTCAATTCAGACCGAGAGGAAAAATGCCCGAGCTATTTACTAACTCAATTGAAAATAAGACCGTCTTACCATAGCCTAAAGTGTATAAACGTTTAAACATGACGAATTGCGAGCATACTAGCATTTTGCAGTTTACGCTAATAGTTTAAAGTTTATTTTCGAATGTCATAAGAAAAACACCCTCTGCTGCGCTGAACTTGTCTCTAAAGGTCACTTCACACAGAGCGGAAAAATCTTCGCGGAATTTACGAGTTCCACTAAAATTACAACCTTATTACCATTATTCAAAGTATACAATTGTATGAATATGGACGCAGATTTCGAACGTCATCTGGCCTAATCCAACAATGCTCTACCTAACCTAAAACTCTCCCTAAAACATGGGGCTTTATTGTACATGTTCCTACCCTTTTTAAACTAGTGATAAGTTATCTTTCGTTTTCTAAGAACTTACTATTTGTATTTTGTGAGATATTTTTCAAATACTTTGGTATATTTCATAAGGTCTCATAAGGTTTCATAAGGTCGTTTTAACTCTGGTTACACTTTAGCTTAGCACTTATAGTACTATCACAATATTTTTAAGATTATTCAAGCTAACAGATTAGCTTTCTGTTATAAAACTTCTTGTCACTAACTTTGTACGAGCGAGCTCCTACATTTGCATTATTTATAGTAATGCTGACAACATGAAATTGTTTACATGAACAGTGGCAATAAATCAGTCATACGACATACACGCGTCACTCGTTTCTTTTAACATCCTAACAACTTTAACGTAGCTTTAAACTCGAACATCAAATGTGGGGTTATTGACCTCACATTTTGGTCCTTCGAGTCGGATAGTGAAGTGCTGTGTATTTGTGCTGTTTCTGTGATTTTGCGATCGGTCTGATAGGCCTCCCACCAGCGGGTCTCACCTGTCAGATTGAGACGGCGCTCTACAATTACAGTGCAGTGTAACCTAAAATACACGGGATTCCGGAGATCCGGTGCAACGCAACATCCAACATCGCTCTGCTGAGCTAACTACCAACACTAAAAACATCTAACAACATAACAAGATACCTATCTTCATCATGGAAGTGCTCCTAGAACGACAACAACAGATTGCTGAGAGTATTTCGAAGATAGTAACTAACTTTAAAAAGGATTCTGCTGTTCGCAAGACCTCCAAGTATCTTAAAACAAGATTGGACGCCCTACAAAGCTTATGGGGTGAGTACGAATCCAATGACACTCTTCTAAAACAAGAAGAAGACAAGTCAGCTGCATATTACATTAACAATGAGTTTGAAGCTGTAAAACAAATATTTAACAGTGGTATTCAAATGATTCAGAACACTAAGCCCTACGTCAATCCTAATGACGGGGAAGGTTCTCGAAATGGTGGCGGATCGGATGACAGAGGGACGACTTCAAGGTCTGACGAATTGATAAGCCAACAGAAAACCAACTTTCGAGCATTACTTCGTGTTATTAAAAACATCAATATAAAAACTTTAACTGAAAGTTGGGAAATTGAAGATAAACTGCAAATGCTCCAGTCGCGCTGGAAGGCTGTTGATGAACTGCACTGGCAGATTGACAACCTGCTAGAAGGAGATGATCAAGTTTATGAACAGGATTTTTCTCAACACGAAGAAGCTTACGAAAAAACAAAATCGGAATTACACCGCAAGTTGAATTCGTTTAAACATCAACAAGACTCGACACCACATCTCGAGTTACCAACATTTTCGGGAAATTATGCCGCCTGGCCAGCATTTTCAGATCTCTACAGCGAGGCGATCCATAAGAACCCAACACTTAACAAATGCCAAAAGATGCAACACCTCAAAGGAAAGCTTAAGGGCGAGGCTGAGCGTCTGGTCCAACATCTCAGTATTTCGGCAGAAAACTACGATACTTGCTGGGACATACTAAACAGAAGATATAACAACCTACAGCTGCTATTTACAAAGCTTATGCAAACTTTCATGAACCAACCTCCTATGCAAAAACACACTGCCTATGAAATCAAGCGGCTTCATGACATAAGTTTGGAAACTGTACATGCCATCCACAACCTTGGTGTGGAAACTTCTACGTGGGATCCGATTCTGGTGCACATCATAACGGAAAAAATGGACCCAGAAACATATGCAGCATATATGGATGCGCGGAAAAACAAGCGCGAGCTTCCATCATTTGAAGAATTAATTACATTTCTGGAAAATAAGTTTACTGCTTTGGAGCCTTTAACTAAGAAAGGTAAACCTATCAAACAAAACAGTCCTGCAAAGGAAAATGAACCTAAGAACAAAGAAAATACGAACGAGGCAAGGCTCAAGTTCGCTAAGTCATACAAAACACATGCCGAACGCACATGTCCACTATGCAAGGCTAAGGACCATGTGTTATTAACATGCAAAAGGTTTTTAAACATGACACCAGAGACAAGGGTCAACACAATAAAATCATTGTCTGTTTGCGAGAATTGTCTGTTTCACCACAAAAACAATTGTGTTTCTACAAAGAAATGCAAGGTTTGTAGTAATGCACATCATACCATTTTACACGATGCGTTATGCGATAAGGCGGAGTCAAATAACGAAGACAAGCCGACGACTTCGCAACAGCGGAAATCATGCCATGTGGTCGGAAATTATGACGAAATATTGCTCGCTACAATTGAATTAAACATACGTTCTAAAGACGGAACATTTTTACCAATGAGATGCCTGTTGGATCAAGGTTCTCAAGTTAACTTGATAACCGAACAAGCTGCTCAACGCCTAGGACTCGACAGATGCCAACAAGCAGCGTCCGTGTTTGGTATCGGTTCATCAGCAACACACAGCAATGGAGCTGTTCAACTTATCTGCGAGTCAAGATACAAAAACTATACCTTTATAACAGAAGCATTGGTTATGCCCAGGGTTATCGGAAACTTGCCCAACTTTACATTTGAAAGGCAACCCTGGTCCCACTTGTACAATATACAACTGGCGGATCCTGAGTACAACGTATCCAGACCGGTAGACCTACTACTTGATGCAAAGGTCTATGCAGAGATATTGATGGATGGAATCCTGCGAGGTCCTGCCAATGCCCCAATTGCCCAACAAACTCAACTTGGTTGGATATTGGTTGGCAATGTAAAAACGTTCAACTGCCACGCAGTTTTAAACAACCTTGACGAGATTTCGCAATACTGGGAGATGGAGGAAATAACCCAACCGAACAGTAATATGACACATAGCGAAGAGTATTGCGAGAATTTGTATCAAACGACAACAACACGACGGCCCGACGGAAGATATGAAGTTAAGCTACCGATGAAGCCTAACTTTGAACAACATCTGGCCCCATCTAAAACACGAGCTGTCGCACAATTTAAACAACTCGAAAAGAAATTTTCAAAAAACGCACAGCTTCACGAAAAGTACAAGGATTTCATCACTGAGTATATAAAACTTGGGCACATGAAATTATGTACCGCGCCACGTGAGCCAAGCTGCTACCATCCACACCACGGTGTTATCAAGCCGGACTCGCTTACTACCCAGCTGAGAACGGTATTCAACGCGTCCTGCAAATTGTTGAATGGATATAGTTTGAATGAGCTGATGGAGGGCGGACCTAATCTGCAACGAGATCTGCAAGCCATGATTTTACTATGGAGAAAATTTGAGTTCGTGTACACTGCTGACATAGAGAAATTCTATCGTCAAATATGGGTCAAGGAAGAAGATCAGCATCTCCAAAAGATAGTATGGCGCGATTCAACATCCGAAAAAATACAAGATTATCAACTGTGCACGGTCACCTACGGAACCAAGGCCGCTCCCTATTTGGCACTGCGAACCATAAAACAACTATTACAAGACGACGGCGACCAGTATCCCCTTGCCGTAGACATTCTAAATAAACAATTGTTTGTGGATGATCTGCTTGGAGGCAGCAACAAAATGGAAAATGCAATAGAAGCGCAACAACAAATTATCGATATTTTGAAAGGCGGAGGCTTCAAACTGCGAAAATGGGCCAGTAACGACAAAAAATTACTTGAACATTTGCCGACCGACCTAATAAGTCAAACTATGCTTGACTTTAAACACGCTGAAACTAACAAAACACTCGGATTATCGTGGAATCCATGTACAGATCAATTTACGTTCCATCGCTCGGTGCAATCAGTTGATAACAATGAGTCTACTACTAAGCGAGAATTACTATCGCACATATCAAAGGTGTTCGACCCGCTCGGCTGGCTGTCGCCGGTTACTATACAAGGCAAACTCATATTTCAAAAGGTGTGGACTTTGAATCTAAGCTGGGACGATAAGCTGCCCTTGGAAGTACAACAAGAGTGGGACACACTAAAACAAGATCTACATCGTATAGCTGAAATAAAAATAAATCGATGGATTGGCAACACAGAGAGACCTATTGAACTTCACGGGTTCTGTGACGCCTCAGAGAGAGCCTATGGGTGCGTCATATACTGCTACTCTATCGGCAACGATGAACAACCGTTGATACAGTTAGTGGCTGGAAAAACAAAATTAGCGCCACTTAACAAAGCTATGTCGCTACCGCGCTTAGAACTATCAGGTGCATTGCTTCTATCCAACCTGATGCGCAAAGTCATAGACTCACTAAACATTCAGAAGGGACAAGTCATAATACATGGATGGACAGATTCAATGGTGGTGTTGGGATGGTTGAAAGGAGACATCTCACGATGGAAAACCTTTGTGGCCAACAGGGTCGCGAGCATTAAAGACACTATGCCACCATCCTGCTGGAATCACGTGAAGTCAGAAGATAATCCTGCAGACTGCGCGAGTCGAGGATTATCACCTTCTCAACTAATTTCTCACCCTCTTTGGTGGGAAGGGCCAGAATGGCTTAAGACAAAAAACATCCCACAACAACCGAACACATCAAACATATCGGTTCCAGAAGAAGAAAAGAAAGCGAAAGTATGTGTAGCACAGACTAACACACAAGAAACAATTATCGAGTCGCTTCTAGATCGTCACAGCTCTATGCAACATGCAGCGCGCGTACTTGCATGGGTGTCGCGTTTCATTTACAACCTACGACACACTGATAACAAACGAACATTGAACTTGAAAGTAAATGAAATACATAACGCGCACAACTTGATAATCAGGGCTGTGCAATACAAACATTTTAATGAAGACATAGAACATCTTCGACACGAAAACAAAGTACAACGGAGAAGCAAACTTTTAAACTTACATCCATGGATTGATAACGATGGCATCTTGAGAGTAGGTGGTAGACTGGAAAACTCTAACCTGAGTAGTCATCACAAACATCCTATGATAGTGCCTAACAATGATCGGCTCAGCATTCTTCTGATAAACTGGGCTCATAAAATGACACTACACGGCGGGGCACGGCTAACATTGACTTACCTGCGATCTAAGTACTGGATGCTCAGTGGAATGCACTCAGTCAAGCGAGAACTACAAAAGTGCACGAAATGTGTAAGATTTAGAGCCTCTAGCAAAAACCAACTAATGGCAGACTTACCGAAGCCTCGTGTGACACCGTCACGCCCGTTCTCACATGCTGGAGTAGACCTGGCTGGACCTGTAGACGTCAAATCAAATAGGGGCAGAGGAATAGCAACAACAAAAGGGTATATTGCCATCTTCATTTGCTTCTCTACTAAGGCAATCCACATTGAACTGGTGTCGGATTTAACATCTATAACATTTCTGGCTGCTTTCAAACGATTGTGCGCACGTCGAGGAACGCCACAGCACATGTATAGTGACTGTGGTACTAACTTCGGTGGTGCCGCCCGAAGCCTGGAACAAGAACACAAAAAAGCATTAAAACATTACTTAGCAGAACCTGGAGTCATAGATGCACTGACGAACTGTGGGGTCCAATGGCACTTCAACGCTCCATCCTGGCCCACCGCCGGTGGCCTCTGGGAAGCTGCTGTCAAGCGAATGAAGCACCACCTCAGACGGGTACTTGGTGAACAAAAATTAACTTTTGAGGAGTTTACCACTCTTCTCACGCAGATTGAAGCCTGCCTTAATTCAAGGCCACTGGTGGCGTTATCAGACAGCGTGGAAGACCTCAACTGCCTCACTCCCGGCCATTTTCTAACTGGAGACCAAACACTGGCACCTCCTCTTACGCAAGAAGTCGAAGATATCAGCCTCAGTACACGGTGGAGGTTGACCGAGAAGATGCACAAGGACTTTTGGCGAAAATGGTCAATGGAGTACCTACAAACTTTGCAAACACGAAGCAAATGGCACTACGGTGCCAAGGATCTTCAAGTTGGTGACCTGGTCATTATAAAGGAGGACAACATTCCTCCTGCTCGCTGGATTTTGGGAAGGGTCATACTGACTCATCCAGGGAACGACGGCCAAGTACGCGTAGTAACCCTGAAAACAAAAAACAGTGAAGGAGTTAAGCGTCCAATTAACAAACTGATATACTTACCTGTGGAATCAGAGTCGCATCCTAAACAGCAACCGCCAGAACAGAAACCTGAAACAAAGCCTAAAACAAACAAAACAAATCAAAAGGGAGCATTTTTACCACTCTTCTCAACATCATGCTCATATGGTTTACATTGTTTACAACAATAACCTGTGAACAAACACCGCGATCGATGGAAGTGACAACCCTACATGAAAACAAGCCGCTTTACTTTGACAAGGTCGCAGAGATGCAAGCGATACAGGATGAGTGGAAGATAATTGTTTTCTACAACTTGTCTACCTATTGGCACAGTCTGGCTCATATTGAATACTACATCAACATACTTGACGACATAAGTAAGCAAGAACCAGCTTTCAAGGTTATCACATCTCATCTGCATCATGAAGTAAAGGAAATTCAACACTACAATAAAATGTTAAGCAACGAACATGGACGGCGGTCCAAGCGAGGTCTTATCGATGGAGTTGGATACATAGCCAACTCGCTATTCGGTGTCCTTGACGAAAGATTTGCTGCCAAATATGACGAAGACATCAAGAAAATACAGCAGAATGAAAACCATATTCAAGGCTTATACAAACAGCAAACATCTGTAATTGAAGGGGAATATAATATTTTAAAGAGACACGAGGAGATGATGGTTACCCAGTTTGCTAGTATAAGTGAACAAGTCGCAGAGCTAAACAACTGGATGCAAGACGAACATAAAAAGTCAATGTACGTCACTGCGACAACACTAACAGCTAATATTATTATACAGAACCTACGTAAACTTCAAGAAGAGCTACTTGATCTAGTTACTGACGTACGCAGCGGGCACATGGACACGCATTTACTATCACCAGAAGAGTTTGAGAATCAACTAAACATCATAGCAGCTCAAATTCCTAATGATATAACATTACCATGTGTCAGTGGCCAACAAGAATGCATACGTGAGATGTATAAGTTGTCACAAGTACATGTCAGAGTCATGACTTACTTGATTTTCGAGGTAAAGCTGCCGCTGCTAAGTGTCGAGCCCTTCGAGCTAAATCGAGTGATTCCCATTCCGAGAATTGATTCACAAACATCTATGGCAACCTACATACAACCCACAGCGAAATATTCAGCATTAAATCTTAAAAGGGACATGATCATTCCCATGTCTGAAGAAGATGTGCATACAAGTTGTATAGCATTTAAAGAAACCAAACGTCTATGCAGAATCAATCTACCTATACATACAACAACCAGGGCATTATCAACTCTATGTGAAGCGCAAATTATCAACAATAATAACATATCGGGCTGTGGCTACACTACAAAGTCCTGCAGCGATGACTGGATCAGGTTACACAGCCGCGCCGCGTGGCTGTTTACATGTTGCCAGGAACGCACTGTGCGCGTTTTCTGTAATGATGCATTTGTGACGTCGGAGAGTTTGCACGGCACGGGCATTATAAGCATATGGCCTGGGTGTATGCTGAAAGGAGATAACATCGTCATACATTCGCCCAAAACATACAACACTGAACTTAAAATTCATATTGATGAAATTGATACACCCTTACCTGAGTCAGGAGTAAACAACATTCTCAAGGAAATTAACTTTACCTATGCGCCTGAAATCCATGCACATCAATATAAGACACTACAAAATCAAATAAACACAATGAAGGCTAATCAAGACGATTTCAGCGCGCTCAGCAGTTCCCACGACGTGCACCACTACATTGTTTATGTACTCATTGCACTTGTTGGAATAACAATCATATGTGTGTGGGTGTATCGCAAGATTATCAGGTTGCGTGTAACCAGAATTATCAATCAACCTAGGGACTTGGAACTGCAAGAGGTCAAGAGGACAACTGCAGAGGAACAGCAAGCTTCTACTCGAACTGCCGTCGAGCGTCAGTCAACTAGACGTGGAGTCAACAAGCAGACCTCACCTTAATATTTCATATGATTTTATACTTTGTTATTATTTCATTATAATTTTGTTTCGTTGTTGATTTCTTAAGTTCGGCAGTATGTACGAGCGAGCTCCTACATTTGCATTATTTATAGTAATGCTGACAACATGAAATTGTTTACATGAACAGTGGCAATAAATCAGTCATACGACATACACGCGTCACTCGTTTCTTTTAACATCCTAACAACTTTAACGTAGCTTTAAACTCGAACATCAAATGTGGGGTTATTGACCTCACAAACTTAGTTTTAATTTGAATGTAAAGTCAAATAAAAAACGAGGTCCTAAGGGCTAACAGGAGGTAGGTAAGAAAATAAAATATTTTAAAGTTTGAAATATTTATTGTTACACAGTGTGAATCACTTATAGACATATATAATGTACACGTTGTTCAAATTAACATAATATAACTACAAGTCTGCAAGAATCACAAGATAATTTATATTTTAGGGGTACCCAATGTAACCACAAGACAAAGTTTATAGTGATGTAAAAATACAAAATATAACTCTGAATAAGATTTACACAAACATTATTTTAAATGATACATTTTTGGATTAAATGTTTCTTTTATGCTAAAGTACTAACTATTAAAGCTAAACATTAAGACACACTAAGATATAAATTAAAAATCTATTTACAAAATATTACAATTTATATTCGAAATCTTCACGTAGAAATAATTACAATTTTTTGAAACGTGAATTGTAATCCTTTATACGTTTATCTGTAATAAGTAGATATGTACTTTGTGTTACTATTAATAAATGGAGAAAATGTTATGACATGGCACAAAACTAAAGTAGAAACTGAAATACTTAATACTGTAAGGAAATGATGTAACCATAACCAATAAAATAAAAACCAAAACCAGGAAAAACAAGTTAGAAATCCTGCTATAAAATAAAAGAAATCCCGCCAAAAGATACGTCAAACTTTTTATTCTAACGTCTTAGTGGCCAGTGTCGGGTGTAATTAAAAAATATAAAAGGTTTTTTATAGTGGATACAAAAGCGTGCAATAGCGGACTCAGGCTCGCTGAGTCGCTGAGACGTTTTGAGTGAGTGTTTACACATATTGACAGTCGGAGCGGTAGAACACTATCACGCCTATGTCAATATGGGCTCGCATTTCCGATATTCTAATATAAAAATACTCTGAATACAGTAACAATCCTGACCAGGAAAATAAAAAACCTACTCACATTGACGTTGTATCGAGATAGGTTTTTTAAATGTCCGGTCGAGAAAATATACGAGATTAATAGCTGCCAATCCTTTTTTAAACTTAATTATAATTCTTAGGTCTTAGTCCAGTTGATACAAAACTATGTTCAAACTATGAAACAGTTATGAAACATAAAGATCAGGCCAAATACTAATTAACCACATCACCATCACGAATAAAAACATGAACAGTAGGTAGCATAAACTTTTCTGTTCCATACAACTCCAGTAATCATTATATTTTCATTTCAAGCCGGATCAGGTAAGCTTGTAGTACCTACTGTTTTTAAACAGTCGTATCCATGAAAAAAGCGCTCATGTTGAGTAGGTATACTGACGATATAAAGAGTGCACACTTTTGACATACACAGCATTTCTATAATCGGCAGCAATGTAGGTACATTGCTGATTTTAGATGAGCAGATCTTTAATGGATACGGCCGTAAGTCCGTCCACTAAGCGACGCGTGCGTACGCGGCGGGTTTAGTCCATCTCAGTCACAAATTCTACGTGCGACAGAGACAGATGACCCGCGGCGGATTCTGCTCTCTCTTAAGCACCTAAAGTTTATGACAGAGATAGACTGAAACTCGCCGTGTGCGCCTTCGTCTCTTAGCGGACGCCTCAAATTTAGTATCATTCACTTCCTTCACTTCACGATTGTATTATCAGCAACAGTTTTCAACACTAGCGCCGCCAACTCGACACTACGTTCTAGCCAATGAGAGCAGCGCTGCTGGCGCCCTCTACACGCAGGAGAACTTCCGTCCGTCGTCGCTGGAGTAGCAGTGGTGGCAGTGCAGGCGGCGGCCGCGCACGCGCACGTCGGCGCCGGCGCGGCCGTCGCCGAGCCGCGCGCCGCACACCGCGCACGTGAAGCACCACACGTGGTAGCACAGCGCTAGCGACTCGATTATCATCGCAGCGCCGCGCCCTGGAGACAAAACATATACTAGGTCAGATACTGCAGATATCATCATCATCAGGTCTTTTGATCTCCACTGCAGAAGCACGACCCTCTCTGTACTTCACCATATTTTAACGGGTACATTCGCAAAGAGCCACGGAGCAAGTCATGCTTGGCATCAAATTTCAAGACCGATTCCGGAACGTGGAGATTCGCTTTCGGAAGCCTGGCTAAAGGAACGATAGTAGGTGAAGTAAGGCCGCTACAGACTGGTATCTCAGAGATGGTAAGGCGGCTAGGTGGGTCGACGATAGCAAGCAAATCACAGGAAAAAACTGGATCACAGCGGTCAGGGACAGCGGAATGGCGCAGACCAAAGGAGGAGCCCGGCAGTCAGTGTGCTTTTGAAAGCTGATGATGATGATGTTGATGATGACAAGTATTTGGCCTGTATTTCTGTTCTGCTCAAGTTGCTAGTAGAATAATTTTTTTTAGCTAAAGAGTTTGACATTATATCACGAAATTTCAAGATTTTGTTGTCTCCTAAGAAATAGATATCGTCTAGTAACACCGGAATCCTGCAGCTTCGATCGACCCTGGCTTTTTATTTTCTATAAGACCAAAAATACTACGGTACTGCTTAGGGTGAGCAATTTTTGAAACTCTCATCATCCTCAGAAAAGGTAGTATTGAAATAACAGGACTAACCGAGTTCTTCTCCGCAGTGAGAGCATTTCTTCTTCCCGCTCACACTTAGCAGTTTCTCCTCCCGAGACTCTGCAGTCCCGAGGCCCGTCCTGTCGGTCCGAGGTTCGGGCCGGGGCTGCGGCGGGTCGGGCCGGAGCTGCGGCGGGTCGGGCCGGAGCGGTCGCTTGAACTCCGCGGGCAGCTGTTGTTGACTGAAAAATGCAATAAGAAGATAGTTAAACCAACTTTTAATCAACTAAATTTTTTGAAATTTTACATTTCACAAATGTTCGTCTATTTTTAAGTGGTTTATTAGCACCATGCATAGACCTAGATTTTTTTTACTGGGTAAGGCACTATGGAATCTAATTTAGACACTAAAAGACATTACTTGTAGTGTAGGTATATTAAAATTTATTATTTTTTTTAAAGCGCCTTTCAGCGCTTTCCTACGACCACTGCTGAGAAAAAAAACAGACAGAGTTAGGTACTTTTTGCATTTATTTTTTGTAGGTAAGTAAGGATAAGAACAATTGCTCTATTTAAAGTAATAGGGGATGATTCTCACCTGGAACTCAGTGGAAGCATGGTGTGCAGGTTTGGTGACGGCATATCTTGGTGGTAGGAGTGACGCTGCGCGGCGCGCATTTTGCTTCTCTGCTCGTCTATCCGCCTTTGTTCCGCTTCCTGAAACATTACAATTAGTATTTATTCTATATTTAGGCAAAGACATCTATTTTTAACCGACTTCCAAAAGGAGGAGATTAGCGACTTCCAATGGGAGGACATTTTATTATTGCGATTTTTTCTTTTCTTGTTCACTGACGCCTGGACGGATTTAAGAATATTCTTTTTTTGTTTGGAAGGGTATAACTTGTCAGAAAGTCCCGTAGAAATTTTATTAAAATCAGTTGTGTAGTTTGGGGGTGAAGTCGGATTTTAGTCTTGAAAAATTATTTAGACTTCTAAATCATCATTTATCAGCCCGTCACTATTTTGGTTCCTTTTTCCTCGTTCTCGCTTAAAGTGACCTTTGAGTCTTACGGCCTATTTAACGAGTACAGATTTTTTTTATGAATACTAGCTCACAATTTACCTGTATGAGCCAGTGTTGATTATAGTTGTAGTTGGTTGGCTTCCGGTTCCGGGCCTGCATCCAATCCGTGCTGGAGATCAGCTTGGGCGTTGGGGCGGCACTGAGGGCCTGGAAGAATAAAATAAAATATTTCAAATGTTTCAAATTTAGGAATAATTTTTTAAATAATTTAAGAAAAAAGTTAAAAACCAATTTTATGATTTTACAAAAAAAGCAGCATCGGACTAGTCTTCAACAGCATCAGTCTCAAATCATCGACTTTTGTTACCTTGGAGACCACTCCAAAAGACTAGAATGTTAGCAGGAAGACGGGAGAACTCTGGAATTATATTACCTGCAGCGTATGCCTTGACATGGACTGGTATTGCCCGTTTCCGTTGGTGACCGGCTTCTGTCTGAGCTGCACGGCTGTTCGGTCCACGTTAACGTACTCCACTGCTGAAGGCACACGGCTGCTTCTGAAATTTATTTATTTAAAAACTTTAGTAAACCAATAGCTACAATAGGTGGACTTAATGCTATAAAGCATTCTCTCCTTGTCAACCTTCAGGAAAAGAAAACAGACAGGTAAGCTGACGTCTAAATAACAGATAAAATATTTAAGCTATTTTTGAGCTGGTATATGGATTCACAAGTAAAAAAATCTCTTACGACTACCTCTGTGGCCTATGGTATTGGTGCTAGTTTCACACCGAAGGTCCCGAGTTCAATTCCCGGTCAGGTTAAGATGGAAAATGATCTTTTTCAGATTGACCTGGGTCTCGGTGTGTATGTCCCTTTAACACAAGTCTCGAACTTATTTTGGGGCTGTATCAGTGTGTTTTGTCCGTAAAACAATCTTATTAACATAATTACTATATGTTAGCCTGTTGCTAGTAGTGCTTCTCCTTGCTTTTTATGGTTACTTACCAGTACATACATTGTATTCCCATCAACCTTACTTGCATGTGGACAAATAATGTGGCGGTTTTCCCAAATTGATCAAATTTCTAGGTCATTTTATCGCTTCTGTTTAAATCAATAGACTGAAATATATAAGTAAGTGTAAAGAATCTACGCACCTCATAGTGATCTCCCTCTCAATAGACTCTCTGCTCTTGGGCTTTGGCGGCAGCACGGGCTGCTGCGGCCGCACCGACGGCACCGGCCTTCGCACTGCTTCCACGATCTTCCGCTCCTCATACAACACCTTCCTGCTCTCCTCCACCCCGAAATGCCTTTGGATATGCTCTTCAGACACGAACGGCTTTCGCTTCAAATTCTCATCAAACGCTGGTCTTTCGGGTATAGCTGGCGCCATAGGAGTGTACGACTCATTGACCAGCAAGTTTGGCATTGAATGCCGGTAGTTCTGATTTTGTTTCGCTGGTCTGTTTAGAGGAGGTTTCTCCGGAGTACTCGGAACAGAGGATATATCTTGAACAGACTTCTGAATGATCCTATTCTGGTCTCGAAGAAGATTCTCCCTTTGCCTCCTCAGTTCTTCTTGCTCCAATTGCAGTAGCTCTCTTTCAAAGCGAAGAACTTCCTAATTTTAGAATTGGTTAGGGATTATTAACTTATTTTTTGTTGATGTACGGTTAGTAACATTTTAGTGACAAGTGTTAGTGCGAAGCTGGCGTGCATTATTGTTTTAACAATGAGGTTTTATTATGGAATGTGAAATTTAAATGAGACTCCATCCACAGTAAGACAATTTCATAATAACTTAGAAGGTTATTTTCGATGGAGACTAAAATGGCTTTTTCGATTGGCATGGAATTTTGTTAAGAGGTAATATTATACCTACTAGTGAGCAGTAGGGTGTCAAGAACTGATTTCACGCTTATTCATTATTAGTGATATTTAATTGGAGTAAATTGAAGAATGTGAAATCTATTGTGTAATAACCATCCATGTTAATCGAAAGATCCATTAAATTGTTGAGTGTAAAATGTGAGTCACCTTTGTATGAGCATCGTCAACGTGCCCGTCAGTCCAATCCTCGTTAGTGAGTCGCGTCTGAAAGTTACACCGCGGCCATTTTGTGAAAAATTATTTACACACACAACAAAATGGCGGACCAATGAACCGTTCTTCAACCACAACATTGTCAAGTTTATGTCGTGAAAGATAGCATGTCTCTTGACGAATCTGAACGATAATGATAGTAATTATGTATACTCAAAAATTATGGTTTGTTTGTACTAAAAACAAAATTAAAAATGCTGTTACAAACAATAAAAATGAATATTACGTAGGTATGAGTATGTATATAAAATGAAAATTCAAAATACTATATTGGTGCTAATATAGAAAGTAATACAGAAAGGTGCAGCAAAGTACATGCAAGGTGCATCAGTTCTACAAGGTGCAAATAAAATAAAAAGCAAACAATTGAAAACATAAATATTTATTTTTCAAAAAAAAAAACATCATTGATCGTATGTTTAATCAAATCTACTAAGTATCTATTAAGAGCCTACTTCAAAATGAATCGTATTTTTCTAACATATTATGACTCTACGCGTAATATTATGATAATTTATACAAATAAAGCATTAGAAAGCAGGTTTGTTACAGCGGCATAACATAAAAAAATGTTTCCAGTACCACAATTCATGTTGAATTAGTTATATAATACAACAACATTGTAGATGTAATAAATCTTTACAGTTAGAAATATTTGATTTGATAAAATTACCTACTGAAATGTGGTACTATGAAAAACATTGTACAATATCTTATCCTCAATACATATTATACATAGGGTGCTTTCAAAGCCGTTACTGTGCAAAAACCTTCAACACCGTTACCATTTAAGCATATTTTCCATATTCCAACACTCTATAAAGAAGAATTCGAGAAAAATAACTAGAAATACTACTTCTAATAACACTACGCGAGATCTATAAACTTGAAATGAAAATAGATAACAAATTATAATTACATAAATAAATCCTTCTCAATACATTTCACTGGAAATGAAACGAATAGAAGAAAAAAAAAGTATATAAAATAAATCATGCTATAATTTCTTACAAGTATAAATAATAGCATAAATTGGGCCTAGAATAGCTCCTTGAGGAACAACTACTAAAATGGAATATCTAAGGCAATATCATCGTTCGTTGGTTTAGTTTTCAGGCGTTACCTGTTGCTGCTGTAGTTTTTTATCCAAACTGTCAATCTTGCTGTCATCAGTTTGAGTCACAGTCAGTTCTGTCAGTTTGGAGTTGAGGTTAGACGTGAAGTTCTGTTCGTCTTGCTTTTTCGCAACTTCTTCTTCGTCTGATGTGACAGTGACGTGAGTGTAGGGCTGAAATTAGAAACAGTATTGTTAATACCTCGCTAGATAAAATCGTCTGTTTGTTTTATCACAAATTCAGATTAAGAAAAATATTATTTATGACATTCCTTAAGGTGATTTTATGAATCGTTTACTTATATTTTCATAGGTACAAATTGACAGCTCTTTTATCGTATCTTCTAATCTAAAGTAGTTTCTTTATAACAATGATCGTTTCAAGTGGCGAATGAATAAATGCTACGATTTGAATAGTCTATTGTGAGAACAAGTAATACTTGCAGCAGTATCGTTAGGTATAGTTCAAATTAAAGTATCGAGTCACATTGCTATCAGTTATGGAATGCAATTATCTAAAGTGTCATCATGGTTTTGCACTGATAAGTGTTGGGCGGTCTGATTATTTCTGTCGAGTGGGATTTGTGTAATTATGTATCAATATAAGTGAAGTTACATGTGATTTGATTTTGAGATAGGTAATTGAAGCAATATAAGTAGATATTTTTTTCTTTACAATGAGGGAGGAGAAATGGTTTGATTTTAAAAAAATTGTAATAAAAATAGAATTCGCTTACCTCGCTGTTCTGTCTGCTATGGGGGTTGGATGTCTCCGGGGACGACTGCCCCTTATACCACGCTTCAGCAGATGGCCCTCTGTCCACATCTACACCAGAATCCCTGCTTTCTCTTAACTTAGCGTCCATATCATGCGACAGCGTTCTTTTGTACAGCAGCTTTTCGATCTTAGTTTCTTCTTGGAGAAAGGATGTGATGTCAGGACGCGGCGCCAGAGCTAGGTCTACGTCAAGGTAGCTGTCATCTTGTCCTTCAATGCCTAAGAAACTGGTGCGTTTGTTACGGATCTCCTTTTTGATGCGACGCGCTGAGCTTGTGTGTTTGAAGTTGCCCTGTTTTGACAAAACTTATAATGTAACATAATACAATTTTACATAAAACAAGACCACCTATTTGCATGGTCGATGAAAATACGAAACGGTAGGTAACGTCCTACTCACATTTCAGTACGATTGAGTTACGACTTTGTCAACTAATTTTCAAGTGCAAGAAAGTTATTGTTACTAAAAACAAAACAAGCAAAGATGTGTCTACACGTGACTAGGTAAAAAGAACATCTCCAATAAGAAGAAAGATAAAAGGCATCGTCATAATTTTTTTTAAGTAGTAAATAAAATATTTGCTTGTAGAAAACAATAATAAGGCAAAGCCACGCAACAGAAACAATTAAGAAACATAAAAATAATATTACTTACATTGCCAAGAAGTTCGTCTTCAGTATTTTCTTCGGTGGGGGGTGGAGGTGGTTTTTCTTTCGGTGGCTCCAGAACATTAGACGGCATATCCAACGGAAATGCTCCAGCATCGTCTGCTCCATTCTGATAGAATATATCGATATTCTCATAAAGCGGTGCTACTGGTATATTTTGGTCTGTGTCAAAATCTATGAGTTTCTCAACTTTGTTATTTACTTTCTGTACTTCGACTTTTTCTTCATCAGCAATTGTCTCCTTTTTCGACTCCATATCACTATTGTTGTCAAAACTGTCTTCTGAATCAAGTTCTTTGAAAGCCAATTCTAGGGCATCGATGACCTGTATACATTAAATAATTTAAAAATAAAGTTAAGATGATTAATATTTTTAGTAAATAGCTTGTTTTAACATTTTTCAAAAGCATCAATTTATAAGAGGCAAAATTATATTAAAACATTTAACCTAAACACATCAAAATCTTTATAGTTAAATCGATTTAAAAAATAAAATTCAAAGAAAAAGGAATTACTGAGCAGTTTCCTAAACATGTAATTTTCCATTCATGCAGAAAAGTCAGTAGATTTTCCCTAGTTACAAACCAATAGAAAATGCGTGCATGTAAATCATCAAGCAAAAATGAAAAACTGGCAATCATGCGCAGAAAATGAAAGTTAAATGAAGCGAAACTACACGGAACTGTCGTGGCTTACCTTGTTAACCCATCACCAAAAGCTGATGTAACAAGACCTAGCACAGGGGAATCAGAACGGAAAAATTATGTATCTTAATTAAAGCAGTGAGGTTACATCTACGCACTGAGAGCTCCTTTCATAATCTGAGTCAGAGGCGAGATAAAATGTATTTGGACAAGATATGCCTCCTGATAATGAATTATCTAGTACATGCGGTCCTCACCCTGATTTACATAGAAGTTCATTTAAATTCACTAGTCAACAATAGATTAATGGCACAATGCATTGTTATCCAGTCGAACATGATAATATTTATGACGCTAAGATGAGAGGTGGAGTCACATATACATATGATAAATAAAACCCATACGTAACAGTGTAACATATATTTTGATAATATGAATTTACAAATATCACGTTTTACGAATAAATACTCAAATGATTTGGTTTCTAATGGGGTCTACGTCTAAAATTTCGGTGACTCGTTCAAAAAATATTGAATACATAAACACTACAATGGGCACTACATTTATAACCCTGTTTACGTTAATCTATTATTATATGACAATAATGCACGAATGATTTACGTATAATTTGCTTAGTGCTAGGAATTTTATGTGTTATGATTTTAGCACGATTTAACGAATAAAATTATGTGACATGATTTAGCATTACCGATTATTCAAACAGATTTAATTAGTAGGTCTTTGCGTGTATCTACCGGTACGTTTTGTGATTTAGTTACATAAACACAGGACTATTTGTAGTTTGTTTGTGATATGGATTGGTGAGATCATAAAAATCCTAGAAAATGTTGTTCATAATCGAATAGTTCTCATCTAGCTTGCATTGTTATAGCAATTCATGAGAAGAAAATGAACAAATGTAAACTAAATCTAGTAATTAGTGTTATCGTTGTTTTTATTTGCTACAGTTTTTGTTACTTTGTTATTTATGTACAAAATAGTTTTCCGTCTGTTTGGCTCCACGTAGCGTTTAGTCCTTTTCTGCCAAAAGGGATTAGCATCTTGGTTACTTACCGCAATCTCGGGCTTAAGAGGAGTATTACTAGTATCAGTAATGACATCATTGGGTTTGCCATTAGAGGTACATTTGTGGTTATTGGATGGGACATGATTATGTGACTCACTGCTACCAACTATTAAGTCAGTAGATGAACATTGAGATGTGCATGTTACATCAGCTAGTTTGTTAGTAAGCGATATATGACTATCAGTTAATGTTTTTAGCGTTTTAATGGAATTCTTTGGTGAAATGTTAGTAGTGGTTATAATATTAGAGACAGTTACCATTGGCATGCTCTTGCTACCAGATTCGTTAGTAGTACTAATTTTATTACAGTTAGAGTTCCCAGCACCAGCGTTCATTTTGTTGCATATTTCATTCAAGTTCAAATGTATAGTCATTTTCCCTTCGAAAACCACAGTGTCTCCTTCCGATGCAGTAGAGACAGGTTCATTTAAACTTACACTAATATCTTGGTTTTCCAGACTTTTGAGTGTATCTTCATCTTCTTTATCCATTTGAATTTCAGTTACTTCTTCAGTAACACTGAATTCTTCTGGCTGAGAAACAGCTTGGACATAATTGCTACCACTATCAGTGTCTTCAGCTTTGCTTATATCCTGTTCTTCAATTTCTTCCACGATGATATCTTCAAAAATAGTATGAACAGGTTCAGGTATCTTCTCGATGGGCTCTTCTATTTTATGTGGTTCCATCATTGGCAATCCATCTTCATTAGATGATTCATATTCAGATACTTCGATCATCGGTTCTCCTATGGGAGAGGCTACTTGTGTCAAATCTGCGATATCGTCAGCTGGAGCACAAGAATCTCGCGCCGTATGTATTCCACTGTCTTCTGTTTCAATGTCACTCGGGATAGTGTTGTTTTGCATATCGGCGCAATCAAAGTCTTCTAAACTTTGAACCCTTTCAAAAGAGTTGGGAGAAGATTGTCCGTTGATGTCCAAACTATCAAGGGAGCGGCAGAAGCTCTGCATTTGACTTTCGATACCCGATAAACTAGATTTCAAAGAACTATCAGACATTTTATCTTTTGCATCCTCAACCTTGGCTTCCATTTTCTCGATTTCTTCCTCAACTGATATTTTGGGTATTTCTTTATTCTTTGCAGCATCGAGGCAAGACAGTCTTTCTTTAAGACTCATGGAAACTTCTTTTACTTCCATTTTTGTTACTTTTACTTCTTCTTCTGATGTTTGTGATTTCAGACTGGACAAACGCTCTTTCAACGATTTTGTATTACTAAGGTCTCCATTTGATAACCTTTTCACTTTCTCAGGTTCTGTTGATGCTGATTTAACTTTTTCGAGAGAAGAAAGGCGTTCTTTTAGAGGTTTGACTTCAACAGGTAATTTATTCAGGTCGCTTGTAGATTTTTGAACATGTGTTTCTTCTGTGAATTTTTCTAAACTAGACAGTCTTTCTTTGATCGACTTTTTATTTGCAATATCAGGTAATTTTGGTTTATTTGTTTGTGACTCTTGCGAATTTTCCCTTTCGAATTGTTCTCTCCGTTTGTTTATATCAACTTTGGGCAAGTCCTTCTGGTTGTTATTTTTGTTGTCATTGGCCCTTTCTTGTTGGAAAGACGAAACCTTTTCCTCGATTTTGTTGCTAACGGATGTCCTGATCCTGTTTAGATCTCCGTTTAGTTTATCAGGTGATTTTTCTTTAAAGTTGTTATTGACGACCGTTTTTATGATGTTACTGTTAGTTTGTGAAATGATTCTTGATTTGTATCCTTCAATGGCTCCCTCGTATGTGTATTCTTCTGGTTCAGGTGAGCTGATGGTCGTGGTCGTGCAGGTGTCGTATTCGTTGGCACTTGAGCCGAGTTTGCGTTCTTTTCCGCTGTTGGAGAGGTTGTCGACATCGGAATGATTCTTATCCAGGTCGATACCATCGCTCTGAAAACCGTAATAACCTAATTTAAATTTGTTTAGCCTGATAAATGCGTGCGCTGACCGAAAACTAGTTGGGTTATCTTGATAGATGGCGCAGACTTAAACATATTTGAATTACTAATAGAATGACGAAGATAGACGACTGAATCACTAATAGGTTTTAGGATATTATTAACGACATGTGGTTCACGGTAGTGATCTAGCGGTTTAGGCACTGGCTGTGCGTCTGAAAAAGTCGAAAATTATTTTCGACTACCACCGCTGGCTTCCGATTAAGGAAAACATCGTGAGGAAACCTGCACATTTGTGGCTAATTTGCTATAAGTTTACTAGTGCATGAATATGGATAACTTGGCAAACAATTCCATTATCTTTGTCAAAAATCGTCATTGTATCGTTTCTTTTTCGTACAATGACACCGACAAGAGCTAAGCTCTTCAATTTAATTCAATTCATTTATTTGTTGCATAAGTATCAGTTCTTTCTTAGTTTTACTAACATTACCATTGTTTCTAATTAGGTACAATATGAACCCAGTTGGGAATTGTATTGCGAAATAAGTTGTAATTCTATTCCAAGATTTTTAAGTTTAATGTTATAAGCAATGGAAATCGAGGATTTTTGTCATATTAACGTACAAATAATTATTTTATTTCATGAAATTTTTATTTATTTACCATGCACTTTTTAAGTAATTTTATTTATCTACTCGTCTACCTAATTTTATCATGTACATTTTTCATTTCTTTTAGAAGAAGTACTTAAGTACTTACAGCCAAACTGTGTGTGTCGCAGTCTTCGCTGAGGCTGCTCTTGGTGCTAGAGGTGCCGATGCCGAGGTCACTGAGGTCATGTCCATCGTCATCAGCGTACAACGCCAGGGGGTTCCGCCTTCTGCGGCCAGCACTGGAAAGAAAGAGAAAGATGATATGATAACTCCGTCCGTCAAAAAACAATATCGAATAGGGGTAAAAGGCTGGTTCAGGCTGAATGTTTTATTAGGCATCAATATCAAAAACTTAAGGTTACGACACAGTATAACATTAGTATAGAATTTTTGGAGTCCGTTTTTAAGCCTCGGTTAAAAAGTGTGTTGTTCAGGTGTCTGTCTATCTGCCTGTTGCATCGTAGCGCTCGAACGGATTGACCAATTTCGATGCGTTTTTTTACGTCAAAGCAAGTTTGGTGAAAATCTGTTCAGTCGTTAAAATGCTTTGAATTCGGGGTTTTGTAATTTACCTGACAAATAATAGATGGCGCTACGATATCAATATATTATGTAGTTCCACCAATTATTGATAGATGGTGCCGTCGGGAGATTTTTAATTTGCCTATGATAAATAAACTTGTTAGATAAATCTTGTCTTAGTAAACCTTCCAAGTTAGCCCTAACTTCGTTTAACGGCTTAAGATTTTTGACCAAATAGATTTACTAACTAAATAATAATAATAAAATAAATACATAGGGACAAATTACACTGATTGAGCTAGCCCCAAATTAAGTTCGAGACTTGTGTTATGGGATACTAGCTCAACGATACTATATTTTATAACAAATACATATATAGATAAACATTCAAGACCCAGGACAGTTTGAAAAAGGCCATTTTCCAACTGATTTCAACGTTTGGGATATTTCACTTTAAAACCTCTTTTAAAACTCAACCCTCTAAATTATAAAAGATGATGACAGCTATAAACATTTGGTCATACATCACCATCCTTATTAACTGACATAGACGTAACTAGAAAATAGATGCGGCACAAGAATTTACGTGCGAGTCTATAATTAGTTTGAAATACGTCACCGCGTCAGGACAGCGTTTCAGCCATTAGTCATAGTTGCCGTCAGGGTTGCTACACACTTATTCGGCATTAATCGGCCGGGAGGTAAAATCGAATATGTAGACTCAGACCAAATAAAAAAAACGTAGATAAATGTTTGGTAATCACAAACCGCTCTGTCACTCGGCTTGTCAACTGTCAAATTATGCTAGTCGGCTTTTGGCAATGAAGAATTTCTTATGTTGCATGGTGAGAGTAACTAAGGAAACACCCGCAGCTGCCACGGAGCCCCCGCGCGTAAGTTCGCTTGTCTGGCGTGAACCACGCCAAATTACAGAACTGAGTACATACATACATACTATCACGTCTTTATCCCTAATGGGGCAGACAGAGCATTTTGGGTCTTGCGGTTCTATGCAGAGCCCAGGGCCGCAAGACCCAAAAGCCACTTTTAGCGTCATGGTGGGCGAGAAGATGGAAAAACAATCAATACAGTGATGGGTTGCTAGCCGCATCGCCTGTTAACATGATTTGCATTTTTGCTCATTCCCTCGATCGGCTTTACGATCTGCATGGGAAGAGAAGCAGCTGGTACATTCTAAGGTTTTTATTTTTATTTCTCCCAGACCAGAATGGGACAGAACTGAGTACATAACGTGTAAATTGGATTGAAACCCGAAGAAAGTACAAGGCAAAAGCCGAATAAAGCCGAATAAGTGCAGTAATTGCTTTAGGTCGGGTTTGTTGTTCGGCAAATGTTGTTATGACGACCTCCGTAGCGTAGTGATCACCGTGCAAGTCTGCCAGGTTAGGGCAAGTTGGAAAATGGCCTTTTTCAAATTTGTCCTGGGTCTTGGATGTTTACCTATATATGTATTTGTTATAAAATATAGTATCGTTAAGTTAGTATCTCATAACACAAGTATCGAACTTGCTTTGGGGCTAGCTCAATCAGTGTAATTTTTCCCCTAAAAAAACTCCCGTACCGACAGTGCCGGCCCGTTTATATGTGTAGCAAGTCTCACTGACCACATCTATCATACTGTCTTCGAGATTACTTAGTCTAAACAAACATCTCGTCCATAATGATTTGCTGGACCATTAAGTACGCGGGTTTCTCATCGTTTTCGAGAATGCGGGTGTGGTGTAATCTCTAAATTAACTTTCGCTTTTAACAGAAGAATACGCTATGGATTTTTACCTACAAGAGCAAATGAAGTGATGGGATTTTCAACAAAATTCTTTTTTAAACTTGTATTCAGATTTTGCCATAAAGTTACGTTAATTGAATACGTCGTTGACTAAGTTAAAGCAAGTTTTATACTCAATCTATGTGATCTGTCCTTGTGTATTTATCATATTATATACTTTCGAAAAATTACATTTGCGATCGTGAAAAATTGCGATGTGAAAATTTAATGAAGCAATGTAATTTACGAGGCATTATTTTTTTAATATTCATTGTATATATTTTTTAATTATGTTTGTAAAGAACAAACAATACAAATCGCTAGATTTATATTATTATTGTAACAAAGAAGCCATAAATTCAGGTATAGTTACAGCAAAACAAGCAGATACAATCACAAATCACGACCCGATGAGAAAACTCCGATAAACCGGTGAAAATGCTTCAAGGTGAATGTCGTGTTACCGAATGTTTTACAACTAATGAATAATATTATCGCCTATGATATAAGAAAAGTGAAACTGGTCAAAAGCCACGCGTCTGTCGCCGTACTTTCGCCGTAACACATTTGAATAGAAAGCAGCTGTAATCATGTGTGCTTTGCGATGTATGGGGTTTGTTAGGCTCTTTTTTTAGGGACTTCAATAAAAGGAACTTCTCAGTTCGAATGTTAATAACACATTCTCTGCCAACTACGAGTATACTCGTAGTAAAACAATGAAAAATACATTGTTATAGAAATGCGAGCAGCGAACGTGTTAATTAACTTTCCTTAGAAATAGTTTAGTTAATAAATTCTCTGTTTTAAAACGATTTAGACTTTTTTTAATTTGAATTTGAATGATTATATATACGCTATCATCGTCATCATTTCGCATAACGTCAGCTGGACATAGGCGTCTCCCAAAGATTTCCAAAATAACCGATCAAGTCCGATCAATGAGCGATCCTACGCTTCACTTGCCAGTATGCGGTCGCCATTCGAGAACCTCTTTGCCCCATCAGCCATCGGTACGTCACGCTATGTGTGTGGGACACATCCTTTCAACGAGCTTATCCACTGGGCTATGTCAGTGACTTTTGTTCTCTTACGAATTTCCTCATTTTTATACGACATTAAAATAACCAAAAGCGTACTATGTTTGCAAACCAGTAACGAATTCCTTACCGAAAATTATTTCTTTTTTTCCTTCAATCACGTAAATATCACAGACACAATTGAATACAATTATTCTTTTGCCGGATCCGGTGGAAAAGTGGTTGAAAGATTGTGTTTGACGTTGTGGTCGACTGACTTTTAAAAAAAAAGCTACAAAGTGCTAATTTTAAAACTACGCTTTGAGTTTACAGAAATTTGAAAACTTATAACTATGAATAAGTTGGTAGGTACAGAGTAAAGTGATCGTTACGAAGATAAAAACCATTAACAATGCCCTTCCTTTTTCCCAGGCTTCAAATGCGAACTAATAGACCTCTGGCGGAGCCGCACTGCCCGTAAGGTCACGATTTACACCGACAATGCAAGGTTCTATTGAAAGTTAGGGTATGGTGTTGTACTGTGTGAAATCGGACATAAAACATTATAAATACTATTTATTTGCCTTGGTAGATCGAATCGGGTTGTTTTTCTATTTATTCTAGGGTAGTATTGCTGGTTTAGCCGTCTGGTATCCGGCAGAGTAGACCACTCCAAGTTCTCCCGTGGATGTTGTAGAAGGCGGCTTAAGAAATACAAGCTATACAAAGCTTATAAACATCAATAAGCCTGCTCCAATCCGTCTGGCCAGAAGGCTGGCTGCTCTGGCCAAGTATGGCTTTTATAGTACAGAGAGGATCGTGCTCCTGCAGTGGAGACTAAAAAAGACCTGATGATGATGATACCATATATTTTAAAACGAGCGACCGTTTACCGATTTTACTAAGTAACAATCATTTTTAAGGTTCCGTACCGTTTTCAGGTATTTCTATTCTCCCAGACCAGCATAGAAGGAAGTCTGAGTCTGTAGTCCATCGAAATAAAATCACAATTACAATATTCAAACTGCAGTGCAATTGAATTTGTAAGGAATATAATTTGCAAAGAAATTACCACTGAGCATAGTAACCTTAACAAAGTTGCGAAGGTGGTGTCAGATGTCAGGTGGCTTGGTGACCTGTTCTCGCGAACATGGACAGTTTACAGTCTTGTGCTTTCTATAGCCAATATCTCATAGTGTTCATGAGTTAAAATAAAAAATATCCGGCCAAGTGCGTGTCGGGTCTCTTATAGTGTAGGGTTCCGTAGTTGATAGGCTTCTGTACTTGCGCTAAGGAAGCGCCAGTAACTTTAGCTATAAGTAAATGATCTGACGTCAACGTTTAACTTATGAGAAATCGAAAGAAAAAAAATTGACAATTATCAAGTGATACAAATATCCAAAGATAAATCAATTATTTGACTTTGATAATGCCGACTTTGAGTTCACGGCACTAAAAACGTTTTAAGAAATAATTTTCCATTGAAATTGTATGAATGTTCTTGCGTGCTCAATATACCTACCTAGGCATTATTCAACAGCTTGGTTACCCTCCCTTAACCAAGATAAAGAACATAAAATTGTGGAGGGAGTTGACATACAGAGCCGACCCCAGGGAAAGGTTAAAAAATTGGAAGGCTTCCCAATATTAAATTCACAAATGGTCCCGAAAAAGGTAAGTAGAATAATAAAATCTGAATCATTAAAGATACAACGTCACTCTCTAATATGACATTTAAAGCTAGACCGCCACAGGTGAAGATTTTACCTCAGGATTCTGTGGGTGCAACCTCTTGTGGGATAAAGACACTTAATAATACACATTATGTAGGATGTACGTACGTAATAGTAACGCGTTATACGTATAAGTACTTCTGAGGAAGCAATACAACGCGGGAACTACTGGAATGGCACAAAAATGCAATGTTCGCAGGAATCGAATCCTGCGCGTGACGTCGACTCGTGCGTTCGGAATCACGACGTAATATCATAAATTAAAGGTCTTACAGATGTGACGCATAACTTTGTGTTCCGAATTCAAAGACAAAAGAAAGAGTTACCCTTACCTTTGCGGATCATCTTAGCTCAACCTTCGTAATTTTCAACCGTTAAGAAGCACATTTCTCCCAAGGGTAAGAAAATTAGTTTATGGCTGTTAAAAAAACCCGAGTAATCAGCAATTCAACAAAGTGAATCGCATGTATAATTGATCTCATTTTTGCTACGGCTTAAACTTGTGCCATATCTACTATTTTTCCGCTATACTTTAGGTAGAATGGTAACAAACATATTTGGTACATACAAATTATTGGACTGTTTCCCACAGGGATAGGCAGAGACTATGAACGTCCATTCGCACACATTACATGTCTTGCTCCATCTACACTCATCACATCACTCTGTCGCCTATTATTTAGTATGAGAATTACAATCTACATGTTTACATCACATCCTCTTCTTAAGGTGCCTCTCCAACTAGTGAAGGTTGGCAATCAGCTTGGCGTAGTCCTCTTTGTTCTTAGCTGGACGGAATAGCTCAGCAGCGCTCGCTATCCCGGTCCACTCTCGGATGTTTCATAGCCAGGATTTCTTTCTCCTTCCAACCTTTTTTTTTCCTGCGACTTTGCCCATCATTATAAGCTGAAGGAGATCGTATCGATGATGTCGTAGAACATGACCCAGATATGAAATTTTACGCTTACACGCGTAAAATTACATCACAGATGAGCTTCATTTCCTGACCGTGGTTATTCCGTGCAGTAATAGCCCGCGGAACATTCCTATGTAATGCCACTAATGCCGAATTTGAAGCATGCGGGGTTGCGGCGGTATGTGGTAATGAGGGGCTGTATGCAGTTTATTAGACGTTTTATTTGTTGCAGTTGCAGTTTGCAGGCTTGCAGTCACGCCGCGAAAACCAAGTGATATTAAATGGAATATTTTATTTGAAACTGAATAATTAGAACTAAGACTCGAAGATTCGTATTATGTACGTATGTACATGTCATGCCGCTTTTGAGGTGAAGGCCTAATTGGCTTGTCAACTGAAGAATATTTTTATATTATTTAATTAGGTAACAATTACTTACCTTCAACACTTTTGTGTTGGAGGGCCTTTCAACGAAAATAAAGACAATTTTTAGAAAGTATTTTGAAAAAAAATTTTTAAAAAGACCCGCGACTTTTGTTAGTTATCCGTCAACCAATCGCATAGGCAGACGACCAATCAGAACTAGTAAGTGAATGATTTTTTTCCAACTTATTTATATATTTATCAAGCGATTGATGAAGCAAAAGAGATTTGTCAGGATTGCAGCAAGTGGAGGTCCATAGTCTCTGCCTATACCCCTGTGGGACAGGCGTGATATTATGTATGTATTACCTAACCTGAGCTACAAACATACATATTGGAACAAACGTTTGTTAGCTTCTAAAATCGAACTCTTTATTCGTGAATCGTCACAAATAAAGACATCGATCTTACCTTGCATAACATTGTCACTTGTCACGTAAGTAGGTGACTGGCTATAACTGTAGTACCTAGTCATTATGTTGCGATTGGTGTCGGAAAAGCATGTAATCTCGTCACATCCGATTTACGTGTCAAACGTGCGGTAAGGACCAAACGCGAGTTTCGTGGATTTTTGCACGAAGCGCCGCCAACCAAGAATGCTATGGAATTTACAATGATGTTTAAGGTATGAGCGGTAGCGATTTTGTGGATTAGTGGCGAAGTTTATTAACAAGTTCTATAGAAGTAAAAAATCAATGTTGAAAAAAATGAAAAAAAAAACAAAACATTTAAATATGATTAAGCCAATTTTTTTTTATTAATTGTTAATTTTATCCGCAATTTAAATGTTTTGGCTTTTTTATCTAAAAATTATAGCTTAATTTGCCCCAAACAAGACAAGTTTTTTGATATAATATTATATAGATATAAAATAAATATGTTTATAGTTTATCTAACTTATATTTGTACTATTAAATTTAAAGAAAATTAAATACAGATAACAAAACATCACTTTGATTATATGCAATAATAAGGCTACATAAAAACCACTACTTGTATATCCTAAATCTGCTAAAACGCATCTTTTCTTTAGGGATTCCGGCCTTATGAATCAATACATCCTTTTTACGAGTTCTTTAACACCGGAATATAATTTTATGACCCAGCGAGTACATCGCACCTGCCGTAAGTCGTCAAGGTCATGGACCTCGATAAAATCTCTTCATCCTATGCCTTCTTTTTATCTGAGCGTGTACCCGGTTACATCCTTAGCGGTGTGCGTTTTCTAGCTTTTTCTTGTCAGAGATAGTATGCATTATAATGGTCACCCAAAGATTCCGAAGACCAAGCTAAGTAGAGAAATAATAAATAAATAAATATATAGGGACAAATTACACTGATTGAGCTAGCCCCAAAGTAAGTTCGAGACTTGTGTTATGGGATACTAACTCAACTATACTATATTTTTAAACAAATACATACATAGATAAACATCCAAGACCCAGGACAATTTGAAAAAGGCCATTTTCCAACTTGCCCTGGCTGGGGATCGAACCCAGGACCTCTAGCGTGTTGACCATTACGCCACGGAGGTCGTCACACTAACTATTATAACGAAATGACTGTGATTTTTCTTCTGCCTGACGTTCAATCCTCCTTGGAAATGACTTTGTTACACGATATTTTTTTGCTTAGCATTTTATTCGCCTCTTACGATATCTACTATGATGAAGTGATCCTATTCTAGTATTTTACCTAGAGACTAGGTTCGCGGAACATTGTAAGTAACAAATATCCCGTTCTTCACTTCTCTACTTAATTACCAGGTCATTGACCCCAATAAAACCGCTTCAGCCTCTGACTTAATAACCGCTAATGTGCTAAGAATTGCGTGGAACATGCCCATTGTTGTTGGACGTATAACTTGGTGATTACGACGCAATTTATGGTGAGACTCAAGGGAAAACAAATACTGTACGTTTATAATAAGTACATTTTAAAAGTTACACGGTTTGTTGTGAGTTGAAAATGTTAGTCTTTGTGTGGAATTTTAAAGACAAATTCTGTTGTTTAGAATATTTTTTTAAATCCTGTAATACAGTGTATGATTGACTGCTGCATGATATATAATCTTCGATACTATAGAGATTATAGAGCGATTCAGCTAGGCTAGATATTGCCAGTAATCTGGGAACGTCTAGTGTGGAACTTGTCTAGTTAAATTTGCACCCCATCTATCATCTTTTCTATTACGTCCCAAAGGTTAACTAGTAGACAATGTTGAGCATGAAGTTGTACCTTTTGTACTATAATCTTAAGATTTTAAGTGCAATAAATTAAATAAATAAACGTTGCATCTAGGCGATGTGTTGGCGATGCGTTTTTATTTATTTATTTGAAATGTAATTATGCAATCTAATATAATAATGTAGGTAATGTAATGTATTGTTTGTTAATGATTAATAAACTATAGTGACATGACTTTTTTACTGATAGCCTGGTGTATAATAATTTGAATTGATTTAACAGTATTACTCATTACGTATATTTCTCTATTTAGATCCTTCCTTTATGAGCTAGTGAAGTAACCATCTATTTTGAACGCTCTAGCATGATTCAGAAAACCAAAGCAGTCACCGACAGCCGACAGATGCAGGCACTAGAATAGTCTACGTTATTTTTATGAGTCAGAAGTTACAAAGTAGTGATTTTAAAGAGACGTAGCTTCGCCTTGATGGTATTATTTAGTCTACATTACAGAATGGAATCTTCTAAGGTCCCGCGCAATATGCGTCCCTGTTTCCCGTCCCTGCACCTCTCCTCTTGTCGAGGCGGCCAGGCGCCCGCAGCCGACCACTCTTCTTCTTCTCGTGTGTGTTAGTGACTAACACTAGTGTCAGAGTTTTTAAACCGCCTTAAAGGCCTCTGACATGGTTTTAGGTAACGACCAATGTCAAAGACAGTGACTGGGACCGACGGCTTAACGTGCCCTCCGAAGCACGGATCATTTTACTTATCGGACAATCAGGTGATCAGCCTTCAATGTCCTAACGAAACTAGGACAACAACACAAACTCGTTGCCCCCGCCGGGAATCGAACCCGCGACCTCCGGGTATGAGCAGAACGCTCGAACCACTACACCACGGAGGCAGTTAACTTCCCCCAGCCGACCACTTAACATCCCTCACAAGGCGAGAACGTGGGAGAGCTGCGAGGACGGGGGACGGGACGCATATTGCGCGGGACCTTAGGAGATTTCATTCTGTGTGTAATACTCACATTAATTCTGTGACTGTAATGTCTGTAGTAATATTAAAGTTAGTTGACTTATTATCAGATGCAGGCTTTAGAATAGTCTACGCAATTTTTGTGAGTCAGTTGTATAAAGTAGCGATTTTGAAGAGATAAAGCTGGGTTTTTAGGCACAAAGATTGGTGTTAGTATTTCTTAAGGTAGAACTAAATAGCATCCATCGATGCAGGCACTAGAATAGTGTATAGTGTATTTTATTTTAATGAGTCAGGTGTTGGTATTTCTGAAGGTATAACTTAATAGTATTCACCTTTCACCGACAGTCGACAGATGCTGGCACTAGAATAGTTTTCATTATTTTATGAGTCAGCCACAAATAACACACTAGAAAAGGCGAGAACGGGGGAGAGGTGCGGGGTCAGAGAACGGGGACGCATATGGCGCGAGATGCTAGGAGTTTCCGTTCTGTCCTACTAATATTATAAATGCGAAAGTGAGTTTGTATATTTGTTTGTTTGTCACTCTTCACGCTTCAACTATTGAACCGATTTGGATGAAATTTGGTATGGATATAGTTTGACACTCGGGGAAGGACATGAGGGTACTATTTATCCCGAAATTCCCGCGGGGAGCGAAGCCCGCGGGTACGGCTAGTACTTATTATAATAATAAACATAATATAACATTAACTAAATAAATACAACCTAAAATTAAAACTAACTAAAACTAATTAAAAATAACTTATATTCATTCTCTGGTTTAAGTAAGTGCTTGAGCGTCATATCTATACCCTAACTTTTTTGTACAGAAACGTTGCAGCACTCCCATGTCATTTCCGTCTGTCAACGAAACCGCACTTTACGCAAATTACTTTGTAAGCGTAAAAAACATAACGGTTTCAAAGATTGGTTCTACTTTTGTACAAAGTTTACGTCTTGCAAAACTGTCTAAGCTGGCAATTTTCTCACCTAGGGACAACAAAGAAAGTACTTGTTGATGTCGTAAGACGCGACTAATAGACACGGAGGGTTGACGTCAGGCAAGTGGCTGTATGTAAATTAATAGTCAAACGATTAAACTTCTCGATTTCGCAAGGTCTTCTACTTCTTTGGGTGACCATTGACGTGCATATTATTTGGGGTCCAAAGCAGCATAACTCATACTCAATTCATTATCATCATGTCAGCTACTAAGTCCACTTCTGGACGTAAGCCTCCCCCAAGGATTTCCAAAACGACCGATCAGAAGCGGCCAGCGCCTTCCTGCAACCTTGCACAGGTCGTCTGACCATCTAGCACCCACCTGCTACGCTAATAGTAGTAAATCAATAATAGGAATAGTAGCATCTTTTTCAGAAATAATTTTTCAATTAATAATATCTACATACGCCATTGACGCCACATTATGCTGTCATAACAAAAAAAAGCTGATTGACGCAGAAATAGACAAAAACTAAACAATGGCACGTAATTATCTAATAATTATCATCGGTATGCACATTCCTCACATTTTTTATTAATCGCAGTTCTGTTATGTCATACTCTTGTAATAGATAAATAGATAGCTGTAATTTGTTAACCTTTTCACCGCGAGACTTTACATCAGTTGCCGTGCCCCCAGCGCGGGACATGGTAAATCTAACATACCTATCTACAACCAAAAACGGATATGGATACGTAAGTTATGTGCCATACGAGCATTTTTTGTTTGTCACAAATATGTGACCTTCGCGGAATGGGCCCGACAATGTTTGTCACATATATGCGACGCTCGCGGTTAAAGGGTTAATTTATTGCTACAGATACACATACATTACCGCGTCTTTATCTCAAGGGTAGACAGAGCCAACCGCTATAGAAGCCAAAGGCCACTTTCACTAAAGGTAATTCAAAACTGAAAACTGACTTCACCCACAAACTACACACCGATTTTGTTAAAATTTAAATGGGACTGACAATAAGTAAACCCTTTCAAACTGGGAGAAAATAGAAAACTTTGAATGTACCAACGATTCCTTTTTCACCGTCTCGCCTACCATCACCCTAAAAGTGGCCTTTGGGTCTCGCAGCCCAAGACCCAACATGCTCTATCTGATCTGCCCTCATCATCATCCGAGCGTATTTTTCCGGTTGCATCCTCAGCAAAGTAAAGCTTCAGAGCCCGGGGTCCGCTACCTAACCAAGGAGATTTGACGAGGTTACTGGTTTTTACAAAGCGACTGCCGTCTGACTTCCGCAACCCAAAGGGTAAACCAGATCCAATCCTTGGGTAGTTTGATGATCAAACGCCTGATGGCGTTCGGGACACACAGTTTATACGTGCCTTGCTAAAAACGGAATCATCTTTCTTTTCGGATAATCAGGTGATCTTCTTATATTTCTTATATTTAAGAGCTGGGCTCTTGTCGGTGATAAGCCTGCAATATCCTAACCAGGCGGGAAACAACTTTTCACAAAGTATGGATTCGACCCATGACTCCCGGATCACAAGGCCAGAAGCCTTACCACTAGACCACGGCAGCAGTCAATCTGTCTAATCTGCCCTATTAGGGATAAATACGTGATAGTAAAACGTATGTATAAAAACAAATGTATGCCTCATTATCATCAAGTAATCATATGGTTATCATACTCGTCACCCACATTTTTTCCGCTGCTTTCCCTCCCGATGCGGTGCAGTAATGGTGGATACGGAAGAAGCTATGTGAAGACGTCTAACTTTTTGCGATGAGGAATGTCGCTAGTGGGTTCTTTGGTCATTGGGCGCGCCTTTAGGTCCGTTGCTCACCTGACGGGGCACAGTCTTAAGGGATTTTTGTAATCTAGAAAGTATCAACTTTACAGTTAAACTTTATTGCGTCAACATTTTTTCTCTCTGATTAATATAAAGTATAAAAAATACCTCGATTTTTCTCTTATAAATGTGATGATTATTACTTATAGATTATTAAAACAATGAAATTGAACCGACAAGAGCAAAGCTACCAAAAACTGTTTAAAATACACATGATAATGAATAATAAACAAAATACAAAATATGTTGATTTTATGCTTGTCTGAAAGAATAATCCTTTTCTTTTAATTTAATCTTTATTTGCTTTCCGGGGCACTGAAGAGTTCAAAATCAAATCATAAGTAAGAAAAGGCTCCCATCGACTTTAGCTGCCACTCAGCGATGTTTTACGTGTGTAATCGACAACAGTGTGTCCCCAGCCTAACAGCCTGACGTTTGATGGAAAGCACCGATTAACCCAGAATAAAGTGATCAAAGCTTAAAGCAAATGCAATAGTGGCGGCCATTTTGGACTTTAATGTGCCTTTTTACACTACTCTATTTGGTTTGACGATTAGACTTGTACGTTTTTCTGAGATACTTGACTACTTCTTTCTTGTGAAAAAAACAATTTATAGCGATTTGGGCCTTGCATGGCATCATTATATGCTCTATCTATTTGCAAGACTTAAAAACGTAGATATAAAATATTAGAGATACTTACTGGAATTAGGTATTTGTTTATTGCACTAAAACAGTTAATAAATATCTAAAAACTTAACTTAAATACTTGTACTATAAAATGAGTGTGTGTTTATATTTGTAACATTTCCATGCGCAAACGGCTGGACTTATATTGATAAAATTTGTTATGCAGGAAGCGAACACCGGCGTTGATAGTACAGACAGGTTAGCGCTCCTGTAGTGTAGACTAACAAAGAAAAGAAGGACTCTATTAATTGATAGATTAATTTTATTAGAAAACTTTTTTAAGCTTATAAAGAATTGAATTGAATGACTTATAAACTCATATAAAACTTATAACCGTTGTGCATATATAAACCCAAGAAAACGGCAAGAGTTCTACTTTCAAATAATTAACATGTTGTATCCCTGGGTTCTATCTCCGCGTTATCTGACGATAACAAATAAAGTTATGTTTTTATCCCGCACTAAACTCCGAGCTATCGCGGACGCAAATAACCTCTTGTCTAAATTACTTGGTTTCCAGTGTAGGCCAGTAAATACTGGAGTAGATTGAGCTAGAATTATTTGCACGATCGAAATAGCTACCTCAGTTTGCATAAGGATTAAAATTCATAAATAAGTTTTTGTTTAGTTTATATGAAATTATTAAGAATTCAAATTTTAATAAGTAAATGAACAGTAGGTGATTTTAGCAAAGTAGACAGAACAAAGGCTTGCAAAAAGAAGATACGATATCTACGTATTTATTTAACTTGCAATGTGTCTTGTATGTATTTATGTTTGTATGTTTAGGTCAAATCTTGCAACTCAATTGAGCCAGTTATAATCCTTAACCGATTGAGCTGAAATTTTGCTTACTTGTGCAAGTCGGATGACAATACAATATTATAGAGTCAATGAGCTGTACTGATGATGCAGCCGGGAGATATTTGACAGACCTTATAAACAACATAAATTGATTGAGTAGGACTCATTTGATTTGTCTTGACGAGCACTTTAGCCTCACAATAAAAACTTGTACAAAGAATGTAAATTTCACGTCTTTATTTGCAGACAGACCATTTTGGGTCTTGCAGCTCTTAGCACACAGAGCCCAGGGTCGCAAGACCTAGACCAAGATTGATTTGATTTGAAAGGATTCAGGAAAACCAGTGAGAGAGGCCCATGTCGCAGAATGAATATAAGAATTACTTAAAGAAAAGAACAGAACCTCCTAGGGTCCATGCCATTATGTATGTAACACTTTCATTAACGTAAACGTCGTGACGTCTGAAATGACGAGTATTATGTACACCTGTGTATTCCTATCTATTTTAGGTTTTCTCTTTATTCCTGCGTACAGTGGTAATTTCCACCGATGTTTTAAGTGCGTAGCTGCGACATACGAGACACGCAGTAATACGATATCTAAGAGGTCGGCTTCTGTTTCAGTTACGGTGCGTGAGTTAGTTATATTTAGGCGATTGTGAGTTATGTTTAATAATACGGAGTCCATTTTCGTTTTTTTGCTTGCATTGTGTTAAGTTATTAAGTAGAAATATTAGTACAGATACATTTTCACGTCTATATCCCTGACGGGGAAGACAGAGCCCAGGGCCGTTAGGCCCAAAGGCCACACTTAGCGTGGTGGTGGGCGTTAAGATGGAAAAGGAATCAAAATAGTGATGGGTTGCTAGCCGCATCGCCTATTACCATGATTCAAATCTCGCCCATTCCCTCGATCGGCTCTTACGATCTACGCGGGAAGAGAAGCAGCTGGTACATTCTACGTTTTTTCTTAATAAATTTTTTTTTTCGTAAAAATATTAGTCATTGCATTTTATCAATTTATAATTTACCCTAATTTTTTGTTTACTTCTAAGTTTACTACATTAACCGTCAACTATAAATTAATATAAATTAATACTAGATTGAATAGTTGGTTTAAAACACCCTTAAAAGTTGACATGTAGTAAAATGACATCCTAATATCTGTCAAGTGTCAATGTAAACATGATCTAGGCGGATAGGGGTTGATCTAATATGAACGTCCATGTTTTATTAAATGAACGCCCCCGTTCCGTCTCCGCACCTCCCCCGTTCTTGCATTGTCAAGTATGTTGAGCACACATACACTGCCGTATGCACGGATGTATAGTTTCGTTTGTAGTAATAGAATGCATAAATGATACTCCACTTCTATAAAGTCCCATACCTGTGGTAATGGCCCAAACGTCAGTAAGAAGTTTCATTCCGGCCAATAGTGGAAATAAGAAGCGGCTCTGTAAGTTTAATCTTGTGTGTTCAACATAAATCAGCAAAACAGGTAAAATGTACATCCATAATTCACAATTTCGATAAAGCAAGCTCTCCAAAAACCAAAAGTTTATTAAATTTATTACGGCGTGGGTCGTTTACAACAAACAAATAAAACATAGCCGTAAAGTACATTCTCTTGATGTTATTTTTCATAAAACAAAGTTGGGAGATGTATGGAGTAATGCTCCTCCTACGCCACTTGTACAAAACCCATAATCCGTCAACACCCACAGGTTCTGTTTGTATAAAATGCTCAAACAATAATAACTTTAATTAACATAACTACATACTCGTAAACATTAAATAAATAAATAAATAAATATATAGGACAAGTTACACTGATTGAGCTAGCCTCAAAGTAAGTTCGAGACTGTGTTATGAGATACTAACTCAACGATACTATATTTTATAACAAATAGATATATAGATACACATCCAAGATCCAGGACAATTTGAAAAAGGCCATTTTCCAACTTGCCCTAACCGGGGATCGAACCCGGAACTCTGGGTGGCGGACTAGCATGTTGACCACTACGCCACGGAGGTCGTCAACTTAAGACGTAAGATTAACTGAAGACTTATTATATTCATGAGAATAATGTGAGGTCGTAGAGAAATTAAAAGAGAAGAACATACACACAAAAAATCGCGACGGATGATATCTACCTCCTTTTTAGGGTTCCGTAGTAAACAAGGAACCCTTATAGTTTCGCCATGTCTGTCTGTCTGTCTGTCTGTCTGTCTGTATGTCTGTCTGTCCGTCCACGGTCCTACTCAGAAACTATAAGTACTAGAAAGCTGTAATTTGGCATGGATATGTATATCAATCATGGCGAAAAAGTCGTAAAATAAAATATGGAAACAATTATTTTTTTTGGGTAGCTGCCATACATGTAAAGAGGAAGTCAATATTTTTTTTCTCTACAAACACATTGTGTGGGGTATCGTTGAATTGGTCTTTCAAAAATATTGTGAGCCATTCTCCCTCTCATCCCAAACCATTTTACGATTTAGGGATCCGTGTCTGAAATATTTAGGTTTAAAGTGAAGTTTTTTGTTAAAGTCACGTGTCCTCCCCATCTATCTGCTAAACGGTTATATATGGACACGTGAAAAAAATCACAGCTATAGTATACATAATGTAGTTCATAGGAAAACTATCAGAGCTAAGTAGGGTTAACAAATTAAAAAGTTATAGGCAATCAACTTATAAAATGTACTCGAAAAGGAAAATTTCATACAAATTCAATAGATACTTAGACTTTTTAGTGGTATGAACTCAAAGTTGGCATTTACAACTACGGAATCCTACACTGCGCGTGGCCCGACACGCACTTGGCAAATTATTTGGAAGTCGGTTTAAAATAGTGTTATTCTACAACGTGGAAGGGACATACCCGCAATAAATCAAACCACAGGCTATACTAGATCACTATTTAATAATGATAATAAAATAAAAAAACAAGAAACAAAAAAATCGACATGCCCGGGCTAATGCACACTTTTGTATGGAAATGCAATTTTTTTTTTGTTTTTTACTTATAGTCCCATTATATTATACTATAGTGGTGTAGTATAGCCCGTGGTTCGAATTATTACGGGTATTGCTCTTAATAATTCGAACCACATACATTCAGCCGAAATGAGGATGTTGCGATGGATGTGTGGGGTGACACGAAGGGATAGGATTAGAAATGTATACGTAAGGGGAAGTATAAAGGTAGCACCAATAAACGAGAAAGTAAGAAGCAACCGGTTGTCTTGGTTTGGACATGTAATGAGAAGAGAAGATCAACACGTAACAAAAAGAACTTTAAACATGAAGGTAAGTGGAAATAGGGGAAGGGAAAGACCAAAAAAGAGGTGGATGGAATGCGTAAGGCAAGATATGGGGGTAATAGGAGTAGATGTTAGTATGACGGAAAAAAGAGGACTGTGGAAAGGGAAGACATACTGCGCCGACCCCAGATAATGGGATAAGGTAAGGCAGATGATGATTGCTCTTCCAGGTTGCATTTTTCTTCTTTCAGTGCCATCTTCAATGAAGGTCGGCAATCATCATTGCGAACTGCACTTTTGAGACGGCCGCTCGGAACAGGGCTCGCGTACTTTTCTGGTACCATTGGCGTAGATTCTTCAGCCACGATGTTCTCCTCCGTCCAGGCCGCCTTCTGCCTTGGATCTTGCCTTGTATGATAAGTTGAAGGAGTTCATATTTGTCGCTACGTATTAGATTATAGCTGAGTATAATCTTGTTCTGTGGCTGAGTATCTCTGCTAATTATGACTATACGCCTACTACTTAACGCAAACATTATTAACACCCGTGAAGGTTTTAAGTTAAACCGTTTTTATTGTATTGTAATTACGTACATTTGTTTATATTCAATGGCTTTATTATTTATTTCAAAAGGAGACGAAGGTCGAAATTATAACAAAAGTCAAGTACGAGTTTCAACAGAAGCTTATTACTTACGTATTGATTGTTTATGAGAAATGAGCATGGTATGATTGGATACCGTTGAAGTTTTGCCATTAATCATCGCATTATTTAACAAGATTACTTGCCAGGCAAATAAAAAAAACCGACTTTCAGGCGTTTACTCCCCATAACTTTAAAACCGGTGAACCGATTTGCATCTAACATAGCTAAGAACCATCTCGATTAAGTCAGTTTTTAAACAAAAAAACGCATTAAGTTTGGCCCATTCGTTTATGCGATACGATGGCAGAGACAGACACAGACACGTCAAACTTATAAAACTTACTTTTACAGGGTAAGTTCGGAAATGGCAAAGGACATACAATTTTAGAGGGAGTTGATATACAGGCAGTAAATCTGTAACCTTACCATATTCTCAGACGTACCTATACCTATCATAAACCACTTTCCCCAAGGAACATAGATCGAAATATCTATATCTATCTATACATATAATAAAACAGTAAAAAAAGTGTGTCTGTACATTAAATATATTTTCAAAAAAAAATATTGGGGGCGATGGAGACGTAGTAATAGAGAAAGAATTTAAAAAAAAATATCTGTCTGTTTGTCTGTTTGTCTGTTTGTACACGCTAAACTCCGGAAATACTGGACGGATTCGAATGAAACTTTTTTTGTTATATAGCTATTAAGCCTGGACAATATATAGGGTATAAATGATTTTGAAAAATAGAACGCCTGATGCAGAACCATAATGGTCCAGCTAAACTATAAGAGATATAAAAATGCTGCCTTAGTAAAAGTTGTTCAGCCTGATGAGCATTTTCCAGAGACATAAAATCCACGCGAACGAAGTCGCGGGCTTTGGCTAGTAAACAATTAATTGGACTTCCCATACTAAATTGATCAGCAATTTTGTAAGGCTGATCAATTTTGTTTTTATACTTCGCCCTCTCTTTGGGAAAATTATTAAAATTAATCAGTATCGTCATCGTCCGATACCGATACTGATTATTATCTATATTGTTAAGAATGATCGGTATCTTCCGATACCGATCATTCTTAACAACTCGGTACGTCTGAGAATATGGCGAGGTTGCAGATTTACAGCCTGAAGCCGAATCGGAACGAAACGTAATCAATACATAATCCAATAGTTTCTCAATATAAAATTAAGCGATTCTCGACATCGAATGTTCGTATAATATTATTCAACAAGATTATCCATAAAATGAGCGACACAATCCATAAATGTCGTTTGTTGACTAGAAGCTTGATATTTGAAATTGTAATTTCATCCACTATAACTGTATGGTTATCTCACACACACACTGCCATACATTATGTATGTATGGCTATCTTAAACTGTAGGACATTTAAATAATTTCACATACATAGAAGGGTTGTTGAAATGCGTTGGCCGGGGTATGTCCACTAAGATAATATGATCCGTATTTATTTTGAAAAAATTAGGCATACAAGATGCAATACTTTAGTACTCAAACTGAATAATGTAATAAGAAATGCACGTGATAGCTGAGTTGGTAAGAGCATGGTTCAAGTCTCGCACACGTGGTATTTTTTTATCATTTCTTATTTCATTATTTAGTATAGTTTGATCTGATGCGAGAGGAAATGAATCATACGAACACTAAAAGTTTATTTTGACATAATTTTGTCCGCCTTTGGTAAGTACATAATCCTTTTTTATATTTTGACGAACTACAGTTCTGTATGTCAGTAAGTACTGTTCAGTTAGTCCGCCATTCGGTTCTGGGTTATATCGCCAGTTAGAGCAAGTTGAGGAATGGCCTTTTTAAAATAATCATTGATCTTCGGTTACCTTTATCTGTTTATAAGTATATTTATCGTTAAATATAGTATCTCATAACTCAAGTTTAAGAACTTCCTTTCGATCTAGTGATTTCGATATTGTGTCGCTATAATTATTGTCTCTAAATTGTCATGGTTTTGTATTGATGATTCATATTAATCGGATCATCAAGATCAAGTTTAAAAACTTCAATTGTATTGAAGTTTTTAAACTTGATCTTGATGATCCGATTCAATCTTCGATCCGATCTTGGTAGCCTATATTAGTTATTTTCCTGAATATTTAAGTTATAGATATTTTCACAACATTTTTGTGACGTTGTCATATCGATCGGCTCAGAGTGGAGATACCCACTGGCAGAAATATGATCATGTACCATAACAATTATGAGACAGTTCCTGATGCCATATGGTCTATGCTCCTATTCCTGACTGGCACTGACAAATATGGGTGTGGCGAGGAGTCCAAGTTGGGAGAGACGTCGTATTTTCACTAAAGGTTTTATTAAAATAAAAAGAGGCAATCTTACTGTCATTATTTATTTTATTGTTACGGTATTAACTTTCTACTTTATTTTTGTTTGTAATATTGTTGGACACTCTTCTTTATTTAATGTTGTTGCGTTCAAACGATTTATTTTTATTTTATATTTTTCCTATAAAGTAGTTTTCACGATTTCCCATATGCCATTGTAAATAAACGAAAAATCCATTTCTAAAGTTTTTATCACTCAAAGGTACAGTAAGTCTTAGCCGCCTTTATCAGTCCATAAGCTAATTTGCTTATTAGGAAAAAAATAAAGAATTACCTTTCGTCATAGCCACAGCTTACCATTGCCACAGCGTATACCGTTAATGGCAAGATAGGCTACCAAGTTATATGCTATAGTATTATAAACTAGCATGTACATATCGATACACTAATAAGTGTTTATACCTGAGGAGGTAGACACAGCATAAGGATGTAAAACCAGGTATAACTATGTGCACGTTAATAGTACTGAGAAGACAAAATTGCATGAGTCTATGAATTGACACAGCGTACTCCTCAAAAGGCAAGATCGGGCTGGCTATATGGGCAGCGACGAAATCATGAACATCATGAAATAACAGCGGCTGCAATCTACATCGATATATTATCACATCTTTATTATTAACGAGGTAGACAGAGCCTAAGGCCGCAAAAACCTAAAGCCACGTTCAGTGTAATATCAAGTCAATAGTATATACATACATACTATCACGTCTTTATCCCTAATGGGGCAGACAGAGCATTTTGGGTCTTGCGGTTCTATGCAGAGCCCAGGGCCGCAAGACCCAAAAGCCACTTTTAGCGTCATGGTGGGCGAGAAGATGGAAAAGCAATCAATACAGTGATGGGTTGCTAGCCGCATCGCCTGTTAAAATGATTTGCATTTTTGCCCATTCCCTCGATCGGCTTTTACGATCTGCTTCTCTTTCTGATCTTAGTTTATACAGTTAGAGTAAAATAGAATCGCTATCGTCTATGACTTGCCACAGCGTACTTCTCCAAAGGCAAGATCAGGCTACCTATATGAGCAGCGACGATATCATAAACTAACAGCGTGGTCGACAGAGCCTAAGGCCGCAAAACTCAAAGGCCACGTTCAGTGTCATCATCATCATCATTACAGCTGGACATAGTAATAGACATACGTTCAGTGTAATGGCACGTGTATAAACAGGTACAGTAAAAAGTAATCGCTAGCGTCTATGACTTGCCACAGCGTACTCCTCAAAAGGCAAGATCAGGCTACCTATATGGGCAGCGACGATATCATAAACTAACAGTGGCTGCATCTACATCGAGCGATGCTGGAATGCGCGTAAGAGCTGCCGGAGAGCATAGAGTTATGTGCTGGAGAATAGGGGTGCCGTTTTGAAAGAATTGGTAATGCTGTTACGATGTTAGGGTAGAATAAACAATTTAGTGGTGTTATAATTTGTAATATATAATTTTACGATGAAAAAAGAGGGTAGGCCGATACGGTGGCAATGACGTAGTTCCTCAGTGTGCCAGAAAGCATGACGGCAGAAATGTCGTTGAAATATCTGGCAAAAAGTTAGTTCGTATTACTAATAACAACTAACTTTGTAATAATTATGTAATATAAAAGTTAAAAAAAAAAACTTGTTATTAAAAGAAAAATTGTTTAGAAATAACCACTGCCATTATTATTAAATGGATAGAATAAGAAGACTAATGACGGCATGAGATGACTTGGCAGAAACATCGAAATTATTATTGAAAAACATACCCAAAACTTTTAATTCTTTGGCAAACAAAAATTCAAGTAGTCAAGCAAAATCCTAGCAAAAGTTTTTCAGCCTGATGAGCATTTTCCAGAGACATAAAGTTCACGCGAAAGAAATCGCGGGCTTCGGCTAGTTATAAAATAATTCTGCACTTGAAACTGGCAACCCTGCCTAGTGTTGTTTGTTTGGTTTCAGATGTGTACTCTTCGGAATGACGGTTGCGTAATGCGTGGTTGTTACATCTTACATCGATTGTCTAGCGGGGATTATATCTAGCTACTTGTTTTTATTTTATTTGCTATTTAAGTTTTTATTTGCACGAACAATAGAGAAAAGTGTGAATGGATGAATGGGTTAAAAAGGTTGTTAAGGTATTTCAAAGGCTAATCACGATGGAATAGATTGAATAAGCACTTATTTTTATTTTCATTTGAATTAACAATGGAGAAAGAATGCATGGAAGCTTTGATCAGTATCCAATGGATATTTTGAAAATTGATTTTATTTAAAGTTATTTTAAAGGCCTTTTTTGAGATTACGATTTAAGTGAAAAGTAAAGTAGGTAAAATATAGAAGAGAATTCTGTCAAAAAACGAAAAACTCTTCGATTAGAGCACTAAGAAGCGAATGTAAACTTAATACAGGTTAGAAGTCAACGTTTCGAAATTGAAAGACACTTAAGATGTTTTTATATAGTCATTATTAATGCTGTAACTGCTGTTATGGTCATTAAAAGTATTTGTTATTTTTAACCGACTTCAAAAAAGGAGGAGGTTGTCAATTCGATTGTATGTTTTTTAATGTATGTTACGCGATATCTTCGGCAACCGTGGACCGATTTTGATGATTATTTTTTATTTGAAAGCCTTTACTCCCATGTTGGCCCGAACTTTGGAGATATGGAAGAAACTCCTGAAAGAAATTGAAGTCGGTTGTTTTTTTTTTGTTAAAAATTTAACTATTTTGTCAAATATTGTAATTTTTTTGACCGACTTTCTTTTAAAAAGGATAAGGTTATTAATTCGTCGCGATCGTTATTCAAGCATGTCCACCGATTATTCGTATATGCCTGGACCGATTTAGAAAATTCTTTTTTTGATTGAAAGGGTATACTTGTCAGGTGGTCCCATAGAAATTTTGTCATAATCGGTTGTGTAGTTTGGGGGTGAAGTCGGTTTTTAGTTTTGAAAAATAATTTATCACACTAATATTATAAAGGCGAAACTTTGTAAGTGTGTATGTGTGTATGTTTGATACTTCTTCACGCGCAAACGGCTTGACCAATTTCGATAAAATTTGGCATACAGAAAGCTGACATCCTTGATTAACACATGGGCTATTCTTAGGCGTGGGCAACACCGGGGGGCGCAGCTAGTTTAACCTATTTTGCCACACCATACCTATCCTGCCAATCCTTTCTGTCCAGTGCGATCACATCATCCGATCATCCGACCATATTGTCTTTACACTTTGCGTAAGTCATCATTGACTTGCGCTCTTTTTTTCGTTCGTCGTCTCCTTTCATTCAAAAGTTATCTCGAGATAACTTATAAACGAAGGGAGACGTTGTCTTGAGATAACTTTTAAACAACGGGAGACGACGAATACCTAGGTACCTAAATAGGTATTATACTCTAGGTACCTATTTAAACAAAACTTAAGATGTAATGGAAGTGAAACCGAGAAAAACTGAGAAAAGCGAGGGTATTGGTCTAGAAAGCGGCTATTGGTCTGTCCTATGCTATCTGCGATCACAATTACAGAGTGCCCGCTCTAATGATAGTGCGCGGAGGAAAGTGATCCGCTCCAGGTGATCTTAGCTGCTTGTGAGTCGACGTGTTTGCTTTGGTTGCACACACACACACATACTATCACGTAAAGACGTGATAGTATGTGTGTGTGTGTGCCTAATGGGGCAGACAGAGCATTTTGGGTCTTGCGGTTGTTCGGTTGGTTGCATATAAATAATAATAAATAAATAAATATATAGGGACAAATTACACTGATTGAGCTAGCCCCAAAGTAAGTTCGAGGCTTGTGTTATGGGATACTAACTCAACGATACTATATTTTATAACAAATACATATATAGATAAACATCCAAGACCCAGGACAATTTGAAAAAGGCCATTTTCCAACTTGCCCTGACCGGGAATCGAACCCGGGACCTCTGGGTGACGGACTAGCATGGTGACCACTACGCCACGGAGGTCGTCATATGCTTTATGCTTCTGGTTGAGTCAAAGACAAAATCATCGATTTATTAATCGACTTCCAAAAAAGAACGTGATCATTTTAGGATTCCTCCAAAGGGCAAAAACGGGACCCTATTACTTGTGCTATTACTTAGACTTCGCTGTCCGTCCGTCCGTCTGTCCGTCTGTCTGGCACCAGGCTGTATCTAAGAACTGCGATAGCTAGACAGTTGAAATTTTCACAAATTATTTTGTATTTCTGTTGCCGCTGTAACAACAAATACTAAAAACAAAATAAAATAAATATTTAAGGGGGCCTCCTATATAACAAACGCGATTTTTTACAGATAATGGTAAATAACCCTTAGTGTGCGAATCCGATTCGCACTTGGGCACTTATTTACATATACTTATGTTCACCGATTTATGAGAAGATGCCTGGACTGACTTGGAAAATTCTTTTTCTGTTTAAAGGTACTGTATACTTGCGAAGTCGTCCCACAGAAATGGAACAAATATGAAAATCGGTTGTGAAGTCGGTTTATAGTTTTGAAAAAATTTATTTTTGGATATTTTGATCACATGTTAATAGTCAATTTTAATGTGCGGATTTTAGAATAATTGTTAACGTCATCATTTACTGACTATGTTTTACTTACTATTTTAGAGATATAAAGCGTATAAGGAAGGTAGACAAGCACTAAGAAAAGATATATAAATAAAAAATAATTGGTTAGTTAACCATACACAACCTACAATTGTAGACTAAATAAACCACAATCATTAAAGTAATTAAGGAGATCCTCTTTAATCCTAGTTGGACAGACGGACGGACAAACAGACAGACAGGTAGATGGGCAGATGGTTAGACATTAGGGTGTCACGCGGTCGTGATCGGAAGCCTGCTTTCTCGTAATTGTCTATTGTAAGCATTGTGAGGTATCGGATAGCTAGAGAGATTTTCTGTAACATTAAGCACCAATAGATTTTTTTATGTGTTAGTATAGATGTTTAATAGGAAAGAAGAAATAAAAACAATTTTAATTAAATTGTATACTAATCCTTGTAATAAACCTAGTCTTAATTTCAACAAATAATTTTGAAATATAAAAGATTTCAACCCCAGCATGGTACCAAGAAGCCGTGTGGTTTTACGTCAGAGTAGAATAGGGCCACTCCAAGTCTAGGACTTAGGAAATACAAGCTAAACAAATCTTATAAACATCAGTGAGACCTTTCCAACCCGTCTGGCTAGCGTGGAGAGTGTAGGCCAAGTCCTCTGGCTACTCTGGTCAAGCATGGCTCTCTCTGCTAGTACAGAGAGGATCGTGCTCCTGCAGTGGAGACAAAAAGAACCGATGATGATGGTGCCAAAAACGCTGGCTGCGTCTCCTTTGTGAATAGCTATGCTAATTCATTGAGTATAGAAGCGGCCAGCCCTTTTTTCACCAGTGATCAGGCTTGGAGTCGTCTGAGGAAGGCCAAATCTTTCCAAAAAAAACCTTCTTTATTGCACATCATTTTTCTTAAAGCATAATGAAACCTAGAAATGTTCATACTACTATTATATTCATACAAAGACGATCTGGGTCACTCACTATTTATAGGTTCAACCGTTATCTACCACCATGAATATATTACCCTACAATCAATCATTTAATAATACATTGTGCTGTATTAACATGATTGCATACAAGAAAACCGATATTAAATGTAGATGGGCAATTAAAAAGGGATTAACTCTTTTAATAAAGATAAGGTAACTACCGTTTAGCACATTAAGTAATTACATTGGCTACCGACTTTCATTGGAGTAATGACTTAGAGCCGTCAAGCAAGATTTATGCTTCAGTATTAAATTATTTTTAGACTTATTACTGGCCTTGATACCCTGATACTGAATATACGTTGCGGTATGCTTAAATACATGCTTTGAATCTTTCTTACCTAGCGATATTTTATCAAGAATCTAATGACAACGTTTGCATCGGTTCTAAGTAAAATCAAAAAGCCTATTTATAAGACTGAAAGTTTTGAACCCTTTAACTGCGAGCGTCGGATATATGCGACAAACATTGACGGGCCCATTCCGCGAAGGTCGGATATTTGCGACAAAAAAATGCTCGTATGGCATATAACTTACGTATCCATATCCTTTTTTCGTTGTAGATAGGTAATTTAGATTTACTATGTCTCGCGCTGGGGGCACGACAACTGATATAAAGTCTCAAAGTGAAAGGGTTTAAACAGACTCCAATTGATTGATATAGTTTAGTACTACCATTCCGGTAATACAACTCGGTATATAACTATTTTTTGAGACATCCTTTAAAGTTCATACATATAATAATCGGTGCAATGACTAAAGCACGAGCTTATATAATTATATCATATATTCATATCAAAGACTCAATTACCAAGAGAATTTATATAAAATCTCATTTGATATCAATGCTTTTCAATGTCAGATAAATTATCAACCGTTAGTTGTCTATTTAGCTAAGTCATCAGCGAGGTTATTACTACAGGATTACACGCAATTTCCTCACAGTGTTACATCTGATTTCATTATAGAAATGACATACAATTATTTATGAATGAATGCAGTAAATGGCGCTAGGATCAAGGGTGCATTAAAGGGGTTAATTAATATAATTACCTCAGCATGTTGCGCTTAAGAGGGTATTTTCTTTAAGTACAAAACTCTCAAGGAAATAGTTTCAAAGATGACAGTGAATAAATTGCCTTGCAACTATTAATTTCTTCATTCTAGGAAAACTATATAAGTACTCGTATTTTTCATATTTTTCTGCCTGTAGATATTAGTCACGTAATTTTTATCTTCTTCCGCTTATCGCTAGGGCCTGACACAGTGTGATTGAGATTTTTAAAAGAAAAAAACAGAGTGCCTTTATTGTGCGAAAGTATGGTCAAAAGTCAAAAATCATTTATTTACCTTTCGATACTTGTATCACTTTATAATTGTCATATTTTTTCTATTTCATTCGATTTCTCAAGAGGTAAATGTTGACGTCAGATCATTTACTTACAGCTAAGTTTATTGCCGCTTCCTAAGCGCAAGTGCATAAGAAGCGGTAACAAACTGTACTGCAGCATTTTCTCCAAAAACGTCAACTTACAATCATACTGAACATAATAGAGAATTCAACAATTTGCAAAATGCACCAGATGTGCAATTACCAGTTGCAAAACCGACTGTTACCGATTTGCTACAACCATTTCTCCAGTCTCGAGTCACACTTATTACTTGGTAATAGAGTTGGAAATGAATTGACAAGTCACAGAGTAACGAAGCTATTGATTTTTGTATCGGATGACAGACTGTAACATTTGTAAACTGTGTCATTGTTACGAATCATTCTGTTACGTAATTTTGTAAGAGAGTTAAAGTTTTCTTTTTGAAAGAACCATCGAATATACATTAAGTCATCAGAATATGCGTAATGTAATCGTCATCATCATCAGGTCTTTTTGTCTCTACTGCAGGAGCAACCTCTGGATTCGGCGCTTTTCGTCAGATACGCAACTGGTCAGATGCATCTCGTCATCTCTCATGATAGACTCGCTCTGGTAGTACCAGAGCCATACTTGGTCAGAGCAGCCGGAGGACTTGGCTTACACTCTCCACGTGGCCGGACGGGTTATAGAGGTCTCATAATGTTTATAAGATTTACCTTGTACTCATAAGTTTCCTTGTTATCTCCAAAATCGGCAATTATGAGGACTAATGTCTTCTTACAAAATGAGTTATTATGAAGCATTTTATACAGTTAAATTGTAGCCCTTACTTACGGTGCAATAACATTATATAACATAAGTAGTACATGTACGGCAATGTGAGACGAAGCAGCGTGCGACCTAGTTGCGGCTCTATCAGCCATAGTACCGCTAGAAAATAAAACAAAGGTTCTAGTTGATTTGTTAAACTTTAAATAATTTAAATTAATTTTTAGTAATTTTTTTAGTATTATTTATTACAAAAGCTAAAAACTCTATAAGTAAACTTTTCGTAAATCGTTTACTTATAACTATGTTTTGGAGGTACTGGTCGTCCTTTCCGACTTATGGAACTACAGGAGTAAACCGTTTACAAAATACCTATTTTAAATATGTGAAACATAAATACAGACCCCGCAAAAAGCTAAATAAAAACAATCCCAATTTGGTACCTAATACGGTTTTTTTTCCTTTTAATTCATGTGTACCAAATAAACAATTTTTCTTTCTTCTTTCTTTTCTTTCAATCCAGCTTTTTAATTATCCTCTTTATATAATTATTTCATTGTTTAATTTGCTGTCTGTACATGACAAGTAAGTAAATAGACTAGTCGTTACGCACCGACCACTACTATAGTCCACAAAGGAAGCCGTGGTCGGTGTGAACAAAATAAGAGGTGTTGTGTTACTCATATGTTCCTGTGGTCATTTTGTTTGTGACGAGATCCTATATCGGTAGGTGTTAAGTTAAGGGCCATGGTGGTAATTTTTGTCAATAGATTTCATTAAAAAACTACAAATAAGTATAAAAAAAGATTATGGGAACCAAAGTAACTTCTATGCCTTTTTATGCGACTAAGGATGCAAACAGGCCTATGTAAATGTATTTATTTATTTTATAATAAAATATTATAAGTATGTCTAATCGGCTAAGTGTGGTCGAACTCGCGAACGAAGGGTTCCGTAACTTCCGTATCATTGTCTATAAAAAAACTACGTTTGATGCGAGCCTCGGTTAAATATTTATTTTATTCTGTTTTATAGTCATTATCTGTGACAATTTAAACTTTCTACTTAACAGTCACGGTTCATGGGATACAGTCTGGTGACAGACAGACGGACAGTGAAGTCTTAGTAACAGGGTCCCGTTTTTACCCTTAGATACAAAATCATAAAAAGAGTTGTGATAGGTTTTCTACCCGTATTTTCTTCACGTAAAATGCTATTGCACTTTAAAAAAATAAAAAAAACTATATTTATCTTTCATAATCAAACACAATCTCAAAATAAAACATATTTACACTAAATCGATATCAAATATGGCGGAATATTTCCGTATCTCAGGCAAAGATATGAAATCTAATACTGAAGATATGAAATCTAAAGTAGACCTTTCTTATTCTGTGTTGAGTAATTCAGGTGAAACATTATCAGGAACAAAATCAATTGTGTTCCAATATAGATATTGCTATATCTAAGTAGGTTTTTAGGTGAAATTTTGATCTTAGTTGAGATATTTATTTCATAATTCGATAAGGAATATTTCTTTTTTAAAAACACTTATGTTCCAGAGTACATATTTTTATGGAAAATACAAAGCATTTAAATTTATAAAAGACAAGAGATAGTCGCTCCGTATCGTTTCTCGCTCAAAGGGTTTCTATCGCTATACAACGTGGAAATGCTGCTAGCATTATGAGAGTTTTGATTAAAAAGCAGTAAATTTTCTTACCAGTAGTGAAAATTTTTAATTTATATTTATGTTCTTAAAATTTTTAGTTACTAATTACAATTAAACTAACTCTTTTACTGGATTATACTAACTTCAGATAAACATGAAAAAAAAACATTGCGTTGATATTTTCAATTATCAACTTAGTCATTATTATAAAATCGTTAGCAAATACTTTATCTTTCATAATACTATGACGAATTTTACAAATAAATTAAACTATCAAAATAAACAAACTAAATTGACAAATTAACATTTACTTAAATCATTTTATTATCTTCTTTGTGCTGTCAAATTTCAAATCCATTTTTTACTATTTGTGCAAAAAAGCAACGTTTGCTCCGTGAAATTGACTTCTCAAATAATCTTACTGACTGAATACAATCGAATGACTGAGCTACTACAGCAAATGCGACCGAATCGAATGATCCAATTTATCGATTGATCAAGAACCGATTAATTATTCTGACGTCTTGTTTGTCTAACGGTGAAATCTAGCTCAGACTGGGCGAGTTGACTGGAGGAGAAAATGAGCGCTAGAAGTATAAGTGAGTTCTATCAGTGAGAGATTTAACATGTGGTTAATGATGTTGAGACATTTTTATGTAAATTATTCTTAGAATTTTGTTTATTCGGTAATTAGACCTTTACCACAGAGCATGCCCTTACAGGCACTTTTACACGTCATTAAGCTTGGTTAAAATTATGTGGTATGTTTATTTATTTTAATTTAAGTATTTTTAAAGAAAAGCTGCCAATACCAGCACTTCGCAACGGCCATAAGAAACTCATTCTAACGAGTCTAGCCTCTCTAATCTTAATAAAGTAATAAAATTATAATAAAATCCTTTCAAACAAAGTCTGAATATTTTATACATGAATAATGATCTTAAAATGCAAATAAAAGGGTAAGGTTTCTCAAACATCTTTTTTTTTACAAAATAAATTAGTCAGTCATTAGACCTATTAAGTATCCTATGTTTTTTCGATGATACCTAGTTTATAAGAAGCACACTAGCACACTAATATACAAATAGCAATACTCGGTATTAAACTAAGCTTGTATGCTAACTCGCTCTGTATGACCTTTGCCTAGAGACTATATTAACCGGATATCCGAAATCGTAATAATTGCATTCTATATTACGACAGATGATTAATTAAAATTATGCAATTAACAAATATTGATTATCTCTGCGATCACTATGTTACGACATTGTGGCTAATTTAGATGTCAAAATGGTGATCTAAGTCTAGTTTCACGATGAAAAATTATCTCTTGTGGCTTTATGAAATCATTTATTACGTTGTTGTTTTTATTTTGCAAAGTATTCTCTATGAAAGAAACGATGTCATAATTTTGTTATTAGTTTATCGATGTTTATTTGCTGCTATTCATGCAACTAAGTATATTATTGCAATATAAAGGGTTTCCATAAAAAAATAAAAATAAAATTGTTGAATTTGACTAACACAGTTCACTAACGACGTGTCAAATATTGAAATGTTTCTACTTTTTAAAAATTTTAAATAGTTTATTTTTCATGCAACATAAAATGTCGCATGTGGTGATTCTTTTTGATTCTGATCAGAAAGAGGTATAGTTTTTTTTAAATTAACCTGCATTGTGAAACCAGGCAGGCCAAGAAAACTTGAGCGATGACAACAGATATTTTGAAAATAATTAGTCGCAGGTCGTACAAAATAAGTAAAAGGTTAAGGTGGAGACCTTGGCCCGGCAGTGGGACAATATAGGTTAATAAAAAAAGCCTATACTTTCCCACTACTGGGAAAAGGGTCTCCCCCATCTCCTTCTAAATATCTTGATCATGTGCTGGTAACAAAGTGCAATCCCAAGGATGGTCGGAGGAAGAGAGGTGGGCCCTAGAAGCGTTGTTGTGACGACTTGCGACACTTTGAGAGGGAATGGTTGGAGGTATAGTTATTAAGTTAAATTATTACAAAATGAGTTCGTATTTCATGTAACCCGATCAGTCGCGCGGCGGCGGTCGAGCGAGACGCTCGTAACCGACACCGTCCACGAAAGTGGATTTCCTTTCACGAGAAAACTCTATATGCACCGATTTCTATTGTACTTTCCTTTAGGCTTAAGCTAAGGTTCGTTCACTAGTCTTTAAAAAAAAAACTAAATTTTTTATTTTTCATAATAAGTAAAGATTTAAAGATCCAAAAATTAATTTCAATGGAAATTTTTTACAAAAATCTTCTAATAAAAATTTTTACCACTCACAAGTTTTCTCGTCAATAGATTCGTAATCACCTCGCGCACTCCAATTGCGCTTTCACATAGTTTAATGCTCCCCATTTTGGATTATGCCGATTCTTGTTACCTAGACATTACGCAGGAGCAATTAACCAAGCTTGAGCGTCTCCAAAACCTTTGCATCCGATTTATCTTCGGTTTGAGGAAGTACGATCACGTCTCTCAATTTCGCACGCAACTCAAGTGGCTCCCTATTCAACTCCGCCGAGACTGGCATATTCTATCACTTCTTTACTCCATCCTTTTTAATCCTTCTTATCCCAACTACCTCAAGGAGCGCTTCGTTTTCCTTAAAGATGCCCATGAACGCAATTTACGCAGTTCAGAAAATCTTAGGCTTGACATTCCTCCTCACTCCACTGTAATGTATTCTAATTCTTTCACTGTACATTCTGCCCTTCTTTGGAATGCTCTTCCGTCCCGCATCCACTTTGCAAGTTTCAAGAACCAGGTAAAGTCGCATTTTCTTTCAACTACACAGTAGCTTATTTCCTATACATTTTAATATGATCATAATCTTCGTTCTTATTTCCGTTGTGTATGACATGTATTTTTTTTATTGTTAGTATTCTAATGTATATATATATTTATGTATGTATGTGTATGTTTATGTTTGTATGTATATATATACTTATATTTGATATTATATATTTATAATTAATATTTATTTATGTAGATTACCGTATTACCTTATATGTATTTTAGATTATCCGACTTATATATTTTTATTTTTGCTGTCATATCACGATATAAAATTAAGTTAGTACTATGCTCACTATCGCACCACTCATACTCATTTTGACGACCTCCGTGGCGTAGTGGTCACCATGCTAGTCCGCCACCCAGAGGTCCCGGGTTCGATCCCCGGTCAGGGCAAGTTGAAAAATGGCCTTTTTCAAATTGTCCTGGGTCTTGGATGTTTATCTATATATGTATTTGCTATAAAATATAGTATCGTTGAGTTAGTATCCCATAACACAAGTCTCGAACTTACTTTGGGGCTAGCTCAATCAGTGTAATTTGTCCAAAAAAAAAAAAAAAATACACACACATTTACTATTACTCCTATTTGCCAATCCTGTCACCCAAAGGTAGCCTGTAAGAGATTGCCTTGGCGATAAGGCCGCCTATTGTACATCTGAATTTATATTTAAATGTTATTTTCATGTGTTTTGGTGCAATAAAGTGTTTTTACTTTTACTTACTTTTACACCTCTATTTTATTTTACATCGTAGGACACACAAAAAAAATTTGCGACAAACTCATATCTCATAACCTCCTCCTATTTTACAGTCCTATTTTTGAAGTAGTTAAACTTTTGGAGAGGAACTATTTACAATTGAGTTCAACATTTACAGGACCTACAAGTAAGTACCCCCTTTTATTTACAAAAACGGCCCAAACCAATAATTTTTGTATTAGTACTTATTGCAAATAACTTAAAATGTCCGAACACTGCAAATATTATACAAAGGGTGATGAAATGTTTTGCGAAGAGAACAGCCTGCTCTCTCCCACATACTGCATGTGCAAGTACAGTCGGCCACACGACTATGTTTTGATTAATAAATTAAAAAAAATCATTGTCATCATCAGATTTTTTGTCTTCACTGCAGGATAACGACCTTCTTTGTACTACCAGAGCCATACTTGGTCAGAGCAGCCAGATGACTTGGCCTACACTCTCCTCGCTGGCCAGACGGGTTGGAGAGGTCTCATTGATGTTTATAAGCTTTGTTAAACTTGTATTTCCTAAGTCATTTTCTAAGATATCCACAACAGGACTTGAAGTGTCCCTATTCTATTTTGCCGGAAACCATACGGCAATGAAACAAATAAATACCATCGACACGTGACGAGCGACAGTATGTCGCTCGTCTGTAAGAGCGCTAAGGATATCAACTCATATGACGCGGTTAAAAAAGTTGTGTAAAAGAACTTTTTCGTAAATATCAACATTCAAATCCATCTTTTTAGATACCGTTTCTCTTTTGAGTCAGTGACAGAGAGAGTCTGAATATGTGGCAGGTCCCGATTAACGCAGTTTATACCTGATGCGGCGATTAGATGTTAAAATACAACCACAGGTCACAACAGAAGTAATGTGTTCGCCTATTCGCTACATTAGAACTACAAAGTTGCTGGGTGCAAGAAATGTTTAAACAAATAAATATGTATGAAACCCTGTTCTAGACTAAATCATTTTAATGTTATTGATGTGTGCGACTGTACCAAGGGATCAATGACACAGATATTGTGTTACCCGTCGCCAATCGATAACTACCAGCAATGAACATATTTATGATTCATTTAGAGGAAAGGTTCATAGGAGACACATTGGAACCACAACAATTTAATTGTTGTTGTGGTAAAATGGTTATTTTTAACCCTCGGGGCAAAACGTGGACATAACCAGATAATAAAATTGAAATAGGTAAACTTAGTCACTTCTAAAGGAGCTTTGTAAGCTTTTATGAAAATAACTGCCTTGTGATTTCCGGTAGAGTAGAATTCCACTCTAAGTAATTCCGTGGATGTCATAGAAGGCGATTTAGTAAATACAAGCTAAACAAAGCTTATAAACATCAATGCTTTTATGAAAATAACTGCCTTGTGATTTCCGGTAGAGTAGAATTCCACTCTAAGTAATTCCGTGGATGTCATAGAAGGCGATTTAGTAAATACAAGCTAAACAAAGCTTATAAACATCAATGCTTTTATGAAAATAACTGCCTTGTGATTTCCGGTAGAGTAGAATTCCACTCCAAGTAATTCCGTGGATGTCATAGAAGGCGATTTAGTAAATACAAGCTAAACAAAGCTTATAAACATCAATGAGACCTCTCTAACCCGTCTGGCCAGCGCGGAGAGTGTAGGCCATATTCCTCTGGCTGCTCTGGCCAAGTATGGCTCTGATAGTACAGAGAGTCGTGCTCCTGCAGTGGAAACGAAAAAACCTGATGATGATAATGCAAGTAACTGTTGTTATCTATCACAATATTCTAATAACTCTATTGTTCTTGTATCAAAACAACTTATTTTTATATCTGTACTGCATGTAAAGGTGAGATAGCAGAAAAAGGAAAATACTCACATGCTGTGCCGACCCTACATACTTAGTGGGATAAGGAAAAGGCAGAAGAAGAAGAAGCTGTATGCAAAGGTGTTCTTTAAACCTCAAAAAGCTAGCTGTTCCGCCCGTTCCCGTTATTTTTCCATATTTTCCCACCAAACCTTCCCTAGACGTGATAAAATATTTCGAAACCAAAATTAGTCAAAACGTTCTAGTCGTTCTTGAGTTTTAACAAGACCAACGAACAGCAATTCATTTTTATTATACATAAATACAGTCAAATCACACAGATTGAGCTAGCTAGCCCCAAAGTAAGTTCGAGACTTAAATAATAGATAGAAAAGGAATTTACTAAGTGTAGTACAATATAATTTAATATATCTGACACAGAAAAGATAGTAAGTAACTAGGTAGATACACTTAGGTATAATATTTGCTTTTTTATATAATATTTTACGTTGTTTTTATAAATTTTCATAACTATAGAATATAAAGAGGTGATTCGACGACCTCCGTGGCGTGATGGTCAACACGCTAGACCGCTAATCCGGAGGTCCTGAGTTCGATCCCCAGCCAGGGCAAGTTGGAAAATGGCCTTTTTCAAATTGTCCTGGGTCTTGGATGTTTATCTATATATGTATTTGTTACAAAATATAGTATCGTTGAGTTAGTATCTCATGACACAAGTCTCGAACTTACTTTGGGGCTAGCTCAATCAGTGTAATTTGTCCCTATATATTTATTTATATATTTATGATTACTATATATATAAATATGCAGAGTATGTTTTTTAGGTATGTATGTTATCAAAAGAAACGCAATAATTTAATCTATTCATATCAACTAGACAATATATGTAATATAGAGAACCGTGTTTAATTTTGACATAATTTCAATATTACTTAAGGGCTCGAGATTGTGAGTTACTGATACCTTATTTCTAAATATTCTATACTTACATAGTTGGAAATAAATTGCCGTTGAGAAACACTAGATTGCAGTATCGGATAGCTAGTAATAGAGTTTTATTATTGATAATTCGTTAAGCTTCAACTACGAGCAATATGATTGATAAAGTACGATTAAATAGCAAGTTATTTATAATGGCTACACCTCAGCTTCGATCGGGTTCTACAACTTCTAAGGTTATTGTTATAATGCGAAAACTTAGGTACTTAAGTTGTAAAAGCGCTCTTACAGATTAGCGACAGTATGCCCGCGATACCTGTCGGCGACGGTCGGCGACCGTCGCAAAAGGACGCGAGACACATGTCAATCTATCACAAACTGTCAGGAACTGTCGCGCGACGGTCGCCAATAATCGCGAGGCAGTTCTAAGTTGGCGTTAAAATTTTTGTTTGTATTTCATGATACTTTTGTTTTTATGTGGATTAAACTATATAGCTGCGAAATTTGCGGAGTGTAAAGAAAAATCCTTCTTGAATTGATGAATGCTATAGCGTGGTCAAATTTTTGACAACCACACGGGAATCTAACATGTTTCCTATGAATCCAGGCAATAAGCTATCTACATTATTCTACATGACAGATTTCATTCTAATCCGTTCAGCCGTTTTGGCACAAAAGCGGATCATACGTCCAGATATCCTTACGTCCATTCGCGTTAATAATGTCAATAGGATAACAATCCTGATCATACATCCAGATGTCTATATTGTCTATACGTCTTCTTCTTCTTATCGTGTGTGTTAGTGACTAACACTAATGTCAGAGTCTTTAAACCGCCTTAAAAAGGCATCTGACATGGTTTTATATATCGACCAATGTCAAAGACAGTGACCGGGACGACGGATTAACGTGCCCTCCTAAGCACGGATAATCTTACTTATCAGACAATCAGGTGGTCAGCCTACAATGTCCTAACCAAACTAGGACAACAACACAAAGTCGTTGCCCCGCCGGGAATCGAACCCGCGACCTCCGGGTATGAGCCGAATGCTCTAAGCACTACACCACGGAGGCAGTTCTATACGTCAATTCGCATTAATAATGTCAACAGAATTTTCCTGACTCACCGCTCCTCCAGCATCTCGTTGAAGGTCTTGGACTTCCCCCGCGGCTGGCTGGGCTCGTTCTCCATGCGCCGCACCTCCACGCAGCGCTCTATTATGTGCTCCACTCGCTTCCGTCGCGACGACTTCCAGTTGTCCAGGTTCTGCAGACAAAAGAGTATATTCATAATTTGTTTGTATTTTTACTTTTATGGTTTCGTGTGTGTTATGTGGATAACAAGGATGATTGTGCACCTATGTTCGCGTAATATAGTTTTTTAAAACTAAAAAACCGACTACACCCTCAAACTATTTTGTCAAAATTTCTATAGGACTAGTTGACGAGTGTACTCTTTCAAACATAAAGAAAATTTTCTAAATCGATGAACATACATAAAAAACGATCGCGATGTATAACCTCCACCTTTATGGTTCTGTTAAAGAGATGACGAAAACCGCGCTAGAGAAGTGCAGAAGATTCTGTAAGTAAACCTCGAGTTCCGAAGCAGTCGAACAGCTATGAGGCAATGTATAGGAATTCGGAAAATATATTTATGGCTAATGGATATACAACCTTATCTCGCTGCTCTGGCCAAGTATGGCTCGTCAAGAGAGGGTCGTGCTCCTACAATGGAAACAGAAGAACCTGATGATGATAATATACAACCAAAAATCTACATAATTAGATATTATAAGTTGAGAGTCACGTTGCATTTATGTAACAAAGACTTGATTCACAAAATAGAGAATGTCAAAAAAGAGTAAAGATTGAGACAGTTTAAGTCAGAAAAATGCTTGACTCTGACATGTTGAGAGTAGAGCACTACCTCGACGCTGCAATATGGACACAATTATTAGACTATCATCCAAAAAGCAGCGCATGGCACGGTTAATTCAAAGGGAAACTTTACAACTCTTTTCGTTCGAGTTACACATAAAAACATTCGTTTCGTTTTACAAAATACCTACCTAAATTCTATAAAGGGAACATGAATGACTCAATTCACATTCAATGTTGGACAAAAAGCGACATTCACGCTCAACCGTGACGTTTTAACAAAACACGCGAGTCCTTGGCCAGAGTAACATGAAACACGAACATTGTGTTGAAGAGTATTAAATACCACGTTTAAATTGCAGGTACTGACTGTAAAATCCAGAATAATTTTAAACCATGGTAGAATCTAGCTTCACATTCTGAAAAATTACTATGAGAAATTAAGTTTACATGTCGGATGATTAGAGAATACCTAGACGTAGCGCGGACTTCTTTGCCATCGATTCAAATTTTAACTATTCGAACTGTGATTTCGAAATTTGAACATACCGTATCAACGCCATAAGGCGCAGTTATAATGTAAATTTCCATGTGTCTTATTCGGAATTTAAATTCTCATTGTTATAGAGGTCGAAGATTAAATTCGAAATGTAAATAAAATCAGCTCGCCACGTTTATACCACCATATCCATATGACGGCCTACCATACCGACCACGCAATTATATATTGTAACAATTTGTTCCTGTTCTACTTTTATAAAATCAGAACAGTTCAATTTCTGAAATTTAAAGGCAGTCTACACCAGCATCCAAATGGCGTGTTGCACACTAATTGCATTTCACTACAAAGGCGTGATGCGCCCAGCGTGTTGCCAATCAGCTGAGGTGCACAGGCTTGTACTGACTCATTGAAGTTTAGTTTTAGTGTCACAAATGTTGCTTTATCCTTTATTAGATCTTTCGCTTTATGTTTTGAACCTACATACATTTATTATATTGCATTTTCTTTCATGTATGCATTTTTGATACTAACTCTTTATAAATTATATCTTAGCATTCACAGTTGTGATGATTATCTTTTTATACCTATTCCAATCTGCAAAACTATTAATAATATTATTTTAAAAGGAAACCAATATAATTTGAAGAAGCCTGAACCGTTGCGTCTTTATGTTAGTGGCCAACACTAGTATAAGATTTTTCAAGCTGCCTAAAGCCATCAATCAATCAATCAATAAATAAAAACTGTTGAATTTATCTTACGTCAGCTTTATATAATTATTAGTTAATAAAATTGGTTTCTGGTCTACCCATTGGGCTGCGGAGGTCAGACGGCAGTCGCTCTGTGTAAAAACCAGTAACCTTGTCAAGTCTCCTTGGTTTGGTGTCGGACACTGGGCTTTAAGGCGTTACGCTCGGATGATGATGAGTTTTATATTTACGTGTTTTCCAAAATAATTTACCAAAAGCATTCGCACCATTCAATGCAACAGATCGTGCGCATCACTGAATTTCTCCTGCGTTTTGATGCCACCACAAGCGTCAGCTGATTGGCGCCACGCTGGGCGCATCGTGGCTTCTAGATTCGTTGCTCTTTTTGTATTAAAAACGAAGAGTAAACATTTCAAACAATACGTGCTCCATTGTTTGTGGAGAGAAACACACTGGCAAATGTTTTGCTAACTATCAGCGTCATTTAGTACATGCTTCAATTATAGCTTCAATCATCTTCCACTTTGAGTTCAGTTCAGTCATGTACTCACCTAGCTAGCTTTAGAGCTAGGTCCACTTTAAAATGAACATGAGAGCACTTACAGCCGATACGGGCCGATATGGGTACTTATCGCCTCGAGCTATCTATCATCTTCCACTTGACCAGATTATCTTTACGTAAAAAAACCGTGTTTGACTGTAAACGTGAATCCACTGTCCATTTTTTATTACTTACACCTTTCTTAGTCGCCTCTTACGACACCATGACGACAATTCGATACATTGCCTTCACTATGCGGCTGACTAGAGAATATTTAGGCAAGTCTTAATCCACAAATACTTTGGGTAGTACCTTATTTTGTAGACTCGCCTTAATATTAGTAAAAGAAAACACAATTCCATTTATGATATTAGTCATCTCTATAAAAGCAACATACTAGTATTTGTCGAGTTCAAATCCTCTATAAAACAAAGATAATATAATAGACTTGCCGCCAGAAGCTCCATAAAAGCAATGAAATTAGCATTATCATGAACTCCTATTAGTCTTATCCTATAGCAGTCTTTCCCAAAGTGGGCGATAACGCCCCCTTGTGGGCGCTGCAGGTCTCAAGGGGGGCGGTAAGAGACCCAGAAAGAAAATGTTTTTTTTTTTTTGCTAGGAGCTTTTTTAGCTAGGAGGCCTCTTAAACAACGACTGCAAGAGCTCTCGACTCTCAACAACAACTTGTAAACATCAACTAATATGAATTAAAAGATTGCTCAAACTCGGGTCTATATTTCTCTCCGCGTAGTTCATATATCTGTCCTATTTTATTGAATATAGAAAAAATGAAAATCATGTCAATCGGTCGCTCCGTTAAAGTTGCGTTTCAATAATCATTCTTATTGGCAGGTGGAGCCCGTAAGAGTTAACTTGAGACCTAAGCGCCGTTGTATGTTACCTACTGCGCTCAGGTTTCAAGTTGCGGGTTATAGTAAAAGTTTCGTTTAGAATTCTCCGTTAATATACATATATAGGTCACAATAATTAATTAATTTAATTTGAAGTTATAGTGGTTTTTAAATAGGTGAAAAAATGGGGGCGCTAAAAAAATATTTATTCTCAAAGTGGGCAGTAGAAAAAATAAGTTTGGGAACCACTGTCCTATAGCATTAACAAACAAGGTATAAAAAAGGTTTAACACTTTCAAATACGCAATAAAAGACGAGTATTAGGTGTCACGTGTAAATCCCATAGTAGCATAATTTCAAAGAACATTTGGATTACATAGTTTTTTTATAACATTAGCACGAAACAAGACATAAGACGAGGAAGGATGTTTGGCCACCTTATGCGGCATGACAACTTCATACAAAACATAATGGAAGGGAAAGTGAAAATCTAGAAAGGAAAAGGAAGACCAAGAAGTTCGTTCATGGATAAAGTAAAAGAAACGGCAAAAGTTGTGTCTTACAGGGAGGTCAAGCATTTAGCGGAAAAAAGGGAGACATGGAAAATACCGACAAGAACCTAGTTCTTAAATTTATTGACGATGATGATGATGAGCACGAAACATAATCTTAACCTGTCAAGATCTTAACTCAGTAGCCTATACACATTTGAATACTATGTCGGATTGGATAGCGTGCGGCTGATTGCGTGATCTCAGTGCGGTTTTTTTCTCCAATTTCGCTGGACGATGTTTACTATTTAAACGGTGCAATCTTGTTTGGTTCAAGTAAGAAGTGATTCCTTATTGACTATATGAGATGAGACGAAAAAAAGAAAAAGGAAACAAATGTAAACTAGCAAAAAATAAATAAATGTGTAGGCGACAGTCCTGAGCCCTGCGGAACACCTTGACTTAATTGGCTTGTATACTTAAGTGAAACTATCAATCAAGTTGTAATTGTTTTCCTAAGTTTGGATCTTATTGGCAAAATTTAATAAAGATATATCTCCCATGTCAAGAATATTGAAAACTAAAAAAAATGTATATTAAACTTGTGACAAAAAGCTTCTGATTTGTACCACAGTAGATTAGGCTAGCACTAACTGGTTAAGAGTTATACCTATTTGAGTGTTTCAGAGGATTACACAACTCTAGACGGCTTAACTACGGTAATCTGGGTAATAACCGATAATAGCTTTTGCTTACAAAAATCTTTGACATACTAAAGACCTCTTACAATGTTTTTGACGGCAATAGCAGGCAGAAAATGATTTCTGTGTGAAAGGTAAAGCATTGATACTTCTTGGATTTAGTTTTTTTTATATTATACTCAATCGTTTGCGCGGGATGCAGGCCGCTCTAGATCAGTCATTTTGGAAATTCATGGGAGAGGCCTATGTCCAGCAGTGCAAATTATGATGAAACGTTTAAGTATCAACTATTATAAATTAATTAAATATTTTGAAAGGACTTTAGTGTGTGTTGAAAACCACTAATTTACTGCTAGGTTGTTGTTGTTAAGTAGCTAATACTGGAGTTGCGGGAAGGCACACAGAGATGGCAGCAAACACGACTAGTAAAAACGTGACAAAGAAAGTGTTGAATATGCTTTAAAAATATTTATTGCATTTCATATAAGGCATATTTAATTAATTAGAGTACTACTTTATTTTAATAAAAGGAATACAAGACATTCATGTTTTAATTATTACCATAAATCCATGCCATCTAGTGACAAGGAATATAAATAATAATATTTACATGGCGATGGGTATGCTGTTAGAAATTAATTAGTAAAAGGAACAATAAACACAGTCATAAAAACTGATCACAAAAGCCCAAAGGCTTCGGAAAGTAAGTTTAAGTAGGCTTTAAGTTTCGGAAATAGTCAATCAGGCAACCATTAGCACAAAAAATCTACACCGATGCGGCGGAAACATCACTGTTGCGGCTTCGCAGTTTCCGGTCGAACGGAAGTTAAGGAACGAATACTAACAAAGCTTCTAGTAAAAAAAGAAATAAAGACACAAACTTTGTAAATACTTTAAACAAAATGATTAGATAACTAATCGTTAGGACTTGGGAATGATATTTATAGTTTTTTTGTTGGGGAAGAATTTTTCAATTTATTGGCATAAATAGCATTTAGTAACAATATAATATTAACTAAGTAAATACAACCTAAAATTAACTAAATATGACTTTTATAAAATATATAAAAAATTGAGGAGGAAATAAATATATATTATGCAATTGAAATTAAACTATAAACATAGTAAGTATAACAATAGGCCTAATAGTTATAATAGGGTCCCTTTTTTACCCTTTGGGTACGAAACCCTAAAAAAGAGCTGATGATGATGATGATAATGATAAATTTTTATATTTTAATGCACTCAGTCTGAACTTATTGCGTGACTACTACGGAATGATACCTGATATTAACAGTGTCCCTTTTTTACTCATTGGGTATGGAATCCTAAAATGACCTGATGATGACGATGATGATAAATTTTTATATTATAACTAGCCGAAGCCCGCGACTTCGTTCGCGTAGACTTTAGGTCTCTGGGAACTGCTTATCAAGCTGAACAACTTTTACTAAGGCGACATTTTTATATCTCATAAAGTTTAGCTGGACCATTATGGTTCTGCATCAGGCGTTCTATTTTCGAAAATCATTTATACCCTATATGTTGCCCAGGCTTATTAGATATATAACAAAAAAAGTTTCATTCGAATCCGTCCATTATTTCCGGAGATTAGCGTGTACAAACAGACATACAGACAAACAGACAGACTTTTTTTTTAATTCTTACTCTATTACTACGTCTCCAACGCCCCCAATATTTTTTTTGGAAATATATTTAATGTACAGACACACTTTTTTTACTGTTTTATTATATGTATAGATATAGATATTTATAATGCACTCAGTCTGAAATTATTGCGTGAGTACTATAGACGATACCTGACAAGTTATGGGAGCTTACCAGGAATTTAATTGTTTGTTTTTGTTGTGTGTGGGAGGTTTCCCTTTCGAGGGCGTGTGAAAGTGTGATCACAATCATTGACACTCGACTTTTATGTTTGAGGTCACTGAGAAATTAGTAACTAGGTGTCAGGAAGGAAGAAGTCCTGTACAAACATTGCTTTTTTAAGATATGGTGCCTTAATATACAACGTGGAAGAGACATAAACCATAATAGATCGAACCACGGGGTATACTAGATCACTACAGCCCCCGTAGCATGGCACCGGCGACAGCGTTTATCGAGCGCTATGATCCATCACTATCTCGTTCTATACTTAATAGTAACGAGCGAGATGGCGGTGGCTCGTCGCGCGATATAAACTTTATCTGGGTTTATCGATGGTGCTATGCTACGGAAGCAGCATAATGGAATTAAAAGAGTAAAAAAACAAAAAAAAATGGGCATTTCCATAATGTGCAGCCCGGACAATTTGTATGGGAATGCCGATTTTTTTCGTATTTTTGGCTGTTATATTAATATAATTATTATGCTCTAGTGATCTAGTATATATATTTTCTATATCCTTCCATGTTATGTGAAGTTTTACTTATACAAGGGACCGTAGACACGGGAATGGAAAATTCTTCCCAGCCCTTGTGAACTTACTTATAATTTCGTACGTGCGATTAAAATTAGTTTTTTTACTTTTTAGTCGCGTGAACTTATAGTCGGCATTCGTAACTACGGAACCCTATACTACGCGTGGCCCGACACGCATTTGGCCGGTTCTTTATAGTCATCATTTCAGCCGCATAACGTCCACTGCTGGACATAGGCCTCTCCTGAAGATTTCCAAAATGACCGATCTAGAGCGGCTTGCATCCAGCGCCTTCCAGCGACCTTGCTTAGGTCGTCAGACCACCTTGTAGGTGGGTTCTTTATAGTAAAAATTGTCAATTGTTTAAAACATAAATTACAAAAAACAAATGTTAAAAATAAAGGCTTATCAAACTGCAATAAATTTTATCGATTTATATACTATTTTTGTTTATGGTTTATAAGTACGTCGAACTTTACAACCAGCCATAGATACCACAAGTCCATAAAATCTGACAGTCAGTAAATCCCCCGCACAATAAATCAGGTATCATCAGGGAAGAAAGTCATTCACGGAACCAATAAAACCAAACGAACCCACTTCCACGTTAGCAGAAGCGCGTAAAGAATGTCCAATAGTGAACATTTAATGTGAGTTACAGATGCGACCATTTCTTTAAATATTCTACTATGTCCCATGGACTAATATCTTTATAATATATTTATAGATTTTACAAATGAATATATACTAAAAAGCTATGCCTGTCCTAGTAATCCTACTAATATTTTAAATGCAAAAGTGAGTTTGTATATTTGTTTGTTACCTCTACACGCTTTAACTAATGAACCGATATGGATGAAATTTGTTATGGATATAGTTTGAGACTCGGAAAAGAACATAGGATAGTTTTCATCCCGAAATTCCTACGGGGAGCGAAGCCCGCGGGTACAGCTAGTTAAACTATAAATATACATATGGACTAATTATAAATGAACTAGACTTGCCCTAACACGAATTTGTGGCAAAATTGTTGCCATGTACGAAAAAACATATAAAACAAATTAAAACAAGTTGCAGATGTGGTTACAATTATAGCGAACAAATATTATTACTCCATATATTACTAATTAAGAATAAAAAGATGTGAGTTAGTTTAGATTTCTTAATAAAATTAATTTAAAAAAATATACATAGCTGTTGTAATTTTTTATTTATATTGGGATTACAAAATTTGACACTTTTTAAAGTGTTTGTTTTATTTAGTTACATAATACGTTTAAATTAGTTAATTTACTAAGCTAGTTTTAATTTAATTTATTTGTAATTTAATGACAATAAAAAAGCAAGAGAGAAGTTGCACTTCTGTTAAACATTTTGTATTGTACCAAATAGACATAGCGCATTTTATTGCAATTGTGAAACTCGGGTATAAATCAAAGTGGACCCAATTAACGGGGAATGCTTTTCGGGAAAAGAAAACTCTAAGAAACTGTCAATTAACCTAGATGACATACATACTTAGTATTAAGGGTGCCAATAGAGTCAATCGAGAAGCAAACTATACTGTTTGCTGAGGTATACCGCGTGACATGTAATGTTGTTTAGGTCAATAAAGTTGGAATCTTAGAAATTTAAGTGGTGTCTAAAAACTTACCTGCAAAATAAAGTTATTGGCTTGATTTTGTAAGCCAACTTGGTTGTCGTAATGTAAGAGATCAAAAGATGATCGGCTTGAATTCAGAGGTAATATTGACTGCAGATGGCTTTATTTTTCACAACGTTACGAAATTTAATTAACCGGTCAAGAACCGTACGACATTAATAAATGCCACGTCCAATGTCTTACTATTGTGTCTGGTATTGGCGGTAAAGGAACGATTAAATTACTAAACAACGATTTAATCATTTCAAATGATCAAGAACCACTTTTATGGTAATAAGTTGCACTATAATATACGATCACAGGGCCCAGGTCATTATGCCAGACTGTCACACGGCTGTTCCCGGGTTGGGACTCGGTCAGGTTAAAATGTAAAATGATGTTTTCCAGATGTATTTGTTATAAAATATAAGTTGAGGTAGTTTCCATAACACAAGTCTCGTACTTACTTTGTGACTAACTCAATCTGTTTGCTCAATTTTGTTCCTAGGTATATATTTATTATTTCATATTCTTAAGGTTTGTTATACGGGTCGAGTTGTAGACATATGTTAGTTAAAAAAAAAAACTTACCGACTGCCAGTCCTCTTGTCTCTCAAAGCGCGCTACCGGTTCGGTTCGCTTTGCGAGTTCTGCGCGTCGCAACTGTTCTCTTGCCCGACTGCCTAAATCCGCGGGTCCAACCCGTACGAATTGTAGTGGGTTCGCAGCCGGCTTGCCCGGGATGACCGCGGCTGTGTGGGGACGAGTCGCGAGGAAGTCCGCGCTGTCTGTTGTCTGTGGAAGAGAAAATTGGGATTAGTCCTCATCACCCACAAAAAAACTCATCACCCACAAAACACCTCATCACCTACAAAAACACCTCATTACCAACACTTGCAGAGTGGTGTCTTGCCGTGGATGTCGTAGAAGGCGACTTAGGAAATACAAGCTAAACAAAGCTTATAAACATTAACGCTCTCCAACCCGTCTGGCCAGCGAGGAGAGTATGTAGGCTAAAGGCTTCTGGTTGCTCTAGCCAAGTATGGCTCTGGTAGTACAGAGAGGGTCGTGCTCCTGCAGTGAGACAAAAAACCTGATGATGATGACCCACAAACAAATGGTTTATCAGATATATACGCCTTAGAAAACGAGGCAATAAAGTAGGTCCTTAAAGGAAGGAACTCCTTGGTCCTAACCAAGGAGTTTCTGCCTGGCTAGGTGGCCTGGTGTGAGTAAGCATTAAATGCTTTCGCAAGTTAAGTGACGTGATACGTGTCCCCATTTGGATAGTAATACAAAAAACAAAATATGGTATAACGGATGGACTCCATAGAAAACGAGGTAATAATTAAGTGGTCCTTGTAGGAGGTAGAAATATGGATTGAGCATTATTATTGGTGCTTTCGCAAGTAAGTCGCGCGGGGTGTGGTCCGCACTTGGACAGTAATTTAAGAAATCTCCTTTGCGTCACGTCGGAAGGCTAGGCTGGGACTCCCTGCTGGCATCATTATATGGCAGTCATTCAGCTATGTCAGATGCCTTTAGGCAGTTCGAAGAACTAACGTCAGTGTTAGCCACTTATGTACACCCGTGAAACAGTAAAAACTCTTTAAAGTTGGCTACATCCACGGGCTACATCTATCAGCACAGCAGGGAACAGCACTTTTCTATGCTGCTATCTTTCTCTGTCGCTCAGAATGGTCACTTGCTAGAGTGAGAGAGAGCGACGGAACGTTTCAGCATGAACGGGGCATAGAAAAGTGACAGACGCAGCTAAACCCATACCTTTATTATAAAACGCAGACTAACTTTGTTACTAGGTTTAAACCACTATCCGACCAAATCAAGTTGACATTTTCAGATGAGACAGAGGCATATTACTAGATGTTAACTTGATTTGGTCGGATAATGGTTTAAACCTAGTAACAAAGATAGTCTGCGTTAAATAATAAGACGGTTAACCTCCTTGGTTGCAACACGACCTAACACACAGACCAAGTTACGTAGCAATAGCAAATAAATAGTTTCCTACATTCCACCGCAAACTAATGCAGATCTGCATCGGAAGAGGCGGCGTGCTTTCTACTTACGCAAACATTTCCCGTGTTGCGGGACTTATTGCATTTTAAGTGCGGTGATGTGGTGATTGTGTAATGTGAATTAGGGACAAAAAGCTTGAGTAAAATATAGGTAAGAACGAACATTTTAAAATTTACAAAGTAATAACTATCTATTAGATAGATACTCTTTTTAAAAGACTGCTCCAAAAAATAAAAGTGTAATGTGTTTAGTGTTCATGTATATAATGGCAAAGATAATAAATTACTAACGTAAATTTATGCGAGTTTTTATTCCAACATGACCTTAAAACATGGTGGTATTCCTCCTACATGAGCCCAAACGACATAGGCTATATATATTTTTAAACAAGGGCTACTGAGTGTTTTTTTTCAGCAATACGAGTTGTTCTCATTTTGTTTATTAAGTATATAAAATATGCAGTAATTCTGCTAGTAAATGACATCCTCTGGACAATCCTGTCCTGTCTTACGTAATATTGTAGACAATCATGTCTAAGTAACATCTAACATGTGTCATCCATGATGAAGATTCACAGTGCATTCGCCTCAATGGCATCACAATGAGACAGGTTTGACATCGCCTGATTGCATCAGGCAAGCTAGACTTAAAGTCTGTTGTATATTGTGTAACCTCGCAAAAAAATGGATGCAGACTTAGCATGATACGAGTAATAGTGAAGGCACTTGAAACCGCAACACACGGATACCAAATCTTGCATATTAGTTTGAGAGAGAAGGAAAACATAGAATGTACTAGTTGCTTGTCTTTCTCGGTTAACCTGTCGTCTGTGCAAAATACCAGACACAATAGTAAAACAATGCATGTCGACCGGATTCCGGTCTGCTCACAGATGACAGGATAATGAAAAAGGTTAGACGAAATGGATGAAAACTTAGAGAAATGTGGTTAACATTGATTCTCTTTTCCGACTACCAACATATCATCACAATAAACGCGATCTTTGGGAGTTATAGTAACAGGCTCTGTCCACTTCGTTAGGAATAAAGACATGTATGAATATACAAAGCATAAGCCGAATAATCAAAATATGGAGATTAAAAATATTCAAAGTAAGCACGATACATATCAACCTGAGCTAAACGGTAAAGCGAAATGATCAACTCAGGCGTTCACCATAACGTTCTTCATGCAGAGATACTATCGGTCCCTATGTGCGAGAAAGCGTGAACCTTATTATAATTACGCAGCTTTTCAAGATCAAATGCGTGTTGGGAAACTCGTTTTCAATGTTAGTTGAGGCAAAAGATATGTAATTTCTTCTTAGTTGTAGTTACCAAGATTTATCTTTAAGTTTATTTTACAAGTGAGAAATCTTTTGAGTTGTTTATGCACGAAAACAGGTTGTTTTAGAAAGGCTTATGCAGAAAAGAAATATCAAAAAACTTGTGCAAATTAAAATATTTTCTCAAGGTAAGCTGTTCAACGTTATGAAAGGATGCCCTTCATCCCTTATCTCGATTTTCAAAACAACGTGAGTTATAGGTACAGCTAATTAATTGTCAAGTACATGATTCTATTTTTTGATTACTAAAACGAAGAAGATTAAGAAATAGATTACGTCAATATCGCTAACAATGTACTCAAATGTAATGATCTTCAAACACTCCATTATGGACAAATAATGGACATCTCAATCGTAATCGTAATTGTCGGTTTAGCAAAACGCTGACGTAACTGAAGATACATCTAGTAACGACACGCGGATAGTGACGCAACTCCTAATAATAATTCAATTTGGACACCGAACACGATTTCTCGTACTACAAATTTATTCGATACTAACAGTGAAAGTATTAAAACGTACGCAATTGACACGGAAAACAATGATCTTGATATTTACCGATTAGTTGGACGACAGCTTGTCGCCACTTTCACTGTCAATGCCAATTACAAAACAATCGAACGAACACGCCTCTCGACATTCAACGTTTGACTATACGCTCGTCTACTACGAACGAAAGTTGATTCTATAAAAGACCTATTTCGAGAAACAAAAATTACCCGAAACGGCACGTTGACTCAGAATAAAAAAGAAAACGGAATCCCTACGAACAAAGTTCACACTGGCAGCTGCACTCGGATTTAAAATTAGAACATGCAATCCGTTGGGCGTTCTAAATTTCCGTTCGGTATGTGGTTTAAATTTAGAACCGTAGAGTTAGTTCACTGTTCGACACTGTTATTCGTCACTGCTGATACTATTTTTAATTTTCCGTTTAGGTTCTTTATGATGTAGTTAAAGTTATACGCACACGCGCGTTTACTCTGTGCACAACTCACAACTAACTTTCGCAGTTTTCCAGCCAGTCCCAAGAGAGGGGAAAGTAACGTGATGTGATAATTAAAGCATTATTTTAGCTGTAAAAATATTCGAAGCGGCAAGGAATTAATTGATAGATAAGTTGAAGTCGGACAATAAATTTTCCTCTTAACTTTTTGTTCTATTGCGTGTGTAAGACAATGTAGTGTGGGACTTTAGTCATTTATTAAAGATCGCTTTACAGCTTTGGTGATGATGTGAATATGTGATCTATTGTATTGTATAGTGGTTGAGGAAGGTAGATAATAAACGTGAACGTAAATGAGTAAGTACAGAAGCTATAGATTTTGTGATGTTTACTTTTTTTTTAACAGAAAATTGTGTTTACAAACATAATTGTGAAGACTGCCTATTAAGCAAATAATGCTTGTGCCTTTCTTATCTTACATTAAACTAAAAACACATTTGAAAATAGAATAGTTTCACTTACACAATTTTTTTTAATTACTGTTTAACTTAATTTAACACTATAACATTAATTAATAAGTGTTTCTGTGTCATCGTAGCTTAGACCTTTTAACCACGTGGATACCTTTTCTTTAACGTCTCTTAACCGCAAAGGATAAATGTCCAGATTTTCATTAATTTCGTTATATAGATTAGTAGATTGTGCTTCATACTGACGCTTTGCAAATTTAGATTTTTTACGAGAATAATGAGCCATTTTATCTTTCCTTCTTTTTGTATTTCTTCTTGTTGTGTGTGTTAGTGACTAACACTAGTGTCAGAGTTTTTAAACCGCCTTAAAGGCCTCTGACGTGGTTTTAGGTAACGACCAATGTCAAAGACAGTGACCGGGACCGACGGCTTAACGTGCCCTCCGAAGCACGGATCATCTTGCTTATCAGACAATCAGGTGATCAGCCTGCAATGTCCTAACCAAACTAGGACAACAACACAAAGTCGTTGCGCCCGCTGGGAATCGAACCCGCGACCTCCGGGTATGAGCCAAACGCTCTAACCATTACACCACGGAGGCAGTTATTTTTTTTTAATAATGCTTTTATAAGGTAGGAAATAAAAGCAAAAGCAAGGGAAGGTACTTGCGTTGCATGTTTGCTTGTAATATTACAGAAAGGTATACTTTTTTAAAACTAAAAACTTAAAATTACTATGAGACCACCTGACAAATATGTCTACAAAAAAAGAAAATTTTCAAATCGTTCCAGACGGCTTAGAATAATCGGTGAACATATGTGAACAGAAATAATGAACTCTGTCTTGGTTATTTGTAGTCATGAATGTACAGAAATAAATGTACAAATTAAGGAAACAGTTAAAGATCAAATAGTTTTATAAAAAAAAAATGGTTATTTACGAGTAGTTACAAAAATAAACAAATAATATTTTCATGTTATAATTAAATTTTAATTTCTAAACCCTTCGATCCTTTTGCCCAACCATAGGACTTAAATGGCAAAAAAATACCCTTCGAGCAATCCCAAACAATTAAGATATGTCATTGGATCGTAAAATGTTTTCATTAAAAAGAGCTTGACCCATACCGATGAGGTTTCGCTAATGATAATGACGTGGACGATAAGCAGACGAATCGTGAGGAACAAAATATGCGCATAATTACTGGTAATTAGAAAGGAAAAGTTGATGATTAATCATTGCCATTTGTGGGAAAATGCGTTGATAATGATGATAGTTTCATTTGGACAAGGCATAAGACAAGATTAACACCGATGGTCAATTTGAATAAGAAAGGGTACAAAAATAGGACGTACCGTACGTTACAGTGCCCTGCGCGTCCGATGTCCCGTCTTGGCGGGAGCACTACCGTGCTCAGATATCACAAGGAAATAAATTATGACACTGGCATATAGGATTACCACCGGATGATAAAAAGAAGAAAAAATCAAATAACTTTTTTTAATCTAACAAATGGGACACTGACATATTTTGTACTAACGATATATCACCCTATCATCCTGACTAGTACGTGTTGCATCCTCAGTTATTACGGAACCCAGAATTCGATAGTACAAAAATAGCGAAACAAAAAGTACACACTATCCGGAAATAAACAAAAAAAAAGTAATAAAAAATAACAACTTACTGTTTGAAAATAGAACTAATAAGGCACAGGACACACTAACGACGAAGACCGCGCGATACTGCGCCGTGTAATAAGCATTGTGATCAAGTACTTTCACCAAAAACGTGACGGTTTTGCTAAACTACGTCGTGAGGTGTAATTACCATGTTAGGCATATGATAGTACTGGTTACACATCTTTTTTTATCGTTAAGTAACATTTTTTATTGTTGAGAGTTTGTAAAAATAATTTCTGTAGTTAGATGACAACCTGTTTGTTTTCTAAATGTATTGAGGGACTTTCTTACATGCTTGACAAGTCAAATCACAGAAAAAGTGGTTGCCACTTACAATATTTCATACCTTGAATTTTTATTCTATGTAATAATATTATTTTTAAATTATCATGTGAAAACCTTTTCGAGGAATAATAGAAATTGTTAGAATGTATTTTTTATGATTTAATTAAGAGTAAAATACAAAACGTTTTAGTTTGTGCAGTAATCGTAACACTTTTAAATCAAATAACGTCAGATAGTAAAAGAAGTAAGTATGGCGACTGCCACTCCAGTGTAAAATATCGAACGAAGTGATAACTTCATTTCGTTCGATATTGTATATTTAAAATCATCTATTACACTCAACCAGGCACGATAAACAGCTATTGTTTGTGATATGACGCAAGTGCTATGACGAAAATAGTAAGTATTAACTTTTAGTCGATGGCCTTAGGCTTTGTCTGCTTCGTTCGGTATACATACGATTGATTATTAAAACTGACCTGATACACAGACATTATTAGCATGAATTAAACGGGTTACTCTCTTAGAGAGTCAGCTACTGGCTGGCATCTCAGTGTGTCGAGACGAAATCGTATGCGCACATCCTCTAGATATACTTGCCCTGATGAAGACCTTTGGATGAGTTCAAAACATGTCGGCCTGACGTAAGTAACTCGTTTAATTCATGTTAATAACGATTGATTACTTAAATAAGTCTTAACAAGCCGCCAGTTAGTCAACGACATGACGGCAAGATGAGTTTGATTTTAATAAAATAAATAGATTAACGTAAGAATGCGCTGAAAAAATGGAGGAAGGCCTTTGCCCATCAGTGAGACACATGATAACAGAATTGAAATGAAAATCAATAGTTAAAAGCTGTAAATTTTTCATTGGTAAAAAAAATAGAGCGTTAAGTGTAACACCGC